>RCIC01000010.1:2515000-3115000 GCA_018883505.1 Ceratosolen fusciceps
AAATCCCGATTACCCGATCCGTATTCTTATTACAGACGAATAATTGCTCGAGAAAGTGGGCCTGGCGCATCGGTCTCTAGAATGGACGTAGAGGACGACGGGCGGCGGTTGCGCCTGCCGAAGATACGGCGCGTAGGTGCGCGCGCGCGCTAAGGACATCGGTGGGTGATGGGGTGGGGGGGAGGGGGGCGAAGGAAAAAATCGAATACTGTATGTAAGAAGATCGTTGGAAACTGGAGTAAAGGGAGGATATAGCGGAAGCAACAATTTTTCGTCAGTGGAACGAGCGCCCAGTGGGAAGAGAAAAAAAAAAAAAGAAAAGGAAAAAGAAGAAGAAAAAGAAGAAAAAAAATGAGAGGGAAAGAGTATAAGGTGGTCGCCCACGCGGAGCCTCCTCGCTCGCACACATGTACCGGAGGAAGGAACCCTGCTCCTCGGTCACACATACTCAACAACGAGTAGGCCTAGCCTATTTTTGAGAGTAGGGACACGGGATTGGGCTCGGGCGGGCGCTCGTTCTTATAACGGCGTCTGTGAGGGAGCGAGCGAGAGGGAGCGAGAGGGAGCGTGAGGAAGCGAGAGGAACAACCGAGGCGGAGGGGACGATGGAAGAAGCGAGCGAAAGAGCCGAGAGAGACCGGATGTCGAGAGGGACGGGGAAGGAGGGTTGACCGTGCGGTGGCTCGCACGTGATACCGAAGGGGCCGGAAATGCTACCCCCTCTCACCGGCCCTCGGTCTCTCACTCACTCACTCACTCACTCACCTGCCTCCCTCCTCTTCTCTCTCTCTCTCTCTATCTCTCGCTTTCTCGGGACACTGACAGCCCACTGCGAGCGAGGGACTACTACTACGCACACAGACAGGCGGACACTAACCTACCGTCCGTCCTTCTGTGCCGTCCCTGTGTGCCTGCGTACGTACGTACGCACGTTTCCCGAGCGTCGTCGGGGTGCCGTCGCCACCGCCTCTGCCGTCAGCGGCAACTGGACACACGCGAATTTTCGCAGTCGGGGCCGAAAAGAACGAAAGCGGGGCCCTTGCGATGCCGACGAGGTAAATAAATAAAGGAGGCCGAGACGTATTAGGATTGCCGATCGAGTGCGACCGATCTACGTGAGCCGAGATATTGGGGACCTTGCTTGATCGACGCATCGACGCGTAATACCAGCAGGAGCCCTCGATTTATTTCTTTTGCCCTCCGTCCCCCCGCCCCCCCCTTCTACCCACCTTTCCCGGTCTTCACCAGCACAGCAGCGAGCACCGCGAAAAGAGCATTCTCTGGATGGTTTCGGCTACGCCCCCCCCCCGTCCGAACCCCAACGCCATGCACTGCCGTTCTTTTTGTGATCCGCAGAGAGGGCGGCCTAGGACGGCGAGGACGACGAGGACGACGAGGATTGACCCGTCCGTCCGTCCGTCGCTTAGCCACCAATGGCCGCAGCCTATGATTATTTATCTCGAGGCGCGGTTGTCGGCCTACAAGCGCGCGGCCACAACTTAATTTCGCCAGGAATATTCGGCACGAGGAGGCTCCGCTCCCGTCAGCCCGTGAATTCAAAGTATAATGCCCGCGGTGGGTGGCGCGAGCCGATGGGCCCGGGGGGAGGGTGGTGGTGCCCGAGGCCTTTATAACGTCGATCACGGAATTCCATTTCTCCGGCATGAAACATATTTCTAAGAGGCGGACCTCCCAACGATATAAAAGAAATTGCCATGGGGTTATTGGGGAGGTCGAAGGGGCAAGGAGAGGAAAGTTCGATCGATAGCAGCAGGAGGACTAGCAGCAGGAGGAGTAGCAGGAGGAGTAGCAGGAGTAGCAGCAGGAGCAGCAGCAGCAGCAGTAGCAGCGACAGCGACGGCGGCGACGGCGGGGAGGGATCTCGAACGAAACCACCATCGCGCCGAGGAATACAAATTGCGTCAATGAAGACGGTACATTATATTGTTGGCAAGAAAGGGGTGTGAGGTAGGGCGGGCCTTAAGGCATTAACCGACGGCGCTCGCACTTTTGTCATCATCAGTCCAGGACAAAAGAGAGGGCGACATTCGCGCCACTCGCCTTCTTCTCCTTATTCTCCTTATTCCCCGTCCTCGCCTCGCCTCACCTCACCCCCCCCCCCTCTCAACCCCTTGAGCCTCGACATCGGCTCGAGTTTCCTGCGGCCGACATATTTTTCATAAGATCCCTCGCGATCGCTAAGAGGATCCGTCCTCTCCAAGACTCGGGATCCTGCTTCTGTTCTCCCCTTTCACCCCGTACGCGTTCGTGTCCAGTCCCTAACGTGATCAGGTGAGCCTTTAACGTCCGAGACCGTTTACCATTAAAGGAGCCATTTAATTGCATAAAGAGACTTTGGGTGCCCCGTGTCTCGGTGCTGGACTGCATCATCCAACCAAGTATCTGGGCGTCTCTTCCCCTTCCCGAATCGCTTCGTCTTTCTCCTTAAGAGAGTTCGCTCGGCCACTTCCTCCCGCCAAAATCTTGCGCAAGAGCGACATCGGTCTCGGTACGTGTCACCAAGTACTCGGAGTACTTAGCGGTCGCGTTCAATCCAAGCAACATTATTCGGCGCCGCGTACACGTAGTCTCCGTAATGAATATACGATAGGGAACGGGGGGGATGGGGGAGGGATGGGGAGGGTGGGAGCGTGCCGAGATTCGGGTTCGGGGATGGCAGCAGTGGTTAAAAATAGTCGTCGACACGGTTCTCGGAGAAAAAGAGGAGAGGAAAGAATCCCGGGCGTCCCGTATCGGACGTTAGCCGATCTCGACGTGTGGGTGTGGCGGGGACGGACGGACGGGCAGAGGAGGCTCTATCGAGGAAAGCCGACGGGCGCGTGCGGCGCGAGCCTAGAAGTGGGAGTGAATTTATGAATCCCGTGAGCAATTGGTGGGTAGGGGAGGGGGGAGGGGGAGAGGGTGCGCACACACCAACACTTTCTCCACGGCAGAGACGGCCGTTCGGGAAAAATAATAGGAAATCGTCCGGGGGACAAGAGGAGTCGGTCGTTAGCGCGGCCCCTGGGCCCCTCGCAAGCAGGCCCGAAAGCTCTCGCGTTACAACCGGAAGTCGGGGGGTGGGGACCTGTCTCGATGCTCCCAAGAGCAGGACTCTCGGTTCGAGAAGATAAAGAGTGCCAAGGGGATGGGACGAGTGGGGAGGTTAGGAGGGAGGGTGCGGGGCTGCTCGAGTGCTCCTCCCCCGAATGCATTTTGGGACACGTACTACTCCTCGAGGGCCATTGTCGCGCCCCATCGGGAAAAACAGTTCCTCCTCGCCCCGGCCTCTCACCGCCCCTCGGAACCCTCGTCCTGAGCCCTTCCCGCCTTGTGCCACCACCAGCCTCGGTATTATCTGCTCGGCTTTCTTCCTCGTCCACCGTCTTCTTGGGCACTCTCTCTCTCTCTCTCTCTCTCTCTCTCTCTCTCTCTCACTCTCTCTCATCCGCCCCTTCTGCGCCTTCTTCGTTCCAGTTTCGTGGGCCGATGGAGCCCCGGGAGAATGAGGAAGAACTCGATCGGCCGAGCCGAGGCTCCGAGCGCGCGTATTATTATGCTCGTTTTCGCTCATCTGGGGCGGCTTTCGTGAGGACGCCCGTCCTGGCAGATGTACGCGAATCTGCTCGACTTCACCTTGATCTAGGCCGAGGGCGGTGATGGTAGCGGCCTCAGGGTGAATAGCGAGCTACCGAGCAAGAGAGAGAGAGAGAGAGAGAGAGAGAGCGAGCGGTTACCCCACTCGAGCGACGAGCACAAGTCCGAGACTTTCTCCCCCCCCTCCCTCCCTCCCGGGCCCCCTTTCTCCATCCTGACGCCATAACCCCTCGCAACGAACCACTCGCCACGGGGTCTTTGTCGCAGGAGCATCTTTAGACTGCTCCCGGGCGTAATTTCAGAACGCGGCACCTCGGGGACGGCGCGCCGTTCCCGGAACGACGAGGATGTCATGCCGAGTCGATGAGGATATTCAAAGAAACCGATGGGACTCATGGCCCCCGCTCGGGTCTTTGACGGCAGCAGTACCCGCGATCGGCTCATCAGAATGCAGCGTCGACCTCGGGCTATCTGATCGGTAAGCAGCTCGGCGACTCTCTGACGGGCGGGCGGGCGCGCGCGCCCGCCCGCCCCCTCCTCCTCCCACTCGCTCCATCGCTAGCGTTCGGTCCCCATGGCCATAATAATAAAGTACGGGACGACGCGTGGCGTCACAACGTGCTCCTTTTTTGGCCAAGCCGACACGCATCTTCGTCTCTCGCGCCTCCCTGCGCCTCCCTGCGCCTCCCTGCGCCTCCCTGAGCCTCCCTGCGCCCCGCTCGGACTGCATCGCCCTGGATGCTCCGTCGACCTTGTCGCGCCAGCTCGCCTCGACTGACCCGACCGAGAGACCACCACCACGTCGTCGATCTCCTCCGAGCCGCTCGTCCTTATCGCTCACGAACTTTCCCGATGCTCAGCTCGACGAACTTTGCCGTCAACTCTTTTACAACACACACGCGCGCACGCAGACACGCACGCAGGCACGTTATGGCCGACCTATAATATGCCTTGGACATACGCACTTATGAAATCCAGCCAACACTGGATTTCCAGCGACTGATCCGCAGTGATTCATTCCAAGATTCAACAAAACACTCCCTCCTCTCAACCATCCTTCGGCTTTTTAACATTAACATAAGCAAACGTCCCGACCCCGTCCCCCGCCCCTCCGTCCCCCCCCCCACGTCCGTCAATGCAGGGGCCTAACCGTCAGCCTCTCGTCGTCGTCGTCGTCGTCGTCGTCGTCGTAATAATTGGAAAATGCCCGATCGCGGTGTCGACGTACGAGCCTCATTACCGTACGTATAACGCGGATCGCGGCAAGCGCGTATAAACGTCAGTTGATAATAATTAGGCGACTGCTCGTGTTGGCTGCCCCTGAATCGATAAAAAGACTTTTGCAACTTAATCTCGCCTCGCCTCGCCACGTCTCGCCTCGCCACGTCTTACCGGCAAATTGGTGACGAATTTTTTTAATTTCGGTTATAAATTTGGCCACGCCCGTGTCGTACGCAACTTTATGCCGTATAAGCGAGAAATGGCTACGTGATGATTGGATTATATTTTTGGCCGCTCGAGGGCGATTGACGTACATTTTTCGAATGCGAAACAGACAATAGCCGGAGCGAGAGAGAGAGAGAGAGAGCAGGAGAGAGAGAGAGCAGGAGAGAGAGAGAGCAGGAGAGAGAGGGAACGCCGCCGACGAGGCTTCCTCGCTTATCATCGTCGCGTCGTAGGTCCGTGGAATTATTATTGTCATGATTATGTGGGTAAAACGAGCGAAGACACGTAGAACGGGAGGAGAGGATTGGATTGAATAAGCGTCGTGGCGAATCCATCATGCGATTCGTCGTCGATTCGTCGTTCGACGCTCCGCCGTTACGTTCGCTGTATGAATGTATTCATCCCGAATGGAAGAGCATTCAAAGAGTATTGCGCCATGATTAAAACATAATAAGGTTTTTTTTTTTTTTTTATTCCTCCGTACCCCCTCCTTCTGCTCCATCTTGACATCGATAATCCATACAATTATCACAAGAATAGAAGAAGAATTCACATTAGGATCGTCGATAGTTTCAGGCCGGCTTATATCAATTATTATATCAATATCACTCGATTGATTATTAATAATAATTTATTAATAATAGTAAAAACAATAGCAAGAATGGTCGGAGAATTAGCTCGCCGGGGATTAAAAGTACGGGCTGGGGTTATTAAGGATTGCACTTGCGAAACGTTGCTTAATTCCTCGGGGCATAGCGAGTCAGTCGATGGAGGCAAAGCGAACGTGAATACATTGTACTTTATTTGCCCTGTATTTCGTTGTTGGCGAAAAGTTGCTGCTGGTGGTGGTGGGGGGGGGGGGGGGGCGAGAGAGAGAGAGAGAGAGAGAGAGAGAGAGAGAGAGAGAGAGAGAGAGAGCGAGCGAATATGTCGGAACGAAGGAACGATATACAAGTTAAGCGAGGCTCGGTTAACGCTCGGGTAAAGTCGCGAAAGCGAGTAGTATCGGTACGTGTTAAGCAAAGACCGCCATTCGAGATAGCGGAGGAAGGATTGTCTAACGAATGGCCGACTCGGCCGGTCAGCTCCAATCAAAACTCTACACTTACGTACAATTTTAATAAGATAATTCACAATTTACAAACATTTCGTGGAAAATAACGGGACGACGGCGGTGGCGGTGGCGGTAGGGAGAGGGGGGGGAGAGTTCGAAAAGAAAGAGAATATAATTGCGATGTAAAAGTCACGGTGGCGGCTCTTGATTGGGTAATTGCGGTCACTTGGCTCTATCGTGGCCCCCAGAGCACACGTTTCTAATTATTTTCAAACGTTATTTTAAAAAGGTAATAAAAGCGATTCGTAGTTGCCGGCTTCTGTGCGAGTATTAAAGGCCAGGGGCGGGAGGGGGTACGCCATCATTTTTCTTAAATACGATTGCCGAGCCTTGCGATTCGAACCGAGTCGTAGTCGTCGTAGTCGTCGTCGTCGTCGTCTTCTCTCCCCCACACCTCCCCTCTCCCCAGCCCTCCCCAACGAGCCCGCAGAGCTCCGCGAAACGAGGAAAACTCGGCGGCAGCCTCCGGAGGAGTCCCTTCATCTGCGCGCTGCTCTTAATTACTTAAATGCCTCGTTAAGCGATTGCCGCCCGAGTTGGCCAATGGGAAGAAAAGAAAAGGCCCAATGGGATTCGCGCGTCGCGTAACGTAAAACTTATCGAGGAGCCGGTTCTCCGGGGTTTTCTAATTTTAAAAGGGGGGGCGAGGGGAGGGGGATACTACTACACGTCGATTCGCCACTAAATACGTGCGCGGATAATAAAACCTTGGCCACGTTATAAGGAACTGCGGGGGGAGAGAGGCGATGGGCGAGCGCAAGCTCGGTCGCAATGTCCAGGATCGCGGGGTCGAGATGAGCGACAGAGACAAAAAAAACCGGGGTGGGGCGGGGGAGTGGATGGAACTCTCTGGTTTAGGCCCCTGATTGTAATTGGTAGTAAGTAATCCGCTTAGGGCTGGTAAGGCCCGAGCCGATACTATTCCTCCTACTACTACTGTTCCTGATATTAGCATTTAAATGTCATTAGCCAATCTCGTGGGTAGACGCGGTTCGACCAGGAGGGGCTGCGCGTATGCCCGGGTACGGCGGATGAGTCGGTTAGAGATAAGCCCCTCAGGACTTGGCTTTAAAGCTCGTGGCGCACGTACTCATTATACGGAGGAAGGAGGAGAGAGTCGCTCGTTATCCTAATGAAAATGAAAATCTTGGTAATATTTGACAATAGTATGTGCTGCTGCTGCTACTGTTGCTGTTGCTGCTGCTGCTGCTACTACTGATGCTACTACTACTACTACTAGTAGTACTGGGCCCAATCAATATACAAGGTAAGCGAATGCTTCTATACGGAATACAAATGGATATTATTCATTAAAAATGCGTAATACCGTACGTCTAGAATTAACATTCATTGTACTACTACATAATTCCCAATAATACAAACAATATATGTTCATTGATTGTAGCTATATATATATATATATATATATATGCATAGAAATAATTATACATTATTATAACATTCGTATCGTATTCGGACCTTACGTAACACGATTTTTTCTTCCACTTCTCTTCCAACTTCTTCTTTCTTAAATAACGAAACGCGCGCTCCTCTCCCCTCCCCACCCCCGCCCCACCAGGCGGATCATTCAATAAAGCCAGAGCATGTAATTGCGCGAAATAAAGTAACGTCGATGGTTATTTATATCTTTTGCGCGAATAAAGACAAGCAGATATTCAGTCAGCATAAGGATTATATTCGAAAAAACCATTAGAGTGATGGATCGGCTACTTTAGCATGTTACGTTAATCAAGTAACGTACGCTTACACGTACACGCTTCGGCACACAATACGGCACACCACACGTACAGGGGGAATTTTTTTGCAAATCTTTTAATATTTAAATTTCGTTCGGGCTTTACGATACACTAATTTGCTATTTAATGGCACACACATGCGCGACCTGAGATGTATGACTCATTTAATGACATATAACATCGGGTTCGCGATGTAAGAACTCGATTTACTTACCATTGTTTCAAGTGCATGAAGCGAGCGCTTTTAATTTTGCAGAAAGAAGATTTAAGTCGACGTTGCGCGCTGCTCCCAATGAATTCAGTTCGCATTTGCGCAAGCCAAATAATTATTTAGGATTATCGGTTTACGAATATTCCTTGGGCACTTTGCGTAAAGCTATAATAAGTAGCGCTCGATTCAGCGCTCACGTCCTCGTCCTCGTCGTCGTCGTCGTCGTCGTCATTATTATTATTATCGTTATTATTATTATATATTATTTATTACGATGATTATTACGCTTATTGTTCCAAACAAATAAAAAGGATTTTACGACAGTGTCGATTATTCAGAGTTTATTTGATAGAAGAAATAGAGATGAAAAAGCTTGATGTTTGGTAAAGTATTAAAGTGACGTTCCTGGTAATACGATAAAGCGAGACAGAGTATCGGCGGGCTACCATAGACGATAAAATCTTACTCGAAACGCGTCAAGGAGCTGGAGTAAGAACGAAAGACAGAGCGCGAGTGGACGGACCAGGAGTGGGTGGGGGTGATTTCCTGAAGGGAAATGGGATTTCTGATCGGTGCGACCAATCTCGGTACAACGAGGTACAGATTCAACGGGGGAGGGGGGGAGAGAGCTTATATCCATGGCTATTCGCCGCGATTATTCGGTAGGCCGCGGTCGCGCGCGCGTCCGCGGGTGTGGGGCGAGGGGAACGGGCTCAGCCGCCTCCTCGAAAGTAAGCATCAACTCGCTTTCCGCGCAATTAGCAACGAATGATGCTACTCGCGACGGAGGAAGTGCGCGCCCCCTCCCCCCGCATCATCCGATCCGGTGGGGTTAAAAAAAAAATCTCCCGGTACTCTTGGCGGCTATAGGGCGGGTGGTATGGAGAGAGGTGGGGGGTAGGTGGGGAAGCCAGATAGCGCAACACGGGATAGATGGTATCGTCGGGAGGAGGAGGAGGTGGAGGAGGAGGAGGCTCGGGCGAGGCGAGGTCCGCCGCTTGACGTAACAATGAGAAGCCTCGCGAGAGCGCAACTCACTCGCGTACTTTCGTTTGCATTACAATTGAGAAAACGAGAGCCGACGGGGATTTTTGTCACGGGAGTACGTCCTTTCTTCCCATTGGTCCCCTCCATCTTTCATCTACGACTACTTTGCGCTCCTCTATCTCTTCCCGCTCAGTTAAGTTCGCGAAGAAGCGAAATCGCGGTGGGGGTATTGTGGACTCGGCCGTCCCGGTTAATGATGTAGAAATCAACGAGGTGGGAGGGAGGGAGGGAGGGAGCCTAGATTGATCAAGTGCCGCGGTTCCCAAGGATGCTCATCTTGGTGGGAGGGAGTGAAGGGAAGGGGGGAGGGGACCGCACCGCAGTCCGTCGTCTCAGGCAATGAAATGTGCCAAAGACAATGAGAAATGTACGCGAGGCAATAAAATGCGTTATAAAGCATGAGGTTTGCGCGAGCGAGGTAGTCCTCGGGGACTCGTTGCACCAAAAACCGGTGACTCGCTCGTTTGAGGTGGGGGTTGGGGGGGGTCCTTACGCCGAAGGGAAAGGGGAACCAGCACCGTTGATATAAGGGCAACAGCGCTGGTCCTAAATACCGAGATTCCGAGGCTTGGCTTACTACGGTAATCGAAGGTATATGAGACTTACCTTCGGTATGGTACTGGCGTTGAACCATGCTCAAGGCGACCGGGGAGGGTGCGGACATGGCGCCCCCAACCGAGGAGTTGCTCGAGCCGCCGGCCGGGTTTGCCGGACCCTTGGCTTCCTGGACACTGGAGCCGATGCCGATGCTGCCGCTGCTGTTGCTGCTGCTGCTGTTGCTGCTGCTACTGCTGCTGCTGCTGCTGTTGGCACCCATGGCGTTTCCCTGGTATCCCAGGAACTCCCCAAGGTCCGGGACGCAGACGCTCTCGTAGAGGTTAGCCGGCATGTTTTCCAAAGACGCCTTCTCGAGATCAACATCTGCAAAGATTTACAAGGATCTCTTTCGTTAATTATTCCTACCGATACTAATAAGCATTAATTGTGGACAAAGTCTATGATTTTTTTTTTTTACGTAAAGTCAACATGGTACACATGATTAAATAGGAGTTACGAGCGGAAGCGGGAGGGGCGCTTGAGGCAAGACCGGTAGCGAGCGTCAGGACGCGGATTTGAATTGAATGATCAAAGGAATTTATTCCCTTCGTAGATGAGCCGCGTAAAGACGGACAAACAAATTTCACCGAGTTTTAAAGAAAAAAGGACGGGCGGGCGGGGGAGGCGGGAGGAAGAAGGCAGCGGTGCGGATGGGGCCTTAAACAACTCGAGCTGGAAGTTGTGGCTTATTTGAGATAGAGAGAGAGAGAGAGAGAGCGGGAGGGAGATGGAGTGGGTGCGAGGGGGAGGGGCGAAGCGAGCGCTCTCGTAACAATAGACTATAATTTTTCGAAGAACTTGGCACAAATATTGAAGCTGCGATCCATAAAATGAGGTTCGCGCAAAAAGGATAGCGGCGCAGACGTATGATAGTCGCAGGAAGTGAGCGAATTGGATCGAGCGAGAGAGAGAGAGAGAGAGAGAGAGAGAGAGAGAGAGATGACCAGGTTGGAAAGATTTAATTGTCGCGGCAGGTTTGATAAATCCGTCGATCGGCAGCAGGATATAAGGGGATCGCCGAATCGTATTGGAGGGCGGTGGGAGGAGTGACGCCTCGGATGCGCCGACCCGGGCGGACAAAGAGATCGGAATCTCGCTGACAGCGGCATCTTCGGGGGACACCGTACTAGAGTCTAATTACAGCTGCTGGCCAGGATCTCCATTACTATCGCCGAAGATTGAATAAATGTCCCTCAACGTGTCCGTAGCGGATCGACGCCCGCGTAATCTCTCCCCCCCCCCTACGATCACCATCGCGGAAGCCTTTACCGGCTTCCGATATCAACAACTTTTTTTAGCCGTCCCCACCCCCTTTTATCGAGCGCCGACTTTTATTATTGAGCGAAATCGCGCTTCCGGTTTTTCTTCAGATCCGCCGGTGACTACTGAAAGGTGACGCTGCTGCTCGACTCCGCTTCCCGGCTGACGGAGTTTCAGGTACACGAGCTGCTGCTGCTACGGCTGCCGCTGCTCCTCCTCCTCCTCCTTCCCTCCGACCTTTTGCGAAATTCGGTTCGCAGTCGCCGATACGAGCCGCGGGCGCTCTCCCTTCCTTGTCCTTTCACCCTCGAGTGAAACGATGAGAATGATGAACTCGAGTCCCAATAACCCCAATAACCGACGTCTCGAGATAACCGAGAGAAGGGGAGGAATCGCGGTTCGGGGGGTGGAGGTGGGAGGCGCGGATCGGCGGCTGCGAACCAAAATGCACCGACGACACGTATATTAAAGCGAAAGGATAAATAATTGCTCCGGGGATGGAGAGAGGGGAGGGGGGGCAGCAGGGAGGAGGATAATGGATAATTCCTTGATCGAGGGGCTTCCCCGTGCGGGGCTCTTCCCCAATTGAAATATCCTTGTTGTGCTGTTGTTGCTGTTGCCGTTGCCGTTGCCGTTGCCGCTGTCGATGCTACCGCTGTCGATGCTACCTCTGTCCAGGATAAATAATTCAGGATCAAGTTAAATGAATTCAGCTGTCAGTTGAGCAGCTCTCTAAATTACGGGAAAGGATCGATCGAATGCCCTCGACCGTCAGTCTCATTCTATTCTCCTTTATTAAAATCGACAGAGGATTTGGTCAATGAGACATGCAGGTATTGGGGGTTCGTGGTTCGTGGTCCGTGGGGTGGGGTGGGGCGGAGGGAGGAGAGTGAGAGAGAGAGGGGGGGAGAGAGAGGGAAGAATATGGGAATTCCGTAAGAGTTTTGTCAATGAAGGTACTCTCGTTAAAAAAAAAGTGGATTGTCAATGGACGAGCGTAAATTCGGATCGGATTCATTCATCCCTCGGAGCGGGGAAAAGGGCATCGAGGCCGAGCTACGTTCCGGGCTCGCCACCACCACCCCTCCCTCCCTCCCTCCCTCCCCCAATAACCTAAACGGAGCTCGATTTGCGTAAGCACGTGGCCCATCGAGACCAGGCTTCAATCGGACGGGGACCCCTATGCCCATGCGCCCTGCCCTTACGACCTCTTAATACGCTCTTCTCTCTGTATACGCAGCCCCCTCCACCCACCCGCCCCTCGCTTCCACTCGCACATATTCTTATATGAGTATATATATATATATATATATATATATATACGTGTGTATGTATGTATCATTGATGGTATATTGGTCTTCCATTATGCTCCCGGGAGAGCATTTCCGGACTGCCAGCTGATTTCAATGGCTCTTGTTCTTTCGTCCCCCCGCCCTCCAACTGCCCCGCTCTCACTCTCTCTCTCTCTCTGTCCCGCGTTCTCCACTACCTATTTTCCAACTCTCGAGGGAGTGTAGTAGCGTGCAGCACAAAAAGTCCGAGGCGCCGATTGAATGCGCTCGCCTCACCCCCGCACTCTTTGGCTACCACCCGGTACTCCATCCTCATCCTCATCCTCATCCTCGTTCTCGTTCCTGTCCTCCACCTCCACCTCCACCTCAACCTCCAACTCATTCTCTACGCATCATTGTGCTTTTTCCTTCGTTCTCTCCCGTTCCGCGTGTGCCGGATCGGCTACCTGTTGCCGTTGAAGAAGCGAGACCGTGGAATGAGTGAGCGAAGGGTGGGGAGAGACTCTTAGGGCTTTAGAGATGGTGGGGAATGAAGCCACGGGGGGGGGCGGCTTCAACAATGAGCGAGGATGAGACATGGCGATTTTAAGGAAATCTGATCTATTTTCATCGAGTCACCGCCGGTAGATCCTACGCTTGCTACCACCACCTCTGAGCCCGAGGCACCGTCGTCTCCTACACTTCCCCTACACTCCGTTGCATCGCTTCCATTCTTTACGTTCTACTTTACTGCTGAGGTCTCCCTCCCTCCCCCACCCTCATATCCCACCTCGGCTGCCGGCACGCCACCTCGCTCGTCCCGATCCACCGATCCCGTCTCGTCCTGTTGCACCTTTTCCCTCCTCCTCTTTATTTCCATGCGTTTCACTTGTTACGAGCTATACATATATATATATATTTGTTCATTGATACGTAAACGAACGCTTAAATATAATGCGAATTCGAATGGATCCTTTTTTCGTGCTTCCGCTCGACGACTATTTCGATACCGACTTGACAGGTTGACTGATCCGATTGCAAAATATATCGTTTCAATTTCCCGAGACATTTAATTCCATCCATCCATCCATCCCCCCGCTCTCTCTCCCACTCACTCCCACTCACTCTTTCTTACCAAAGTAAGAAATAATTATTAAAACAGTAAATTATTTTACGGGGACGTTTTTTTCAAGAAGTCGATTAAAAGTTTATGGCTCGGCATAAAAGTCCCTCGTTGACCGGCAAGAGAAGTAAAAATAAAAATAAGACAGTAAATTTCTTAATGACAATTAATAATTTAGCCTTGGCGTCTATTATCCTATCCTCATTAGTAATTAAAATCCATGAAAACTTAATTGTCCAATTTCTTTAAAAAAAAAAAAGCGTCTAGTTTGTATTAGGGATTCTTTTAACGTAACCCCAGAGCACCAACACACACGCGGATTCACATTGTTTATCTTATCGATGCTTTTGAAGTTAAAGCGCTTACAATACATACGCGTGTATACACTTCACGTTCTTCTTGGAATCGCGTCAATTAATATAATATAATAATATTTAGGATTATTGTCAAGATAATATTGTTATGCCCCGTTGTTTACAAACATAACGAGCAAACAGTTGGCATTACAGGAGTTTACGCGAAAAAAAAAACAAGCAAAAGAGGTAAATTTTTAGTTTAAATTGAACGTGCAGCTGAGCACAAAGCTGGGTAATTAATTTTTATGGGCCTTTAATAATTAAAGAGCCGTAGGTAGTTGATGATACGGGTCGGATACGGATCGCACGTGAATCGTTAGACGCAACAAAAAGCTACGGACACTTTATCCCAATAAAACAAAATGCCGAACGGCCAGAATGGAAGGGGGGATAATACGGGGGTGGGGGTGGGGGTGATGGTTGGGGTGTAAAGAAGCTTACCTTTTTGTAGTATCTCGAGGTGCTCCCAAAGGATGTCGCCCATGAATACGGGAGCACGTGCCAGAAAGGACTCCTTGCCCATGGCGCAGATCTGCTTCCCGGTCATGTGTTGCCAGGGTTGCATGGCTACACCTTCGAGGGAGAACTCTCGGATGGCCCATTGCATCCAGTTCGCCACCGCTGATTCCGACCATTGTCGGGGATCTGTTGACACACGAGATAGGTTTTCTTTCCTTTAGTCCCTGCCACGTTAAGAATGACGTCCTTACGGCTTAAGTATTTCTAGTCTCGGGGAACACGTGCGCGCCGCATCCGGATCAAGGGGATACTTTATTATTGGCATTACTACCGGCTACTCGTTGACAATTTATGACCTAAATACTAATTACTCACAAAATTATACCTGTTTGCCAGAAGCCAAAAATAATAATAATTGTTATTGTTATTGTTATCGAGATTTTCGAGATTGCGAGGTCCGCTCGTAGATGACGCACTCATTGTAAAAACCCAAGTGGTAGTACTAATATTAAGATAACTGTACCTCTTGGATTATTTGTAGAGTAAATGAGATAGATATGCGTAACTCGAGAGAAGGAAAGAGACCAGTTTTAGAAAGCATTGTGTGCGAAATTACTTTATATGAATTTATACATTTGTCAACGTTATGGAGACGACAATTATTTAGGGGCCGCGGGGGGGAGGGGGGTAGTAAAAAAAATAATAATAATAAAAAAAAAAAAACAAGAATCGGGAGGGAAGGATGAAAGATATCACCCTCGTAAAATCGTTAAAAATGGTAGAATAGGGGGGTTTTTTTTTTTTTTTTTTTTTTATTGAATAAAGATAAAATAAAAAGAGTCTGTAACTATTTAGCGGAATGCGCGTAATTTAAGTGGAATATGTTAAGAGATAGCGAGGTCTGGTTGTCGAGGCCTGCTCGTAGATAATGTAAGTAGTAGTGTGTATGAATAAAAGAGCCGCCGGAGTCGATGTACGTGAATGCGCACGGCGGCGGGTCGTACGTACGTAGCCGTGCGGGAGAGCGCGTGCGCTCTAAGGGGGCGTAGGGGCTCGGGGGGGGTAGGGAGGTAGGGAAGGTGCGACTAGCAGCAGTGCACACCCATATCGAGGGGCTCGCTTCGGCATTATTACAGCGCATTGTTTCCACGGCGAGGCTTCGCCACGAGTTCCCGCGAATCACTGCGAAGAATGCAAGATTCGCGTCTGCGCGGTGTAGTCCCGCGAGCGAACCCACGCTGCTGCTGGTGGTGTAATTAAAACGCGCACCAGGCACCGAGCCCGATGAGCCCCGCCGACTATTTAATTATCGAAAGCCTTACGCCTTACACCGAGTCCCGACCACGGGAGTACTGTGCTTATCAGCCTTTGTGACGTTGAGTGCTCTGAGGCGAACGAGGAGGATCGAATAACGAGGGAAGACGATAAACGACGGGAAAAAAAAAAAAAAAAAAAAAAAAAAAACGACGGGAAGAGGATCGGGGAACGTTAGATCTCTCATGCTCTGGTGCACCATATCAAAGCGTAAAGTCCCTGGCTTATTGTTAATAGTCAATATGGTAAAAAGGCGCGGCGATGCGTGGGGGGAGGGGAGGGGAGGGGGACATGCACGAGTTCCTAAGTGTTACCGATGACGCTCCTCCGGAGCTTTCACCTACATGGTCGTCACGCGTTTTTTTTTTTTTTTTTTTTTCTTTTAAAACGTTTAACGCGCGGACTCTCGCACGTTCAGCGAGCGACTGAGAGAGAGAGAGAGAGAGAGAGAGGGGTATGCGTGCCAGAGATGAATGAATCGGCCGAGCGAGGTCGTGGATGGGAGGACCGGGGGGAGGGAGGGGAGGTAGACAAGGAGGACGCAGGTCGCGCACAGAGAAGAAGACCAAAGAACTTTGGCCGGAGAAATAATAATCTCGCGGTCATGGAGGACAAATATAAGCGAGGCAAAGGTGCGACGAGGTAAAAGCGGCGAGGGGGCAGGGGGGCCACGGAGGAGCTTGAGTCGGGAGAGGAGAAGGGGGGAGGCGTGCAGTTTCTAATGGCCGCGGGGAGGATCAAAGGTGCCCGCCGCCGATATTTGAGGATCTCGTCCGATATTTGCTCGGCTTGATTCTTGTTGGCTATGTTAACAGACTCTTTTGTTTGGCCCTCTTGTGCCCCGCCCCCGCTCTCGCCCCGCTCTAGCTAGCTCACTTCCTCCTCGTCGACGTCTCTCTCTCTCTCTCACCCTCTCTCTCACCCTCTCCCTCACTCGGGCGTTTGCACCTTTGATATTCGAAGCACTTGCTTACGAGGTAAGGAGCTTAGCCAGGGTCAGCGAGCGAGTAGCTATGCGCACAGGTTATTGGGGTTCGTCGCGTATCGGTACCCCGTCCGAAAGACCGATTTTTAACTCGGCTTCCTGTCCCAGGTCTTCGCATTAATTGACTTCATTATAATGAAAAATTTTTCAACAAAAAGAAATGAGGGGGGGAGTTAACAAAAGAAGAAGAGAAGAGAGAGAAAGAAAGAGAGTCAAGGGATCGTCCACGTAAAATTAACGCGTCGCGATTCTCAATCGGGTACGGGGCGGCGGGGGGGGGGGGTTATTGGGGTTGTAGTATCTTAGTAGTAGTAGATATTCGTGGTAGTGGTGGTGAGGCTAGAGGAATAAGCCTCGGGGGCATTGTTCGGCATAAAGAGAGCCGTCTATTGGAGAAAGTAATTAAAGCAGCGGGCTCCCCGGCCCCGGATACAATGCGCGTAGGTGATACACCAATCGGAAAGAAAGCAGCGCGTCGGGGTGGGAGGGGGGGGTCAGGGAGCGGGAAACTTTCGTTGGACGTCGCGCGACAATAAAGATAGCCGCGAAACAAAGCAGTCCACTCTTGCATGTATAATACATGCCGCCGCCTCTGGTCCGATTGGAGAGAGAGAGAGAGCTAGAGAGAGAAAGAGGTGGCGCAAGGGGGGCGTAGTGGTGTAGGGTGGAGGGGTAGGGGGACGGGGGTGTGGAGGCGGTGGCGGTGGCATCGCTCCTGCGAATCTTAACGCGCAACGATCGCGGCCGAGCATGGCGACAGTCATCTAATCGGTAAATCGGCCGAGATTCCCCCGAGAGGGACGGACGAGCCCTCCCCGATTGCGACGAATGCCACACACAAGCCACACACGAATCCTTTCCCCTCCCGCTGGCCCAGTCCTCCGGTAGGTACGTTGCACGCGGGAATCGTGAGTACGGCGATGCTTGATGGGCCCGTGATGGGGAGCCGATGCCACGCATCCGGTATGCGCATTCAGAGGCAGGCGGGTGTGACGATACTTCCGTTCGTGATCCTCTCTCTCTCCCTCCCTCCCTCCCTCTCTCTATCTATCTCCCTCTCCCTCCGACTCCCGCTTGCTATGTACAAGAGCGAGGTGCTTAGCGGCACCCAAAAAAGGTGAGGGCGAGAGAGAGAGAGAGAGAGAGAGAAAGGAGTGAGAGGAGAGGATGGATCACTTGGTCTGTGACCTCTGTGAACCGCGTAACAGTGAACGCGCACCTCCGCTCCGACGAAAAAACGGCGTCGTCGTCGAAACGTAGCAGGACGACGAGGCTCCTGCGCAATGGAAGGAGGAGCCGCTCGGCTTGGCAATTTTCTATTTATTTATCCGCCCGCCGGCTTCTCATTATGACGGCCCTATAAAGATGAAAGTGCGACAAGTACCCTCTCGCCTCTCGCCCCTCTCGCCCCCTCCCCCCAATAACCTCTCGGGCAGCCGCCGACCGGGACTCTAGCTGACGTATCAGCGGGGGGGGGTGCATCGGATGGCTCCGGGTGCGAGTACCCCTTCGCACAGAGACACGACGGATAAGCCGGAATTCGAGAGGCGAGAGAACGACCGCGCGACGAGGCTGCTCTACGTTCCAGGGCAGGAAGGTAGCAGGAAGGGGGCAGGAAGGTACGAGGAATGGGGGAATCGCGAGGACGGGGCAGCAGCGCGCGGGCCGATTATTAATGTCGCTCCTGTCGAACGGGAGTCGCGGGTTGTCGGGGTGGCCCGTAGGGGCGGGCGGTCAGCGAGGGGGGAAACGCGGGTAAGGTAATCCACCCTCGGACGACTTCTTGGGGACGGTAAGTGCCAGGGCCCCGGGGAACGGGTGGCCGATAGGGCCCATCGGGCCCGTGCACGTCGGGGGCGAAGTCGTTTTATCCCACGATTATAACACGAAATTATAATGCGGGTCCCGGACGGGGTTTTGTTCGCGTAAGCGTTCCTCCTTCGAGGGCCGCCGCCGCCGCCGCCGCCGTCGCTGCGAGTTGCGAGTTGCGAGCTCGGCCGTTTTTCTGACCTTTCGTTATGTTGAGGCGAATTTGTTCCTTTTCCCACGATGCGAAGGAGGCCTTCAAGGCCTCGGTCATCTTCTTGTTAGTGCCAGGCGTAAGCGGCGGCACTTGCGCCGGAATATCTGTAACATAGATCGGATCGGTCTTGATTAATTCGTCCGTTGATCGAGCCAGCGGCTCGAATAGTTGCGTACGTGTGTGTCAGCGTGTGTGTCAGCGTGTGTGTGGAGCGTGTGTGGGAGCGCGTGTGCAAGGGGATGGGGATGGGGTTGGGCGGCTAAGTTACGCTGCATACGAGCGTAACAGGTGAGTAGTGCAGGTCAGGGGTGTAAGGCACCCAGTAGTAAGGAGAGATCGACTATTCGGGATCTTCCGTGAGAAGGAGGTGGAGGAGGTGGAGGAGGTGGAGGAGGTGGAGGAGGTGGAGGAGGTGGAGGAGGGACACGAGATTTTGGGACCGCCGAAGCGAGACCTTGACAAGGGGTTGCGAGGGGCCAAGGAGACACGGCCCGGGGTTGGGGTTATTGGGGGAGAGGGAGGGGAGGGGGAGTCGGTCGCGTGTGAGAAGCCGAGCTAATGGCGATTCTCACAGGGTGCGGGAGCTTCGCGGGGCGCGGGCGCGCGCGCGCGCGCCCGCGTCAGGTGCGGGGCTCCGCCGCTCGCAGGGGCGGTTTCGCTCTCCGGCAAACGATAGCATCGTCCTCCCCGCTAATGGGATCGCAGGTGCATGGGCATCGGTTGTCCTTGTCCGAGCCGTTATGGCTGGCCGGGCCGAGCTGCGGGTACGGGGACCTTACCTTATTGCGCACATGTCAAAAGTCAACCGCCAAAGGAGAGCTGCCCAAGACGACGCTTCTTATACCACTTCCCGGGTACTCGGGGCCGATAAGGAACGACCTCGGTAAACCCTTTCCGCGTCTGCCCCATACGTTTGCGGATTAAATTCGGGCAGGGGGCAGGGGGCAGGGGGGGAGTGATACGCGTCATACGGCTACCGTTTGCGATAATGATAATAATGATGCCGTTTTATCCTTATCGCCGAGCCCGTTTACGTTTTTTCTTTCTTTCTTTCTTTCTTTCTTTCTTTCATTGTTTCATTAAAGTCTCTGTTGACACTTTCGGCTTCTGTCCGACGACATTCGATAAGTTCTCGCTGCAGGCAAAATTGCCGGCTTTTGAAAATTTAATTTCCTCCGGCCTATCGAGGATGCGCCAGATTTTTTATTCAAGACGCGATGGAGGATTCTGCCGCCTCCACGAATCGCTTTATTTGAATTTGCGATTGGTATTCGGACAATATGGCGGCGAGGCTTATGTTTGCTCTTTCGAACGAAAATGAACGTAATTTTTAAAAAACGTTCTTATACCAAAAGGTATATATATATATATATATAATGCTTAAAGGAAAGGAAATCTTTAATTTGTGGCCGTTACTCGTATTTGTCGTGCATAAAGCAGCAATTAGCCTTTATTGTCGCTATCATTACGAGTATCGGTAGCGGTGGTAGTAGTGGTAGTGGTGGTAGTGGTAGCGGTAGTATTCGTATTGTTATAATAACGAGGGAACTTTTACTTTCGCAAATGAAAAAATATATTTAGCTACGAAGAAATCGCACTTGCTGCGCGCGTAATGTATAAACTAATGGATATTTCAATAGCCATGATTTTGTTAATACAAGCCCCGCGGCACAATAAAAAGACAATTAATATTTAATGGGTTCGATCTGTATTTAAAGGATTAAAGGGGAAATAACGAAAGCGTGCGTCTACGAGGCGAGGAAAGGCAGTGGCCGCGGGAATGTCCATATCTGTATCGGCTAATGTACGTTCCGTAAGCAACGGTTGCAAGTACGAGCTAAATCTATATTGGCCGGACCTGTCCCCCCCCCCGCCCCGCGATCATTATACGCTCTTTTTTTCTCAACGAGTAATTTAAATCAGACAACAATGGTTATCGGCCGGGGAGAGAGACTCGGTAACGATTCTCAATCGTCACGGGAGGACAGGAACGGGGAAGGGACGAAGAAGAGCGCCCCTCCCTCCCTCCCTCCCTCCCTCCCACCTTAAATACGGGCACGTGCGTTCGCTGGAGAGGCGCGAGGGAGAGGCGATGTAATGCGTGGATTAGATAGAATTGAGCTCGGGATACGAGGAGCCGGTAAGCTGCGGGGGTGTCAAAAAATTAATAATCCCAAGCTGGTAATTGAATGATACGCGTTGTCAGTTGTGCGATAAGAAGCCGAAATCGCGTCTTCTTACGTAACGTGCCGACAAGTCGTATCGGATAAGAGGTTTCTTTCCCCCATCGATGCTCCATTACAATTATCCGCAGCCAATTAAACGTAAAATTAGTATTAAATTTTCGGTTAAGCGGAGCCAGGCAGCGAACGAAACCGCCGCCGCGGCTATTAATTCCATTAATCGAATGGAGAAAATTATCCAGGAACGTGTGGATTTAAAGAAAATCTAAAGTGAAACCTTTGTAAATGGCTTGTAATATTTTTTTGCCGGTCAAGTATTGGGCATGAGCGCTGAGTAGTCTCGATAGCTCTACACCGCTGGTTTCATAATTTCTCTTTCTTAATCTTTTACGTGCATATGTGGACCGGGGCTCGTGCTTAAAACCGAGCGAGAGAGAGAGAGAGAGAGATATATCGTGTGCGGACATGTTAAAGAGCTGTAAGGTTTTATTAGTAAAATGGCAAGCACAATGTAATCGGAATACGAAACAAAGTCGATAGCCGAGCCGAGCTGCTTTACACGCGAGAAAGGTAAATAACTTTATACGTATGGGCCCCTTTGCTGCCTCGGCCTTCGATAATCATAATCATCATAATCATCGTAATCATCGTAATCATAAGAATAACAACGAACAACAAACAACGACAAAACAACGACAGCAGCAGCAGCAGCGGTGGCGGTGGCGTCAACAACAACAACCACAACAGTAATAATGATAAACAGTAAAATAACGAATGGGACCAAGCATGTAAATCCGGCGGAGTGCGTTAAAGTCGAATTCGAGCTATCTCGATAAAAGTGAAAGAGCCAACGACGCTAGCGGTCTTTCAATGGCATTAAAACGCGCGCGTTGTGTGTGTGTGAGAGAGAGAGAGAGAGAGAGAGAGAGGGAGCAACATCGCGTAAGAATAGGTGAGGTGTAGGGAGGTTGGTGGGGAATGTGGATTGGGTGGGGGCCTGGGGGGAAGGTATCGCACACAAATGAGGCAGTTAGCATAATGGGGTTATTGGTAATGAGGGGGAAACGACGGCACCCCGGAGCCGCGCTCCCGCAGATAGAAATAGAGAGACTAGGCGTAATAAAGCAGTCGTCGTCGTAGTCGTCGTCGTCGTCGTCGTCGGGACTTATTTATTCGTATAAAGAAGAGAGATTTTAATGCACAACGGGTGACCCGCGTGGCCGACGGGTCAGCCGACACCTAACCTCGCCTCGGTAGTAGTAGCTGCTATACATAAATTTCCATAGCCGACTCGTATTCGACGAGAACTAATTATCATATAAGAGAGAGAGAGAGGGAGGGAGAGAGGGAGAGAGAGACGAGGATGATAATGACGAGGACGGGGGGGGGGCCTTTCGTATATTGTTGTCGAGCATCGTCGGTCAGGTCCCACCGCCACTTAATTCGGTCCCGAGCAATTAAGCTAAAGGTAAACGTCAACGGCGAGAGGTATCAGCGGTCGTATCGGGCGAGCCTTACCCACCCCCCCCCCCTCTACCAGCATAGCGAGTGGGGCCGTCAAAGGGCCGGGGGCCGAGTCTCAACGAAAACAGACGCAGCCGCGTTTCGGAAAAGGAGTCCGAAGAAGGCCGACGAACTGACAATCGCTGTCCTCGCCACATGCAGCCTTAATACATAGTATTTTCTTCTTTAAAGCCGGCTTTTCAACATTTCCTTTTTCAACAAATATTTACTTCCCCCCCCCCCCCCCCCCCGAACATCGACTTCGGAAAAGTTTCACCTTTCCTCTCACGGAGAAAGTCTTCATCCCGTTTCCTCTTTCCCTAACGTCGCTAACCGCCGATCCATCGTATTTATTTATCGGAAATTCATTTATATTATTAGAAACCGAAATGAGGCCCGACTAACGCCAGTAGTAGTAGTAGTAGTAGTAGAAGTGGTAGTAGTAGAAGTGGTAGTAGTAGTAGCAGTGGAGAACGGTGGTGGTTGGCTTAATTACGCTCGTTACGCCCCTCCACCTCCTCCTCCTCCTCCTCCTCCATAGCCATCAATAACAGGCTTGAAATTACCTTACATTTAACGAACTATCGGTAAACGAAATTTTATCACGCCGACATTGAAAATTAGGAGAAAACGTAATTACGTCGATAATGCAAATAATAAACTTTACGTCTAATTTAAAGTAAATCTAGCGAAGAACCTGTAATGAGTCACGTTTCTTATTTCTTATAGGCCTAAGCTCATTGGACGGGATCAGTACCAATACCGCTAGAAACGAGAGAGAGAGAGAGAGAGAGAGAGAGAGACCACCCCCCCTCCCCGATCCGATCCTATTTGACAGTAAAGTGCAATAGTGCACATGTAGTGCGCTCCTTGGCGATATCGAGCGCAGGTGCCGGTAATCGCGACATGGTCTCGATGACGTATCCCATATCGTTGGCTTTCCTTCGTGCCCTAACGATGGTTATTGGGGTATGGGAAAGACGATGGAGGGTCATGGGGGGAGGGGAGCACGAACCGAGCACGAATCGCGATACATAGTAACGCATCGAGGCCAGAGTAATTTTCACGGGGCACAGTCCTTCTCGATAAATGCCTTCCTTGCCCCCCCCCCCACCCCCCTTCACCAAAGCCCCGTCCCGTCCAACTGAATAAATTCGAGAGAGCGGGAGGGAAAGCTCGTAGGAACAAGTGAGCGACTGCTACATGAGCCACCCCGACGGCGCAACACCCCCCCCCCCACGGTGCTACTCACTCGCGTGCCGCTAAATAAATATCCGTGTTGATATAATAAAAGAGCGAGCTCGGGGGGTCGCACGTAATAATCCGATCCGCCCATTTAAATCGGTCCGATCTCCCTCCTCTTATCCAGGACAAGGTAGCACAGCGAGGGCAGGCTCCGCGCGATCGACCTCCGCCAGGACACGCGCTCTCTCTCTCTCTCTCTCCTCTCTCTCTCTCCCTTCCGTTCTAGCCTAGTCGAAGGCACGCGCGCCACCCCCGACTGGAAGTTACCTGTTGCTGTAGGTGGCCCGTCCGCACCTACCTGTTGTCCCCGAGCCGCGAATCTTACCACCGGGATGTCACGGGGACGGGGTTGCGGGACAATGTCGCCCGCTCCCCGACTCCCGCTATTCCGATTGCCCTCGATCCGATTCTGCGCCAATTGCGCCACCCACCAGCCCTCGGCCACGTTTTGGCATATGGGAGCCGGAGCTGGATGGCTGGATAGGTAGGTAGGTAGGTAGGTAGGTAGGTGGGCAGGCAGGCAGGCAGGTAGGTAGGTAGGTAGGTAGGCAGTGTGCTCAGGGTGGCGAGGGACTTTGCTCGGCTGAATATCGCCAGGAGCTTAACGCGTTCCACCTGTCGCTAACACGACACGAGCGACTCCCACCGGCCGATCCCCGCCCCTCTTTATGCCCGACAACATAGCCATCCACTACTACTACTACTACTACTACTACTACTGCCACTGCTCCTACTACTACTACATAGTTTTCTTTTCTCTTCTGTTTTTTGTTTGTTTGTTTGTTTGTTTGTTTTTTTTTTATTATTATTAACGCGTGTGCTCAGCTTTCGACTCGTCAGACCCTCGAGCGAAGCTTATCTACGCGGTGATCATTGACCCGAATTTGTTCTCCACCTCCGTGTTTTCTTTGCGATCCGATGGGTAGGAGAGTCCGGATCCCTCGGCCACTACTACTCGTACGTACTTCGGAAAGTAAGAGCTTCTTCTCCGGAACTGGTTGGCGCCAATTTCTTTCCTCTCTAAGCTACTGATATTGCGCTCCTCCCCCCCCCAACCCTCCCCCTGCCAGCTAAAACACGATTATCCGCGCAATGGGCAATTATAGGGCAATGAAAGAGTTGCCGCTCGCGTTATGCGTCGTAGGATTCTGCAGCGGCTCGGACCGCACTTAAGGGTTCCTCGTATGGGTGGGGTGAGGAGGGGATGGGGGGAGAAGTGGGGAGAATTCGTTAATATTAATTACCCGAGTTTTCATTGAAAAGGATAGCACCGCTCGGCCATTAAGTATAACAAAAACATTCGATATTGCCTTATAATACGAAATATCGGCCAAGATAATACAATAATACACTTGGCCATTACTCTTGTTTGTGAAAATTATTATGACCTTGAATGTCTTTATAAGTTATTTTATGTAACAAATTATAGACCATTACGGAGTGCTGGAAAGTAAAGGTGAACCGAAGGGTACTGCCGCGCCCCGCCCTGCCCCCCCCTCCCTGACTCACCCCTCCTGACTCCCCCCGTGGCCGCCGCCGCCGCCACCGCCTACATCTTGTTTCCACCACCACCACCACCACCACCACCACCTCGTCGTCATCTTCTTATTTTCAACTTTTCTAGCAATTGACTCGTCGCTCCTTTCTAGGCCCATGTACATACACTTAATTTGCTCCAATCTTTTTAATGACGTATAATTTGACGAGGCCCCGTCTCCGCGCGTACGCAGCACACGCGCTCCGCGCTCCCACTCACACTCGCACGCACGTACCGACATGCGCGGCACACTCGTGCCCGAGAGGACTGCCGCCGTAATATCTTTTTATCGTGATAAAGACGCAAATGAGAGGAGGCTATCTATATGGAGCGTGAGTGGGTGAGGGGAAATCGTGGGGGGGGGGCAAGGGGGTCAGAAGGAGGAGGAGGTGGAAGACTCCGCTCTCCTCGCGCATGCTCTTCTCGAATAAAACAATGGCTCTAATAGATCGTAAACTTAATATTCAATTTTTATTTTATTTCCCCCCCCCCCCCGATGCTCGGGGCCTCGAAGCCTCGACGAAGCACAATCTCGTCCGTGGAACAAGATTTTTGCCCCCGAGCAAGGGAGGAGCGAGGACGGGGGGGGGGAGCGAGGACGGTGCGTGGAAGTGGGGCGAGAAATACGTCGGCGGCAGAGAGCTTGTCGCGGCCGAATTATTCGCAACTGCCGGATCGTATGCCGATCGCGATAAAGGTCGCCGCGGCATTCTAAAGGCCCGCCAATGGGGGGGGGGGGCAAAGGGAGCCGGCTACCCTACCTACCTTCGTAAGCGGATCGAGGCCTCGTTCGAATCATTGTAACGATTGCCCGCGACTCGCGATTATAAAACGCGCAGCGACCCTTCAATTAGTATTTCCCAGCGACGCCGAGCCGCTCCATTGCCTTTTTTTTTTTACCTCCTCGACGTCCGGAAGCGCGTGATTTCGCATTTTTTTTTTTTTTTTTTTTTTTTCATAACGAAGAGGACGGGAGGTTGTAAAGGCCGCGAATACGGCCGAGCCTTGTTATTCCGTTTTGGCCGTAAAGCGCGGCGCATTCCCGTTTTGGCGTAATCCCGTAATCGTCCCCGATACTCGGACTCGCGTTCACAGGAATTAATTCGCCGAACTCCGGCTATTTTTACAATATTCCGTCGCAGGATGCATTTTTTTTTTTTTGTTTTCGCGCGATCGGCGCGCGCATCCAACGACTTCCGCTCGAGGAGAGATGAATTCTCTCTCCCCCCTCTCTCTCTCCTCCTACCTCCCTTTCGACTCGATAAAGCGGAGCGCGGGGGACGGGGGCGGTGGTGGTGGAGGAGGAGGTGGAGGAGGAGGAAGGAGGGAGTAAGTAGCGGCCCTCCGACCGAGTGCCGTCGATTATTATCCGGGGGTCTAGGCTACGGGAGGAGGGAGCGGTATGGGGGGTGGGGTGGGGTGTGGAGGCGGTCTCGCGGAGAGCAGAAAAAGCGGCAGCGCGGCCGTCGTTATCGGGTCTCGAACCGCGGGGCATATCTCCCTGGAGCAGGCGCGCGTTCCCCGCTGATAGCGAGACCGAGAGGCCGGACATCGATGAGGACGAGGACGAGGACGAGGACGGGCCGAGCGAGCCGTTAAATCTCGCCGGAAACTCAGAATAATAAGGCTGACGACGACCGTCTCTCTCCCACCCTCCCTCACCCTCACTCTCTCACACTCACTCACTCTCTCACCCCGTATGCATTTATCTATGCGACTGACGAGAAGGAATGGGAAAGGACTCGAGCTACGAAAAGGTCTGTTTTTTTTTTTTTTTTTATTCTGACTTAGCCGGGAGGGCGGGCAAGCTTTTCCTCCCTATCCTCCCTATCCTCTCTATCCGTGGCGTATCGTAGAGAGCATTATCTATGAGACCGACGCGGAGGAGATAAAGAAACGCAGGGACGATGATGCTGGCGTCGCTGCTTTTCTTTCTCGCACGACGATAATAACGAGGAGGAGGAGGAGGAGGAGGAGGAGGAGGAGCGCGCGGTAACGATGCCGTCGCCCCACTTGTTGCCTCCCCGTTTTAAGGGCACGGGTATCCGCGACCCTCCGCCCCGAGATCACGACTTCCGGCGCGAGTTACAGCAATCCGATCAACGGATGACATTCCAACTTCTTTGGGTTAATAATAAATACTTTGCGACCCGCCAATTCCCATGGGGTTAAGTCGACACCCCGAATGGCGTATTCCTTGCGTATTAATGCTTTCCATGTATTTTTCAGTAATAATAATCGGGCTATCGGTTACACGGGCAACGGATTAAGGAAAAAGAGTTGGCCGTGGGCGGGGTGGGGGTCGGATGGGGTTAGAGAGAGAGAGAGAGACAACGAAAATAAAAAGAGCGAGCTGGCATGGGAGAAAAGCAGTAGACGACGAGTCTTTATTGTTATTAAAATTCAAATTCGTGGGGTTGGTAATGAGGTACGCGGTTGATTAAGGTAATGTATAATAATAATAATAATAATAATGATGATGATAATGTGCCGGGCCCCAGTTGTTACGAACGTTAATAAGTCTCGAATGTAATCTTATTATTCAGGATAAATTAGGGATTAATAAAGGGCCGTGGATTATTATTATTCATCATCGGTCTGAAATAAAGCATTAAAAAAATAATGACGATAATAATAGTAAGAACAATAACCGAAATGTCGTCGTCGTCGTCGTCGTCGTCGTCGTCGTCGTCGTTTCGGTGTCCGTAAGATACTCCCGAGTGAATGTAGATTAGGTTTTTCATACTACAGTCAATGTGCTTTCGGTTAATCTGAATAGAATATTCCCCCCTCCCCCTCCCCCCGGTAGTAGACAAAGGAGGAAGACCACATCATCATCATCTCCTCTTGTGCGGGTGCGTGTTCTCTCTCTCTCTCTCTCCCTCTCTCTCTCTCTAACGCTGACGCAATTGTCTCTCGGGCCGAGAACGGTCACTCCTCCTCCTCCTCTTTTTTTTTTCTTTTTTTTTTTTTTTTTTTCTATCACTTGCCTTTTTCTCTATCTCTTGACGTTCATTATCTTTCTCCCGGCCTCCCCCGCACTCGACCTTTTATACATTATCGTCCGCAGGCGCTGATTACGGCGAGCGTTTCGCCCGGGCGCTCTCTCCTACCACGAGCAGTAGTCCCCCCCCCCCCCGCCCCCAACTGACTTTTCGTTTCATTGTCCCGAAACGACGCCTCCCGTACTGCGGGCTCGGGCTCAAAAACTTCCCCGTATCCTTGAGTTACGCTAGCCTACGTAAATTGAGGACCATTATTTCTTGATTACGCTTCGGGCTACGCACTCTGGGCCCGCGCGCGCGCGCGCGCGCAACCCCCTCTCCTCCCACCCACGCCCCCCTCAATAACCCCGCCCACGAGACCGACAATTCATCACTCTCACGCTCTCTGCCGTTCTTCTGCGGTCAATTCGGTAGTCGAGGTAGCTTGGCGACTACCCGACCCGGGAGTTCATTATTCGGCGTATGCGTGTATGTATGTATCCCAGCCGATTTCCAGGACGAAGGCCCGCGAGCCCGTTTTGAGAATCGGCCGCCAGATGGCAGCGGACCTTCTCACCCACCCTCCCCCTCCCCCGGGCTCTACGGCTCCCGTGCGAAAAATCGGCGACGAACCGACCGCGCGCGCGCGCGCGCGTGTGTGTGTGTGTACCAAACGAAGAGACTTATCCCCGTGAGGGGCACGAAATCCCATTACTTTCACGTTACCTCAGTAATTCATTGTGTGCGCGCGGGCGGGGTAGAATAACGACGTGTGCGTTAACAGCGGCAAGACGACGGTGCCGAGGGGGCTGGGGCTGCTCGCTCGCCGCTCGCTACCTCTCGCGTTCGTGGGGCAAGGCTCGGCGGCTGACATGCAAAAAACCTCCGTTTTCTCATTATGAATATAGCTTCGTTGTACGGCACCTCCCTTGGCTCCTCTGCCCCGTCGCCGACCCCTTGAGAGCCGACCTCGTCGCCGGCCCGCCGCCAACAGCTTTACACTTTCCACCGGACTACTCTCCGCGCCGGACAAGTATAACAAATACAGAGACGACGACGACGACGAGGAGGAGGAGGAGGAGGAGGAGGAGGAGAGAGACCGACGATCTACTCCCTTTGTTCGCGAGGCAATTTGCTTTTTACCTTATTAGCCAATCTTTATTACAAATCGATATTTCCATCAACGATCCACAAGTTGTAATAATATCGGCCTAATAGGACAAAGGTGAGCGGAGGGGGGGGGGAGATACAGTACCGAAGGCGCCTCCTCCGGCCTCCTCCCTCCGTCGACAAGGACGGCCGGATCGACAGCGGTAGGCCAGGGGAAGGGGGGGGCAACTATATACTACGACTGATCGATAAGCTCGCGATCGAACTCGGTGAGGGGCGGGGGTAGGGATGTGGATGGGGGGTACCTCTGGGTCTGCCGAAGGGCTTCATCACGGCCCTGATGCCCATGCCGCGTTGAGCAGCATCTGTGGCCCCACGATCCACATACATGGAGGAGATGAGCGAGGAAGCTGCTTCACAGTTGCTGTATTACTCTACTAGAGCCTAATACTCGTGTAGCAGTAGTAGTAGCAGCAGTAGTAGTAGTAGTAGTAGTTGTTGTTGTTACTGTTCGTCCTAATGATGCTGCGGCTGTTTTTAATCCGTATTATTCTCTCGAATCGGCTTGTAGCACTACACTGGACGGGGAGGGGGGGGGCGTAAATCCTTGGCGTAAATACCACTGTCCCTGAATAGAAGGGGATATCAGCAGTGGCTGACGTAAGTGGGGCGGGAGGATTAGACTATCCGCCCCCAGGGCCCGTAGCCGAGTTCCCCGGGCGCGGCATCGCAGCCGCACGCACCCACCCCGTCTCTCGACCGAGCCAGCACCGTGGTTCCGAGCACTCGAGGATCGCGAAGACGCGGCAAAGAGACTCACTCAGTCCGAGGCTGCTCCCTCACTTACGACGTGAATCGAGCGCGCGCGCGCGCGCGCATCCCGTAGCTGCCACGGCAAGGGCTATGGGGGCGCGGGCGAGCCAGGTGAGCGAGGAGTGGATCGCAGAGACTCTCTGTGTAGGTGGGTGGACCGATGAAGGGATGGCGGGAAGGAAAAGAGCAGCCACGGACGAACCTCGAGCGAGCTGCCCGATCGGTCCCGGAGCGCACCGACTATATACACACACTGCGCGCGTACGTGCACCGGCGTGCACTGAGAGATGGTTCCGCCGCTTCTTCTGCTCCTGCTGCTGTTCCTTCTTCTTCCTCCTCTTCTTATTCTTCTTATTCTTCTTCTTCTTCTTCTTCTTCTTCTTCTTGACTCTTCTTCTTCTTCTTCTTCTCCCTCCTCCTTCTCTGCTTCTTGTTATTCTGCCTGCGCTACGCTCCCCCTCATCCTCCTCCTCCTCGTCCTCCTCCTCACTCCACCCCTCCCTCACAGCCGTCTAGTTACACTAGCAGTGTATGCCCCCTTCCGTTCTACTGCAGTGCGTCTCCTTCACATCTTTTCCTCCGCCCCTGCCCCTGCGCCTCCGCCGCCGCCGCCGCCACCACCGCTGCCGTGACGGCGATTCATGAGCTCGCGCGCAACTCGTGTAAGAACTGTCGTATCTGAAAAAATCAGCGGATCGGCTCGCCCCCTCTCGGGGACCGACCTCTCTTCTATTCCTCCCATCCCCCCATCCACCGAAGCCCAGAGAGGAAACTAGTGCGACTACGCTGATAACCGATAACGAGCAAACAATGAAGGCCCCGTAGCCGCTGCAGCAGCTCCCGCGCTCCGCTTACAGGCCTCATGACGTGCGTACCAGTCAAGTACGTTACGTTGTTCGATAACCGCTTCTACGAGTTTGTCAATGGCTTGGCTTTTGCATGCCTGCTAACCGAGAGAGCGAGAGAGAGAGAGAGAGAGAGAGACGTCCGATCGCGCGACCAGGATCCGAGTTTCCAGGATCCTCCGCGTCTTAGAGCGTCACCCAGTAGCTAAAAGAGGATCGTTACAAGCTCATGCATACATTACACATCCGTAAATGCATGTGCACTCGTTACAAATGGTTGCTTGGCTCGTTCGCGCCCTTCGGAGGAGTGAGCGAGACCGTTGACAGAGACTCACGTAACGCTCAAGCACTCGGTCGCGAATGAGCGAGCGAGTGGGAGAGGGAGAGAGAGAAGACGTGAGGGGGAAGAACAAATGAACGAATGGGGAGGAGGGGGCGGAGGGGAAGTGGGAGTGCATAACGGAGTGCTAAAGAAACAGCGCACGCTCGATCTCCCTCTCTCTCCCGACCAGTGATTAGAAAGAGTGGGATGAGACGGTATTACCATTCGAGAATTAGCAAACTGAAAAAGTGAGAGAGAGAGAGAGAGAGAGAGAGAGTAATGGCACTCGGACAGCTATTCCGATGGCTCTTCCGACTAGTAGTCGTTCCCTTCCACCGAGCACCACCACGCTCCACAAGCGGCCGTAAGCGGCGAATGAGAGCGAGAGAGTAAGAGCGTGCGCCTGAGATTCGATTTATGAATGAAGCGCTCTGAAGAGAGACACTGCTCGGGCGTACGATGCCGTGACTAGCATTTCAAGAGTATGCGTCTACCTAGTTGTGTGTATGCCTGTGAGCGAGCAACCGAGAGCGAAGAAGTAAGAGAGAGAGAGAGGGGAGAGGGGGTGGAGGTGGAGGAGCCAGTTCCGGTGGATCGCACGCTACGAGTCCATTCATTCGGTCCGTGGCGGCGTTCGTGACGTCAATGATTGACCATGGAAGGACCTAGTGGGGGGAGGTTTTAACTCGCGCCACTTTCCCTAAATTGATTCTCACGCACGTAGAGATGCCGTGGTGGGGGGGGGGAGTACGGAATCGTACCGAAGGTGAAAAATGAGACTCCGCCGTGTGGACGGAGCCCGTCATTAGTAAAGACTCTAAAAGAACAATCGCGTCATCGTCCCCCCAATGTACTTCGTACGTTACTGGGTGGGGGGGGGAGGGAGTAGTCCTCTCCGAGCTACTGTATAATATCTCAAATGGTTGGCAGGAGCGTCGTAGGCGGTTCGGCAGAGGGGCAGAGGGTTAGGTGGGGGGGGTTGTTGTTAGCCCTTATATCGTTCTTATGGGAGCAGAAGGAGCTGCTGCTCGGATAAGAGATAAGGATAGCGGTAGGGGGGGGTCGCGTCCCATGGGCGGCGCAGCATCAGGACAAAGCCGCGGCGGTATACTCGCGTCGCGGAGCCGCGCGAGTCCCGGAGCGCCGAGTAAATGCTTAAGGACGATAGATAGATGGTCGCCGTGGGAGGGACGAGGGCAAGAATGAAGAGTAGGTGGTGGTGCAGGAGGAGGAGGGGGAGGAGGGGGATGAGGAGGGAGAAGGAGACCAGGGCTGTTGAGGAATTAAGGAAAAAAAGAAAAGAGAGAGAGGCGCATTAACACAAGAAACCAGAGGCAGGAGAAGAGCGAGTACCGGAGATAAAAGAAAAAAAGGAGGGGGGAGAGCTCACGCACTGCCATGCGTATAATAAGCTCGATTCACAGGTGGTATCGCGGCCCCAGAGGTTCTTCTCTCCTCGAGAAAAAGAGACGAGGGTGGGACGCTAACAGAATGTACGTATGCGCGTGCGTCGTGCGAGTGTGTATGAGACAGAGAGAGAGAGAGAGAGAGAGAGGGAGGGAGAGGACGCGCCCGAGGCCGAGCAGGTTTTTGTCGTACTTTTTCAGCGGTGTTTATTACGACTAGGAAGCCGCTCGCTCGCTCGCTCGCTCGCTTGCGCGCACGCGTGCTAGCCTACCGGCCCTTCCCCTCATCATCCTTCGCCTCCTCCTATTCCTCCTCCTCCGCCTCCTTCTCCTACTCCTACTCCTACACGTCCACGGCCGCTTATCTTGGCCCTCGGGTGCGAACGTCCGAGCTAAGTTTCGGCACTAGGAATTGAGCAACCCCCGCCCCCCTCCCCACATGTCCTCCTCCTCCTCCTCCTCCTCCTCCTCCTCGTCCCTCTATTACCACTGGGGGCGACCTATTAATATTCGAGTCTTTGGCTCGATCGCTCGGTGGAGATGATACGCTCGCGCTGCTCCCCTCGACGTCCTTGCCGAGCGGGAACCTTCCATAGCACTAGATTTCGGGAGTCGAGGAGCTCGATCGTATTGATGCGATTTCAGACTGCGGGCCCTAAGTTATGGATATTAGCGCTCGCTCGGGCACTAATGGAACGTAAGCGCGTGCGACGTGCAGAGGACGATGCTCGTCGTTGGGCCGGTTGCTGGTCGGTCCGGTGTACACAAAAGCGCCCTCACAGTCTTGCACGGGAGAGAAGATGTAAAGGGGGAAAGAGACGAGACGAAGGAGAGGGAGCCGGGGGGGTGGAGCGGGGTGGAGCGAGGGGGTGAGAATGGGAGGAGAGCGTGAGAACGCGTAAAAGTTGCGCGCACGAACACGCCGATGGCTGCTCATGTAGAGAGGCGCGCGGGCAACATGTGTAGGGGGCGCGCGCATGCAGCACGCACGCACGCACGCACGCACGCACGCATGGACGCAGGCATGGACGCATAGAAGCCACGAGGGCTGGCAAGGCACGCTTGCATCCAGCCCGGAATGAATAAGACGACGGGCTTCTCAACTGAGGTCCCTCAGCGGGTTTACATTATGCGCGAGTTGCTGGAGAGGAGAGCGAGGGGAAGGGTTAGGAGCGATCGCCGAGCAGAGGCCGCGCGTCATTTCCTCCGAGGTCCGCGGCCACGATGCTCACCTGCTACTATCACAACTACTACTGCTGCTACTGCTACTACTACTACTACTGCTACTACTACTACTACTACTACTGCTACTAGTACTAGTACAAGCGCCAGAGTCCGCGAGAGGTTCTGTACATCCGGCACGAGCAGAACGGCCCTCGCGACGGCTAGACGAGCCACTTCCGCTAACCCTGGACTCCCTCCCCGACCCACCTACCCAGCGACCCAGCCAGCCAGCCACCCTTGGCCCTCGAGACAAGATGCTCAAGCGAGAATCTTTTTCCGGAACTCCGGGGCAGTGCAGCTCGTGGCCGAATCAAATCAAGCCCTCGACAATCGACCTAGAGAATCGGCCTAGACAACCTGCACTTATGCTGCAACCCGCACCCCCCCAGAAACCCCCACAAACCCCGACGTTAGGTTAAAGTGAGCGCTACCGCTCCTCCGACGCGCCGCTTTTAATCCTTGATATGCAATTTTAATGACATGCCCTCCGAGCGCTTTCCCCGACTCCCGATAACTCTCTCTCTCGTTGCCCATTCGCGTACAACAACATGGCGAGTCGAGGAAAATTTTTTTTAATTCCCCCCTCCGGATGTTTATTCAGTCCTAACAACCCGAGGCCAGGCCAGACATACGAAATAATAATCTTATGCTAATGAAATTAGTCCCGTTTTTCACTCGACCCGCGCCCGCGCCCGCGCCCGCGATCCACTCTCCGCTCCTTTTCTCCCCCTTCGCCCTCCCTCCCTCCCCTTCGCCCTCCCCGACGGGCCGTTCTGAAATTCTCTTCTTGCATAAAGAGAGAGAGAGCAGTATATGCACGCGAAGGGGCATATCTCGGCACTCGATCGGATCGGCTCCCCCGAGCCCCTGCTACGCGCACACGCTCTTACACGGCATTTGCCAACATTGCATTGCGTACGCGCGGCCCGATACCCCCCTCCCTCCATCCCTCCAACCTCCCTCCAACCTCCTCCATCGTGACGATTTTTTTCGCAATAATGGCACGCGGGCGAGCCTTCAACGCGATTTATTCGGCTAAACAACGATTCCTGGCGATTCCTGGCGATTCCCGGTCATCGCGCCAGACGGGCCACTGCTTGCCCTCGTCCGGCCGGCTTGCGCACGAAGGAGTTGCGTGTGCGCACACGAGCGCCTGCGATCGAATGTACGCGTGAGCCGAGTAGCGGAATCGTAGTCCGGGAGTCGCGTGAATGAAAAAGAAAAAGGACGAACGCGTTACGCAGACTTCCGGCGCAGCGGTGAAAAAGAGCGCGCCCCCTCCCTCCCCCGCCCGGGCTCCCTTCCCCGGCAAATAATACGAATGGCCTGGGTATGAGTTTAATTAATGTAACGGACGCGAACGCGGCAATTTCCTAATCGGGTACTACCACTGGCCGGGCAAGACGTCTGTGACTACGAGGAGTACGTGTACACGTCACGGAGATTCGCCGGGCGCGATAACCGTTGGGAGCGCGCAGCAGCTCCCGCCCGATTCATAAAGAGTGCCGGTGGTGGCGGTGGCGGTGGCGGCGGCGAGTTTATTCATAAATTGCGCGATAGCGCGAGGCGCGGCCAAGGAAACTCACTCACTCGGATGCCTCAATGAAAGGACGCTAAGGTTACGCGATACCCGGTGCAGCGCGCGATTATTGTAACTCCGGACTATTGTTACGATCGGAGCGGCCGTCGCTGGCCCATCGCAATTTCCGGCGGCCTGTATAACCGCGACCTTATCTCTCTTTCCCTCCCCCCCTCCCTCCCGAGCGCCTGATCTCTCTCCGACATCTCGCTCGACCCCCCCCCCAACGGCCCCACGACTTAACCAGCCGCCCTTCCTCGATAATCGAAGGAAAGTATGTGTACAACTAACAACTCGCGGAGTGGGTCCGCCCGTCGTTTCCGATCCGGATGCACAACGGACACCGGCTACTATCCTCCTCCTCCTCCTCTTCGACCTCTTCCTCCTTCTACGCCCGAGGCCAACACGCCAAATCCACTTTCCTCATCTAATCGGACGTAACTGCTCGCCGCGCATAAGAAAGAGATTTATAGTTCCCGGGCTTGCCTGCCTACCTCCCTGCCTCCCTGCCTCCCTGCCTCCTCTGCCTCCTCTCCCTCGACACACTCCCTCCCCGCCCATCACCGTCCCGGGGAAAGGAAAGAGGAGGAGTGCTGCTGGACGCGCGTATATTAAGGAAAAACGAGAGGCGGACAGAAACAACGGCCCTGGCTTTCCGCCGACCGTTCCGATTACGATTACCCATCGCCGTCGCCGTCGCCATCGCCGGGCTTTCCACGGATGCTGCACAGTTCGACGAGGACAGCCTCCTCCTCCTCCCCGGCTCTCTGCCGCGGATAGGACTGAGCCAGGCCGGAAATGACTAAAGAAGGATTACGGGGAGGTTCCTCCCCCCCCCGCCCGCCCCTCGTTGTTACCGGAATTCTCCCAACTTTTACCGGACTATCGCGGGCATAGCGCCGATGACACTCGTGCTCTCTCGCTATTTCCTCCGATTAGAATCCAGTGACCGGAACGAGACGGCCGCGGCACCCGATATCTTATTTGTTTCTCGTTCCTCCCTCACCCAATAGCCTCTCACCCCCGAGAGTCACCGTGGCACCGTCGACGTTCCTGGATTTCTGGGGATCGAAGGTCCGAGCGGAAAAAATTCACGTACCCCCGTAAGCATGCCGAGGTGGTAACGCGGGATGCTATCGGCACTGTGGTGATTGATGGTAGGCCAATGGTGGTGGGGGTGAGGGCGAGGATGAGGAAGAGGGATGTAAGAGCTCTGATGTATAAGCTCGGAGAGCTACATTGTATGTCGCTCCCGTTTCTCAACTCCGTGTACGCGCGCTTATTCCAATACGTAATATCAGCGTACGCAAGCGGTCGCTTCCGGCCCCGCTGCCCTCCCCGCCCTCCCCTCCTCCACCTCTTTCATATTGGCTCTCGTATTTTATACAATTTTTCTCTTCTCCCTTGGTACTGTCGCTACCACTACCACTACTACTACTACTATTGCTACTACTACTACTACTACTACTACTACTACGCTGCTACCGCTGCTCCAGCCTCTTACTCTCGATCCTGGGCAGTTGGACTCGCGCGTTCCTTTTGCTCCCCGAGGACGGAACAAGACTCTTATCCAATAGCAGGGGGCGGGAGCGGCTGCCCGGCTATAATCTACGGTTCTTTTAAAACTTTCTTTATGGACTGTTAAAGGCGCCATGCGACTAATGAGAATGTATACGCGGAGAAGGGGCCGAGCTTTAACGCCTTAATTTAGTCGTTGCGCGGCGAGATAAGAGAGCCGCCCCCCTACCCCCTACCCCCTCCCTCGCCGCCTCAATACAGGTGATATTTTACTAATGAAGCAGCGGCGGCCCGGCTCCTCAACGTTCCTAATTAATTGCCTACTTACTCTACAACAGGAGCTACCGGAGCCGGCCCGACTGCCAACGACAGACAGGGCTGCTGCCTCGATCGTAGCCTCGATCGTTGCCTCGATCGTTGCCTCGATCGTCGCCTCCGTCCCGCGCGCCCCTTTCATAATTAACGGAAAAGGCCCCCCGTAAAAAGAACTTTGTTGACGAGTAAACGCAAGTTAATTAATATACCGGACAGACTCCCCTCGTCCTCCGAGCGCCGAGCCGATCCCATTTTCCGCGGCATCGGCCAGCCCCGCCCCCTAGAGATTTATCGCTCATCGCATCTGCGCTCCCAAGGCATGGGATTCATAAAATTCACCCAGCGAGTAAGAGAAGGACGACTCGAAGCCAATTTTCGTCCCGAGGAAATGATGCCAACTCGATACACCGGCAACTCGGAAGTCACGTATAAGTCATTCATTGGGGGCGTGGGTGTGGGTGTGGGTGTGTGGGGTGTGGTGATCGCGTTGACAAGGAGAATTAGAATCCATTAGTCGCGGATGGAGTTATTATCGATGGGATTAAAAGTCGCGCGCGAGCCCCATTCAAAGGCCTTATATATTACTTTGTGTAATTTTGTAATGAGCGGTGGCGCGCAATCGTTACAATTTGAACGAGTGGATTTTGCCGCGGAGCTGAAAAGCGCCGCGGCTCACCGTCCTTCGTGCCCAGCAATGCGCGCAAAATCTATTTCGCGAGCGTTTGTCGTAATGAAGGAGAGTTGCAGAAAATCACGGTTGTGCAAAATCGGGGGCCCGATTACTTTCTAGAACGAATGCGTTATGAGGCCCTCTCTCTTTCTGGCTCTGGCTTTAACGGATACCTTACCCACCCACCCACCCCCTAACTCCCCTCCGCCGACCCTCTCCGCCACCTCCTACTCCTCCCGCCAGCCGACAGCTCGCGCTCACGTTATTACCAAATGAGATATTGTCTTTGTCTCCGTATTGTCCGCGTCCCCCACCTTCCCAGCCCTCGCGCCTTTCCTACGCCGTCCCCCCCCCGTTCACCCCGCACCCACCCAATTACCCACTCGGCTTTCAATGTTAACGGTACAATCGTTTCTTTAAATTTGTTGGCGCAACTAGTCCCGAGCGTATCGTAAAGCATCTTCACTCGCTCGCTTGTTGCACCAGAATAAGAATGTATTGCAAAACCTTTCGCCACGCGCACTCCCCGCTTTCAAAGATTTTCTAAATTTAATTATTTTCAAGCTTCTTTAATGCGGCTCTGGTTTCATTCACGCCCTCGCCCCCCCCCTCCCTCCACACGTCTACCTTTTACCGCATTTATCCTTCTCTCTCTCACACGCACACTCTGTACACGCACACTCTGTACAAGCGCGTGCCTACGTACGCGACGCGTATCTGTGCGTAGCCCGGCGGATCTTGACTCGGATAACTAGTTTAAATGCAAATAGTACAAATACAAAAGTCTTATGGGCACCTATAAATTGATAGATATTCAAAATCTCGTGTAGATAGATAAGAGGGGAGCCGACTGAAGGAACGCTGGCGCGGAGAAAGTGCAATAATTTTCAGCAATGCTCCAAGGATATCAATACAGAAGGAGGCGGGGGCCTACTACTACTACTACTACTACTACTACTACTACTACTACTACTACTACTACTACACTCGGCTTCCGTAGGCGCATTTATAAATCGCACTTGTAGCTCGATTAAAAAGTCGATTGTGTTTCATAAGGCCCCGACAATCTCGTTAGATCTACTACGCGCGAGATGTGTACGGTAGTGTGTGTGTGTGTATATATGTATGTATATATGTATATAGCAGCGTCGTTAGCGCGTGGCTCGTGCAAACTTCAAAGATGAGCGAGCGCTGCTATTGGAGCCGTCGTACTACTCCATTCGTAATTAACATAAAATCAAGGCCCCCTCGGTCGAATAAATGACTATGGATCGAGACAACGATATCGTTATTGGGAACGCGAATCGAGTGGATTTGAGGCAAGACAAGAGTCCGTCCGGGTGTCGAATAAGCGGCTTCAGCAATCCAATGAAAATCCAAAGCTACGCTTCCCGACGTCCTCTATCCATCAATCTACATTGGACGAAAACCAAGTGGATAGCGCGCGTGTGTGTGTGTGTGTGACTGTATGCGTGAGAGGGAGAGGGAGAGGGAGAGGGGAGAGAGAGAGTAATGGGACGCATGTGTGGGGATATAAAACGGCGAGGTTCTCTGTAGCCGCTGAAACTAGCGAGGCATGAAGCAATTTCAGCCCAGAAAAATATACACCTTTCCCAGTTTCGTAGCGCGCCTTTGGCTCTCTACCCCCCCCTGCCCACACGCCCCACCTCTCTCTCTCTCTCTCTCTCTCTCAGTCTGTCTTTCTCGCGACTACCGCGTAGAGGAAGGATTCTCTTTGTTTCGGCATCTATTTTCTCGCAATCAACGTGCGAAATCGCCGAAAAAGCGAAACCTCGGCACATCGTGGCCGTAATCCTCTTCTTCTAATGCGACCGAATGGGGGTGGGAGGGGGTGAGGGGCCCCGGGAATTTCAGGCATCGTTTTAATTGCTATTTAGAGCAGGAAAGGCCGCCGTCTACACCGCCGCTGCCGGACAAGCGGACAATCGAAAAAGAGAAGAGAGAAAAAACAAAAAAAAAAAAAAGATAAAATAAGGAAAGGGGGGAAGGGAAGAGGTAGAGGTAGAGGGGGAGGGGAGGGAGGGACGGGTGAAAAAGCCATTTGGTCGCTCACATGAGCGAGACGAAACAAAGACTCGTTACTCGGGAGAGACTCGGGGACTCGCTTTCAGCTTACGTACTTACTTATTTACTTACTTACTTACTTACTTAACCTCACGCTCGCGTCTAGTCATCATCGCCACCCCCCCCCCCCCGACCAATCACCATCGCCATCTGCCGATCGAGCCACTAGGAGTCATTAGGAGTAATATCGCGTGGCCCTCTCTCTCGTCCTGCATTCCCGGTATCGCGCGGACCACCGCAGTTATTAAGTGACGATTCGGATTACGTAGCGGAGGAGCTCGGGAAGGTGAAATACCCTATTTAATCTCACCGACCGAGAGATAATCATAGCCGGAGTCTTGGGTATCGCGAAAATCCGACTTGACTCCCGGGGATCTGAAATTATTACCCTGAACGCGATCCCCGAGTGGAACTCATCCGCGGCTCGGCAGGAATTCGTACGATCGGCCCGCCGATTCCGAAGTTGCCGACTTCTCGTAAGTAGCCGTGGCTCTCTCTCTCTCTCTCTCTCCCGATGTCGTGTACCCTCGTTGGGAGCGCGCCTCGCTGCTTTCGGCCCCGGGTGAAGGTAATGTAGGAGAGCGAGGTTATACAGGCGAGGCGAGGGTCGACGCGGGAGTTCGAAAAGTTCTGGCTCGCTGAGCGCGCGTCCGGTCATTAACGGAGCTTATCTACATGAGCACACCTCCAACCCGTGAGTGACTGAGTGAGTGACTGAGTGAGAGAGAGAGAGAGAGACCACTCCCGTACTCTCTCGGTATATCCATCTATCTCTTTTTAACTGCGCGTTGATGACTCCTGGTAGACTTGTGCGACGATGCGCGCTCCTCCACTCGAAATTTCTGCGCGCACTTACGTAAAAGTCAACCGGACTATGGATGCGCCGCGAGCACAATGAGTTCCTAAATGGATCGAGGGCTCCTGGAACACGGACCGATCCATCGATGATCCATCGATAATCTCCGAGTCCCTGGAAAACCGATTTCCAAAAGGTCATCGTAGCGGCTCCGAGCCATCTGCGAGCGAGGAAGCCACTAAACAACCCTTTCCTCTATCCCTTCGTTCGACCAGTCGCTCTCCCCCCCTCTCTCTCTCTCTCTCTCTCTCCTCTCTCTCGGACCATACGCGTTATTTATTCAGCCGGACTTTTCGAAAGTGAGCTTGCCGCCAGTCGCGTGCGGAAAATCCACAGAGAACAAAAGGAACGAGAGAAAATAAAAAGGAAGGCATGGGTGGTTGGGGGGGGGTGAAGAGACGACGTCGCTCATTCTCTTGCGACGGTTGCGCGCGGGGTCACGGGAGCCAGAGGCGGACAACTGTAGGTGGCGATGGAGGTGGCGGTGGCGGTGGCGGTGGCGGTTGGTGACGGGAGAAGGGTCGAGAAGCCGGCGGGAGGAGGAGGAGGAGATGGATGAGGTGAAGGAGGTGAAGGAGGTGGAGGAGGAGGAGGTGGAGGAGGAGGAGGAGGAGCTGACTATCCCTCTCTTGTAGCGAGAGGTGGAAGTACGCTCCGTTGGCCACGCATTCCCTCTCGTTCCTCACTTGTGTGCCAGTGTAACGTCATCGGCGACTCTCGGGGTCTCCTGCGAAACCGGGGGACACAGGAGACCGACCGACCGACCGACCTCGAACGATCGGCGAGGGCGAGGAAGACCTTTTTCGACCGGCCACTTCCACTCTCGACGTTTCCTCCTTTTCTTCCTGCCGCACGCGAGCCCATCGGGCCCAAAAAACCTCAGCTCCAAGATTTTATATATACATATATATACACTTCCCGTCCCGTCTAACGCCTTCCTCGCCCTTACGCACACATGCACAGGTTAAGTGGGGAAGTGACGGGGGATGTCGGACACGAGAAGCGCTCGTAGCTCTGGAAAAGTGAGGTGAGACCGTGAGGCGCTGAGGCCCCGAGGTAAGGAAGCTAAAAAAAAAAAAAAAAAAGAATCCCTCCGACCGGACGGTAAATTAATAACATTTTTTCCTTTTGGCTGGGGACAAGCGCGCGCGCGCGCGACGTAACTCTTATTTACATAACAGGAGTCTCGGCCGTGGATAGGCTTGCCAATGTTCTATAGCCCCGCCGCTAATCAAAATACAAGGCGTCACGAACCGACTCGCGACTCGCGGATAAAAAAAAGCTATAAAAGGTTTTCACGCCGTTTCCGACGCCCTCGCTGTTACTACTACTGCTGTTGTTGTTACCGGTGGTGGTGGTGGTGGTGGTGGTGGTGGTGGTGGTGGTGGTATTGCTGCTACTGCTACTGCTACTGCCCCCTCCACCCACCCACCCGGGAAGAAGACTCATTGTCGGAAGCAGAATAAGAACAACAACAAACAACAACAAACAACAACAACAACAACAACAACGGCAGCAGCAAGTCGGCTTTTTCGATGCTTTTTCACAATAAAAGGCTCCCTCCCCTCCCCCCGTCTACCGCTGCTTTATTTCCGTAGCTCGTTCCACCAACGCGTTCTGCGCCTACTCCCTAGCCTCCTTAGGCAGCAGCGTTCTCGCACCCGGAGGCGCTCTTATTGTTCCCCGAGCTGTAGGCTCGGTTAGGGCGTGAATCGGCACTAGCGAGGCAAATAAATTTCCCGCCTCTCGACATTGACGACACTTGAGAAGCGGCGCGAGGCGAGGCGGCATCGTTATTCACCGTAGGGCCTCTAATAATCCTTCCCGAGCCCGTAATCCCGCTACCGCAATATCCCTGTCCTCCCGACAGCTTCCTACCGCGAGACCTTCCTTCCGCCCCATCCTCGGCCGACACTTTTGGCAAATAGCTTTAAGTGCTCGGCGAGCTAAATATCGCCGCGGCTCTCCTTCTCTCCGTCTTTTCAACGGGATCAAAGTAGCGCTGCTGCTGCTGCTGCTAATGGAGTCGCGGCTTGAGAGGGGGGGTGGGGCTGCTATCGATAAGGCTTCAATAAAGCCAAAGCCGCTCGACGATCTACGGCTGGAGCGGAGGAGCTCTTGAGACAAAATGTCTACGACGTAGGGAGCATCCGGCGCCGCCACTCGGTATATCGTGCTCGGCAGCTTCCAGCACCGCCCCCACCCGTCCCCCTCACGTACATGAATATAAAAAGGTAAATTAAATTGAATTGAAATGGAAAAGCGGATTGGTAAGGGAAGGGAGCCGTTAAAAAGCCATGGAGGAGGAGGAGGAGGAGGAGGAGGAGGAGTAGAGCCTTGGTGCTCTCGCTTAACGAGTCAAGGCGTTTTGCGGATTAGCCGGTCTCGCGGAGATAACGCCCGCGGCTGGCTTCCTTTGCCGCTCGACCGACCGATCGAAACGAGGGGGATGATCCGCCGCCCCGTACAATTAAGTCGGCTTGTAAACAAAGCTCCGCACCTCGCAGTCCTCGCACTGTCTCACGCGTCTCGTGCTAAAGGAAGCCGAGAACGAGCCCAGGAGGCTTTAATTTAGTCTCCTCGGGTATCGAGCTCGTAAGCTCGTATAAATAACGCAACGATTGCCCGTTCGAGCAGGAGGCGAGAAACTCAATACGTCGTTTACGAGAAGCAGGGCGTCATCGCTCTCGCGAGCCCTTGTCAAGCGTTCCGGCAAGCCTTTGTCGACGCCGTTAACGGGGACGCGAGCGGAGCCGCCCTCCTCTGGCTTGATTAGCCCTCGATACCCGTGCGGACAACTTTCATTTCGACCCGGATCTCCGTGTTAGTAATTAATTAGCCTAGACCGCGCCCGAGGCCGGCCTCTCGCTGCTTTGCTTTATAAAGGGAGTCGAGTCCCGGGTCGTCGGTCGTATTTGCCAAAAGCTCCGGCTTGGTGCTAAGGATGGCCGCCGCCGCTTCGTCGTTCGTCGTTCGATTGTCCGTCAAAAAATACTTTTACCTCTGCTATATTAAGGATTTCCCCATCTCGATCGTCCATGTAAATTAAAATTCCCAACGACTCCTGGACGCGTTTCCTCTCTCGTCGCCCCCCCCCAACCCCCGCCGTATAGCGATTATAATTTCCATACAACTTGATAAGCCGCTTAACCGAGACTTTAACGAGCTTCGATTCATTGATGCCGCTTCACAAGGTTTCCCACTCCGACACGAGACGAGACAATGTTTTTCACTTCGAACTTGTATTATCCAAGACCGTGACCGCCCCGAGCCCTACGGATTATTAACAAATCCTTTCTCGGCAATTGAAATATACAGCGATTCAAAGATTATATACGTTATACTCAGGCTGGGTGGTTGGAGGGGGGGGGAGCGTTTATCAAAAGAGATATTTTGTCTCACCGGGACAACACGCCTGCCTCTAACAAAATGTAAAAGAAGGGAGAGAGAAAAAATTATACGAGAGAGAGGGAGAGAGAGAGAGAGAATGTAATTAATTCCTGCATTAAAATAAGAAGCCGGCCATTTCCATAATTCTATTTTACGTATTCAAAATGTGGAAATAATTAACGCTCGGAATAGCATGATGATAAAGCATGATTTGTATATAAGCGCCGCCGTTCCTTTTCGAACATAATAAAACAAGATTTACATTATAATCTACCCCTGGACGTTGGCCTCTATAAGCTCCTACTATTCAAATGGAACTTTCACCTGTTCTCGTGTTTTCGGTCACCGACAATAAGGAAAACGAAAAGTTACATACTTGGACAAAGGCAGGCGTATAGTAGAGACGACGACGACGACGAAAAGGCCCCACGTCGAGCGAGAGAGAGAGAGAGAGAGAGAGAGAGAGAGAGAGAGAGAGAGAGAGAGAGAGAGAGAGAGAGAGAGAAGGAACAAATTAGCCTTTACGTGTTAGTGGTTAACGCAGGTAGGCATCGGTTTTCGCCCCCGTCGCATCGGTGAAATATTTACGTTTTCGAGCGAGTCGTAGGTGCGACGCCCCTACGTCCCCCCCTCCCCCTCGTCCACCCTGCCCAGCCCTCTATGGCCCGCGGTACCGAGCATTACAGCGGCGGCGGCGGCGACTTTACGATGCGAAACGACAATAATGGAAAAAGTCAAGCGCGAAGGGAAGGTCGGGCGAGGGGGAAGACAGGAGGCAGGCACCTGCGCCTCGGCGTCGCATTCTCACGCGTGTGTGTACACCGCGGCATGGAGCACCTGTAAACCAGAATTTATATACTGGACGAGCGAGAGGGAGAGGCGGAGTGAGAGAGGGAGTGAGAGAGTGAGAGTGAGAGAGAGAGAGAGAGATGCAGACACCGCACCGTCACCGTACTACCGCACGCACTCTCCCCCCGTGCGCCATCATTTTCATTTTTACTTCTCTTCAACGCCGCCCTCCTTAGTTTTACTTTTTACTCCCCCCCCCCCCCCTTCGTACGTTTATCGCACTCGGTCTCTCTATGTCGCGCTGCGTCGTGCGCATTACGTATACGAGCGTAATAGCGAGAACGAGGAACGGAGTGGGATGGCGTGCCAGGCACAATTACTAAATCGCTTAGATGAGTAAGTGGAACGATATTGTCCGTTTTACCTTATTGTCGTAGCAGCCAGTGAAACGAAATTGAAATTGAACGGCTCCCGAACCCGTCCCTCCTGCCTTTCGAGCCTCTACGTGTCCATCACCACCCCCGTACCCCCGCCCCCAAATAATTACCACCCGCCACTTGGCTAAATATTGGCTTCTGCCCGGGGTCATCGATTACCAACCAATCAACCAATCAACCAACCAACCCCCCCCGCAATGCATTGACGGAATTAATTTTGCAAAAAAAAAACCTTCTCTATTTTATTGGGGAATGCGACGGGAAGAGTGGTGAGGGGAGGGGGGGGGGGAGAAGAAGCAGCCGACGTCGAAGGTCTCGAAGAATAATTAGCGCTGAAAGACGGCGGAGGAAGAATTTGCATAGCTCGCTTGTTTCTTTAATGGAATTTAGTATCGGATACGATGACAAGAATATGAGAGCGGAGATGCTAACAATACAGAGGAGCGGCGGTGGCGGTGGCGGTGGCGGTGGCAGGGGTAGGGGTAGGAGGGGGCAGGAGGGGCAGGAGGGATCGAGTAGTAGGAGAGAATTTAAAGTTATTTCATTCCCATGGAAGTACCAGGTGCTTACAAGGTACGTACAAGTGCGTACAAAAGCGTAGAAACGCGTAGAAAGGCGTAGAAATGCTTGTACTCGTCGTAGTCGTCGTCGTCGTCGTCGTCGTCGTCGCCTCCTTTCGTCGCTCTAACGAGCGTCATCGTGCATTGTCTCGCTTAGGCAGCGCGACTCGACTCTCGTTACACCTTCGTCCCGTCGACCGTTCGGTATTCTTTCTTTTCTTTTTTTTCTTTTCTTTTCTTTTCTTTTCTTTCTTTCTTTTCTTTTCTTTTTTTTCTTTTTTATAATTCTAATGAAGTGACGCGACTCGCGAGCGGGGCCCGGGAATCCGACTCCCGAAAGCTAAGCGAGCGTTGCGTAACGCTTGACGGCGATAAATATGTAATCCGCCGCTGACCGCGGGCCCGCGGTTCCTCCTCGGCCAACAAGCACCACGCCACCTCGCCACGTAAATTCGGCGGCCAGTACTCCGACGCGGAGTTTCTCCCCCGCCCCCGCCCCCCGAGGAGACAAAGGAACCTCGAGCGGATTAATTCCGAGCGCCCCTCTTGTTGTTCCGTGACTGGGGGTAGGGGGTAGGGTGACCGGCTAAGCGCAAACGGGCACTCGCTCCGTTATAATTAGCCTATATTGTATTTTTCTCCCCGACGGCTATCCACCCCCCCCGCCCGAGCCCTCGACCCAAACGACTACGATTACGTCCCCCCGAGCACTATGCGCTCGGGCTCTCTACGAGGAAGCGGCGCCCACTCCCTATCTATCTCCCACGTTCGAGTGTAAATTGGGCGCTCGAGAGCCGATGGTCGTCTGTGCGCCTATGACGTCGACGTGACGTCAGTCAGGGCTCGTACCGAGCGCGCGCAAGTGTCTCGTCTCGCCGCGCCTCGGGCCTCGATGCCGTCGCCATTTTTCTCCCAGCGTTTGTTTCCCTACGTGTTGCGAGCGGGCGGCCACCGCGCGCCAATGCCGAACCTCGGCACGACATACTCTCCTCTCCCACTCGACCACCCCCCTAGCCACCCGGCGTATCACTGCCGGACCGACCGACGACTCTCGCCGTGACCGCAAGAAGCTAATAGGAATTACCCCGTAAGCTCGGGACACGCTCGGGCTTGGCTATACCCATGCGCGGGAGAAGAAAGACGGTTTACCGGGTGGAGGGGTTATTGGGGGGGAGGGGGGAGAGGTCGCGGTGGTCTCAGGGCCGCAGCCTTGCGGACGCGAATTCGCCCGTCCGTCCGTCCGTCCGTCCGTCCGTCCGTCGTCTGCCCTCGACAGTCTCTCTCTCTCTCTCTGGCTCCTTGCTCTCGGTGGGTGGGTGTGTGCGTGGGTGCGCGCGCGCGTGCGCCTGCGCGTGGGAGGCGGAGGCCAGAGGTTACGGAGGCGCCGTCGGCGGACGGCTAATCGGAGGCGAGGATAATGTATCGCGAACTCGGTGAGGATTGGACGGGCCAGGCTCCTCCCGTCGGAGCCGTACGTCGCCGCTACGACCTCCCCGGGGCGCCCGCCCGACTCGACACTCGACTCGCGACTACGTCGAAGCACCGCGCTCCCCACCCCCTCCCGTCGCCCTGCCCTCGTAAAGGATCCGTCGACTAAAGGGGCCGTGCGGAGATATCCCGTGGTATCAGCAGCAGGGGGATGGGGAGGGGGGTGTGTGTGGATGATTGGACCGGAGACCGAGGCGATTTTTTTGGCAACTTTGGCAGCGAGGCCGGAGAGTCCGTTGGCCGTTACGGGAAAAAGGGGTCGATTATATAAAAGTCTCGGCCGACTTCCGAATCGCCTGCCCGTCCCGCAACTCTTCCTTTCCATGCGCCCCCCCCCCCACCGCCTTTCCCTCTCGCTGACCGAGTCACCTGACCACGTATTTCGGATGCACGACGACGACATTATTTCCGCTTAATGTTACACTCTTAAAGAGTCGAGTCCCCTCGTCCCCCCACCCTACCTACCGCCTCCTTGTATCTACACAGGAAACATGGCGGCTTTGGGATATGCTTATGGTCCTTGTTCCTTCATATTCAATAACCTACACAGGAGTCATTGTAATGGAAGATAATACGTTGGATATTTGACTACCAGTTAACGTTAGCAGGCCGTATATCAACGAATGCTCGAACAACGAGGGGGCAACCTTGACGATTTTCAAGTGCCCGCACGTTCTGGTCCGTGGCACAAGTCTATTCTCCTCCTCCTCCTCCTCCTACTCCTCCGGCTTCTCGTCCAATTCTAACAGAGACCCCGACTCGGACTCGGACTCCCCAACCGCTTAATTCGCCTCTTTAAGCTCCGAATGACATTAATTAGGAAACTAAGCCACTTAGCGGTACGTTGCATACATTGGGGAGAGAGAGAGAGAGAGAGAGAGAACATTACATTAAAGAAGGAAGAAGAGTATTTAACGACCCATGCATTGAAAAGCTGACGAATACAGGGAGAAAATCGGTAAATAATAATAAATTCTTCTCCTTACGGAATTTCGTCATTATAATGATTTTCATACAATGCAACATCGACTCGCCTTTGCATCTTCTCGGGTCTACTTATGCCCGGTAAATAATAATAATAATAACAATGACTTGTGTTAATTTCTAAATTAGGCCCGATCGTAGTTAATTTGCTCGGGATATGAATATTATAAAAATCAACATGGCAATTGTACTCGTTTCACGTGTATAATGACGCGAGTGGCGATATGTCTCGGCATAATATGTTTACATATTATAAAATGCCGTCCAGCGAGTGGACACCCCTTTGAGAGCTTTGAGAATAATCATACCGAGACGCGAGCGGATCATTAGAGTGGGACAGGAGGGGGCGTTTAGTAACATTAAAACGGCATCGGATACGCGCTGTGAGCGGCTCCGGGGGAAGGGGGTGGGGGGACGCGACTGATGAATGGCAGAGAGAGAGAGAGACGGAGGTGTAGCGTAAGAAAACAAAGAATTTAAAATGCGAAATAGAATGAAAAAACCGTGAGCGGGGTAGGGGTAGGGGTAGTGGGGGGTGGGGTGGGGGGATAAGAAACGAGATAGCTGGTGATAAAGCGATGGAGCGAGGGAGGGGAGGAGAAGAACGAAGGCCGTTATCGCGCAGACTCGCGCGGCGCGTATTCAGAGATTTCGACATGGATGAGTAATGACCGTCATTATGAGGCTCGTGTGGAGAGAATGATTAAGATTTATATAGCTCTCGCGAGCGCTTCCCGAGCAGGAGCGAGTGTATTTTTTACCTTTTTTTTATTATTCATTCTTGAATTCAGCAGGTGCCGCGCTCCGCTTGCCCAAAGGAGACACGTACCCATCCTATGAACGCCTATTCCACGCCCTTTTTCTTTTCTTATCCCCCCTCCCACCCGCACCCGCACCCGCTATCGTATCGTTTCGTTGCCGATCCAGCATCGCGTTTATTCCCATCGCAATTACAGGGGGCAGAGTAGTACCGCGAACCATTCGGTGGGGGTCGGGCGAACGAGTGGGTGGGGGAGGAGGGGCGGGGGGTGTGTGGATCGGTCATTTGGTAACTTTTGGGCTGCTCGGATAAAAATAGATTTTGGCCACGGCTGCAAGGTGGCACTGGCCAGCTACAGATAAAGGTGAGCAGGAGGAGTATGATGGGCTTTCGATCGCTTCTAGCCCCTCCTCCCCCCCCGCCCCCCCTACATTCGTCATATAACCAGTGGACATTGAAAACTCCGGTGAAAGGACGAGTACCGTAATTAAAGTAAATTACAGGCTGCTCTCGAGGCATACGTACGCGCCGGGCTCATTGTTTTAATTCGCTCTCGTCCCGACTGCCTTTCGAGTTTGTTATTCTAATGAAGCCCGTGTAAGATAAGGTGGTCCCCGTGGAAAGATGGCGTCTGCAGGACCGACGGGGGGAGGGTCGAGTCGAATAAATGTCGTGTACCAGAGCAGTGAGTGATTCCTCGGCGAAGCTCTAATTAATACTAAGGATAGAGAGGGGGAGGGGGGGGGTTTAGCGAAGAAGGTGCCAGTTCCGGGTCAGCGAGGAGGGAGGAGAGTCAGGGGGTAAGAGTAGTAGCGGGAGGTTAAGAGGATGTTGGTGCCGCTGCTGCTGTTGGCAACCGAAGAAGAGCAAGCCGCCGATAAAAGGCGGAAAATTCATCGAGCGAGGCGTGCGCGTTGTACCAAGTCCATGTAAATGCTTGTCCTGAGCTTGTCGGGCAAGGCGCGAGGGCTCCCCCTCCTACCCCTTCCCTCGTGTACCGTTAACTCCTCCCCGACTCCGGCCCGCAGGCGATCCGCGGTAATTCAATCGCGCTTTTTCCCGCCGATTTCCGGGACGCTGCCAGTTTTCCTCCCTCCGCGCGCGCTCACCCCCTCGCTCACGTCGATTCTTTGTTCCCCGTGAGCGAGATAAGCCCGACTCCCCCCCACCCCACCCTACGTCGTAATATTAATGGGCGCGTGCGAGGAACTTAATTTAAAGGAGCTCGCGCAACCGACGGAAAAAGTTTGCAAAAAGCCTCTTTCCCTTCCGAGGGGTTTAAACTAATATATTTCGAAACCGACGGAACTATTAATCACGATTAAATAGTAATGATGCTGCTGCTCCTGCTCCTGATGCTCCTGCTGCTCCTACTGCTCCTGCTGCTGCTGCTGCTTCAGCTACTCCCGCCGTTGTTGCTCGCCTTCCCTATCGCCAATAATAACCTGCTTGACCGAGGAAGGTTCGCGACGACTCTTGCGACCGACCGGCCATAGACGTTCCACGGAGAAGAGCTTACATTATTTACGAGGAGGCGTCGGCGTCGGCGTCAGATCGTCCCGGATAGATCATCATCATCATCATCATCATCATCATCATGTTGCTACGTGAGCCAGGCTAGGAAGGCCATTTTCTCATTAGACCGATGCAATTAACGGTCCGATGAAACTAATTGAGCTCAAAGCGTCAACGCTTCCTCTACGGCGAAGGTACAAATGAATCAATGGAGGCCGGAGGGGGTCCCAGTCCCAGTCCCAGCCCAGCCCAGTCCAGGGCTCCCTCTCAGCCGTCGGCAAGACAGAACTCGAAAGAGGAAAATACCGTGGCGAGCCCTTTCTTGACGCGCGCATAAATTCAAGGGGCTGAATCGAGAAGATGGAATGGGAACTGAATAATCTAGATTTCGCAGGGATTCAGAGGCGGCGGCGGCGGCGGCGGCGAGGGGGGCTGGGGGCGGGGGGGGAGCTGGGAAGGAAGGAGGCGCCTGGGGGTCTAAGGTCGGTGGCATATCAAAAGCCGGCGAGAGAAGAACGGGCGTGCTCGCGCGCGCGAGAGAGAGAGAGAGAGAGAGAGAGAGAGAGAGAGAGAGAGAGAGAGAGAGAGAGGGAGAGAGAGGGACGCGTAACGAACCAGCGAGACCGAACAAAAGGACGGGAGCAGCGAGGAGAACCGGATAAGCGGAGGCCGGGGCACGAAATCACCGACACTGACAGCGTAATAGAAGCGGCCGCTTGAGGTTGCGCGCATTGTCGAATGCTCGTGCAGACGAGGAGTGTGTAGGAGTCGCGGGGGCGCGAGTCCATCTCGGATAAATGATCGAGGGAGTAGAGGCTCGTCGGTCGGCATCGGGCTCGGTTAGTCCTCGCTGATGAGAACGAGGGCTCGCACGTACCCGGCCCGGGGCTACCTCGAACAGCAGGCCGATGGGGCAGTCGTGGAGGAGGAGGAGGAGGAGGAGGAGGACGAGGAGGACGACGAGGAGAAAAAAAGAAGGATGAGGAGAGCGGGAGAGAGGTAGGCAAAAGGATAAGAGGAGGAAGGTGCGCTGACTCGAGAAGAGTCAAGTGGATCAGCGCGCGCCCGGGAACATCCAGTCTCTCTCTCTCTCTCTCTCTCTCTCTCCCCTTTCTCACTCACTCGAGTTCACTTGCTCCTTCTTCCGTCCCTGCCCTCGACTCTTTCTTACTCTCGGACGTTCTCAGCCGCTCCCGGCCGCTCCCACCCGCTCCTACCCGCTACTCTCGACTTATAAATAAATCTTGATCGCGTGGCTCCCATCCCCACCGTAGCTCCTGGCGTGCTCTCGGACGAGTGCGAGTCGCGCGCCCGTTCTCCCCTCCCCCCGCGTTCCTCCCTCTCACTCGTTCTCAGCAATAGCAGCAGCAACAGCAGCAGCAGCAACAGCAGCAGCAACAGCAGCATCCGACGCCGACGCCGTTCTCCCGATGACGAGCACCGCCGTCGGCTACAATATAACTACGAGTACTGCCCTCCCTCCCTCCCTCTTGACTCTCTTCCCCCCCGCCACGGCCTTACCGGCCAGGGGGGATACAGTATGATGGACGGGGTGAAAGGGGGTGGTAGTGGCGGCGGCGGTCGCTGCAGCAGAGTAGGAACGAACTCGTTTTGTAGTGCGGCGTGCGAGAACTGATATGGCCGGCGGGTATTAAACCCCCCTCCCTCTCCTCGCCCGTACATACGTGTATTCTGAAGAGATCGGAGAGTCGAGCCCCGTAGTAGGTACGCGATCATCTCCACCTCGCCGCCTCGTATTATTCCGAGAGCTGGCCTTGTATCTTGTAGCACCGTCCGGAACACCGCCCGTAGCACCACCAACCCGGTCGCCGGCCCCCCACCCCCTCCCCCGTTCCACAGCTTGGGAACGACCCCGAGCGAAAGACGCAGCCGCCCGCATTCGTTTCGTTATGTCTTTTTTCTTTTTCTGCTCCTCTAGCCTCGAGCGGAAGTATCGCTCTTGAAAATATGATAAGGAAGCTTTATAGAGATGGTAAAATTTAAGTCCTCTCTGGTGTCTCGTGCAACGCTGCTCCCCCCCCTCCTCCTCCTATACCAGCTCCTACTATTTCTTATTCCCTCCCCTCCCCCCCCTCTCTCTCTCTCTCTCCACCACATCGTCGACATTCTCCTCCTCTTTCAACTGCTACTGCATGAATGAAATTACAGAATCGAAGGATGCTAATTTTTAAGACACGCGCTGCCGAGTCCCCATTACTCTGCCTCCTCCTCCTCCTCCTCCTCCTCCTCCTCCTTGGCTCGGGAATCCATGCAAATCACGATCCATTCCGATGAAAACAACAATGATCTTGAGGACCCCTACTACATCCTTCGAGGATTAAGCATATATTCTATATAAGAGGCCCGTAAATCCTCCTCCGCCTACTCCCCCTACTCCCCCTACTACTACTACTACTACTGATCATGCCAACCACTACGCACAACAGCACCGCTTAGTAAGGCCATTGTTGTAGAGAGTACGTTTTAGAAAGTCCAAGAGGTTGCATCAAAGCATTAATTAATTACCGTCATTGGTGATCTTCCGAAATCCTTCTACTCCTCGGGTTTTCCATCTAGGTCGAACTGTCCTGTGTTGGATTATTGGAGGGCCACGGCCTCTACGACGGGCCCAATCCCGCTCCCACCCACGCCCCGACGGATCAATTATATATAGTCGGTGACGCGTGCCCAACTGCGATGGACTACCCACCCACCCACACATCCCCGCCCTAAGGGTATCCTACTTGCGTACTACTCCAGATTGAAAGCTGTCCTTGTGCACCTGAAGAGCCTGACGGACCTGCTCCTGCGTACCCGGGCCAGGCAAAGTGAAGGGCGGTGGCTGCAAACAGGGGTGGCGGAGGAGGGTCAGGCGACTAGGAGGCAGCGGTGGCGGTGGCGGTGACGGCGGCGGCGGTGATTCGCCTCTCGTCGCTCCCCGCATCTAGTAGGGGAAGTGCGAGAAGCGGGGGGAGGGGGCGGGGAGGGCGGAGGGACAGTGTAAGGCACAACCGGCCGGAGCGCGGAGAAAACTCGTTTGACCGTCCTTACCAGCTCCCTTCCTGCCCCACCTCCCGGTCGGCCGCGCACGCCCAGCAAGAGTCGGCGGGTGCGCGCGATCGGCACGCGGCACTGTGGCGTCAATTATTTATTTCGCTACTTTATTTGCCTAACGTCCTGCCGCTAGTCATTACCGAGGCTATCGAACCTCGCTCCGCGTGCGGGGGGATCCGCACTTACCGCTCAGCTGTTTAGTATATCCATGGGCAGCTAATTATCGACGCGCTCCCGCATTTTTCCGACGAGCCCCGATCGTGAAAAAGGCCACCACCACCACCACCACCACCACCACCACCACCACCACCACCACCACCACCGCCACGATCCGCTCATTACACGACGCGCTGTGGCACATGCAGCCACGGTCCGCGGGGGAGGGGGAAATACGAGCGGTGCGGCATGGTCCTTGCGTGATCGCATTATTATGAGCACGGGGAGATGAAATCGAATCGAATTGCGAGAGATCGAGCCGATAACCTTGGGCCGGCTCCTTCCATCGACTCGGGCTTTTATTTGCCCTCTCTCCACCTCTACTCCCTCCTCTCCCTCCTCACCCTCACCGATTCGACAACCTCATTCTTGACCACGAAAATCAGCTCGGTGAGGTCGGCTCTCGATTTACGAGCTCAATCACGTCAAAGCCTTTTATTGACAATGTTTATTATAATTTCCCTCGCTAATTTCCACTCGCCCCGGTCGTTATTAATCCTCGAGCCCCGGCTTTGAAAACACGTTCCCGATCGGCTCCTCTCATTTTCGTGCACTAATTATACGAGTTTGTTCTGGCGGCTTCTCACGGACTCTTGACGCTCTCAAGGCTTCTCTCTCTCTCTCTCTCTCTCTCTCTCTCTCTCCCTCTCATCCCTCCTCTCCACCTCTACTCTCTCACTACCTGCCGACCTGGTTTGCCAAAACAACGAGAACAACGGCGAAAGCGGTGTTGGCAAAAAAAGTGAAATTTTCAAAGATATTGAATCGAGAGTAGTCATATTTTCTTATCGGCCATGTCAATTTTTTCAGGGACTAATTGTTTGCCCTGAGATGGGAATCGATGGGAGAGTGCCTCTCCCGGCACGATATATCTAAATCCATTTCCTTGTATTATGGGAGCTTGGATTGCCGGCTAGATGGAGGTAATGTCGGACGGACCGCGGCCCTAATAACAGGTATGCGCCCGCGTATATATAGGGAGAGGCGCGAGGAAGGTCGAGGTAAGGGGGGGGGGGAAGGGCGAATGTCTTTTGAAAGTGCGATCGTTTTGAGAAAACGATAAAATTTGACTGAGCATCGATCGCGAGCGAGAGCAGCTGCTCCCCTCGAGTAAAAAGGTAGTTTTCAATTTAAGCTCCATCCCGATGGCTTCCAGCGGGGGTCATCGACAGGAGATCGCGAGCGCGGGATAACAAGCCGGCGATTCGAGTACACGAAGAGACTAAAAGGACGAGTCCCCTTAAAGACACGCGGCTCGTAAATAAGAGAGGGTGGGGGCATGTGTACGTGCGTAGGGACGGCAGAGTGGGGGTGGAGGGTGGAGGTGGAGGTGGAGGGGGCGCCTCCGAAGCGATGAAAATTCAAATTGCATCTGTGCGTAGCTGACCGTCATCGAGAGCCCATGGAATCGTACCATCGAGACCGCGAACAAGAGGATCGTGATCCTCGATAATCTAAAGAGACTCGTCCTACGATCTATGGCCGATCCACGCGAACGGCACGCGCTCCCCCCCCCTCCTCTCGTTCATCATAACTACCGCCACGACCACCACCACCACCGCCACCACCACCACCATTACCACCACTACCAGCAGCAGCACCGCGCCTCTCACGGTCATATCACGATCGTTAGGATCATCGCGCCATCATCCTCACCGGGCATAGGAAAAAATGGTTCAAGAACGTATGCATTCCAGGTGAGCGGCCCCCTCGAGCGATCCGCTTTCCTCCACCCCCCTCCCTCTCTCTCTCTCTCTCTCTCTCTGTCTCTGTCTCTGTCTCCTTAGCAAACGAGGCCTTATTTTTCACTTTTCCCCCGCATCGGCTTCCTTATTTTTAGCGATCCTGCGCACGAGATACTTTTATCCCCGATCTCGGTTTTCCCTTTTTCTCCGCGAGCGCCTCTACGGCTTTTCCTTTTGTGTTGCGGAGAGCTGCGGTTAGACGCTGATTCCATGCTCGGACGGAAAATTTCAATACCCCAAGAGCGTTTACTGCTGAGACAGAGTACTCGCAGCAGCTGGTGCACCACCACGACGACGACGACGACGACGACGACGACGACGACGACGAGCAAAGTACACACACGAATACATTGCCGTCATTCCGTAGTAATTGCCGTGCGCGCTCGAGTCCCGTCCCGCAAGACGAGCTACGCAAATATCAACGTCTCCTGTAGCCAATATCTCCCCCCACCCCCCCCCGCTCGGTAGATATCGAGCCTTGGTTTCGCCACAATATTCTTATCGTTCCAATTTTATGCAGATAATAATAATAATAATAATAATAATACTGGAAAGAGGGCAGTTCGCGCGACGTTAATATATCAGTTGGGAGCCAACTGGCTACGATATGTCGTCGTACGTGACACTATTTACGTGCGTATAAAAACGTTTAATATCGAAAGTAGCCGAGTATCTTTAGCGGAAATTATGATTTCTTTAATCGGCTGCGACGCTCCTCCCTCCCTTACGATCTTATTCGATGGGCGCGCATATCGCGAATGCAATTTTAAGCGGCAATCGGGCCGAGCCATCGGAATTCACGTCTCGATCGTAATTATTACGTTTGCCCTGGGACTGGAAAATTCAAAAGTAGCGGGAACGAGTGGTTATTGGGCGGTGGTAGGGGCGGGGTGGGGAGGAGGGAGCTTAAGCAGATGTGCGGCAGCAGCAACAACTGCTTCGTATCGGTATGCGCGAGTGAATAAAAGTTCTTTTCATAAGCGTGACGAGTTCGTTGAGATAAATTTGGCAGTTTGCCGCTTCCTCGTATATACTGCGATTGAGGGGTGGGGTGGGGTGGTGACACGGGGGCCCACAACAAGAGAACAATGCCGCTTATCATACGTGGCCCGACAAGTATTTGCCCGCTGGCATCGGTGCAAGTCCGACTAGTGCTGATAAGGCTCGCGGAGCCAGCGGCTCAAACCACAGCAGGAAGGAAGTATCACCGCGTAGCAGCGCCGGCTCTCGATTAATAACGATACAGCACCCCTGCCCCCTCCCCCCCCCCGTCCCTGCCCTGCTGCCTCCTCCTCTCTTCCCTCTTCGGCAGCACGACGTCGTCACTATCCAATCCCTCCCTCTCTACCGGAGCCTCGGAGCCCTTGCTTCTCTCGGTCTCTCGTACTCCCCCCCCCAACCCAACCCTCCTCGCAATCCTCGATTCCCACTCACTTCATTGTTGATTAACATTATCGTTACTACTTACTATCGTCGCCGTAATCATTGCTGCTGCTGCTGCTGCTGCTGCTGTGTTGTTGTTGTTGTTATTATTATTATTATTCGATAAATAGCATTATGTTCGCGTAGAGAGCGAGCAAGAAAACATATTTCCAGGCGCGGGGCTATCGCTCCGCTGCGGTCGAATTTATTATCGTGGGACACATGACTGCGCGAACAAAGTCCGTCGGCTGAGCAAAAAATAACCGTCTAATTAAATAAAATTAAGCTGCACAGTCGCTGTCAGTGTGCTGGGTAGGGGGAGGAACTAAGTATCGCGGCTCGATGTGATAGAGGGCTGGCTGGCTGGCTGGCTGGGGGGTGGGGGGGGTGGGGCCTTAAAATCGAGCGCTTCATTCAGCTCATCGTGTATCACATTGTGATACATCGTAACGCGATTTTTCGTCGCACGGGACATTTAAAAATGAAATACTCGCGACACGAAGTGGCCGGCGAGCGGCGAGGAGGGAGGGACCGGTTGGTCGCGACACGTCCTTGCGATATTTTATCGTCCCGCTTTTACGCCTCTTACGCGTTAGCGCCGCTTCGTAAGCTCGAACGTTCATCCTTTTTTTCGAGCATTCGAGCTAATAAAACGATCGGTGTTAGTGTCGAGAGCCGGTCGCTGCCCCTCATCCTTCCTTCCTTCCTTACTTCCTTCTTTCCTTCCTCCCTTCCTTCCTCCCTTCCTTCCCGACTTCGCTCGCTAAGGATAATACGGCCCCCCGCCCCTCTTGTAATAGGGAATAATGTTATAAAAATAAATTTCAGTAAAGGTACTTTATGGTCGCGGCATCGTTCGCGGCGGACTTTATCGTTTGAGCTCTCGCGAGTGGGGGGAGAGGGGGAACCGGGGGGGAAGGGAAGGGAAGGAGCTCTGGGTAAGAGATATATTTATTAAGGCAGGAGGCAGAGGAACTCGGAAAGCTAATGAAAACCAGCCGGCGAAGACAATGTCGAAAAAGTGGCCGTTTCTTTGATCTAAAGCCTCCCGCCGGCCCGTTTCCCACTGACTTCTCCATCCCTCCCCCTCCCCGTATCCCACGGATTCCTCTTAAATAAATACGTCGGCAGGAAGAAAAAATTGATTTACGATAATTTGCAAAATGTCGGCTAACTTTCGAACGTATGCTCCTCTGATGGAAAGCTTACGGTCGCGAAGGCTGCTTTTGCCGCGCCCGGATTGTTAATATGTAAATAATAAATTAATTGATAAATAAATAAATCAATAAAATAATCCTGTTAAATATATAAATAATTTTCCTGCATTTACTCTTTTTCCAAGTTAAATAAAAACTCTGTATCAGAATAAAAAGACGGGCTTTGGCTACCCCCCCCCACCACCCCACCCCTTCGGGCGCGTATAAAAAGCTTCGAAAAAAAAAAGAAAAAAAAAAAAAAAAGAAAGAAAGAAAAGATTCGTCCTGAATCGGCAAAGAGACCAACTCGACTCTTGAATAAAAAAAAAAAAAAAAAAAAAAATGTAGTGTCCACTTAGGAAAAGGAAAGGTGTAGTCGTGCCGGATTAAAATAGTGTGTACAGAGTCTCGCGTCGGTGCAGAACAAGGCAAATCAGCGAACGGGAGAAGCGGAGGGGGAGACGGTAAAAGGCTTCTTCTACGTACAAGGACCGCGCGGTTAATTTATGGAAATCGAGAAGTAGTTCATTATCGAAGCGGCAGATCGACTCTCCCGACTCTCCCGACTCTCGGCCTTAGAGAAAGAAGGGCGCGTGGTGCTCGCATCCTCGCGTATTGACGGGTATTATCGGTACGTAGGCCTCCTCCCCCCACCTCCACCTCCACTCAACCCCGGCTCAACTCCGATTCGCTCTCGGGCGCAGACACGCACATCGGTCCGTCAGAAGTAAGGACGACCCGAGCCGCGAGCGGTGCGCCCGATTGCCTCCGGGTCCTTTTCGTGACCGAGACCCGAGCGTCGGACAACAACAACGCGCCCGCCCCCCCCCCACTCCAGCTCAGAAGACCGAGAGAGATAAAAAGTGGCCACCGCTCTCCCGAGTCCTTGCAGCTGCTCGCGCCCGGATTTTTTATCTCGTCGGTCGATGCCGAGCGCCCAGACCATGCGCGTCGATCAACTTGTTAGCCCCGCGCACGCCGAGATAAGCCGGCTGCTCTTCACTACCCCCGACTCTCCCCCTCTCTCTCTCTACTATATAATGCTGAAATCGTAGCTCCGTATCAACGGTAATTTAAATGGCGAATCAAAATTATATGCACCACCAGCACCAGCAGCAGCAGCAGCAAGCAGAGAGAGAGAGAGAGAGAGACAGAGAACCGCAGCGTGAAAATTATGCGCGAGCTCGTTGTTTCCTTAATAAGGACTTAATCGGTCACGTACAAGGACGCCCCGGTACAAACAGTTGCGCCGATTTGGGAAGGAAAAGCCGTGCCGAGGGTGGGGGGGGGGGGGGCGCAGCCCGTACACGCGCTCGCTCACTCGGACCAGTCGAGGAAATCGTCCGTGGCGCAAAAACGTTTATTTGTTGTACAAAGTGTACGTGAAACGGCTTTTAAAGCGCCGTGGGCCGAGCTATCGGTCGGCGCTTGTAAGCAAGCCCCCTTCTTCCTCACCTTTCCGTCCCACCGACAATATACAGGATAATGTTTACAGTCGGCATGCCGCCGCCACCTCCGACTTTTCTTTTCGCTGCACAGCACACGTGCACAAACACGCGCGAGCGCCCTTCTCGAATCCCAGTGAATGAAAGGGTTACGGACAGCGGGCTCCGACACCATATGAAAACTAACTCTCTTAAAACTGGCATCTTGCCCGGCTTTTCTTAGCCTCCGATACTCTCCTCGCACGACTGCTCAATTTATTATTATCCTTATTATCGTTATTATCGTTATTACTGTTATTGTTATAACTGGGCGCTCGCGTATCGCCAAAAGAAGTCACGGCTGACGCGAAAGAGGGTACTTAAGGCCCGTTAAACCTTCGCAACTAGACTCCAGCCTCCGATACTTTTCCTCTTCTATTCTAACGCTCTTCTATTACCTGGCCGAGAAAATTATTAATTTTTAAAATCATCATTTCACCGCAATCGGGACGGTAGCATTATTTATAGTGCAACCCGGCCCACCACTACCTAACTACTTACTACTACTTACTACTACTACTACTCGTACACCACCAATCGTGGCCTGCGTAGGTATGCGGGGGTAACGGGATTAACGGGGAATCCACAACTATTTGGAGTAAGGATAGAAGTGAAAAATCCTACTGGAGGGTGGACATTGCTTCTTTTATTTATTTATTTGGCCTTCGTTAATTAAAGCCGAGCGTCTGTTGCTTTCGCTACGATGAAAATGTCATCAAGGGATGGGCGGACGGAAGAGATGGGCAAGAATAAAGGGAATCCGGAAGAGTCGCTGGATGCTTCGGGAAATTAAAGGGGAAGTAATAATAAAGAAGCGTAGTAAAGAAGCGGCCGAGGCGATGAAAGAAAGTGGCGAGTCCGAGCTCCGAGCGTTAACGAGGCTGCTCCTGGCCGAGGGGGGGGGCGGCGGCGGCATCCCCTCGCGGTTCTCGCCTCCTTCGCACGAGTCTAACTAACTAAGCGCCGGCGTAAAAGAACGTGGCCGAGCGTCGGTTCGCGGCTGTGAAATGCGGCACGTCGTTACGCGCTCGCATTAAAGGCAAACTAAAGACCGGGAAGAACCAAGTGGTGCGCCCCGCCTCTTCTCCCCCCCAACCCCCAACCCCTCAATAACCCCCCAACCCCCTGCCGTTCCCAATACGCTCTCCTCTCTTTCTCCTCTCTTTCGCTCTCTTTCGCTCAATATACCGTATACACCCGCCCGGTGTTTCTAGTTTTTCTTCTATGCAGAATGAGCGCCAGGCCGATCTTTGAGAGAGAGAGAGAGAGAGAGAGAGAGAGAGAGAGAGAGAGAGAGAGAGCGTACGATGGATTGCGAGGGTGGGAGGGTGAAAGGGAGCAGAAGAGAGAAGAGATGAATGAACCCGGCAATTGGCCGGGAGCAAGGACCTGCGAGAAGCGAGAGCGAGTTCTTTCTCTCGCTTCCTCTTGCCCCTCAGCTGCGGCCGCGAAGGGCATTATCGGCTCTATAATCTTCCAGCGTCGTCCACCACTCCTCTCCTCTTCCGATCTCTCCACGCCCTTCCTGCTGCTCCTCTAGCTCCCCGTACCCGGACACTCGCTCACTCTCTCTCTCTCTCGGTCTCGCTCTTCCATCTCTCTCCCCCACCCCCCCGCTCTACCTTCCCACCTGGTGCTCAAAACCAGAAGCCACGCATCCTCGGTGGCGACTCCACTCCTCTCCACCCTGTGTCTCTACTGCCCGGACCTCTTCGCCAATCTCTGTCGGCAGCAGGCAGCCTCCATCCTCCTCGTCCCGTAACAGTCTTTTCGGCTTCGGCTTACTGGGTCATTGCCGTGCGCACGCTCCAATCAATATCAAATCTCCGCGCGAAAAGTGAAAGATAAACAACAGGGATTTTTGCTGGGCCGGATGCCACCGCGCATGGATTAATAATCGATCCGCGGAAGCGAGCGAATTCATGGCCAAACGTTTCGGTGAGGCGTACAACGAAGGTTATTGGGGTCACTCTCTTGTAAACGGAGGGGGGGGGGTAATATATAATATAATATCAGACGAAACTGATTCGTTCATCGAAGTCTCCTTAAAGTTCCCCGTAAGGACAAATTAGATCAGATTAGATTTCGAGTTGAGCTGTTATCGAGCCACCATCCGCCGATTTCTCTTTTCATCATTCTTCCATTTCTTTTGTCGGGGGAGGGAGGGAGGGCAGAGTCGTAGTCGACGACTCGGGTCACGGGGAATAAAGCTTTATAACGATTCGACTAGTAGCGGTGCAGCGCGGAAACGACCGGGCGCCCAACTCTGGGCGTTCCTCGGCTATAAACCATAAGCCATAAAGATAAATAATCGGTCCGGGTGCCGATGGGTATAATTCCAGTGCAACCTGGAGCCACGAGACCGATCGCGACCTCGCTGAGGAATACGCGCATGCGTAGCGACAGAAATTTGACTTTGGCTAATGTTCGTTTATACGGCAAAAGAAGCTAAGATGAATGGAGTTCGCAAAATAATCCCCAGCGAAAGAATACTGGTACTAGTACCTCGTGGCGAGGGGGAATACGGCGATAAGAAATCAGCGTCAAGCCATTAATATTGCCAGAGGAGCTTTTAGCAGCAGCGCCGACGCCCGAGGTGTCAATTGCCATTTTAATCGATTACTGAGAGCCAGCCGCTCGCATTAATAACTGTGTCAAAGCGCTCGCTCAAGCTGAGGTAGGGGGAGAAGAAGCCCCCGGCCCACGTGTATTAACTTTCCTACCTCCTCCTTCTCTTCCTCTTTCTTATCCTACCTACTCCTACCTACTCCTACCTCCTCCTACCTCCTCCCGACCCCCCGCCCCGCGCAACTCTCTTGCATTTGCTCGCCCGTAATATCCGTAAAAGCGCCTGCCAGTTCAATTTCTACTTACATGTAATATCAAAAGTTCCCCCCTTCTACCGGCAAATACTGACCGGCAATCCCCACCTATATACGATTACTTAAAACTGTATAATTAAACGAAGAAAAGTAATATGATGATTTCAATTTTAAGCTCGAGATATTAACTCGGCATATTACCTATAATGCGAAACTAAAATCTGTAAGCTGCTTTTAATGCATTAACGGTAAGTCCAGTTTTAATTTACTCGTTTAATTCCAATGAAAATATTAATCTCGTTAAAATTATGATTTCCGAAGGGCAAATGGGAAAAAGTTAAGGGCCAAGTCGCTGGGATCGTGCGGGAGACGAATCTCGTTGAGGAAATAATCCGAATCAGTGTCAATCGTTTTTATTAATAATAAAACAGTAGCGCCAACGACGCTAATAACAACAACAACAACAACAACAATAATAATAGTAATGGTAATAAAGATAATGGCAAAATGATAATAATGATGATGATAATAGTAGTGGTGGTAGTAGTAGTAATAATAATAATAAGAAGAAGAAGAAGGATGAAGAAGGATGAAGAATAAGAAGAGGTAAGGTATAAATAAGATAGGGAATACAAATTAAATTTGAACAAGGTATGGATCGTTATCTTTGGCCGAGCGATTTATTTTTCACGAGATTAAGCGGAGCACAATTACAAAATATATTTCTATAGAAAATCATAAAAACCGTATTACAAGAGACTGAAATAAATTAGTGGAAATAAAGAAGCCGAGAGAGAGAGAGAGAGAGAGAGAGAATGGGATGGTGGGAAAGAAAGAGTAGCGAGGGCAGGAATATGAAGAAAACACGGGGGGTGGGGGGGGGGGGTGCGGGTGCGAGGCGGGTGGTTCGACGAGAGAGGGCCTGGGGGAGAACGCGATCGGGAGCATAAACAGGAGCAACGGCAAGGGTTATTGGGGAAGAAGGATCAAGTGGTGGGTAAGAACATAAGAGAAGGAAGAAAAATAGAGGAAAAATGTCGAGAGAAAAGGGTCCTTCTCAGCCCCGGTGGCTGACTCCCGGGGTTCCGCTGCGGCAGAGGCAGCAACGCGATTATGAGCTACAATTACGTCCCACCGTCCTGGCAGTTAGCCGCCGCACGGCAGATGAGACAAGAGGTCGGGGCTGATATATATATATATATATATATCTAATGACCAACAAAAGTTATAAACTCAGCGCATCCGAACGGAAATTTATCCGTAATGTATATGCCCGGGCGCGCATTCCAAAGGTGTTGCAGCTACTGCGAGGGGGCTGCTTCTTACCCGGAAGAAAAAAAGAAAAGAAAAGAAAAAAAAGAGAGAGAAAGGAAAAGTGATTCGACGCGGATAAGACCGCGATAAAAGGCCGATAAAGTCGTGCAGTCGGAGCACCGACATCAGCGACGACAGGCAACCACCACCACCACACAGCAGCACCACTCCTCCCTTAATAAACTAAAGGGACGAGTGGATAATGCGCCCTCTTCATTCGCCCCTACCTCCCTCCCACCGCCACCGCGGCATTGACTCTTCCGAGGAAGGTTGAGGCACGGCAAGCGAGCACCGATAAAAAGAGTGCAAAAGTGTAATTTAGGGGCTAGAAGTCGGCTGAATAATAATTATTCCCGGCAAGCTACGTAGTAGCTGCGGCTACTATTGGGGTGATTGGGCGATGGCGGAGGGGGTAAGGGGGGTTCACGCACGCAGACGCGCCCGAAGGAAGTGGAGCTACCGACACTCGCGACTAGAACCGCGACTACTTGTAATCGGCGTCGTTATTCCAGGAGGTTTAGCTACCACCACCACCAGCAGCAGCAGCAGCAGCCTCCGCGGCCCTAATTGTTTATAAAGTACAAAAGTAATAGCTCGTCTTTGTTACCGGGGGCCCCCGCTGGAATTTACCGTCAATAAATTTTATTGCCATTATAGACGCTTTATTCCGATATTATACAAGGAGAAGCGGCCGATAGCTGGAAAAATTATTAAGCGAAATAACCATGCGAACATTTTCATTTTCTGCGTAAAATATAAAATTCGTTTTCCCATAAATACCGAGATATTACAACTAACTGCGCGCTCCGGTCTCTCCTCCCTCCTCCCGTCTCCCCCCACCACCGCCACCGTCTCCACCGCTACGCCACCGCGTCTCGTAATTTTTTCTCCCCTCTTAATATCTCATTTTATTTATATAAAACACAGCCTCCCGAGCGCCACTTTATTCCGAATTAATAATTACGGCTCCGCTCGACTATAAATATTTATAACTCATTATTCCCGACCGCAAATACATTTTATTACAATGCAATTTCTAAAATTAATAACTTATTCGCAAATGTAAATAGAAGCCCGGCCGTCGTGTTTTCATTACTGTTTATTCCCATTGTTATTGCCATTGCTATTACAATAATTATTATTATAAATTATTATTATTATTATTATTATTGGCGATTAAGGATTATCATGAATGCGGGTAATGGGAAGCAAGGAGCTCGTATCCTTGCTCCGATTACGTTTTACATGAAAGCTTATTGAAAAACTACTCGTCGCTCCCGGGATCCCTTGAGCCGTGGACAATTAACATTTTCTCGCTACTAATACCTTCGGTACCAGGTACGTGTACACCTTCCGAACGGAATAATAGAAAAATGGGGCGGGGGGGGGGGGGCGAGAGTCGTTAAACGACTGGATGATAAATCGGACTGGAAATTATAAGAGGCGAGCAAGGAAACAGGAAAGTAATGCCATTAATTTGAAATCAGAAGTCAATAAAAATGTGGCATTATCCTGGGAGGAAATCTGTAAGACTCTGGTGAGATAGCCGGGATCGAGAGATACATTGATCTACCAATGCTCGCTACCAACGTAACGCAACGGATGGTGACTTACATAAATCGAAGAGTTTTAATGAAAGGGTTGTCGATCACACGAGCCGCTCTCTATCTACCTCGACGTAATACCAGAAGCCTTCTTTTCCAAGAGGAGGAGGAGGAGGAGGAGGAGGAGGCTGAACCCCTCGGTCAGAGCTACCTCCAACTCCCTCCTCCTACTCCTGCGTTACGGATGCTCCGGGGGACGGGTGATCGGGGACCCTCTCCTCCGTAGGATCGTCTCCGTAGGCACATCCGAAGCTTATGCAAAAGCGGCCGAATTCGTAAATCGTGAAACGCGGAGAGGCATCATCCGGAGGGAGGATCGAGGATCGAGCAGCCACGCCGCCCTCCAATGCCCCGTGGAAAAATGTGAAGGAAAAAGCCTCAAGCCGTTGCTTTTGTACCAGTCAGGACTTGGATTTCGGACGTCGCGTGTATTATCGGAGCCCCGAGATCGGCACGTCCGAGCGTTGCCTGGACGGAAACAGCAGCCGAGTTTCTCCGTGCACGCCGCTACGACGAACGCTTAGCCGTTTTACAAGGTGGGTGGGTAGAGTGGTGGGGGGGTGTGTGTAAGAAAAGACTGAATGAATTGGATAGTCGATGTGGAAGGGGTGGGGTGGGGTGGGGTGAAATAGAGAGATAATGAAATAGACTTTCCCTCGGCGGTGGCGGAGATTTAGTTAAACGAGTGACAGAAGACGATGGCCGTGTGTGTGTGTCTGGTAGAAAAGCTAAAATCAATCCCCCCCTTCAGTCCCAGGCCAGAGACCTAACCCCGATCGCCGCCGACCATTCAATTCTAGAGGAAATCGCCTGCTCGTTCATTCCTCGGTAAATCACCCCCCTCCCTCCCGCGCGCTCTCTCCCTCTCACTCACTCTACGTGTGTGCGTGTGAGTGTGAGTGTGAGTGAGTGTCTGTTTCTCCATCTTGGACCGGCACGCGCGAGAGAGCCAACTTTCGACTCTCCCGACTTCCGGCCTCCATTGGCCACCAGAGGAAGACGGAGCCAGTCGAGGAGAATGACGTAACATCTGACAGCCACTGTACCAAAGGCCGCCGATTCGTACGTAAGGAGGAAACAGGTAGAAGAAGACGACGACGACGGTTAAAGGAGAGCCGGACAGTGAGCGAGTGAGAGCGCGGGCCTGGCTAAGCCCAATAAAAGAACCTCTTCAAGGGCCGTTCACAATGTTTACTTTGAAAAACTTTCCTACTTTGCTGGCGACCTCTCGTACGCTTCGCCTCCACACACACCACACCCCTCCCCTCCTCCCCCACCCCCAGCTCCACCACCAACTCCACCCCGATTAACCGCTGCTCGTTCACCGTGCTTTTCACTTACAGAAATCACCGCCTACTTTTTATGCAATGTTTAGCTACTGGCCGTGTAATTAAAGGCTCGAAAGACTCGTTGCGCTAATTAGTAATAATTAAGGCAAGCCCTTGCCTCCCCCCCCCTCACCGCTCTTCCCCGTGCAATTGATTGGGAATCTCCTATATTCTTTCAATGACCGAATGCTTGAGACGAGACGAATCAATCCCTGTTCGCTGCAACGTTTACGAATCTTTGCGTATATCGATAAGCTGCTTTGTTGCCCTTTTATTGCTTTTATTTTTAAGCGTCTCGTAATAACGAGTAGGGGCAACCCTCGGGGGTGGGGGGGGGATAGCAGGAAGAGTAAGGTGATCGGCATTGACATGTACGTCGATACACGGTGCGCATCTCATTCGCCTAGAAACATTATTTTTCACCGTGCATGCAGAGCAGCTACCTGTTCGTCCCCCTCCCCCCCCCCCCAAAAAAAAGTAGCTTAAATTTACCGTTTCAGTAGGTTTGCTTGTTTTTCATGCCGAACAATGTGGAGCCCCCCTGAGCCGGGCTAATAAGAGCGGGATGGAGAGAGAGAGAGAGAGAGATAGAGGGAGGGAGGGAGGGAGAGAGAGAGAACCGTGTGCAACCACCGCTCGCGAAACGAGGACGAGGAGAGATAATGGCAAAAGAGTAGCCGTCCGAGCACGTTGGTCGTGGAGGGGAGGAGCGCGGAGAGGGAGGACTCAGAATGAGAGAATCGGGAGGGGAGAAAGATGAAGGTAAAGCGGTCCTCCACAAGACATGTTCCCACGATCTCATGAATGAACTCGCGTGGCTACTCGAGCTTCGAGTGGGGGTCTGGCTCTCTCTCTCTCTCTCTCTCTTCTCCTTGCTCCCTTTAACTTCCCCTCTGGTGTTCAGCGTTGAAGCGAGCTCACTTCCTTTCATTAGCCGCGTCCTTCTCTCCGATTGATTCCCCCCTCCCTCCCTCCCACCCCCCGCCCCGCTCTCTCTCTCTCTCTCTCTCGCACTCCTCCGGCTCGCTGTCTTTGATGCGCTCGTAATAATCTTCGTAAGCGTCATCTTCGTTCTTTTTGTCATCCTTTGGCAACGCGAGCGCGGCGCTCGATCGGCCGTCGGGAGGTGGAGTAGTAGTTGCACGAGTGGCGACGATGTATGGGGCGAGGGGGTGGCGGAGTTAGGTGCTGAGGCGGGGGGTGAGGGGTGGGGGGTCGAGAGAGGAAGACGATCGCCGCGCACGCACTTGTATAACGAAAGGAACGGGTACGGGATAAGAGATTGTACGTAGGGGCGAATTTATTGTTAGTTATATGGCGCGCAAGTGTAGAGGGGCGCGGCGCGGCGCGGCTGCGGACGATTTTCATTTACCGAGAAGAAGACGTCATTATACGCGCTCGCGCGGTGCGGCGCGCAGAGGAGAAAGAAAAGAAAAGAAAAAAAGAAAGAAAAGACGCGCAATGGTAATTGCAGCGAGAGCCACCGTACCTCTAATAGAATACATGCGCGGTAGCGAGAAAACGCGTTATGCCCCTTTTTTTTTTATGCTCCCTCTCGACCCCTTGGAGTCCCTCCAACCCCCCCTCGTCCCCCCACGTCCTCATCCTCGCGTTATTATTTTTTCTAGCAGCACTTATCTTATAATTATTATTTGTCGGTGCTTGTTTTATGCCTCCTTTTTCTCCACCTTTCTCGAATAGTTGCTAATGTAATTACGTGAGTCGGACGGCGAAAAAAAAAATAAAATAAATATAGAAAAAAAAAAAAATAATAATAATAAAAACAAAAACAAAAACAAAACAAAAATGAAAGAAACGAAGAGAAAGGGCATAAAAAATAGAAAGGCGGAGGGCTTGGGGCCAGGGTGGGAGGGGATGGGGAGGGGATGGGGGGTGGAGGAAAGAAAGGAGGAAAAGAAAGCCGAGACGGAGAGCGACCAGGAAAGAAGGCTGAGACGGCACTTTTGCCGATCTGCCTTCATCTCGTCCCGAGCCCATCAAATTCACGAGAGGGGCCATATGTGCCCCTATACGGGGGACAGGTCCGATCGGGGGGTGAGGGGGTTCGGGGCATTCGCCGGTACTTTCGGGAGAAAGTTGGCCAGATTTAGCGGGGACTATGATCTCTAAATGATACTGCGAGGCTTTGCAGTGTACGCCGCTCTCTTAATACGTCGGTCGCTCGCTCGCTCGCTCCCTACCTACCTACCTACACTAGTCCTTTAAGCATAGGGGGGATATCGGTGGAATATTGGTGGAATATCGGGGGAATATCGGGGGAATATCGGGGGAATATCGGGGCAATATTGAAGGAAGATTGGAGAAACATCGGAGATGAATGTCGGAGGAGCACGGATACATCGTTTTCGAAAACCTTCGCCTTTCTTCTTCTTCTTCTTCTTCTTCTTCTCTTTATGATTATTATCATTATCATTATCGTTATCGTTATTATTATAATATCGACAAAGGCCTGTTTTTCTCACGAGAGTGGGATGCATAAGTAAACACCTCCGTTCCTTCGTTGGCCGTCAATTTCACATTGACAATTCGTACGTGAAAGAGCGAAATTACCGACTCTCCCCCCCCCCCGCCGCCATTCAGCCACACGTATAAGTGGTATATACGTGGCTTCGAATCGTATCGGTATCGCGAAACATGTACTCGTGCAAAGGTCCGCCTTCGTAACTCCTCCCGACACATGCGTTATCCGCAAAAAGACAAAAAGACAAAAAGACAAGCCTCTCCACCAACGAGTTCATTATGAGCGACGCACTTTCTATGTTTACCGAGTGTTACACCTAAACGTACACGTAATCCTCGAGCCCGGCTCATTACACCATCCGTCTCCTTGTTTAAAGACAGAGACAGAGAGAGAGAGAGAGAGAGAGAGAGAGAGAGAGAGAGAGTAAAGAAAAAAACAGAGGCAGAAGAAATGAACCTGTTGTCGTCTCCGTCCGTCCCCCCCCCCCCCCACACACTACGAAATATCTTTAAAAAAAAAAACGACGTATTTCATGATGAGAGGAGGTCGGATAAGATCGCGATACGTAGGTAGGTAACTCGAAATCACGGGCTAACGAGGCGCGCGCACGTCCCGTACGTAAAAAATTGAGAGCCGGTGATCCCAAGCCGGGTAGGACTAGCTGGCAAGGGGGCCTAGCTGCGGGGGAAAAAGCAGAGGGAAAAGCGGTGGGGGCAACTCGCGTGTCGCTCGCCCCCTACCTGTTGCTCCATCTCTCCCTCTATATCCCCTGGAGTCGAGTCGCGCACTCCTCAATGGCGTTCCCAAGAGCTACAGGTGCATCAAAACTGTATCGAATCCATTTCCTCGACTAGGGCGAATTTCTCTCCCTCTCCCTCTCCCTCCCCCTACCCCTACCCACCGAGAGAATGCAACGCCGGGGATTTTTTTACAAGAGGGGCGACAGCGTCCGTGAGCGTCCGTTGGGGAAATCCGGGGAAGGGGAGAGACACTATTGTTGTCTCGAGTAAGTCATGATGATGGCCAAGCGCAAGCGCTATTATCGAATATATTACATTCTCCACCCGGTTCAGCCGTACCCGTTTATTAAGTGGTGGCCACGACGATTCTTCTTACGTACGTACGTACGTACGAGCGCCGAGTTGACCGAGACGAGACGGCCGAGTCATTGCCAGCCAGGGATCATTGAGAGGACGAAAAGTTGGATCCGATTCTTACCGAAGGATAATTAATGTACCGTCACCTCTCCTTGATCAAATCAACGCAAGGGGCGCCGCCACCTTTTGGACTAACGTACCGATGCCGCTACCTTACCGACCAGAGGTTTCGTCGTGTCTAGCTGCGCGCGCAGCGCCACCGCTCGGCTATTTAACCAAGAAACCGTAAGTTCCGTGGATCGCCGCCAGATGCTGCGCGGCCGGCACCCTCGCGCCATCAATCAACGATACTAGTTAGTGCACGACTCTCCCAGTTCGATTATTATTATTATTATAGTCTCTCTCTCTCTCTCTCTCTCAATTCTCTGTACAATGGATAGACATTTATATTTCGGTAGATGGTCGTCAGGTCGAAACGAAGGAAATTTGGTGGGAGGAAGGATTTCGCGGGCCTTTGCCGTACGTGTGACTACGACGTACTCGTTAAATATAAAAAAAGAGACGGACGGAAGGAAGGTTGGTTCGGTCGGGAGCTGGCGATTGCGCTTCGGGGAACGGTTATCTGCTCGACGTCGAGCTCGCTACTATGCCTCGCTCACCCCCGCTGCCCGCGTGACGCATTTTTAACTTGACGGAGCGCGCGACTGCGCGAGTCGTTGTTACGGCATTCGTAACGATGATTTCGGCCAAACACTTATTGTTGTTAGCCGCTCGACGTTTAACGAATGATGTTTCAAGCATTACTCGCGAGAGTATATTCGTTCCCTTATTGCGCTTCCTTTTGCTTGTTTCACGGTCGGCGGAGGGGGGGGAGGAGAGACACGCTTCTCGACGCGGCGAGTCGCATTAATCGAACGTTTCCAAAGTTCCAATCACATCGGTAATGCGGTCTCTGCGCCCGAATACCCGTCAATGGCCGTGATTTACGAGCTCGAGTGTCCGGTAATCTAGCGTGTGTATTTGAAATTAATAGATTTGTCACGGGCCCCACGATCTCGTGGCTTAAATTGCCGGCTAAATTGGCGGCTAAATTAGGTAATGGGGCTCGGGGCTGCGACGAGTAGTACTAGTGGTAGTACTAGTGGTAGTAGACTCGCCGTGGCAATCGATCGAGATAAGGGAAAATGCTAAATGAATTAAAGCGACGATACCTTTGACATTAAATGTTTTATCACTTGAATAGATGATAGAATGGAGAGGCATTATTGCGCTGAATTGCAAGATTATGTCTTCTTACTCGCTTAAGTAGCTCTAATACAATTTGGCACAAGCAAATTACAATTAAACAACGGAGAACAAGCTGATTAATAAATTTATTGCATTAGACGAATAACCGTTTTTTTTTTGTTTTTTTTTTTCTTCCATGCTTTAAAGGGACCGTGGTACGTCGGGATCTGGATATCACGTGCCAAGTTACCGCATGCGATGCAATGGTGCGAATAATTACATTCCGCCCTGCGATATTATATGCGATAGCATTGCCTACGGCTGAAGGTGGAAGGAAGGTAGAACACGCCAAGGGGTTTCTCATAATAAAATTACAAACGAGTATTACATAAATACCAGAGCGCAAGGGGCAAATATTGAATGAATAAGTAAAGATCTTTATTGGTCGCGACAATAAATACTTTTCTCTCTCGGTAAGTGATTAACTTTGGATAAGGCTAATTACATTCGGCGCTGATCTCCTTTCCTACGAGTGCTACCAACTAATCCTTTTACGTGCTAAACAATGTTCGCGACGCGGCCGAGAAAGAGATCCCGTTACGATAGCAAATGGCATTTCGCAAATCCGACTCGATACTAGTCCGTATTATAATATCCAATGCATTTTACTATTGAATTATCAGATCGCTCTGAATCTGAATAACGCGAGGAGCGTTTATAATATTAATGTTTCCCAACGTCGTGTAATTATTATACTCGCGGCGGATAATATAATAACGAATAAATTATTACTCTTAGCTTGAGTTTGTATTTCTGTAATCGCCAGGAGCCGATCCCATAAAAAAACCACCGACTACGACTACGACTGTTCGATAAACGCAATGGGCTGGGGGAATATAGGACACGACCGGGAGAGCATTAAAATTATCAAGAAAACGTCGCTTGATCTTGTTTTTCATGAGCTACATTAAGGGATAATTAATTTGTCTAATAGATTAACTCGTGTTTATTGCCAAGGAAATTTAGCCGAGAGTTCCCTTGGCCTCCGTTAAATTGCCTCTCTAAAGTGGTTCTTATATATATATATACATATATATTACCCTCGGAAGACTTTAATAAGCCCCGGAGGAGCGTAGTACACAAAAAGTGCATCATCGCCTCGAGGGCCTTTATTAACGCTCGTCACTAAACGTAAATCTTCAAAAAAGATGTAATTCACGTACAGCGATAGCCAGCGAGTGAGAAAGGTTGGCGGAGGTGAAGGAGGTGGAGGTGGAGGTGGAGGTGGAGGTGGAGGTGGGGGAGATACTACAACGTGTAGTTGAACGCGCACGCAGCAGCAGCAGCAGCAGCAGCAGACATAGACAAATGGCGTGTAAAAGGGATATTGTGATGGGAAGGGGATGGGAGCGAAATGGACAGAAGAGCGTGGGGTATGTGAGGGGGGAAGGCTGCAGTGACTCGTCTGACGGAGAAAATGATGCTCGCATGCAAGAGTGGCGGGGAGCTTTGTATCCACACAACATCCGATCGGCTTTCAGCGGGTGGCTTGTCGATCGGGAACGTGAGAACGAATTTTTGCGCGCTAAGAATAAAAAAAAGGTAAATAAGAGAGGGGCGAAAGAAGGTAGAGCAGGGGTGACGGTAATGGCGATGGTGATGGCGATGGCGATGGCGATGGCGATGGCGACGACGACGGCGACGAAGAGGACGTGAGGAACGAACTAGCAGGACCTTAGTGTCTTTCCTTGCCGATGTGTATACGTATACAGGAGCGCGCGCGCGCGTGCACATATCTCAGCCGAGCTGTTTTCTTTTCTCTCACGGGCGGGACACGCACACGCAGACAAGCTGCGGTTTTTCACCCTTTGGAGGGGGCCGTCCGGGCCGTTGAATGCTACATTATTAACGCGTAACAACAATATAACAACAACGCGGCCAAAGCCCGGAGATCTGCATCGGTAAAAGGTCCCGCCGTCAAATTACGCGGCTAAAGAGACAAAGAGGCAAGAGCGAAAGAGCGAAAGGGTGTTGGCGAGAGGTCTGTGGGAGGGGGGTTGGGGGCTCGAATGGTCCTTTACGAGCTCTATTACTACCTCCCTTGGCCTCGTCAATTGCGGTCACGAGCAGTCCGAGCAGCGGAAATCTTTTTTTACTATAAAGTAGACGACGCGCGATCCATCCTCCCCTCCCTCCATCCCCTCCCCTCACCCATCCCCGACACCCAATATCTCAGCAGCGTCATTATTGTCCCGCAATCTTAGAAAATAAGCCGTCTCACTCTCTCACACACTCTCTCTCTCTCTCGTTATTTTCCGTCCGCGTGTGCCCGTGCGCGAAAAAAAAAAAAAAAAAGAAAGAAGGCAGTGCTGCCGGCGGGCTGCTCTAGTCCTACAAAGCCGTACATGTACATGTAGCAGCAGCAACGACGACGACGACGACGACGACGACGACGACGACGACGACGACGACGCTGCTTCAGCGAATCCTTTGGCTGATATTTCAGCCAAATATTCGTGCGCGTAGTAAAAGGTTCAGCTCGCTCTCTGCCTCGTTTTACAGTATTATTCCCCCCATCCCCTCCCCACCCGTCTGTCCGTTCGTCCCACCGTCACGGTATTCTTTATCATATCAAAAAAAAAAAAAAAAAAAAAAAAAAATCCCAAGCTTTTTTCTTTTTCTTCCTCGTAATACGCGATTCATGGAATACGTAATTTTACTAATGGAGGCGGCAAGTGATAAGCCCTGCAAAAACACGATCTCGTCAATTTCCCGCTCGAGTTGCATCAAAGTCACGTAACGAAAGGCACAACTAGCCGCGATTGTCGCATCTAATTAAACAATTGCCAAGTGTAACTCAATTCTTGTTTCTCCTTATTTAACAAATATTTTCCTCCCGGTGGAACAACTTCTAATTGTAGCTCGGAATTATAATTCCATTGACGTTACTGATGTCATTGGCCCGAGCTTCTTTTATTTATTTATTTATTTCTTTTTTTTTTTACTACAACAAACGTCTTACGAAGGCGCGCGCGCGCGCGCGCGTACATTACGGTTTGGTAGAAAAACTCTAGCCTCTACGATACGAGATACGAGATCTATTAGCTTGGAATTAGCGCGGGTTATTGGGGGAAAACACGAGTTTCCGTAACTATCCAAAATAAAACGCCCTCTCTACGTTTTCTTGCGGAAAGCGAGTACTTGTACAGCCTTTTTACAGCCCTTTGAGCTATAATTTCATGTCATGTCCAAGGTTCTATTATGGCTCTTTGATGTTTGATCAAGATCTATTAATCGTTGTAAATATATGGCTCGGGTTTAAGTTTAGAGCCCCGCGGAATTTATATCCCACGGATAAGTCCTATATAAATTAAGGTCTATTTTAACAAATATATATATATATATATGTATATATGTACGTATGTATATTAGTAAGAACAGTGTTTATTAGTATCGGCTAATAATTTTAAAGCTACGAGCGCAGAGTTAGACGGGCAGCACGAGCGGGAGTACTGAGTAAAGAGTACCGAAGTACTCTGGCAGAATAGCATTAAAACCCGAGTGGGATAATTCGAGGGGGCAAAATGACGAATTAATGGAATTAATAATTAATGATTTATCAGTGTTGACGTTGCGTCGTTGGCTCGTCCTTTAGCCCCGTTCTTAAACTCCTTAATAATGCTTTATGTAATTAATGAAATCTCTTTGGGCTTTGTCCCGTGTCACGTCTCGTACATTTCATTACGGATTTCCTAATTTAAAACGACTTAATGACATTATTACGGCTTAGGGGCGGGGGTGGGGTGGCACGGAAGGAAGGAAAGCGGAGTGGGAGAGACGGACACGGAGAGAGAGAGAGAGAGAGAGCGAGTGCGTAGGAGTGGGTGCGTTATTATTGCCGCGTTGCCGGTGGAGGTGGAGGAGGTGGGGGAGGAGGAGGAGCGCTCGGCCGAGAGAGCAAAAATTACCCTGGCCTTCATGGAAATTTTGATTTCAGCGCCCCCGTGGACACGGCAGGACTTTAGTGGAACAGATGTCAGGTTGGATAGCCGAGGCTGCTACTGAAAAAAAAAAAAAAGTCTGAAAACCCACCGGGACACGCTGTTGCAACACCGTGTACACACGAGCCCCGGCGGATAAGTGGTCGTAAGGGGGGGGGTAGGGTGAGGGAGAGGGTGAGGGTGAGGGTGAGGGAGGTAGCGAGACAGACTAAGAAGAGAGGCAGAAATAATGTGCGTGTAAGATTGTCGGCGGCTGGGCGGGGCAGCGGCTCACGTATCTCGGGGCATGTCCCGTACAAGTAGGAGAGCGAGGAACTCGATTTATCCGGTATACATGCGGGCGGCCCTCGTCTGCCGTGTAAGCGAGAAAAAGAAAGAGGCGCGTTGCCACCACCGCTGCTGCTGCTGCTGCTGCTGCTCGCCGACCGGACGAGACCCTTCCCTATACATGTTGACAGACGACGGCGTGGACAACGAGGATGGGGACACGTCGATGAGGACGACGACGCCGGGGCCGACACCGAGGTCGCTCGTCCCTGCCTCAAATGGCCAAAGTCTGGGACTGCTCCTCCTGCTGCTGCTGCTGTTTAACTCATTTCTTGGCGCGACTTTGATCGTCCGGGTAGTTTTTCCGCGAAGGCGGCGTCGACTAAGCACGGCCCGATCCTCTTCGTTTCTCTAATAAGGCCCGGCTAGTGTCACCTGCCCTCCCTCCCCTCCCCCGACTTGGCTGCCTAGCGGCTTCTTGGCTTTTTTCCACCCGGTCGGCCAACATACATCCAGACGATCCAGTCGGATCACTCCGCTCGGCTTTCATGACCATCGACTCCACGATACCGCTCATCCTTCATTCTCGCGATCCCCCCTACCCCATCCCACACCCATCCCCGTGGCTCACTTCACAGTTCCACCAACTTACGACCTTTTTCCTTCCTCCGTTCTCTCTCTTCTTTCTTTCATTCATTCATTCATTCTTTATTTCTTCCTTTCTTCTAGCGAGGACATGTACCCGCCCGGGCAGACGTGCTCTCCACCGACGCCGCCACCCCCGACGCCCCCGTACCGGCCACTTTTAATTTTGTTAATTGGCACTTTCGGCGCGACGTCCAGATTCAATTTTCTGCAATTATCGCCGTGGCTTATATCAGACTCTAAGTGGATAACCGGCCGGCATAAACTATACCTAATCCACTCTCGTGACCGGCTTTTATGCGCGCCCTTTTCCTTGTAATAAGGAGTTGAATTTATATTGGCCAACGAGGTGGAAAAGGAAGAGGAGGGTCTCGGAACCGAAATAGCGTTACGCCCTCCCCTCCCCTCCCCTCCCTCCCTGCCCCCAAACCACGCGCCTCCTCGTATTAAGGAATATTAGGGAAATGTAAGAGCTCGCTATATATTGCCCGCGTAAACAACCCGCTCGCGCCTCCTCCCCGACCCCGCAACTTTTACACGACAGGAACTTGGCAATTATGCAGAAACTATTGACCGGCTGGAAATCTTGGTTGAACCCGCCCTAGAATTTCGTAACCTTCCGTAACTGGCCATAAATTCCCCGAGGCTTTTTCCTCAATGTCCGTCCGAAGGGGACAGAAACCGGAGGAGGAGGAGGCGAAGGAAGGAAATAGAGAGAGAGAGAGAGAGAGGAAGGCACGAGTAGTAGTACTTCCTCTCTCCCTACCTACCTACCTACCTACCTACCTACCTACCTACCCGACATTTCTCATAATGCTACTTTCAATAATAACACATCGAAATTGTTACTCTCGCTGGATAATTGGCAAGCCCGAGGAGGAATAGCGAGGCGGGGAAGGAAGGGTAGCGAGAAAAATAGTTTCACCGAATTCCTCCGACCCCCCCCCCACCAACGTTCGTACGGCAGCTCAGCCCGACCTCCATATCGTATCGATACTTTTTAAAGCCGTAGAATGAAGTTCTCAATAAATAATAATAAGCGGGGTTGAATGGCCCCCCGGTTGCGGCCTTGGCGCACGCTCGCGCTCTTCCAATCAGTCCACGATTATCCTCCCCCGGATGGCATAGTCCGCGAAGCGAACGCGCGCGCGCAAAGAAGTGACATATTTGCGGGACTCGAGCTTGTTTTGCCGAGACGTTTTATTTGTCGTAACGAGTGCCGGCCGATCGCGCGTTGCATAGCTTTTGTGTCTTTTCCTTGTTTACGACAAACCGATATGGCCTTTAAACTCCTCCCCTGTTATTAGAAAGACTACCGCCGGCGCTCGAGGAAGCACCAGCACCTACGGACGCCTACGCGAGAACAATGGCCGCTACCACTACTACTACTACCGCTGCTACTACTGCTACTGCCGAGCGACGACCCTGGAAAAGATTTGTTTCCGAGTCCGGGGAACTTTCCCGGAAACTGCCTAAATCATCGTTACGGAGAAAGCGGCTCCGGCTCGAAAGAGCTCCTCCTACGATCCTTGACCCACCCCAGCTAACGTACCGGCGATATTACAACAATATAAATTAGAAGCTCGCGGTCGCTCGCGGCCAATTAACCCGTCGCTCTCCTCCGAACGGGGTAATTGACCGTGTGCGAGAGCCGCGTTTCACTCTCGCACGACTCTCGCTAGACTCTCGCGCTACTCTCTCTCTCTCTCTATATATATATATATGCTTGTCTATGTGCTCTCACGCACGAAGAGGCGAAGAAAGCATTGGCAAAGAAGACAGCGATCCTCCGGTCGAGCATCAGCCCAATTTCCGGAAAAACTAGGACAACGTCCCGACAACGCGCTCCTCTTCTTCTTCTTCTTCTTCTTCTTCTTCGTCTACCAGCGGCGTTCGTTGATCCATTGGCGACAATGAACTCTTGCGGCCTATTGTTATTGTTATTGTTGTTGTTGTTGTTGTTGTTGTTGTTGGCTCGTCCGACGAGCTTGGGAATGAACTTTGTTTGGCGAGCTAATGCTGCCGTCCAAACGACACTTTATCAAACCTGGATATATCGGAACTCGACTCCGCGCGCCTTTTATTTAACGGGGCCACGACGTTCATCAACAACACACGTCCTGCATTGTATCCACGGGGTTCAATAACCACTTACAATTATATATTTTGCAAACACCGCGGTAGGTAAATAGGAGCTCTGCCCCAACTCGCTCTTTGCCTCCCCCCTAACTACCTGACTACCTGACTCCTTGCCTTCCCCCCCGCCCTCCGCCACCTCCACATGACGTCGTCGTCGTCGTAGTCGTCGTCGTAGTCGTCGTAGTCGTCGTAGTCCTTTCGGCGTATATTAATAACTCCCCGTGGATATTTAATATTTCTCATTTCGCAACCATCGAGTCCGACCGAAACCCCCCCACCCCCCCCCAAACGACTGCCCAGCGAGCATTACAATAATAATAATAACAACAACAACAACAACAACAATCATCGTTCATTAAAACTATATATAGTTTTATTATTTAACCTGCCCGGGTAAAGTGGGTAAAGTACACCTTACCTTTCCACTCGCTTGTAAACGAGTCTTTTTATCATTTTTCTAAGAACTGATTTATAAATACTTTGGATGGGAGCTCGAATGCACATGGGATTGAAATCATACATCCTCCTCTGCACGTAATAAAATTAAAATTTTAACTACCTCGGTAATGCGAGGTATTTTTCTATTTTTAAACGCGGCTGAGGACTAATAACAATAACCCCGATGTTATTTACTTAAATTTCATTGTTAGAGGCCTCGATCTTATTTTTAAGCGTAATAGCGAATCCGTGGCTAATAATGACTTTCTTCTTCAATAGAAAGGCCTCGTTTTATATATATATACATATATATATGTATATAAAGGAACAAAACTATATAATTGTCAACGTAATTATTCAGTTTATAGTTGACTATTGTATGAAAGAAAACAGCCTCTTTGTGCGAATCGGGCATTCGGATGATTAAGGGCCCCGACTCTCATCCACGCAAATAACAGTAATTTGGCGAATCCGAGTATCGGAACGAAAAAGGCTGCGTCAATTAGATACTGTCAAAGAAGAAGTCGTGGGCGGCGCGCGCATACGATTTCAGTGCGTAAGCGCACGTGGGTTTCGCGCTCGCCAGACAAATGCGCTTAGTCGGCTGCAACGAGGCGGGGGGAGGGGTTACTGGCTGGCTGGAAGCTGCCCTGCACGGAAGCGCGAGTCCGTCTCCGATACGCCCGTACGACAGAGACAGAGAATGCAGCATTAGACCAGGACAGTCGGGAATCGCATATATAGATAGATAGATAGATAGATAGATGGATAGATAGATAGATATAAATATAGGTAGAAGGAGAGAGCGAGATAGAGCGAGATAGAGAGAGAGAAATAATGCGGGGGCGTCCAGTGGGCGGGGGAGGGGCTTTAATGAGGATGCCGCTGATTATCCAATTCGTAAATTCTCGCTACATTTTCATCGCGCTCCTCTAACCGCGAGTAACAAGATCGACTTGGCGCGCAGCGGCCCGCGCAACTCATGCGCACGACGCACACGCCCGTAATCTGCCCACGCATACAGGGCCGCCGCCGCCACCGCCGCCGCCGCCTCGCCTCGCCTCGCCTCCCCACCCCACCCCACCCAACCCCATCACCCTCCTTATCCCCCTCTTACGTTGATATCCTCTTGCCCTGCAGACGCCTACTCGGGATCGCAAATCGGGGCCGACTAGCGTTACTCGCGCGGGCTAATTCGTCACGGCGAGGCCCTGAAATTGGCCAACCTTAGCGAATCCCCCGGCAGATATCCTGACTCTCCTTCTTACTCGCTCCTCTGATCCCGTGTACAGCGTTCGGATAGCTGCTTTTCCCTGCGATAATCCTCCGTAGGCGGGAGTGGGGGGGGGGGGATAGGATAGGATTCGTTCTTGTCTGCGCAATCATTAAATAGAATATGACTCGATGTAAATCCATTTCGCTGGCGAATGTAAGTAACTCGCAGCAAGATCCCTACGAGCGGCAATGAGTTGCGGGGGGAAAAAAAAAACAAAAAAAAAAAAAAAAAAGGGAAAAGTGAGAGAGGGGGGGGGGAGAGCACCTCGAGACAGGAAGTCGGAAATTACGAGCCTTTTAATCCCAATACTTAAAATCATGCTCTTAAGCCCCTTCATTCATTGTTCTAAATTGATGAATCTTTCGGTAGGGGGATGGTCGCCGCCGTCGTTGCGACGTCCCAGTTTTTTCGGTTAATTTCTCGACGTCGGCCACGATTTCGACGGGCCCAACTGGAAAGTGGCAATACATCATTCCAAGGGATTCATTTATATATATACGTATAATATACGTATTTGCTTTAACGCTCGTGCGTTATTGGGGTTATTGGGGATAGAACACGAGGGTGATGGGGAGGGTAGAGGGGTTATTGGGGTTGGGTGTATATATACTTTATATACGTCCGCGTTCGAGACACTTGAATCTCGGCAATCAGGAGCATCAATTTTAATTTAATATTGTCGAAAGTTGTCGGATATACAATGCACGGGTATAATAATGTAATAGCTGTCGCGTAAAGAGCGCGCTCTATGATCCCTCCCGCATGATGTCGCTATTACGGTAGCCTTTCATTATCTCCCGTAAGGGAAATGTGTCCATTCTTATGTCATTAAGTGCCAGATAACGAGATTCGATACGCTTCTTTATAGCTTCTCTCGTGTTCGCTTCTAAAAGGGTTGGTGTATGAGGGGGGGGGGTACCGTGGAGGGGGAACCATTTAAGGTCGCGGCATTGTGCATCTTTTCGCGAGTAACGTAATTACGGCCGTTAATATTTATGTACACTTACCTTTCGTAAGAGGGCATCATCATCACCATCATCGTGCTCATCATCCTCGTAATAATGATGAGCACGACGATGATGATGATGAGGAGGGGGACGAAACAAAATTTTATCAACTCGGCTGCGCGTGCTTCACATGACGTCGCATGTTTCTGCCAAGTTAATGAGCCAATGCCTTCAATAAAGCAGCACCGGCCTCGCAATGAGGGGGGGGGGAATTTATTAAGTAGCCGAAGGTAAAAATAAATGGGGGGAAAAATAAAAAGCACGGGCTTTCGGGTAGACGATTGGGGAAATCTGTTGAATATCAGGCATCTGTGTATCTGTGTAGGTGTGCGTGCGTGCGTTTTTGTTTTTTTTTTTGTTTTTTTTGCGTGAAATCGAGACTTACCGAGTGAGCTCTCCGGGTCGGAGAGGTCCGAGAGTGAGGGGACTTTGCGCATGGCGAAGGCCCCGGCGAACCGCCCGGGGATGTTGGGCACGAGTCCCTCCTCCTCCGCGTCCGAGGTCAGCTCCTGCTTCATGTACTTGGCCATCATCATCATCACGCCAGAGCCGGACATGCCGCCTATGCCGCCGGCGATGCTGCTGCAGCCCAGCAACCCGCCCACGCCGCGCGCATCCCGCTGTAAAGAGGAGAGAAAAAAAAGAGCGGAGTTAGTAGTGGTCGAATGAATGAGTGCGCGCGTGTACGAGGGAGCGAGCGTTGATGCCTCGTGTTTACGAGGTCCGGAGGTCCGGAGGTCCGGCGGTCCGGCGGTCCGGCGGTCTCATAGATAAGGCTCCGGAGCCCCGCCGCGTCTACCCACACACACACACCCCCAGCCCCGCTCCGCCCCTCCCCGCCCTCACACTACTAAGAGAGACGACGATCGGGGCCACGAGCAGCTCCGCGCCCCGACCCGCGAAAAGCGCAGCAAGTGCGCTGATATTCGGCTAAGTTTATAACCGGACGTGGGCTGTTGTTCGTCATCGAGCCCGGGGCCGTCGACGGGGAGGGAGAGATCGCATAGCTCGTGGCTACCGCCCCAACAGCCATCATTAATAAATGAGCTGAAAAGTAATTGATTTAAACTGCCGGGAGCCGTAAGTGTAAGCCAAGAAGGCGCGCTTACAATAAAGCTCGGTAATTAATCTACGATTTGTACTTGGTGGTGGTGCTGGTAGTGGTGCTGGTAGTGGTGGTGGTGGTGGTGGTGCTGCTACTGCTACCGCTACCGCTTATACTACTCCGGTATCAATTCCAAGCGGCAACGACAGCGTAAGCAGGAGAAAAAGACGAGGGCAATGACGGGTAGACACGCGCGTACGAACGTAGATGGGATTTGATCGAGTGGGGGATCGACTAGGGATCGACTAGGGATCGACTAGAGATCGACACTCGGCCACCGGCAATTATAAATAGAAAAGCACTTACGTCGCGGCAGTAACAGTAAATCCATTTACGTTCCCCGGCCATCCTATCCGCTCCCGACAGACTCGAAATTGTAATTTGATTTTATGCGGGGGCATTCGCGTGGCCCGGACGATCCCGTGTGCCCGTGTGCCCGTGTGCCGCCTCCTGCATTAGGATTTATGTGCGCCGGCGTATCTGCGCGGACGGCGCGCCAAGGAGTGTACTGTTTTATGTTGACTCGGATTCATTGTTTCGTTGTTAAAAGCGGGGACGCGTAAATCAATGAACGACGACGCTATTCCGATGAATGAGTGGAGGGTGGGAGGGGGGGAGGACCTATAGCCTTCGCCGCTCCGAGTGTTTCCGACCGACTTGTGCACACATCCACCACCACGTACGCACACGCTCTGTCCTATGTAGTTGCTATTATGGTGGTGGGATATGGGGGGAGTCTACGCGTTCTTCAAAGAAATGGCCAAAATCGGCGCCCCTTTCACGAACGAACGGCTATACGAACCGATACGAACCGACCCGAGCCGACCCGACGCTTTTTACCTTCCCTCCTTCCTCCTATCCTTTAAAAGCCCTGGCTGGCTTTTCTTAAATTGAATAATTGACGGATAATCCATACCGGCGCTGATATTAATTAAAGCAGAGTAGTTTTCTTTTATTAAAAGCTCGTCCGCCGATTCTTTCCTCCTCCCTCCTCCTTCTTCTTCTCGCCACGAGATTTCGAAGGTGGTAAAAAATTAATATTAATAATAACCCCGGAGCTCAATATTATTAAGCGCTTAATTCCTTATGAAACATTATTACCTTTTATTACCCTTTATTTTCGGCACGGGACTCCGAATTAAATGCAGGAAATAGAAAAAGCAAATAAAGCCGCGATTATTCCTGTCGATAATAATTTATGCGCATTGGCAATATAATTACCCAAACCAACCAGAGACTTATACAATTTTATTTATAAAATAAATGTCAATTTTATTTGCGGACATTATTTCATGGCGCAGGAGCGATTTTGAATCTATTTTAAATTACTCGCAACACTAACGCGCACACTCATAAATGTATTTAAGTTACGTCGGGCGAGTGCGTTACTACTTATAATAAGTTCTCCCTAAATTGAATCGTAAGCGTAAACAATTTAACAATAATAAAATTGTTGTGCGTGTCGTTTCAAAAGTAAGAAAGTCGTACGTGAAGATTTTCTTTATATATATATATATTTTTTCTAACGCTCGAATAACGTACGCGCATTACTGACACTCAATATACCATTTACATTTAAATACTTAAGCCTAAAGAATTTATAAATATTTATACTTAAAATTAAAAATATGCGTAAAATATCGAGGGTTTCGTGAAATAACAGAGAATATTCAAGCAGACCAACTGAGGAGAGAGAGAGAGCGAGATTTTATTTAAAGGCAAACAAATACCACGTGCCTTGTAAGCCAAAATCTGCTTAAACTGCTCTACTCATTCTATCGCATTTATCGCACAAAGCACGCCTACGGACAGTTGGAAGTCTCAGATTGTTATACGCTTTAATAATCAGTGAATAATAATGAAGGAATGCCGCATTTATTATAGAAAATTATACAAACGGATAATAAATATGTGTTTATTACGAGAAATATTTGAGAAATATTTAAAAGTCTCATTGAGCGTGTGGGTGAGCGTGCACTTGGTGTAGGGGAGGGCGGCGGCGGCGGGAGCGGCGGGGGGCGGGGGCAGGGGCGGCGGTGGCGGCAGTGATAAGTAAAGTAAAGGCGTTGCATGAGAAATTACACAAAGCTACATGTGTTAATCATCGTTCATTAGGGGCACACGTACATATTACACGTTATTTAATGGCGAATGGGAAATCTTGCTACATAATTATTATTTCAAAGTAGTCTTTAGCTTAAATCATGTCCGAGGGGATACTCTAGCGCATCCGCAAGGACCGAACATTGAAATGAGAGAGAAAGAGAGAGAGAGATACTGACCACGGGATGTATAGAAGAGTGCATCCTCGTAGCCTATATATCCGTAAGAGAGGCGGGAAGCAAGGGAGAAGCAAGGGAGAGGTAGAGGATGACGGTGGTGAGGCACGGAGAGAGAGAGAGAGAGAGGGAGAGGGAGGGAGCGATAATGAGAAAAGAAAAAGTGGCGAGCGGCGGCGAAAAAAAGCAGCGAGTGAAGAAACTGGAAGAGGCGAAACAAGAGCGGCGGTGGTGGTGGTGGTGGTGGTGGCGGTGGGTTGGAGGGAGGGAGTTAACGTACACAAGTAGAAGACAAAGAGCCAAAGTGCCCGAAATGTGGAGTAGAGAGTAAGAGAAGAGAGAGAAGAGTTCTTCCTAGCCGAGGTTCTCGCGACTTTGCATGACGTGTGCGCGTACAGTAGAAGAGCTCATAAATATTTCGTAAAACTAGTTGTACCGTAATGGGGTGAGGGAGGAGGAGGAGGAGGAGGAGGAGGAGGAGGAGGATGCAACAGAGGGAGGGCCGGGCGAGGGGAGTTTCGTAAATATCACCGATTCTTCGAGACGACGAAGCGGCCTTGAGTTCCACACCGCAGTTCCCGGTGAAATAATCGACACCCACCGGGCCCCCTTCCCCCTCTAAAGACCAGCGACGATGGTAGTGTACGTGATGGTAGTGGTGGTCGGACCCTCCCGCGTCCCGTGCGCTGTCGGTGAGCAAGTGGGACGGAATCGCCGGTTGCCCCGAGCGCCCGAGAAGAAAGAGTCCGTCCCTCTCTCGCTCTGTTGTGGCGGAGCCGTGGCTGGGCAAGGGGAGGGAGGTCAGTGGAACGGTCGAGGCATAGGTGGGGACCTCGGCACGGAATTGAATCGCTTGGGAATCATGAATGAACGGCTAAACCTGCCGGCTCAATGGCCGATAGAGCAGAGTGGGAGAGAGAGAGAGTTGGAGAGAGTTGGAGAGAGAGAGAGAGAGAGAGAGAGAGAGAGAGAGAGAGAGAGAGAGAGAGAGAGAGAGAGAGAGAGACCCTGCTTCGTGGCAGAAGAGAGCGAGAGGGACTCGACGGGAGTAGAGATCCCGATAGCGGAGGGTGGAGGACACGGGACTTGACCTTCGCCTGGAGCCGAGATCCAAGCGATCGCCCGGAAGGCAATGCGAGGAGGGGAAGAGCTCGGGATCGGACATGCGAATCCTGCATTCGATACACGTTCCCGAAAGATGCACTTGATGATCGTCGGCGATCGGTACACTTTTTTTTTCGAGTACTACCGGCATGGCCGGCAGCAATCGGCTTCCACGGTAACCTTCCTTCCTTCCCTACTTCTCTTTCTCTTTGTGGCGGCAGCGGTGGCAGGGGCAGCGGTGGCAGGGGCGGCGGCGACGGTTTCGGTCGTCGCACACGTGCAGCGCTGCTCGGAGCGAGGAACCTCTTTTGAACAGCTCGGCTCTCCTTTTCGTTCTTCTGGCCCGATACTAAACAAAGTCAACGGGCGCTTCCTTTTATCCTAGAGAGCACGACTTTGAGGCGCTTGTACACCACCACCACCCCCCCCCCCCTCTCCCCGCCCCTCACACTCAACCCCCTACGCCGCATTCGAAAAGTGAACATTCTTTCTTTCCTTTCACCGCTCCTCTCTCATTGTTCCATCTTTTTGTTTCTCTATTATGATTCTCTCTCTCTCTCTCTCTCTCTCTCTCTCTGTCTATCTCTGCTCCCTTCTTTTTTCTTCCGTTTCCCTCTATTTTCTTCTTTCCTTTCTTTCTTATTTATTTTTCTTTTCTTATTTTATTTGTATATATTTTGCCACCGCCACCGCCACCGCCACCGCCACCGCCACCGCCACCGCCACCGCCACCGCTGCTGAGGTTTGTTTTTGTGCAGGAGGGATGGGGGAGAGGTAGATTTCCATCGCCTCTAACGGGCTTCTCTCCCTCATTGGATTACACAACGCGCTGCGTTACCGAGCGTTTCTTGCTCTCGAGACCGAGCGCAAAAAAGTATGCTCCGACTATTTGCTAATTTTTTCGCCTTCGAGCGAAATATAAGAAATGAGGGTCGCCGAACATAGGAGATAAGGGATTGCCGGGAGTGATGGATTGGATTGCCGGGCCATTGGAAGCACTCGGATATACATTCGAGGTACACGTCGATTCCATTCCATTCCATTCGATATTATTAATTAATCTGCTCTGCGTGTATATATATAAGCGAGGCTGAAAATAGGTGAATATCTTTATATATACTTGAGCGGTGAATATTATTTTAGAGACCAGTTTTAATGCGATGAATTATGGACGGCCGACGGTTCGAATGTACGGGTTGGGGTGGGGGGGGGGGGAGGGTGCTGGACGCTAAACTCTTTCTCAGAGATAGAGTAGAGAGACGTTTTTCGATCGTAGCTGCGTGAGTGGTATCGGGAAGGTGGGGATTGTGTCTGTGTCTGTGTCTGTGTGTGGGGGGGGGAGAAGACACAATCAGAAGTGGAAGCATAAATATTAATTGAGCAGCGCGCGAGAGAGAGGGGGTGAGGGAGGAGGGAAATTGATTAAAAAAAAAAAAAAAAAAAAACTATTAGTATTAAACAGTTGAGGCTAGTTAATTATTAACGCATCTATTTTTAATACAATCTGCATAAGCATGATGTGCGCATCGCTTGGCTGGATGGAATTAAAAATACCTCCCGTTAACGGTTAATGTGTGCACCGAGGGAGGGCTTTGGCCTGTTCGGGGGGAGGGGTACGTACGTACTCACTCACTCACTCACTCACGTCTTGGGCGAATCGAAGCTTTTTACTAATGCTCGGCGGCATCATCCCCACTCCTTCCCGACAGACATTGGTGATTGGCATTCAAGCATTGTGAAAAAGCTTCGATTCGCGCTTACGTATGCAAGGAGTCCTGGACGGGGCTGTGGGATCGGCTTCGCGGCGCGAGAGAGAGAGAGAGGTAAGAGCCGGGAGGTGACGGGAAAATGGGGGGAGAGCGCGGCGAACGGGAGATGGCGAGCGAGCGACACTCGACTATTTAAACGAGGCTATTCATTAGCGCTCTCGTGCATATTTTGTCAATGGTACAGCGGGAAATGGGTGGGAGTGAAGGGGTGGGGGTAGGAGAAGGAGAGTAGGGCAGCGGCAGCTAAAGCTACAGCGGCAGCGGCAGCGGCAACGGAGAGGAAAGTAGGAGAGGGATCTCAATTTGTATCCGTCGCGGTAACGACGAGTTGGTGGAAAGAAAGAGGTGTCGGGGGAGCGAAGGACGGGGCGGTGGAGTCGACGGCGGCGGCGGTTGCGGCGGTTGCGGCGGTTGCGGTGGCGGTCGCGGTGGCAGCGGAGTGAGGGGGGCGAGTGTTGCCTTGCTTGCTGCTGCTGCTGCTGCTGCTGCTGCTGCTGCTACTTTTCACTCGGCTCTCGCTCGGCTATCGCTCGGCTATCGCTCGGCTCCATTCTATTCACAAATCTCCCGACCCCCTTCGCTTCAATAGGAAGTACGTAGCGTGAATATGGGATGAGCGGAGCAGCAGTCCGAGGAGAGTCACTACCGCCGCTGCCGCTGCTGTTGTTGCTGTTGCTGCTGTTGCTGTTGATGCTGCTGTTGATGCCGCTGCCACTGCCGCTGCTGCTGCTTTTCTTTCTTCTTCCTTTATGTTTGTTTCCCAGCGGCACGTAGGATATTTTTAAGTCGGATATAAGTCTAAAATTGAAGGGACACGGAGAATGCCAATGAACGAGTGTCGATAAAGCGCTTGTGTGGCCAGTACTGCTTTTTAAATTCCGATTTTAACATACGCCGGCCGTTGCACGCGAACGTGTAGGCCTCCTCCTTCCGGTCGACATCCTCGTCGTCCTCCCCCCCCCCCCATGCCCCTCCTAAAAGGCAGCAGCGCCCTCGACGCGGCGATTCGAGGCTATTGCCTGCGGGAGAGCCGGCGAATAAGCCCCTTCCCTTCCCGCTCACCTTGCGATCGGCTCGACCCGCCGACGACGGCACGTACGAAGTATCCCCGATCCGCGGCTCCCGCTCGCCGACGACCCATTATTTCCTCCAATGACTCCAACGACTATCATCCCCGATGACGGTGGTGCTTCCGTAATTGCGCAATGCGCTTCGAGCCATTGCTAAATGACGACGAATGGACGAATGGACATCTCTAGACGAGCCGGACGAATTTACGAGCCGGCCGAAGAGATAAGGGCTCTAAGTCGGCGTAGCCGGGGAGCTGCTGCTGTTGGCCTATCCGCGAGCCGCTGGGTCATGATAAAATTACACGCTGCCGAAATAGACGCGAGCCGCGCTTCCAGGAGAGGACGCGGCGGCGACACCCGTGTGCACGCGTACGAACGTATTTATACCTGCAGCGGCGGCGTTCAGGGAAACGCTGCTTTCGGACATATAAATCTGTTGCGAGGGACTTGGGACGAGGTGGGGGACGAGGTCGGGGACGGGGTGGGGGCGCGCTCGGACCGTTCTCGGACCGAGGGAACGGCGACGTCGGTCGGATTGGCGGCGAGGGGACGGGAAAGGAGAAGCCCCGTGCTCGTTCATTCATTCATTCATTCGTTTGCTCATTCATAAGGTTCGCTGGGTCGGGCCGCTCGGTCGCTCTCGTTCCTTCGTTCCTTGCCCCGTTCCCCGATCCCGGTGCACCGTCATCGGCACAGGAGAGGCTGCGACATCTCGTGGACATTGGCTGCGAGGAATGTTCACGAGTGGTACGAATGGCGGGAAGAGCGGACCGAGGAGTCGACTCAAACCCAAATATCCGTTTCCTAGCGATGCGCGCCTCCTCCTCCTCCTCCTCCTCCTCCTCCTCCTCCTCCTACTCCTCCTCCTCCTACTCCACCTAGACGACGACGACGACGACGACTACACCACCACCGCAGCCGCAGCCGCTCCTTCGCTGACTCTTGTTTACTAACGGTAACTAACGACCATATGGCCGTCCACGCGACTCGGTCCTTATTCACCAAACATAATATAATATACGCACGCGGCTAAGAGTATACGCTCGAAGCGATTAGAAGAGGAGAGAGGCGCTGGAAGGTTAGGACAGGATATTTCGAGAGTGGATAAGAATTTTCGTGTCCAGGCCAGAACCCGAGTGCCAAACCACCACGCACCGCGGCTTTCTCCTTCCCTCCCTTCCCTCCCTCCTTCCTTACCCCTCCCCCTCCACCTCCACCTCCACCTCCCCCACCCTCCCTCACTTGGCCGGAGTACTCACGGGCAGGCTCTATTAGGCTCGCGCCGCGCCGGTGTGCCTTTCCACTGGATCTTACCACATTCCAACTCGCCTACAACTATTTGGATGCTTTGCAAGTATTGGGAAGCATGGCAAATAAATAGCCGAAATTGCTTCTCTGACGCCTCCGCCGATCATAAGAACAGCCTTGGCCTTGAGAGCCCATTGTTACCTGGCTGGCTAAAAACAAATGCCCCTACACTACTTTAAACCGATTTCTGTTGTCTTAAGGACCTTTAAGCAGTCGCTGCGCTGCATAGTTTACTTTAGCCGTTATTTTTTTTTTTTTTTTTTTTTTTTTTGTGTGTTTTTGCTTTTACTGGCCTCGGCCGTGAAAACAGAAAAATTATTGAAAATATTCTTTCCACTTTTATTTTCAAGCAATTACTGACTGTATAACGTGCTTTATTCGTTAATTTTAAGATGCTGTTGTTGTTGTTGTTGTTGTTGTTGTTGTATCGTTGGCGGATCGATAAATGTCTGAATCGGGAGTCTGAAATCACGTTTAATATCTGTACAAATGTGGATTTATATTTAACCCCTATGACTAAAGATCAATAAATTATGCTTTCGTTTTCGATGTAAATTGTTTTTCTTTCTTTCTTTCTTTCTTTCTTTCTTGCTTTCCGAGCATAATTGATACGAGGGAATTTAAGCGAAATCCGTAAGCACACGCATTCTGTATACATTGAAATCTCGAGCTAAAAAAACATTTAAAATAAATAAGTATTAACTATTACATATTCATTAGCATAGCTTCGTTATTCAAAGATTCTTAATTATTGATGATGATGATAATAATAAAGTTTAGAAAATTTTCTTACATTATTGAGGTGCATTGTTATTTAAATTTCGAGACGCTCGGTAAAAAAAAAAAAAAAAAAAAGAAAGCCTACGCATACTCTCCATACGTTTTCATTAAACATTGCCTACCACTAGCACGATCTCATTATCCGTTAAATATTTCTAAAGGAACGGATGAACATTGTTATTGCGTATTAAGCATTCTTCGGCCCGTAAAATATGACACAAATACCGAAAGTACACAGAGTATTATATGAGGAGTTTTTGTGGTCCTTTCCTTCTCGAGGAACACTCGAAACGAAATTAAAAAAAAAAAAAAAAACAACAACAACAACAACAACAACAACCAAAAAAAAAACTGGCCGACAATTTATCTATGCATCTCCTTCTCCTGCTCTCGGTATCGGGAATTGCGCAAGAGAGAGAGAGAGAGAGAGAGAGAGAGGCGGCTGCTGCAGCTGCTGCTGCTGCTCGTCTCGATGATTCGTTCGCCCAAGATTCGATCGCGAAGGCATGAAATGGGATTTCTGCGCGTTTAAGTGCGAACAAAAAATTCCGACGACTTATTACGCGGAAGCCCAATAGAGTAGGATCGACGTTAAAGTGCTTTCGCACTCCTCCTCCCCTCCCCTCCCCTTACCTTACCTAAGGGGGCCTTAGCCCCTTTTCGTGGAAAGGGGGTGGGGATGGGGACGGAGTATGGAAGCGGAATCCAATCGAACGGCCCAATTCAATTCAGCTCGAAGCTCGGAGATCGATGGATCATCGGGCCATTCGACTTTTATCGGGGATATTATTACATTACTACTTGCACGCGTTGCTCTCGATTGGTATCGAAGAAATGCCTTTAACGACGGCTGGAAATGACGAGATATGACTTCCCCGCCGCGTCGGTGGTTTCCACGCGAATTAGTTGTCTTACGAAGACGAAGAACCAATCGGCTTCGCTCACTGGCCGCAAACATCGCACCGTCGTCATTATTACAATCTTTTTGGTGCACTCGGGTGTACTAATGCTCGGGTGCTTCTCGGCTCGGCTTTTTCCAATAACCCCAAACCGTCCACCGAGTCCAGCTGCGGACCTCATACTCTCAATCTTAATCAGAAAGATAGCGCAACTCCTTGCTGTATAAATCTAAATATGTACTCGCGAGTACAGGAGTACAGGAGTACAGGAGACTCGGTGAATGTCGTTGAACGCGTCTGCGTTACGTGCAAGTCATTATCGATATTTACCTTCCGACGCTACAATGTCTTTTTTCTACAATTACGTACAACTTATCTCCATGGCAAAAAAAAAATAAAAGAAATCCAGCCACCTTAGAGCCCCCTTAGAGGGAGAAACGTGAATTCGCCCTCTAATAATAATAAGATAATCCCTTGTCTTTGTGAAAGGGTGAAGGGCTACGATTTCAAGATTGGCTCGACATTCTCTCAGTGTTGGTGAGCTGCATGGGAAAGCTGATAAAGCCAATGATGATAGGCTGAATGATAGGCAGGTGTCCGATTGATGATTTTGAATAAACAATGAACTGATGGACCAAGAGAAGCCAAATATGGTCCAAGTAAAATATCGTACAAAGAGTAACGATTTCGTCTCGATGAGGCCTTAATTCACACGGAGGAAGAACTTTGTCCTTACCGTCCCTGGCCGTCAAAGGAAAACAACGATAATGATAATAATAATAGAATAAGAGAATAAGGACAACGAACAACAACGAGAACAACAACGAGAACAACAAGGAATAAGCATTGAAAAGTAGCAGTTAGGATGATCTGTGGGCTGATAAATAATTGTTGCAATTGCGCTCCTTTAAAGCGAACCTCCGTTTCTTCTAAATTAATCAGAGGTCGTGGGGGTGGGGGGGGGGGAAGTACGCGAGCGAGCTTCGATTGTTTTTCATGAATGAGGGCTGGCTGGCTCTCGTAATTTTAGCGACCGAGTAACTCCGCGGGACTCTATGATAAAGGTTTATTTTCGTACGGTGCAGTAACCGCCGCCGCCGCCGCCGCCGCCGCTTATTCCTCAATGCTCAAGCATGTTCTCCCTCTCTCTATAGCTCCCGTAGCCGAGCAAGCAAGCACGACGACGGCATACACTGTTCTGTACCGCTTCTCGCTCTCCTAATGAATTTTTTTTAGACTACAGGCCTTACTTATAATGAAGCCAGCGATCGCGCGATACATTCAATACAAAGACACGCGCCTATCGCATTAAGCTCTCATTGGGCATTCAAGCAAACGAATCCTCCGGCCTTTACTCCAAATCCGTCTCAAAAATAATTACTTCTTCCTTCATACTTTGGCCGATTCGTTATTCCTCTTTACTTTTCACTTGTTACGTTGGCTTCGGGATCGGTCACCATCCCCCCCATCCCCATCCCCTCTCCCGACCCTCCGTTCACGTAGCACTTAGTCTACGAATAATGAGACGGGCTATCGATTTTCCGTATAAATAGACTCGCGGTGTTTGTCTTTAAAGATTATTCAATAGGAGAATGTCTTCTTCTTCTTCTTCTTGAGCGAAAACTTTGCGATTTATGTCATCAGGCTTTTTTAAGTAATTTTACGCAATTTTACGGAATTACCGGTTCGGAACTTTGACTCCTTACTTTCCCTGTATCACAATTACAATCTAATTTATCGCCTGATAATATTTCGAATATTATTCGAAAGTCAAGTAAACTATTGTTGTTTACACGTAATGCGCCACGATCGATATTAAAATTATAAACAAATGTAATTACATATCCACTTATGGAGAGTACCTTTATGAAAATCTTACGCAACATCTAGCAATGCCTCCATTACCTTAAATTATTTACCTAGGATATAAAAAATTTGAATAGATAGAGAGTGTCCGCCAATGGAATACAGGATACAGTGCAAATGGATATCTAATGAAATTGCGCGTAAATCAATTACAACGTTGACTATACGAACGTTACAGTTACCCGCATAACTGAATGTGAATATTTTATTATTTTTTTTTTTTTTTAAATTTTAAATTAAAATCCAACTACATTGCACGGCAATGTATTTTGCATTTAAATAATAATGCATGCATGCATGCATAATAACTATTATTACAATAAGCTTATGGTCATTGAAGAATCGTATGTATGGCATACATTTATACGAAGTTATACAAAATGATACCAAGTTTATAATGAAATTGTCCTGCTTTCATGGACGCGAATGAAGAAGTTCTCGGTAAGGTTTCCCCAGACTCAACAGGGGTTCCAGTCACTTAATAATCCGTTGGGACGTTTAATGATAAAGAAAAAGAAATGATTTATCAATTAAAGCTTAAGCTTCGAAAAGCTTTTGTTAGCGAGACGTTTATTATTCGGCTTACGACAAACATCGCTTTAAGAACTTTTTGTATTACTTAATATTTTTATCAGCGCACAACAAGGTGATAATGAATGTCATTATTACCCGTTGCCTTTGTATTTTGATTGTACTGGTTTTTTCTTTTTTCTTTTTTTTTTTTTTTCTTTTTCTTTTTCTTTTAATGAATCGCAGGAGCACGTGGTTGATTTTGCAAGAATTAAGAACGTGACTGATGTTATTTTAACGAGGCGAATCTATTTTATAGATTTTTAATATACGAGAGTAAGTGGCGTTTCACTTGCAGCGACTAATAGTCTAATAGGAAAACGTATCACTGTTATACAATTACAGTTATTTGTCATCGACGTAGTTAGCAGCAATGATAGTCGGATCGGGACGGGACTACATGCACCGTGCCGACTATTATCATTGCGTCTATTTATTTGGCATCGCTCTCTCTCTCTCTCTCTCTCTCACTACTCCGCACGACGCTCATGTTTTCCATTCGCCTGCAGCGCCCTTCACTGGTCCCCCCGACCCCTCCCCCAATCCGTCAAAACCGCCATCGTCATTCGCTCGGCTATAATACAATAGCATTAGTATTGTAGATTATTCAATTATTTAGCACTTGGAAACAGCTACAGCTCAGCCGCGCAGCTGTAGAGAAATAGAGAAGACGCGGGGGAGATGAGCGAGTGAAGCATGTCACTCGCGACAATAGTTGCAGTGGCTATGTGTAATTGAATTCTTTCATGAGGTCAAGCGCTGCGTACGCCGCATTTATCCTTTAACGACAGTTGCTCCAATAATACGAGCCTCGGCACCGTCAATCACCGACTCCTTACATTCATCTCCCTCTCTCTCTCTCTCTTCCCACTCACCCGCTCTCTCTCTCTCTCCCACTCACCCGCCGCTCGCTCGTTTCATATATCTTGAACGCGAAAATTCTGGACTCAGGCACGCAGTCGACTTTGTACGAACGGAATTCTCCCTGTGATTTTCAGCTCTGACGCACCCCCCCCTCCCCGAGTTCCCTTTTATGATTCAGATGTTGGGCATGACTTCTTATTCCGTCAAGTGTTACTTGTGCAACAAGGTCATTAACACAGCAGAATGAAATCTTAAGCAATTTCTTACTTACTTTTATGAATCTATGATCAATAGGATATCCTTTTCGTGCACCAGGGGTCTCTTCGTAAAAGTCTTGTTCCTCTTCTCCGTAGTCATACAATGATTCCATATCCATGTTCCCTGTAACAGAACGACATGCATTTCATTGTAGGGAGAATAATTTTTTTTCTTATAACATTTATAACCGTTGCCTTTACTGCTCTTAACATTCAATAATACCTTACGTATTAAAGAGTACGTTGATGTGTATTTACATCATTTACCCAAAGATTAACAATGATGAAAAGTAACAACAACATACTTCTGGAGCGTTTTAAGTAAATGCAACGCGTGTACTCTCGAAGCAACTCTAAAGAGATTTAATGAACTTCGTAGGATAATATATCTGATGCTGTGCAACTCACGTTTCCTTCAAATGAACGGAAAATTTATAGATTTCAATATGCAACTAGAGACATTCCAAAGTTTTTTTTTCCTATTATCATCGCATACGCCATTAACTGCAATCTTAATGGATAAATTATTAAACACTTCATAGTGTGACTTCATTATCGATGATTTTGCACTCTTCATACTGACATGCATTCTCATACTCGATATAAACACTTCGTATTTATATACAATTACCCAAGTATGAACTGCGTTCATACTCTATGCGTCATAGAGAAATGAACGTTTTACTAATTTTGTACAAAAAATAAAACTGATCGCCGTGCATGTGAAACACGTACTATCTAAAGAGTAAAGTACTACTTTTACTATACGAATTGTCTTGTCAGTAAATAAATGACTAATTGCAACAGCTAATAATATTACTACAGCCTCTGCAAATATTTCACGGACTAAAGTATTTTATAATTATAATTATTTCGCGATAGCCGATATAGGTATGTTTGCTTATGTAATTACACATTGATATTTTAGCTCTCCGTATACGTGCGCAAATATACATGACAAGAAATAAATAAATGACAATGGTACGTATAGCCTAGAAATTGTTATGATTTTTTTTTAAACAAATTGTATTAGAGGCTGGGCTGGGCTGTTTGCACGGAATTTCGTTAATAATCATTATATTATATAAAGGCATTATTCGGCTATTGCTTATACAGACACGGTGTTTGAGAATTATGTTAACGTAAGTAAATGAAACTGTTAATTACATTGCTCACACGTGTACAATTGAGTATATGAATACAGTTCTCACGATGTGTAATGTCGGAATTTTAATAGGATACGGCCATGTCTCCACCTTATTAAGTAAACATGCAGATGTTTACAATGCAGTATTTGTCTTAGAGAAACGGTAAAGCGACGATGTTTCATCGACTCAAAAAGAAAAAAGAAGCGCCTCCAAAATATCGTATATGCCCAAAGCCATGTAAACGAGGGAAGAGGAAGAAGAAGAAGAAGAAGAAGAAGAAGAAGAAGAAAAAAAAACATTTAAAAATAGGACTTTTCTTAACAAAATAAAGAGGTTGGCTTTAAAGAGTAATTATGGCCTGGCTGGATCGATTGTTGATAATAATAATAATAATAATAATAATAATATTGGAAAAATCTTGTAAAAAGCCGGTGATAGAGTATATTTCTGTGTACGTAATTATAATACAAAGCCGCATTAGATAATAAAAGATTTGTTCCCCAATTGTGACGGGGCGGGGGAGGGGGGGTAGGCTGAGTCAGGAAAGTGCACAACAGCTGTGTTTGAACTGTTGATTCGAAAAAGAAGGGGGGGGAGGGGGAAACGGCGGACCAAAAATAAATTGCCGAACCAAGGGTAGAGGGTTATACTCGCAGAAGAAGGCGAAGGTGAAGGAGGAGGAGGAGGAGGAGGAGGAGGCGAATGGAAAAAATTAGCGATTTTCTCACGTATTGAGAAACGTGTGGCAACCGTTGAACCACAGCTTCTTCCCCTCTCGGCCGCAATCCAAAAATACATTTCACGCCCGAAGATTTCCCCGCATAAAAAAATCCACACATCTCATTATCCCCCCTCCTCGTCTGTTGTCCCAGCAGAAACGCAAATAAGGTAGAGAGGGAGTTGGCAAGGCACGAGGTGGGAACGAGAAGTGGCAGGGGGGAGGCAGGGGAGCAAAAAGTAACGAAGCCTTATCCGCGGCCAAGGCGTTTCTTCTCACACGGCAAGGCCCCTTCCACGACCAGCAACAACACCGGGGCACCAACGCGAGCACCACCGCCTTCCCAACAACCCCCCCTTCCCTCCCTCCCTCCCACCCTTTTCTGTTTCTTTTCTCTGCCGAACGTCAGGGAGAAGGATGGATCCCAAGGTCCCTCTCCTTGGCACTAGAAATCGCCGCGTCGCCCGTCCCCTCCCCATCGCCTCTGACCACCTTAGCCCACACGCTCACTGACATCGATCAGGCCCCCGACCGCTCCCGAGCCCTTCCCCTCCTTCCATCCCCCAATAACCCCATTTTCCAACCTCAGCCCCGCAGATGCATCGGGATGCAGTTTTTTTTTTTTTTTTTTTTTTTTTTAAAAGGTCGAAGAAGAGCGAAGGAACGCCGAAGGGTTCGCCCGGGGCCTTGCCTTGCGTGAGTGATCCGTGTGCTCGCGCGTATAGACGACGATGCGTTGCGGGCCCCCGGAATCCTGGCAACTCCCAAAGGCTCCGTCGGTCGTTACGTGGTGGTGGCGGCTTTTCTCCACGATGATCGTATTACCGCGATGCGCTGCCGCTGCTGCCGCTGCTGCTGCTGCTGCTGCTGCTGCTTCTGCTGCTGCTGCTTCTCTCTTCTAGTTTTTCGTGGTGCTGCTGGGCGGAGCGAAACGAATCGGACGAGGAGCCGAAGGCCGACGGGGTGGGGAGGGGAGGGAGGTGGGGGCAGCAGCGACAGATGGTAGGTGCATGGGGACTCGGTCGATGATGCATCGAGACGATGAAGCAAGTGCAAGACGCTCCGGATCCGAACCCACCGCGCCTTTCTCAACGATCCCTTCGGTGGCTGGCTTTTCCACCTCTGACCCTCGTGGATCTCACGCCCTCGTGGTTGTTGCTCATGTTGTCCTCGTCCTCGTCCTCGTCGACGTCGTTGGCGCAGCTAGCGATTATTGCCGTAGATTTCGTTGCTGGACGGGTTTCATCTTAAGAGCGCCGAGCCAAGCCTTTATCGTCGGCAGCTTTATCGATTCCGATCAAGAGTCCCGCGCTTTGTAAAAGGGCCCGATAAATATTTAAATTTTTAAGAGCCCATGAATAATGCGTGTATTGGTTTGGCTCGGGCATATTACGCGCATAATCACCGGGGGCTTCGAGACTGTTATGTTTATCTTTACGAATGTCAAAATTCCCATTCTAAGCCCCACCGGCATTTTATATTTTTCTTCAGCTCAACATTCATTGCGCACGCGCATTCACATTATTATCAACATTCCCTTTTCTGGGCCTACTTTCTATTATACATTTCATATTTTCATTCTCTATTTATTAATTCTTCGTTTGTTTTTTTTTCTTTATATACGGGTGTGTGTGCACGTGTTATGTACGTACGTATGTGTGTGTGTGTGTGTGTGTGTTTTTTTTTGTACAACAATGGAATATTATCGTGTAAACAATCTCGTGGTTACATTATTACTCGAGCAAACAGCGCTACAATGAAAGCTTTTGTTACTCTTCTATTTATTCACGTTTAATGGATAGTTAGTTATGTTCTCAAACTGATTGTCCGTGGATCTTTCTTTATTATATACCAGTAATAAATAGAAAAGGAATAGAAAAAGAGGAGAAAAATAATCCTAATAAAAACTGAATCATCTAGCTATTTGATGATTAGCTCTCGCTCCTCCTCCTCCTCCTCGTCTTTCTCACATCCTTTCAATAAATATCATACGTATGAAATACAACTAATACCTACTGCCAATCGGCGATCATTCAATTTATTAATTATTACGAAAAATCATGATCGATAAATGCAAGAGTACGAAAACGTCAAAATTGTCAACGTCCTTGATGAAATGAATAAAGCGAAACTAAAAGCTGTTGGCTCATTTTATCATTGGCTTTCTCTCTGTCTCCCCCCCTCTCTCTCTCTCTCTCTCTGTCTAACTAAATGAGCCTCGTGTGACGAAAAACCTACGTGTTGAGCACGAATAGACGGAAAAAGGGCCAAAGAGAAGGCAAGACTGGGATAAAAATTTGGGATCTGCAGCTTCTGCGCTCTCAGTGTGCACTTGACCCTCTTTGCCCCATGAAAGGGAATGAGAAGCGTGGGGAGAGAGAAAGAGAGACAGAGAGAGAGAGAGAGAGAGAGGAAGCGATGATCCTGCCAGAAAGAAAGAATGAGACAGAACCGAGGACACAAGGCAAAGCAAAAGGAAGTAAACCCTGCACTGTTGTAGGGCCTCCTCTCCTTCCTTTAAAATTTTTTTTCTCTCCTTTCCTACCTCACTCACTCTCTCTCTCTCTCTCTCTCTCTCTTTCTCTTTCTCGACCTCTATGCACGAGAACCCGCGCGCCTGTGTAGAAATGTGCTCTCGCTCTACGCCCGCCTCTATCTCTGCCTGTATGTGAGTAAGCCCGTGTACGTATGTATAGCTGCCGTTGTGTGCCTTGGCTATTAGAGAAGAAGCGAGGCTTTAACGACTGAGAGTTTTTGTATGGTCCTGCCCAACGTCCAAAAACCTTTTGGACTTTTCAAGACGGAGAGAGAGAGAGAGAGAGAGAGAGAGAGAGAGAAAGCGTAGCAGAACAAAACGCATACATCTTGCATACTTGGAAAATATAATTTGTATTTCTGTTTCGAAAATGCTGCCATTCTGTTCGAACTTTCGATGGATGACTCAACCAGCGTTGCTTTGCTTAGTCTTTTAAATGTCAAACGACATTTAAATAAAAAGATTTCCGTTAAAAAAAAAACAACAAATTTCTTCCTTTTGATAACGATTGCTGTTATAACAATTACGTACGCGTGCGACTACGCGTGCATTCGATAAATATGCTAATAATGTCTTCCTGACATGTGCCGCTTTCCTTCGTTAATTTGTTTTCTTGAATTTAAAGATCTGCAAGAATTGGATTATGCCAAACAAAGGAGAAATCTAAAAATAGATAGGTATTTTTCCAGGAGGCATGATTGAGATGAAAATTTTACAGAAATAACTCTCACGTTGCGATAATTGTTACAACTATCGGCAATATTACGCATATATACATATAAACATATAAATGCGCGCGTGTACGTGTGTACGTGTGGGGGGGGGGTGCGTGGTGTGCGTATTGAAGGAAATTTATTATATATAATGTAGATTTAAAAGTCGTATAACCAATAAGCGCGATGGAATAATTTTAATAACGTAGCAATGAGAGAATTTAAGAAGGAATAACTGGGAAATGTCGACAAAAGTCAGAGCAAGAGGGCAAAACGTGTGGGAGAGTCATGCTGCACATGTGTTTAGAGAAGACCTTCCCAGCTCTCGGCTCTCCCACCAAACCCTCGCCCCCCGCCCCGCCCGTCCCTCGCTATCCCGTCCCGTCCCCGACCCGTCCCACTACGCCGCAGCATTGCTCATAGATATAACACGAGCAAACGGTTGAGGAGAGCGCACGCACCCACCGACACCATCTCGGAGACTCACACAGGCACACAGGCACAGAGGCACAGAGGCACAGTGGACGGGCGAAGGAGGAAGGGAGGGGTACACACTCAGATCCTCTCCTCCATTCTATACTCTCGTACTTTTAACGCTTTATTCGCTTTTACGCGAAGTATAAAACGAAGGCGAATGAAGGGAGGGGGTGGACGAGGAGTCAAAATTAGCAGCAGCGGAGCCCCGAACCCTAGAGGGCTTTCGCCATTACCGATATAGAATCGCTTAGCGTATTCGGCGGCGCACGTGTACGCAGTCGCACAAGTGCACGCACGCAATTGAAGAATATCAAAGAGCCAGAGTCACTCAGTGAGTGAGTGAGTGAGTGTGCGTGTGTGAGAGAGAGCGAGAGAGAGGGAGAGGGCGAGGGAGGGTGGGAGGGAGAGAGGATACCCTGCCTGAGATTATATTTTTAGTGTGCATGGGCAGGAGAGTGCGAACGTGTTTTTGGATGAAACAACCGCGCGCGGTTCTCACCGTACAAATAATGAATGCTTGGCTAAAGAAAATGAATAAGATATACAGTTAGATAGATAGATAGATAGATAGATAGATAGATAGATAGATAGATAGTGCATGCATGCATACATACGCCCATACAAACGTATATATACAAACGTATATAGAAGGAATGAATGAATGGACGAATGGGGGAAAGAAACGCGCGAGAGAGAGAGAGAGAGAGAGAGAGAGAGAGAGACATTGTGTGGCGCAGGTACCAGTCAAGAAAGCTGACTTTTTTTTCTCGGAAAGCATTTCTCGGTGAAGTTCGTGAGGGCATAAACGCGCCAAATTCTTTGTATCCCGTCATCGATGACGGCTTACCATTTTATTCGACATTTTTCACCAAGGAATGTACGGGGTGATCTCGGCGTCTCCAGCACAGTAAAGCGTTAATTCGTTCAGGAAAAGCCCGTTCGCGTTTTCGTCTTTTAAATCCATTACTTATAATAATGGTATTGATAACAACATCGATAACATCGTGTGGTGAGACATATGAAGGAAGAGAAAGAAGAAGAAGAAAGATATGGTAAAGACAAAGACAAAGAAGCGAGTGGCTCGCGCAAGACTTATTTCATTAATAAACAGATGCTGCTGTACATTTATCACATTTGGTCCAGTAGGTCACAAGTAGCGAGATAAGTGCAGTATTGCAAACAACGAGACGGGCTTTGTACGGCCCCTAGAGATGTACCATATAAACAACTGTTACTCTGCACGACTACTCATATCAGCGTTTCTAAACAATAGCGTAAGCCATTCGTTAATGCATATAAGCGCAATTTCACCATTACTACGAAGATTTTAGGCTAAACGTTCGCGTTTATCAATCGCGTTTTAACGTCACGATCCATCATCTCTGCTCATTCGTAAATCAATAAATAGCTCATTTTCGCTTCAAATCCAATTTCCGAATCCCCACGATATTATTATTAATGTTTTTTGTTGTTGTTGCTGTTATTATTATTATTATTATTATTATTATTATTCGCGATATTCTGGCATATTGTGAGGCTCGAAGCGGGGGGGGGGAGAGCGCCGTCTATACGCCGTCGTTACGTAATATTGGCAACATTGTTGTTGTAGGACACTCTCTGCGCTGTTTGGGAATTTCGACACGAGTTTCCTTCCTCCAGCCACCCACCCCCCCTCCCCCCATCGTAGCCACTAGAAGGTGGGCAAAAAAGGGAGTAACGGAGTAGCGGAACGGCGAGTCATTTGCTCGAGAAAAAAGTAGGAGCACACGGAAATGAGAGGAGAGCGAGGATATTGGGGTTATTGGGAAGGAAGGCTGCTGCTGTTGCTGCTGTTGCTGCTACCACTGCTGCTGCTACTGCTCTTCTTATCCCCCCCCCCCACCCCCATCACCCCCGCCGGCCGAAAGCTTTAAATGTCGCCTCTTTCCCCTTTCTGCCCCGGGGGCCCGCCTCTCTTCTTATCCCCTTCCTGCCTACCCACCGCCACTGGTACCCTTCAACGTTCATTGTTCCAAGGCCCTCCGACGCTCATCGATTACCTCATCATGATCGTCGTCGACCTCTTCCTCCACGTCCCTCTCGTCGATGCCGAAGCGGCAATCCACGAACAAAGACGAGGCGAGCGGACATGCAAGGAAGGCGCGCGCGCGCGCACACACGCTGCTTCTCACGAGCCCACGGATATATCATACCCACCACCACGACCGCCCACCACCACCACCTCACCTCCTCCTCTTTTTTACGAGCTCAAATTGCGTCTTCTACGGTCACTTAAGGGGGAAAAAAAAAAAAAAATATATATAAAAAATAAAATAAAAGGACGAGAGAAGAAGGAATAAGGGAATCTCACACGATGTGGGCTTACCAACAGATCTATGCTCTGCTGACGTGCTGCTGTCCGCTGCGCTGCTTTTTTACACGCTTCTCCACCCCTCCCCCCCTGCCTTCCATCGCTCCGTCAAAGTACAAAGGGATTATTCTCATTATTTGTGCTGTTATTGCTGATGTTGTTATCCCGTGGCTCCGGATCAGGAGAAGAACGCGAGGGCTATCAAAGCTCGCATTAAATGCACGCACATCGACTTACGACTACCTACCTACTATTACCAAGGATCCGAGATCCTGGATCGCTGTGCAGTGTGCCACTCGTTGACGCTCACCAGGCTACATTCAGGAGGCAGTCTTCGGTCAGACCCCCCCCACCCACCCCGCGCTCCACAGCGGTTGCACCGCACGAATCGACCAGAGCGGCCAAAGGACTCGGTCGGGACGGCCCAATAATACCGCGACTGCTGCTGTGTGCTGCCCAACTTGCCAAGCCCCCCCGTCCCCCGCGTTGCCCCATCGTTCCCTTAACGCGGCCTCCTTATCTACGCGAGCGAGCGTGTTCGATCGAAATATCACTCTGCATTGATAATTATCGGGGCCGGCCGATCGTCAGCCCACCACCAGCTCACACCAGTATACTTAAACCTCGTGAAAATACACGTTTTTTTTTTTTTTTCAAGGCGTTGGCCCTCGTTCGGTCAAACAATCCTTCGGTTAAACGATTTTTTTCCGAGCCTTCCTTTTTGAAAAACGAGCTCCCCTTCGCTCGAGCGGGAGAAAACAAAAATTATAATAACGAAATAAATGCAGGTATACGTAGAGCGAGATGGACAGTCGAGAAAGCCGGCCGGCCGGTGGTGGAGGTGGCGGTGGAGGAGGCGGTGGCGGTGGAGGTGGAGGCGGTGGAGGTCTCGCGCTAACCCAATCGATTCTATTATTATTATTTTCAACTCGTAACCCGTTCCCAATCTAGCTCACTAAATTCTCTTATTATTCCAATAAAAAAAAATTCAATTATATCAAAAATACTTGGCGGACTTTACCAAGTTTCATGAGAATCGGCCCGTAATTGTGCCTATTCAGCAAGAAACTCGACGTCAAAAGCTCATTCGACAGCTTTCTTAAGCGAAGAAGCGCAATTACCAACAATAACCATCTTCTCTCATCATCTCTTACTATTCGTATTTTAAGTATTATTCTCTGATTAAACAAAAACAAACACGCACACACGTATTGTTATAGTACAATGTATTAATAATAATATGTCCGTAAAATTTTAAGTCTCAGCTCTGAATCTATATTGGATATTCCATTCATCGATTATCTGAGACCGAAGGAGGGGGGGGGAGGCTTTAATATTAGCCAACTCTTTTTTAATTTTTCTAATTACTTTGGAATATTATGCGAATATTGGAGACGAATGAAGTGAAGATGGAGTCCCCGGTCCTTGAGGTTATTAAATTCAAATTGAAAGTATTACGAAATGTGGGTAAAATCAATAAGCCCGACTCTCTGGACGCTAAGGAAAAAGCCAATAATAAAGCATTCGTAATTAGCAATGGATTATTAAAAAGGACATAGCGCGCGACTTCGATCCCGTATCTTTGATTAAGCAAAAGAAAAATCCGAGACATTGTATGCTAAATATTAAATGCAATGTGTCGTCGTTTCATAAAAAGCTTTTTTCGTGCTCAGTCAGTGTCTTGTCTTGTCTTGTCTTGTCTTGTCTTGTCTTGCGCGGTTTTGCGCGGTTTTGCGCAGCGGTTGTTGCAAAAGCTGCCATTTTCATTTTTACCAAGCAACTGCTGTTTTACGTGCACTAATACGGATCATCATCTGTCGCGTTTTATATTGTCAAATCGAAACCAGAGGTCCGCTTCTTTTTTTTTTTATTTCCTATTTATCTCGATTTTTGTTTCCCTTGTCTTTCGCTATTCGGCATACGTACAGTAACAGCTACGTTGCTACGATATGTCACTGGAAATACACACACAGACACACACGAGCTGTGTACGTATAATTTCGGAATGGCTGAATGAAATGAAACATTGAAGATATTTAATAATTCATTTGGCCGAACGTAACGACGATTTAAATTTAGCTAATATTTTTCATTGCGACGGTATAGAAAATGCCCGCTGTACGTGTACACGAATGAATTCTTAATAAAGCAAGAGAATCGAGTTGGGTGGGACGCGTGACTAAATCCAATAATTCATTTATATACTCTAGATTTAAATTGAAATTAAGATTATAAATCTATCTATTCGGCTATACTACGATTATTTACCTACCCTTAATTATGGCTAATTATGGCTCTTTGCTAACAAGGATGACAATAACACCAACACCAACTATTCTTATACCGAGTGCTTTGAAAAATTAATTCCCTAAGCGACACTCGAGTATATTTATAGCCTTTTTTTTTTTAAAAAAAAAAAAGAAAAAAGAAAGAAAAAATTAAATTATTAATTTTCTTTTTAGCTACGTTGAAAAACTAGTTGTTTGAAAGTCATTTCTAGTACAACGGCTGTAATTGAATTTATGGCTCGCAATATAACATTAATTATGAATCGGAATGCTCGCGGTAGCGGCGATATTATTATTATTATTCGATATTTAATATAATTCAATGGAGCTGACCACTTTCAACTAAAATACCAATTGCCAATCGTTTATTTCTACTCCGTACGCGTGTTTATAAAAATTTTCAATTTTCATTATAACCCCCGCTCCCCCCGCTCATTTTCTACCTTCATTGTAAATTTAACAACGAGCCATTGATTGATTGACGCAGTTTATGTGTACGTATCTAAATATATGTACGTATATATATGTACGTATATAGGGGTAGAAGGGGAGTTAGGTTTGATAAAAATCGTCCAAACTCATTGGAAACCGTGTCCGTTTTAACGAAATAAAGAAAATCGGGATATTATTTTTAGCGAGGCTATCGAGTGCGCTCGGTGAATTAATCGGACGACGGTACATCAATTATTCAGAAACTCGTGTAATTAGCGTTACATTGCAAAGCACGAACAGGTGACTGCAATAAAACAGTATATATTATAAATTTTCAACGAGTCAATCAAATTCATTCATAATTTAGCAGCAGCTCGAACGGAAAGGGATCGTTGAATATTGATCGGCAGCAGCAGCGGCAGGATAGGGTGAGGGTGGGGGTGTACTGGGGGGCATTGTGCTCATGAAATCACATTAGCTATCGAGATATTTCCTAATCACGGGTCTCATACGTACGTGTATTATGAATGCCGAGGGCTGTCGAATATCACTTCCTCGACATACAGTGTTGCGGCGGCAGGACACTCAGAGTGCCGCCGCCGAGGAGGAGTCGCAAATGAATTACGATGGAGAAGAAATGCGAGTGAGAGGAAATATGGCAATGAACGAGAACGAGACGCGTGCACGATAATATTTATCTTAATATTAGCCATACAAGAGTGGGGGTGATTGCTGTTGTTCCTAAAGGTCGGAGAGTGAGTTATAAAGAGAGAGGGGGGGAGAGAGAGAGAGAGATACGAAGCAAGTGAATTCATATTGGGGACTGAGGGGTTATTGGGAAGGGAGCAGAGGGTGCAGGTGATGAACCGGACTCGTGAGAGTTCGGTGGCGTCGGAAGCGGCCCCAAAGAAGCCATTTGTGTGCGTGGCGTGAGAGGAGACTCTGGTGAGACAGACAAGAGCAGGGGGGAAGGAGAAGCGAAAGGACAACGCTGCGCGCACATTGATGGAACACAGCGGCGAGAGAGGGGGGCCCGGCCCCGCCGTAGGCGTTTTAGGACCTCTGGAGCTCATAGCCATCGACAATGAAGAAAGTCCCGAGGAAAGACACTCGGTCCAGAATAAGCGCAACATCCATTTTTGACCGTGGAAGAACCACTACCCTTGCCTCAACCCCCCGTGGCCGCCGTCTCTCCCTTCTACCCCCCCCCCCGCTCCCGCTCTCATTCGCTCGCTCGACCGAGGGTCCTGGGCCAGCCAAAGATCAGCGCGTCTTTGCTTTTCTCGCTAAAGCTCCAGCTGTTGCGGGTGTGCGGGTGTCCTCGACAACGTCGTCGTTCCCGTCGCTACCCCCCCCCCCCAACCTTCCTGGAGCACCGATCCCCGGACAGTCCCTCTGCCCCGCGATAGCAGGCCAGCTACTCACTCATCGGAGGGATCTCCCCCCTCCCCCCTCTCTCTCTTTTTCTCCTTCTTTAGGCCAGAGCCCCGTACCCCAATAACCCCCGAGCCTAGAGATAGGCAGAGCGGGCCCCGAGGAAGAGGGAGAGGGCAAGAGGCAACGACTACCGGCAGCGACTCGTCACTTGGAACGACCGCCGCCAACTCAATCCGGAGCAAACGCTCGGCGCGGCGACGTTGCCATCTTACCCGTCGTCGTCGACTCTTCTCTCTCTCTCCCTCCCTTGCCCTCTCTCTGTCACAGACACAGGGACACAGGGACACAGGGACACAGGGACACAGGGACACAGGGACACGGCAAGTCACTGAAGCCTCGCTGAAGTCTCGGCGAACCTCGCCCGGGACAGGGCGAGAGCGGCAACCGACGAGGTCTCGCAAAAAAAAAAAGTCGCTCCACGGCTCCTACGAGACGCGGCGAACTTGGCCTCCAACTAGGTCGCCGACACAAAATAATTCATTAGCCGCGCTGTGATTGCACGACGCCCACGAGTTATGAAACGGTGTAGCGGAGTAGTGCGGGTAGGGAGGGAGGGAGAGCAGCAGCCAGACAACCTTCGACGGATTTCGCGGATTCTCTCCCGTTTTTTATAATCCTCGTCGAGAGGATTGTAAGTTTACGACTTTCATCACGCGGCAGCCGATCCTCGGCTTTCCGGCACATTCGTCGTCGTCGCCGCCCCCGCCCCCGCCCCCGCCGCTGCCGCTCGCCCCACCGTCGTCGTCCTGCTCCACCTACTAGCCATGCAATTACCACGGAGTCTAGGGATAGATTGTTTAAGTAAGCGACAATGGTTGAGCAACGATGGTAATTGAACGTCGACAATTGCGCAGGAGGGGGACTGGAGACCTCTCTGGACGGGCCATCGGCGGGAGCATCCGTATGAGCGCGGACGCGTTTCTGTCCCCCCCCGGGAGCGTCGCAACCTGGGTACGATCAATCACAATACGACCGTGATAACGTGATAATGGATAAGTGCGGGAGGAGGGGTGGGGGACACACACGGCCAGTCGAATCCACCACGTAAAATGTAAGGAAACGTCGGGGAAGACGTTGCTGATTATGATGACCGATCCCCCCCGCCCCCCGCCCTCACCAATCACCGAGACGTCCTCGTTGCCTAATTTCGTGCGATCCATGCGATGCCATGCCGGTACAGAGTTATGCGTTTAATTGTGTAAAGGAGCGTTCGCGCGATGATATAAAACGGCAGTTAACAAATTTCAGCTGCCCATGAATCAGCAGCGGTGGGTGAATCACAAAGTTTTTTTCAAAGCCCGACTTTTTCAGCAGTTGATAAGAATTGTAATATCCGATGAAATAATCGTTGTGACACTCTCCTTTTACAATGGCCGCTGGGCAACGAGAGCGCCTCGGCCCCGTCCCGTCCCACCCGTCCCGTCCCGTCCCGTCCCGTCCCGGCCCCGTCCAGCCACGGCCGAGATATATCAACGGACGAGAGCGCTTCTTTCTTTCTCCTCTGCCTCTACCCTAACGCGAGCCCCTCCTCCTCCCACAGCCAATGCCCACAAAAAGTACATCAATACTCGCTTTTATAAATTATCTCCTGTTTATCAATAGGATCGTTTTACTCCCAACTCAAATATTACTCAAACTCGACGAGAGCAGCGCCCCGCGCGCCGCCCGCCGAGATCGGTGATCCACCAGCTCCTACAAATCAACGGCACTTTTTCCACATTCGTCCGTGGCCAAGTAAATGGCTTTCGCTCCATTAATAATCAGTCCAACAATAATCAGCTGCGCAATTAACTCTGGCTACTTTGGCTACTTTGCTCCATCGCCTCCCGATCCACCGTTACGATCTTACTTCCGAACGCGTTTTTTCAATCGAGCATTACGAGCAACGACACAAAATAAACACGTGCTACAGGCTTTATGTATTTTTCGATTCGTATCGTTAAAAAATTACCAAACGAAACGCATCTCCTACGTCCGGAGTAAAAATATATAACAACGAACGTCAGTGAGCCCCATTAGAAATGCATTCTTCATTTGGGGTTATTGGGGTTATTTTTTTTATTTTCAAATTACAAAAAGCCGTGCACGAACTCTATAAGTGGTTCTCCTTAGTATTGGGCGCTCGTTCCACGGAATATAGATATTCGCTCGTTTAAAAATCCTTAGCTTAGCTTACATCACAAGATCATAAGGCTTGTGGTGGTGGTCGTAATAGCAATAAGAGATTAAAAAATTGATTCGAGCTCGAGCGCCGGTCAAATAATCACACGGCATTGTTGATGTAATAATATTGACAGGACATTCTTCTCTATTCTTCTCTAAGGGATTGAAAGCTTCTTTCCTTACATACGTATAATTTTATTTAAAGCAATTACACCGTCCGACGTGCATCTATGTAGTACAATACAGTCTAAGGTATATTACAAAAGGTGTCTTGTCTTGGTGCGTGCGCGTGAATGCGCGCGAGTGCGCGTGACTGAGCGCGAGTGAGCGCGAGTGAGCGCGCCCATTCAGAGGGAATATAAAAAGTAAATGATTCTTGTATCATAAAACGTGGAGAATATGACAGAAAATAGCTATTGAGTATTGTGTCAGAGAAAACTATAAAGCAACGACCCGCTAGAATGTCTCCATTGAAATGTTACGTAGAGACTCGTAAGACGACGACGACCAAGACGACCAAGACGACAAGACCAAGACGACGACCATGTCTCCATTCATCGTAAGGCTTCGTCCGAGCTATTCTACGGTCACAGCCCTTAATCTTATTTACAATATTAGCCCTCGTAAATTAAATACGGCTACTTCTTCTTTTCTTTTCTTTTTTTTTTCCTGTAATCATGGGGGGAGAGCTGCCGCTGCTGCTACTGCTACTACGCCTTGATTCACGCGAGAATGCATTAAAAATTAATTGTATCGTTCTAGCCTACGTATAAGCCGCCTACTGACATTTCATTTCGTTATTCTAATTCTTTAATGCGATTATAAGGATTCGTGATACGCGCTTACGTGAAAAAAGCATATGCATGTCACCGAGCATATCAGCGTGCGTGCGTGCGTGCGTGCGTGTGGGGGGGGGGAGGATGACAACAACAAAGTTGTAAACATTGAAAATGAATTGAAAGGAAGAAATATATTTTGAGAGAGGCTAATAGGAAGAGAACGCGATGGCAATACGTGCACGTCAATGTTGTTGGATCAGTAGTAATGATATTTAGCATAGGATCGGACAGGATTCACGGTCGGATCGTACAAATGAAAAGACTATTTATAGGAAATGCACTGTACGACGTATGCATTACATTGGCAAAATAAGAGAGGGAGAGAGAGAGAGAGGGAGGGAGATAGAATTTTTTTGTTAAAGCAGAGCTACTTTTTTATCCTTCTTGTGCTATGCTAAGGCCAACGTCGTAAAGGAAGCGAAAGCTTTTGCATCCCAATACCAGAGGAGAAGCGAAATAACGAGAATCTTGAATAATTTAATGGCTGGTGTTGTAAGCTGAGAATCCAGTAATATCCGAGAAAAGAGCCGAGCGGGGCACGTGAAAACCTATTTTCGTGAATGAGGATGAGAGGTGGGAGGGGGTAGGCGGGCGGTGGAGAGGTTAATGAAATAAAAGTACGTAAGGATTTGCGTAGGGGCGGATGCGGGAGGGGGCCTTGATTGGCAGAATGTAGGAGATAGGCCGGGCAGGGTGGGGGGGGGGGTCGCGAGCCCCTATCCAAGCGGATTTATCGATGAGTTGGCTTTATCGAAAAAATCGGCGAACCGCTGCCCTCGGTAATACGATGGCCGTTGCCGCCGCCGCACCACCGCCTTCGATCGAGCGCCCGATGAAAAACAAAACAAATATAGGTTGGCTGGCGTGGGTGTGCGGCAACGCTCACTCGAGCCTGGCGCAAGACTCTCCTCCTACTCCTCCTACTCCTCCTCCTCCTCCTCCTCCTTCTCGTAGAGCTCAACGATGTCGTCGTCGCTTTCTCAACGCTCCGCGTATGCACGCCACCGGCCGAGGGAACGACCAGTAGGAAAAGGGGGCAAAGGGGGAGAGAGAGAGAGAGAGAGAGAGAGAGAGACTACGCACCAAACTCTATTTTCGAATGCAGCCCGCGCGAATTTCAAGTGAGCGAGTAATTTTCCTCGCGGATACAGTATCGCGACTCGGCAGATATTAATAACGAGCGTAGGTATCGGGAAATAAAGCCGCTCCCCTGTACCCGCTCCCGCGGGACCGGCGATCGTTGTTTGCCGATCGAGAGCCGCCGCCGATTTACGGCCGCTAAGATTGGCTCGTTAAATTGAGTAATGGCGATGCGGGTACTCCGGTGGCACTGGGACAGAACGAGACGGGGTAGGGAGGGGTGTGGGGGTAGAGGGAGGGGTGTGGGTAGTAGAGGGTGGCGAGGCAAGATTGACGCGGGCTCTGCTCTTCGTGCGCACACCCGTGTGTGGCTTCGCCTCCCTCGCTCGTTTCCTCGCCGCAACGGTTCGTCCTGCTCCGCCCGTACCTTATTATCTTCCCCGGGTCTTCAACGTCGCGGGACGATTCGACGAGGTCGGCATCGTCGCTTATATTATTCCGCTTTCGGGGCGCTTAAAGGATGCCGACGCCGCCGCCACCGCGGCGCTTCTCCGGACCCGCGGCCCCGGTAATTTGTCGCCGACCCTTCTCTGCGGCTCGGCCACCTTCCTCCCCCCTCCATCACTCTCACTCTCTCTCTCACCACCTACCCCGTTCGTCGATCCGACGTCGTATAACAGGCCCTTCCCCCGGCGCGGACTCTTTAACCTTGAAAGCCAGGCTACGCCGCCGCTGACGCTGTGCTACCGTTGCCGCCGCTGCTTTTTTTCGCTGTAAATATAAGCATGTTGGCTTATACCCCCACCCGGGCGACCGCTTCTACGTGTACGGCCATATGCGTGCGCGCGCGCGTTTCATTCAACTCATTCAACGGGCCACCTCTCTCCTCTGCCCCTCTCTATCTCGTTTCTACTTCCTCTCGGCTCTACGCCGATGTTCTCTCGCTCGCTATACTAATTTATCCTCTCTTCGGCCTCCTCCGCCTCTTCCTTCGGCTCTGCTCTAACAACACATACACGCACGCCCCCTCCCCCCCTCGCCACCGCCAACCGTATCGCAATCTATCGCCATCTCTAAGTGTGTCCCTAGCTCGCTGCCCAAAGCCGCTCTCGCCGTTCCCCGCCGATTGTCGAGCTTTCATTGTAACATTTTTTTCTGCCCCCCTTCCCTTCCCTTGCCCCTCCCCTTCCCTACGATAGAGTTTTGTAAGGCGCGCGTAGTAGCTTTTCTTGGACGGGCCGATCGTCGGAGACGCGTCCGAAACACCCGACTCTATCCCCCCCCGCTTTCTTCACCAGCGCTGGCCATTTATCATCCCGAGCGTACTACTCGACCGATACTCTCTCTCTCACTCACTCTCCCGTTCTCGCCAATCGAGACTCGTAGAAAACTCTACGGGAGAGAGAAGAAAGGGAAGCGAGAATTGCCCGAACAAAGATTCGTTTGTCCCGCACTATTAATTACCGCCACTATTACTATGGGGGCGCGTTGGACTCGCTCGCTATCACCAGGACAAGCGGTCCTTTTCGCGGATCCTCGCGGCGAGGTTCCGATCGTCTCTATTAAGTCGGAGCCAAGCAGCATCTCCGACGACTGGATCGACTCGACTTTCTTGACTTTCGTAATTGGTAAAGAAGGTTGTGTTGTACTGGTGATCACGTCCAGCCTCGAGGCTACGGAAGACGATAGTTGCCAAGGGTCCCCGGAGCAACTCGCGACGAAAGCAAAGTAGAAACAAAGGGCACCCGGGCGTGATGGCCCGTATCAGCCGAGTGGTGGGTGCGTGCACGGTGAGGAAATGAGGGAGGAAGGGGGCGGTGTGTTGGGCAGGCATCGATGATCGCCGTATTCATAGGCGGCATCCTTTCCGAGAGCTCGTTCCCTCGACCCAAGAGAGCGCGCACGCCTTTCAAGGTTATGTGTGCGTGTCGCGGTATAAGGAAGTGAGGGATTGCGGGGCCGAGGAGAGTGGAGAGAGGAGGGAGGAGAGAGGAGAGAGGAGGCAAGCCGAGTAGTCAGATACGCTGTGGAAACGCGCGGTCGAGGGAAAAAAAAAAAAAACGGTTGGGATAGATACCTGAAGCGGCTACGGCGATTCTCCTCGCTCGGCGAGTGGCCCGCTCCTCGTCGGCTCTCCTCTCTCCTCCCTCCCACTCGCTCCTTGACGACGAGGCTGTCTGCGCCAGGCTCCGTGGATCCACAATGCCGTTGTCGCGTATCCCTTCTTCCTTCTTCCGCTCCGCCACCTCTTTGCTCCTGCGGCTCCTCCTTGGGCCGACGACTTCCTCTTAAGAACGTACTCCTCGAATCCGGGCTCGCGAACCCCTGGGGGGGCAGGGGAGGGCGCGGGCGCCCCCCGATACCGAGCGCTTCACACCCTCGTCGCGTCCACGCGGATCTGAAGGTCAGCAGTGCCGGTGCATCGCCGGCTGCCTTTTTATAAAATTCCGTCGTACCAAACGCGCCAACGTCCGCTCTCAATCTCTCTCTCTCTCTCTCTTTCTCTCTATCGATAAGCTCAAGACTTGTCCGTTCTGCTCTACAGAAGTAAACCGAGTAACGTCGCACGGGCTCTCGCTCGGCGCACACTGAAGCCCTCGCGACTCAGGCGTTCGGCCGCTCGCTCGATCCCGCTCAGCCCCTCCCCTGCCCGTCCAACAGGCAGCTCGTCCCGCGCCCCACCCTTCGCGTTACCACAGCGCACATGAATGAAACTCCGTGAGCGACGCCGCCCGCTCCTCCTACTCCTCGACCTTCCCCTTCCCTGACGGCCCTCACACGCACGTAGCCGGAGAGACAGGCAGACAGGCAGACGCGCAAACTTCGTGTGTGAGCGCGCGCGCGCGCGCGCCCACGACCGGCGAGAGTGGCGCCCACTGGGGGTGCTACCGAGGAGACCGGGACGCCAGGATCCTTGGTGTCGTGTCTCCCGGGCGACCACCGGCACCCTCCTACTCGCACGATGACCATTACACGGAGAGTCGCGACAAAGCATACGCCTACTACCCTTCCTAGACCCCCAGCCACCACGCACGTACTCTAAACTCTATCATAGACTCTAGACATCAGACATCTCTCTCTCTCTCTCTCTCTCTCACTCACCCTCTCTCCCTCACTAGCTTCCACAAGAAGCGTAATAGCGTAAGAGAGTCCTTGATGTATTTGAAAATACTCGACTTAAAGGTTCAGCCCCATTGTATTTGTAATTGTAGTGGGGGGTTTTAAAATGGTAAAGAAACATAATCCGCGGTGGCTACAATGACCATTTGTCCCGAAGTATATACACTTGACTTTGAATCGCTCGACAGAACCTTGAGTATTTAGGTTCTTAGCTCGTGGAGACGCGCTCGGAACGAATGTTTTGAGAGCTGATCAATATTGCCATTATATATATATATATATATATATATGTGAATAGAAAGTTAAAATTCATCATCCACCACCATAAGGCTCTCCTTTCTTTTTTTTCATTTTTCCTTCCTGTTATGCGCCGAGCGTGTTTTTAAGTCGACCATATTTATTTACTTAACCGACGCCCGCGTACTTCGTATCGGCGACTTTGCTTTATTATCCGCGCCCTATCCGCGCCAGCCTCCATCACCCTCCAGCCTCCACCCCGCCCCAACGTACCAAGTACCAAGTCATTCGTACAAGGCTCGAATTATTCTTGTGCGTGTAAATTAATTTTTATCTTTTATCCCTTCAAACCATTCCTTCCCCCCTTATGATTTAATATTATTATACGTCGCGAAGGTATTTATTGCCTCGTGCGTGTGATGCAAGCGCGGCACATGACAAGAAAATCATTAAACTCATTTATCGATATTTTGTATGAAAGAAGTTTCTGTAAAAGCGAAACGTAGTTAGAGAGGCGAGTCGTAACTAGATTTTCCGTGTATAAATGTTACTCGCGCGTCCAAGCCGCGTTAGAAACGTTTCGTTGTGTTGCAGATGCCAATGTAACTCTGCTTGCTTAACTGTATTAGCTTATTATACGGCGATGATTCATCCAAGAGGTAACGAGTTTATTTACGTTATTATTATAATCCGAGCGGGAAGGGGGGGGTGGAAAAAAAAAGAGTGAACGACGACGAGAGGCATCTCTCGCCGCCCGTGTTTATTTATTAGAAGAAATACCATAGAGGCTGCTGCAGCAAACGTATTGCGCTTTTCTTTTACAGTATAAAAAAAAAAAAAAAAAGAAAGAAAGAAAGTAAGTACAGGCGTAGAGCGGCGAGTCTTTCGCGCCGCAAGAAATTAAATGTATATAAAAAAAAGGAAACGAGCCACTTAGCCTAGCGCTAAGGGGTCAGGGACGGGGACGGGGACGGGGACACAATAAACACATTTGTTTACGGGCTATGGGTATTTGTTGTTTTTAAAATATAAGATTCATTCGCGTTATCCAATTTTTTTTTTTTTCCATCGAAAACCCTTCGATTTCGTCTCGGATCTCGGCGATATTCACGTACCAGTCTTGCCGAGAGATCGCTCTTACCTACGTACGCACGCTCCTCTTATAGTTTATAGAAAAAATTAATACGGAATCTTACGGACTTGCGTGGATAAGTCCGAGGAGAAGTGTTTGAGGTTATTGGGGAAAGGCGGGCGTTATGAAATTTTTAACTAAACATACCGAATGTTATTTCCATGTCGTGTACGGAGTCGCAGATCTATTTTAAGAGCTCGAGTCGGGCAAAGTCGCTCCTTCTGGGACACGTTGTCCACGTCACAGCGTGCTCGTGCAGAAACGCGTTAGCAGAGGGCATCCTCTTGGTTTTTTAGCAATATCCTTACCTTGCTAGCTTACCTAAAACAACCCTTGTTCCATTTTAAAATAATTCTTTACTTACTCTTTAAATATACTGATTGATATATACAATCGATCAGATCGTATCGACCTGCGCGGTAGATCGGTGTCTTATAAAGCCGCAGGTATACATACATGTAAGCATACACGTGCTTTTTAATGTTTTAGCCGAAACTCACGAACGCATTATGTCAAATTATTAACATAATGAGTTTTCTCTTTGAAAAAGAGCCAAAAAGTATACACGGGTGTGTGTTTGTAAAACACTTTTGTGACGACACTTTCGTTTCTTTGCGCACAAATGGTGTAACGGTACTTTTTTTTTTTTTTTTTTTTTTTCTTTCTTTCCCAGTTACCCCAATAACCTTCGGCAGGTATTTCATTTATTAAATGCAATAAAATTGTTTTGTAGAAAGCGGTCGGTGGATATTTCAAACGATTAAAACTGTTTTTTCTTCTAATGTGGGATTTCGCTTTATCGCATTTCCAAAGCGTGCCTTTTTTTTTTTTTTTTTTTTCATCGTATTTTCATTTCTTTTATAAATGTTATGCCTATTATTTTATTACCCGCAATGGAACTGCCATGTAGCTAATAGCATATATTTTAAAGTTAAGGATCGATTAAATTAAATGCTCCATTAGGCCAATAGTTAATAGTTAATTGATATATTCGTAAAGAAATGGCGAAAAGCAACGTGATTACGAAGAATTGCGGTAATTTTCATTTTGCGAAGCGAGACTGGAGCAGTGACTTCATTTGGTTGAAATTAAAGGTTAATTGTTCGCGAGAGTATTGAACGATTATATTACCAAATGTAATCATCGGACGGACAATTAGAATTGACGTAAAATGGAACCTGTTTTGAAGAGAAGAGAAAAAACAAAAAGAAGCAGAATAAAAGGCTTCCGACCGGAACCGTAGGTATATATACTGTAGGTATATCTCGCGAATTAGCTTCCAACTTGCTCACCCATATACATCATTGTAAAACCGTTCGGATCTAGCAGCTAAGAGATCGAAGGTGCCGATAGAAGGGTCGAAATCCGGTACGTGCCCAACAGTCCTACAAAAATAAAAATAAAAATAAAAATAAAATGATAGATTTAATTTCAACGCCGCGTATTGGTATATATAATGAGTTATCCCTTTGGAATACTAAGTACTCTTGTACGCTGACCTTAAGATAATGACAATGCACAAAAATATCGAATAAAATAAAACCCCGAGACCGAATAATTGATCTGTATTAATGGCAAGTATATTATTGTGCGAGTGTTGCAAACAAAAAGAAAAAACATTAAAGAAAGAAAGAAAGAAAGAAAGAAAACGAAGGAATTAATCTGAAAAACTTACTTACTTACTTTTTCTTTCATAATCGCTTCACTAGCTCTCTAATGGATCTCGGGAATCGTAAAATGATTTTTTTTCTTAAAAGAGAAGTATTTTTTAATTGATTGTGTCTCTTATCGTTGATATTTATACGTTAAGTTCGAGTTTAACGGAATTCGAGTTACTAACCGTTTATAATATAAACTTATACCATAAAGCCAAATGCACCATTTGCATGTTATAACGTTTCGTTGCATAAATATAATCATTGCCAATAAATATTAACGTTTAAAGGTGAATAATTATACACGTGCTATTGAGAGAAAAAAAGGTAATGATATATTTTTCTGATTTTTCTGATTCAAATATACGCACGTTTTTTTTTTTTTTTTTTAAGAATTTTACGTGTAAAATTCTACATAAAATTCTAATCAAAATCTAAGTAATATTATCATGATTTAAGCTGAAAATAAGTACATTGGACTCGGTAGCAATATAAAAATTTTGACAATTAACTCATACTTAGTGAGTTTTCTTTTTTATTTCGTAGAATTCGAATTTTTTAAAACAAGCTCTGAAATTGACGTAATAAACGTTCCATTTATCTCAATTGGTAATGTATGCAATTGAATTTAATTTCATTTTTTTTCTCAACTCGTTTAACTTAGCGAAAGATATAAGAACAGCAGTTATTGCGCTGGATTTTTCTCTTACTGCTCATAAATATTATTATTTATACATTTGACTTAAATCGAAATATAACGAGTTATGCAGCGCAACTAAACATCAGTTTAAAGCTACGTTTATTCAAATAAAAAGGTATTCTTCTTATAGAAAATCTTTAAATAGTTTTTAAAATTAACCTATGGGATATTAAATATGACAATAATAGCCATAATGCGCGAATAAATCGTTAAGAATGAAATAGTAATATATATTAGTCTAATAACATTGTATAATAACGTTATTGCCGATTTATCATTGGATAGAGATTTAGATTTTCATCGTTAGCATTTTAATCCGTTGAATTTGACAGATAATAGATAACAAAAACTCATTTTAGATGGCAATACATCTTATGTTCCTTATATAATGTAATCGAGTGTATGACATTATTGTCTGTATTTCGATAAAACTTATCAATTAAATAAACAATGTGCATTGTTATTACAAAGACAATATACTTAGTAAATAAAGTATTTGCAATATTTATAAAGAATGATCCGTCCTTATTAATAATAAAATTAGTACTTGAAATAATGGTAAAACGACTTTTAAAGAAGTGAAAATTATTTAAGATCTAAAGATACGTAAAAATGTAATACAAACGATAAATATTTTATAACTGATTGCTTAAAACGTATAACAAGAAAATTATTATTATTATTTTCTTTATTTAATTATTTATTTATTTTTTTTTTTTTTTTGATGGAATTAGCTACTTAGTTTCAAATTTAATTACATTATTCTAAGATTATATCAATCAAATTTATTAATATTATCAACTGCTATTTATATAATACAATAACCCAAATCGAATAGAGTCATTTATTGATGTACCACTATTATTATTATTATTGTTGTTGTTGTTGTTGTTGTTGTTGTTGTTGTTATGTTATTATTAGATGAGACATTTATAAAAGATAACAGAAGGATGTTGTAAAAGCAACGATGATTTATTCAATTATAAAATTTAATCTGTAAAATGCAGTCAATTACTAAGATTCATGTCTTATAAATTGAATGAGCCGAGAGCAATGTGCACACATCCACACAAACGTATTTATACCATAGAGAAGTGATTAGATTAAATATTTATTTGGTATCGTCTATTGCATTTACTTTATCGTAATAATCAACCGTACATAAAAAGTCTTATGGATTATTGTATTGAATAAAAAATAAAAAATTTAATTTTGAAATACTACGGCCAATGTAAAGTAAAGTAAATAAATAAAGAAGAAAAAAAAACAATAATAATAATAAGCAGCAGCTTTGAAGGAATCAAAAATCAAATCATTGTCTACTCTGACGTTAAAGTGACATTGACATTGACTGCGTAAGGAACGTATAGCGTATTTTTTAATAAAAAAAATAATTACTGTAAATTCTTTACACAATATTGTCCCTTTTTCGCTATATATATATATATATATGTTGTTGTTGTTCCGGCATATTGTCGCGAGACCCGGACGAGTATTCATTTTAGAAGAAGTCGTAATGAGCAGTAAATACGTATATTGAGCGGATGGTAATCGTCGTCAGGTCGAGCCTATCAGTTCAGTAAGTTTAGATATCATATTACGCGTCCTAGGGTGTTTTGTTTTAAGGAACGCGCCATGCAGCATCGTGGTACGTACAAAGAACAAGTAATGTATGTCCCTTCTGCGCCGCTACATCGACGACGCGATAAAGAGAAAGAAGAGGGGATGATAATACGTATAAAAAGGCTACGATTAGAAATGATAATTCCGATAACATTATAACGACTAAGTGAGTCTATTGAAAGCAATTGCGCTCGTTGTTGGTGGTACTCCCGAGTATCACCGATGTAGATCACACGCGATCGATCCGCCGACTAGACAAAGGTCAGAGATTCCAGCTCAATACCAATACCGATTCGCTCATTTCACAGCAAGGACATCGGCTTACTTCTCTATTTCGGCTTTGTATTTCTCTTCGTTCGTTAGAACTTTTTTATCAAAATCTTTCCAAAACATCGTTAAGCCACGCTTTTTTAAAGTGTAAATGGAAAGGAAGCCTTCAGTTGGTAAATTATTACCTGAAAAGAGAGCATTGGAATGAAATTGACACAAAATGTACACGATATCAGCGATATTATTTCTTTGTTTAGTTGGTGGTGATTCTGCATGACAAAGTCGGCTTTCCACCATCCTATACGTAAGTTGCAATAAATTCACGCGGTAATGGAAAATAAAAAAAAAATCTAACATTATACAAAAGCTCGTTGTTTAAAATTTTATACGTCTTTGGGAAAAAAAAAAAAAGCTTTTCGCCTTATTTGTAAAAAATAATACCCAGCGTAATTAAAGTGCAAACAGAAAAATTCTGTTTGTTTCTCTCTTGTATTGTTGTTGCTACGAAACATTTACGATCATGTAAATGACCAATTATACAAGCTGTCGATACTAGTAGTAAATCGGGGAGTCAATGAAATGAAACTTGTCAATATGCGCGACACGATGAGTGACTCTAAACAAATGTACGCACACGCGCTATATATATATACGTATATATGTATATATGAGCCTCGTATTCCAAGGAAAAAGAGGTGGTTTGTTACGCATGCGACCATCTAGCGTACGAGGGTCCCATTGCATATTTTAGCATACGTACGGTGAAAGAAGCAGCCAGTCAGCCAGTCAGCCAGTCAGCCAGTCAATGATGATAAAGGAAGAATGAGGGAGAGAGTGCGAGGGAAGGAGGAAGGGAGACGAAAGAGACAACAACACTCTGTGAATGCGGAATCAAGCGAAGCTTATCTTTATATTCCAGCACAAGTGCAAAGGTTTTCGAGTCTAAGTGGACACTGCTTAAGGAAATAAAACCCCTTCTAGTTTAAAAAAAAAAAATCACAAGAATGGGATGTCGATCTTTTTCGATGCAATTTTACAGATTTCTCCCTAGAATATTAATTTACGATTCGCAGAAAAATTCAATAACTGAACCACGCGCAAGAAATAAATACAAGAAATAAATTGTAAACATAAAAAAAAGAGTACTCGTTTATTTGTGGATAAATGTTCTTTTAATTTAATAATTTAATACATTAATTCGATCAATCAGATCTGCGGTGAATCGTGATTGTTTATATACTTTGACAAACTCTACGCGCTAGGATGATATTTTTTAAACGAAATACGTTTTTATGAAATTTAAATAGCTCGGAGCATAATGTGCAAATACTACCTTCCAATTACTAGAATTGCTAGAAATTTATTTTCATCCATAGAAATTGATAACGAATTTTATTATAATAAATAGACGAATGACAATTGATTGCGACTATTCATTCAGACATGAAATTTATTTCGATGTAAGTTAAATGTGCAAACAATCTCTCAACGAATCTATTATTTATATTATTAATTAAGAGCCAAAATGCGTGGGTGGCATACTAATAGTCCATCACCCTTAAGTCAAATAAGCTGGCGTTGTGCTGCTTATATGGTAGAATAGCAAAAGCTACGTAGTTTATGCTTTGAATTTTTGAAAAGGCGTTGTAAAGGGTCACAATAACCCCCAATCACACTAATCAGATTTAGAAGGAAAGCTCGATTACTGTGGAATGGTAGCCGCTTCACGTAATGGCTAATCAGGCAATATCCTAGATTACGGTGAGCCAGCTTCGTCCATAGAGGAGGTTCTTCGTACGCATAATACGCGGGTTTATGCGAAACTAGCTACCGAAATCGCTGCTGCTTGATCCTTATTGTAAATACGCCTTATTGTAAAAATTACCGACGTACTTTCTAATATAATCTTGACATTTACGTCCTATAGCCAGTAAGCTCGAAAATTAATTGCTATAGTGAGATTTTTGTAAATGAAGGATAACGTTAATGTCCGTTCTGACTCGTCCGAAAGAAATAAATTCGGAGATTACTTTCCTTATTATTCGATGTCCGTTCCTTCGGCTCCGGATGAAGTTCGAGAATCGGGATCCACAGAGGAAATAACCAAAGTATAGAGTATCGACAAAGACAAGCGCTCACAGAGAGAGAGCAGAGAGCAGAGAGAGAGAGAGAGAGTGCGCGCGCGCGTGTGTGTGGCTTGACGTAATTACGAGGAGCGGACACCGACACGCGTCAGCTGCTTTATTTTGCCCCCCTCCCCCACCACCACTCCTCTATCACTGAGTCTTAGCTTCACTCAGCGATTTCCGAGAAAGGGGTTAACAATCAATAAAATAACTATCAATAGTCTTTGATATAGCATGTCGGTCGGTTTATAACAATTTTATTCAATTAATATTCACACGTATCCCGAGACTCTCTGTAAATTAACATTTCATTTATATTATTATTATTATTATTATTATTGCTATTATTTGGGTATAAAGAGTAAAATTGAAAAAAAAAAAAAAAAAAAAACCACCTTATCTGTACGTTGACAACGGATGTTATTTTCGTACTTTCTTATTATATTACTTCCTTATTTTTATCTCTTTCTTCGCGGTTCGAGATGAAAGATCGAAAGCTACTGAACGAGCATCGGCCGGATACAAGCTTCCTTGTGTGCGGCTGCTCGAGAACGTTCATGCATATTAAATTATAACCCATACTTCCGAGCGTTTTTCACGTCACGCGTTCATTAATAATCTCCCTTACTCGACGATATATCTCCGTTGTACAAAAAAGAAATCTACAGTCCTTTTCTTGTTGTTCTTTCTCTGTTTCTTAAATATTTTGTGCAGGCTTTATCTTTATATTTATATAATTCACAGGCTGACAGAGAACGTTGTTACGGTTACCTTTTCTTCTATCTTTCTACGAAGCTGAATTTTATTTAGAAATATTTTAATAAGTAATCGGCGCTTGATGTGCAAAAATCCATGGAAAAATATGGCATGGAAATTCGCATGCATTAAATCCCTTTATGCAATACGCGATGTCTATCTTGCTGTATAATCCTGATCGTTAAACGTGGCCTTGGAATGTCGCGCTGCACTGATTGCAATTAGATATTGACAGCCAAGTCCTTCGTAGAAGAAAAATTATTTAAATAAAAAAGAATGCCTCCTGCGTACGACATGGAATATTAGATAGACCACGATAAATCACGCTTAAAGAAAGTCAACGTGAGTGCTATCGATCGTTCGTTCGATACATTTTCATTTAATATTTCTCGCTTTGACGACGAAGCTATTATTATTTTTAAGCCGTTTCTATGAAATTTCAATAAATTATCGCTGCCGCTCATTGAAAATCGTACAGAAATACCTATCGATAGAGTTTTTTCCTTTTCTTTTTCTTTTTCATTTCTCATTTCTCATCTAGATCAAGGTTTTTCATTTTACTATAAAAAAAAAAAACTAGAAAGAGGTTAATAAGGTTATTGTTTTTAACAATTAAAACTCATATTTATAAAAATATTTCATTATACTTTGTAGTAGGCCGTGAGTACCGAATATTAAAGGGCAAGATCGTTTAATGATTCTTATTATCATTGTTATCATATAATTATAATGGCTATTATAGCATTACTGTATTATTATTATTATTGTTGTTGGTGAAGAAAATATTTATGAAAAAGTGGGTATCTTATCGAATAATTATTATCAATTCGAGTGGGCATATTATTTATAGGAGGAAGAGTTTGTAGAAGAGATAAGTTTTTTTTTTTTTTTTTTTTTGATTTATGTTTTATCACACCTTTGACCGCGCATCTCCTAATGGACGAATACCGAGAACTTTTGTACCGCGCATGTATTTTAATTTATAAAACAAATACATCCATAAATCACTTGCCAAATAAATAAAATATTGTCCTCGTCGTCGTCGTCGTCGTCGTCGTCGTTGTCGTTGTTATTATTGTAATTATTCTTGTTAATATTAATATTATTGTGTCATGTTGTTAATAATTTTTCCATATAACGTTCATCCGCCAACTCGTTTTAAGCACAAAGATTACACATGGTGGTATTATTACCTGACGTGACATTCATGGTATTTGCAAGCCCTTTCTAATTCAAAAACCATATTTAGAGAGCCTCTGTAGAGCTAATTGTAAAATGTTTTTCCCGTTATCCGAATGATCATTATGGCTTGATAAGTTATTGTCTGATTAATGGAGCGCGTGGGAAAATTAAAATAGATACACGAATCGTGTCAACCGAATGCAACGATTCTCTTTTCATAAATGATTAATTAATGATCTCGATCTCGTTTCAACTATTGCATTTCAGTCAACGCATGCCAGAGTTACCGTACAACCGATAAGAGCACGTAATTAATTCGCATTCGTATATTAAGAGGTATTTGTTGCAACGGACCCTATTAACATTAATTCGTCACTACTTGATATTTGGTACTTAAATGCTCTACTCGTCGTAGATGTATTGCGTATTATTGACTTTGGCAGCGCTTCTCTTTTTTTTTAGTACTTAATAATTGCTCGCTATATTCTTTATTCGTATACAACATACAAGTATACATTTACCCGTTGTACAGTGTTTTTCAATCTTATAAAATTCATAGAATTTTGAATTCTCGAGATATTTTCTGTACGTGTGCACTCGTAGATGTAATTAATTATAAGGTAACGACTAGTGGAGCAAATATTTTTACCCTACGAATACTTAGCTATAGCTTTATTTGTAAAACTTTTCTTACGAATATTCATATTGAATAAAAAGATTATCGATATTCGGATTCCAAAATAAGCTTCCGGTATTTTAAACTCGAAAGATACGATCTCGCAATTATTTCGACGAATCCAAATTATTAACTCATGTCCTTTAGTTTCACTGAAAACTGTATGAGCTATATTAACTGAAAATTATATTATTAACTATTAGCTATTATTATATAATTTATCGTAAAAAGAGCGTGAAATAATAAATGAATGAAAATAATGGATTGTTGTTATGTCTTATGATTTGATAATTAAATTACTACGCCAGACGTACTAATTATTTTGTTTTACTGAAAGATTTACTGTCTGGGACGTTGTTGCTGATATAATATTATTACCAAAATTAACATTACCGTGCTTGTATTACCGTATATTGTATTACCAGGTGACAATAAAGTATTATTTATTGTAATATTTAACAGACAGACAAGCGATAGGACGCCATTGATGCATTCGGAGAAGCATTTATGATATTATAAAAGCTCGGACCGTTTATCGAATAAGACGACAACAGGCATAATATTATAAAATTTCGATTGAAATGTTTCTGACCACATTGCAGTCTGAGGAAGCTCTTTCGCGATATTTGGACAGGAAAGGTATCGCTTAATTGAAACGTAAATTAAACATTGAGGGGATAATCGAGTAAGTAAAATTGACAACTTATCAATATTAGGGAAGTTCGTTGTTAAGTGGCACCGCCTGCGGTGCCAATGAAATTCCTCTCGCCGACGAGGAGGGCAGGCAGGCATTAAAGGGAATTAACGATTAAGCTCCCGTTGATCATTCTCTCGTTGACGAGAAGCACGACGAGTCGTAAAGTTTTTGTCAACGGTGGCCGGATGAGGGCAGCCTCGTCTCTCTCTAAGGTATTAGATAAAGGGCCGACGTATCACCCCGCTAATGAGGTTCACGTTGAGTAAGAATTTCTCCTCGCTTGAATGTCTCGCTCGATGCTTGAATCGACTACAAGAGACGAGTAAAGTGAGATTAATATTCTTGTTGGAGGTAGACTGAAACCGAAGGGATGAGAGTCTCGCTCTTTCGTTATGAAAACATTATTATTGACGAACAATGCAAATAAGGAGAAGAATTTCGTGGGGACGATCGGACGTAGAGGATGATCTCTCGACTTCGGTGGCCATCCGCGGGAGGCAGCAGCGCGTTAGCGATGAGGGATCTCCTTATCGGCACGTCTTTCCCCGCTTCTTGAGAATCCGGTGCACGGGTAGGTAGGAGTGGTACAAAGGCATCCTGCATTACCGGCTGGGAGGCCGTTCTCGCCGTCCCCACTGTCCCCAGTACGTGCAAGTGCTTCGAGCTCACAAAAGACAGAGGAGAGGCTGACCGATTGATTCGAAAAGAAGCGAAGGTTAGTCGTTAGTTAATCTTCATATTTCTCTCCAACACGTAGATCTCCCCGTTTATTTTTCTTTCAATCCCAAAGACTAAGGGCATTTAACGCTAAGCTCGGCTGGCGTTATCCTGTTCATGACTCCGAATGGGTTTAAAGGAATTCCCTTAGTTTTTAACCTATAAAAATAACAGAACGTATTCTTCATTATTTATTGTTAAGTATCGAGCGAGCGATTATCGATCATTATGAACGTTAGCTATTGATCCTTAGATCGACTGGACCTAAAATGCTGACGAAAAGGCTTTTCATCCTCGTTCCGAGGCTTTTCAAGCAAAGCTTTCAATTCAATGTGCCAGCCTTGTACAAATCTACGGATCCGATCCAACAGCTCTTTCTCGACAAGATCAAAGAATACAAGAGCAAAAGCGCGTAAGTTTCATTCAATTCATAAATCATTACATAAATCATCGCTCTTGTTTTACATTCCCTGTATTAGTGTATTATCTGCCTCTGCCTCTGCCTCTGCATCCATCAATCTTATGTAATGCTCGCTTCGTGTTCGCCATCCTCCGCCCCCCTCTTGTCAAATCGTCAAATCGTCAAATCGTCAAATCGCTTCTTCTTCATTCGCGTACTGAAAATAAGCAAATTTTAAGCAATTTTTTCTCGAAAAATTATAAGGTGCAATGACAGACTGACCTTTTAAGGGTCTGTTAGAATTTTTACATTCTTCTTTGAATAATTTCAAGTACTGTTTTGTCAGTGTATATAAATATAAATTTATACTTTATTTAACAAAATGATATACTTAAATTGCAAAAAACTTACAAGCTATAATGATGGTTGTTCAGTGATCACTTATTATTCAATACAATTCAGAAACGATTCTTGCTTCGTATCTACTAATAAATACGGTATATAATACGGTATATAATTAAAATATTTGTGTATGTAAGTATTTGTAGGCCAAGTTAAATTCAAATAATTAATCAAAGCAGTATAGTGGTTGTAATTTTAAAATAATTTTCTAATGTGTTACATAGAGGAGGCAAATTGGAAACTCCTGAAAGCAAAAAAGAACGCGAAGCAGAATTGAACAAAGTAGCAAAGCAGTATGGAGGCGGTGAGGGAGTTGATATGACCGCCTTCCCAAAATTCTCTTTTAAAGGTAAACAATGTACATACAAATAATATATATTGATTAAAAGATTAATTTATACTTATTATTATTTCTTTTCAGAGCCCAAAGTTGAATTATCTCATACATCATCGGAAAAGTAAAATTTTATTATATGTAATTCTTTAGAGATAATAGAGCTATTAAATAAAAGGTAAAGTTTTTAATAATTCATGGCTCATTTAATTAATTTAATAAATTCATAAACAAATAATTTTTGTATTACATTTTTCTTGCAATAGGAACAACAGGTAAAATGTAAATATTGCATTTCTTGCAATAAATTATAAAGAAAAAATAAAGAAATAAAATTAAAATGAAAAGGTAAACGTAAATCGGCGATAAATTAAATGCGCCATTATAATGATAGTAATGAAAAATAAAATCATTTTAAAGGAACAATTGTATTTCTAATATTATTAACTTAAAACCAAATACATTTTTATTTATGAATATATTTTTTAAAAATTTATAAAAGTATTACATAAAAGTAATGAACTTAAAAAATATTTAAATCAATCTAGATATTAATTCTTGCAATGTATGACTAAATTAATAATTTCATTATAGTAATTGTTTAATAAATTGTTAATAATATCGTTACGTATATGATAGGAAATGCAATTTAAAAATTTTATTCTTAGTATTATATAATTTATTTACAAGTTTACTTATCAAAAAATCTGAGAAACAGAACCTTATTAAAATTTATAAAACGCGATTGGCATGTAGTTTGAAAGGAATTACCATAAATTCTGATATATTGAAATTGAATCTGTTTTAATTGTTTTGGAGCCACACAATTTGTTTATATAAAATGGTTTAATTTTGTTTAATTCGTTGTTAAAAAATAACGCATAAATCAGACAAAAGAATATATACTTACATTATTCATTCACAAAATATAAGAATTCATTATTGTATTATACTTGTATTAGAAAACTAAACAAAATTCCATTTATAATAAACACGTTAAACAATTGTATAAAAATAGAATTAATATTTCTATTTATTTTAATATGAAATCAATTTTCTAAGAAATTTCTTTTCTATCTAATAAATATAAATATTTGACAGGTATAAAACTATTTTATTAATTTTTTTTTTTATAATTAATAATCAATTTATGAAAATATAAACTTAATTAAATATGTAAAAACTAATTTCTCATTATATAGAAGTTTGAAGAAACAAAAGAACTTAACATTAATACTTACTAAATGATATAATTTATTTTAGTAAAATTTTATTTACAATTTCATTCTATTCTTTTCTTGAATCCAATTAATAATAATGAGAAAATGTAAAGTTCCTGCATCTTTATTGTTTGATTTTATACAATATTTTAATTAATCTAAAAAATTTTATTCTATACTATAAGTTTTAACAATCATCTGGTGGGATACCAAGTTCCTCATCTGTCCACTTGCTAGGAATCGGTAGTGATCTTCCGCCGTGGATCATCTAAGCACGAATAATAGTTAAAATAAAAAAAACAATTCATGTACATGTCATTGCATTTAAAAAGATTCAATTAATTAACTTTAAACGTCTATATAAACTCGACATTGATCCTTATTTTTTAACGTGCACCAAATTTTATTAACAATATCTTCTTAATAAATTGATGCTTTAAAATTAACGTGTAAATCAGTTTATTAATGCTTAAGGTTTAATTAGAATTTAGTAAATAACATTGTCAATTAACAAGAAATTTAACAGTAATTTTATATGAAATAAAATCCCGACATTTACATGTGAATTTTCTGTAAGATTCTGTAAGTACCAAAATACCAAAATACTTACCAGAAGTTCTTTATGGCCATAATAAAAGTTCCAAAAGAACCACCAGAATGTAAGAGTTGCAGCTGCCGATTCACCTATTACAGACCATTTAACTGGCTCTTGTATAGTTCGGTATGTCCATCTAAAATTAATTGTTGGCACGTCAAATTTAAAGATTTTTACCTTTATATTATACAATAAACATAACCTGCTCTAGCTAAACAAAATTATATAATACGAATATCAACTCACTCTCCGTGGCTATGACGCACTTGTTTTACATTTGTTGATACATTTTTGCTAATGCATCTCCGAGCAATCCTTCCCAGGAGACTCATAATTCTCCGTATGAGGGAATTTTTATCCTAAATTGTAGATCGGTTCAATGAATATTCGCACTGGATACCAACACCGATAAAAACTTACTTCCCTATAAGAAGCTTTTCGCTTCGAAACCTGACGGTCACTATTTTATAGAACCAAGTGCCTGACATAGAAGCACATAGATGACGCACAGATTTCTGTTGTGCCGATAATGTAGGTGACTGCCGGTAACACAAGCGTCTTGTTAAACTCGGACGATAATTAATATATTAAAATCCATAATCCTCATCATCGTTATGCGTATCTTTGCATTGAACAGGTGTTTTGAATATTTCTTGCCTTGCTTTTTTTTTTTAAAATTATTATAATTAATAGTATTTTTAAAAAGAATTTCGCAGAGAAAATAAATACTTTTATTTTAAGAATCGCTATTATTTCCTAACGAAACGAATATTATTATATCGATATTATTTCACGATGCCGATTAGCAGCAATTGCCTCGTCATATATACTTCTTTTCTATTTACCTCGATCATTTTCATGTAAACCTTTCTGTGGTCTTCTTGAGAAATACATTTTTAGTAACTCAATTGACCTGAATAATCGTATTTCTGTTTTACTAATAAAAAATAGAAAGAAAAAAAAGTATATTTGAGGTTATAAAACAGCGGATATTGTTAACGAAAAATTATTACGTACATTGTACAATAAATAGAAATTTCTTAACGTTATAACAAGTTATGGAATTTTCTATAAATGTTCTTTTATTTTCTATTCAGGATCAATAATTTTTTAGTAAATTTCAATAAATTAACAAATTGTATATTAATTATTTTAAGCTTCATATATATATGAATCAACGCAATCATACATAAAATAAACTTATGATCTACGATACTTTTACTGCAATATACTAAAAAATATATTGTTTAGTAGCACTTTAAAAGAACGCAATCACAAAAAAAATTAGAAAATCTCTTTTATTCAATTTCAATATCTAATTTCAGGTAAATTAAATTTTATTTATTCTCTTTAAAACTAACGAGTTTTTTTTTTTTTAAATTTCATGATATAAATGTGATAAATATATAAACAAACATGCCATTTATAACGTATTTATTAACGTATTAAGATGCAGACATACTTATACATTAAAGTTACTTACAGTACTTTAACAATTTAAAAAATGCATTCAATAGTTATGTATGCGTGTACATTATAAAAATATAAATGCTTCAATTAGTTTCTGATTTCTTAATATTTATTGTCTTGATTTCGAGGTATTCGTCAAGTCCTTCTTTACCTCTGAAAATTAATAATATATATATTAAACGGTTATCTTAATTATGTTTATAAATAATAAGGCCACAATGACTTGGATTTATAATGGAAAGGTAAAAAAATTCAGTCAATACGTATTATTATGACAATATGTCGTGTAAATTTAAATAAATACGAGTGAATAATGATGATCTTACAATTCTCTCCCCATGCCTGACATTTTATATCCACCGAAAGGAGTATAAGGAGTAATAAGATCATATCCATTTATCCTGTTTGAACAAAATTCATAGCTATGACAATGTTTCAACGTATCATTAAAAGTAAGGAGTATTTCTTAATTATTTCTTAATTATAACAAACCAGACACTTCCAGCTTCTACGGCTTTAGCAAACGTTAAAGCTTGATTAATATCCTTTGTGATAATACCGGCTGCCAGACCGTAATTAGTTTTATTTGCTCTATCAATAACTTCCTCAAGATTATTAAATTTGAAGACCGATTGAACGGGTCCGAAAATTTCCTCCTTAGCGATTCTCATGTTATCTTGAACGTCGGCAAATAGAGTCGGCTTTAAATAATTAACATCATCAATACAGTATAATAATTGCTTGACATAAATAAGCGAGCAGAACACTTACTTGTACAAAGTATCCTTCATTATCAGGACATTCGCCCCCAAAAATTAATCTGGCCCCTTCTTTCTTTCCGGATTCAATTAAATTTAATACTTTGTCAAACATTTCCTTGTCTATTTGGGGCCCCTGATCGGTTTCGGGCGCAAAAGGATTTCCAACGACTCTATTAGCCACCAAATCCCTTGCCTCGCCCACGAACTCATCGTAAATATCCGAATGTACGAACGTGCGCGATCCAGCACAACAGCTCTGCCCATGATTATCGAATATCGCGTGATAAGCGATTTCGGCCGCCTCTCTAACTGCAATTCAACACAAAATATAGCTTTATAATCGCAATATAACTTTTAATATAAAATATAAGCAAAGATACGCCTTTCTTCTTCTTCTTCTTATTCTTATTCTTATTCTTATTCTTATTTCTTATTCTTTTTATAGAATTATAGAATACTAGTAAATAGAAGACGAAGAGGAGCTAACAACTGACCGTCGGCGTCGGCACAGACGACCAAAGGACTTTTACCGCCGAGCTCCAAACTAACGCGCTTCAGATTGCTCGTACCAGCCGCTTTCATAATTAAACGACCCACCTACGGGAATTCAAGGAAATACCGCATCAAGTTGTTGTTGTTATTATTGTTATTGTTATTGTTATTGTTATTGTTATTGTTAATACGCTCGTTTAGATAATTGAACGAGTAGTTAACCTCGGTCGAGCCGGTGAAAGCGACTTTTTTCACGTCCATGTGCTCGGATATCGCAGCCCCGGCTGTCGGCCCGTAGCCGTTAACAACGTTGACGACCCCTGGGGGAAAGCCGGCTTCCTTGGCAAGAGCTGCTACGCACAGGGCGCTCAAGGGCGTCTGCTCAGCCGGTTTCAGGACGATTGTGCATCCAGTCGCTAACGCCGGGCCCCACTTCCAGGCGAGCATCATTATCGGGTAATTCCAAGGTATTATCTGTCCGACGACGCCTACAGCTTCCTTCCGCGTCATGGTCACGTACTCAGTTTCTGTACAGAAAATAGACGAGTCTTGCAAATTATTGTTTGTAATTAAGAAAATCTTTTTACCTGACGATGACACCGTCGAGCCATATATTTTATCGCACCAGCCGGCGTAATAACGAAAGACATCTATGCTCGCTTTAATGTCGGACTCCGCGCTGACGAAGGTTTTCCCGTTGTTCAGAGTTTCAATGCTCGCCAAATACTGCATATCACGCTCAAGGAGATCAGCCAGCTGCACACAACGCATTCGTTTGATTTTGAATTTCAAAAGATTTTCATCGCCATCGAGAGTTTTTTCATTTAAAAATATTTATTATATTACTTTGTGCATTAGTCTTCCTCTTTCCGATGCACTCATCGTACGCCATTTCGAGTTCCGTTTGAACGCTTCGTTAGCCGCCGCGACAGCTTTATCGACATCATCCTGTATAATTTTTGGAAATGCAGATTTTTAAGAAACAGATTCTTTCTTTTTTCTTTTTTCTTTTTTCTTTTTACATTTCGTATACCTTATCTCCTTCGGATACTTCGGCAATTACTCTTTTCGTGGCAGGATTAATTGTTTCGAATTTCTTGCCACTAACTGCATCCACAAATTCATTGTTAATGAACAGCTTTTAAATCAAAGACAAAAAACAATAAAATTGGCTGCGAATATATATATATATATATGTGTGTTTATAGTTATATTGTTATTTAAAAATAATCTCTACTCGTTCATGTGTTAAAAATACATTTTCAATTTATAGGTAAGTTCTAAAGTGAATTATAAGCGTTTCATAAGAGTAACGTGTATAATAGCTTCGTAACAACCACAGAAACGAGGTAATTTTAGCTTTATTTCTAAGCGAATATAATATATTATGTTTTATTTATAAGATGGATTAATTAATTATGTATAAATATAATGTGAACCACATAAATATGAAACTGAACATGAAAATTCGTAAATCATTTTTATTGCCATCACATTTGACGATGTAATTAAGGCTCGAAATATTTTAAATATTTCGAGCAATTTTATTTTATAATAAGAATTGTTTGTAATTAGTAACGAGTATCGTTACAAATTCGTACAATTTTTTTCTTAGATATTGAGAGGCTTTCATTTTGTAAATCCACCTGATAATATATACTCACTAATAAACATTTTTTTTTTTTCAATTTAAACAAGTTTAATTATAATTACCGCGATGTAATTCAATTTATTACTTTAAAATTAGAATAATGATTTTTAAATAAATATTTGGTTATTTTTGTACGATATATTTGCAAAAGATCAATTTTGTAATTAATTATATGCACACAACTGTATTTTATCCTCTTAGCTGCATGGTAACCGTAGTAAACCGAGACTTTGTATTAAAATTGTATAGTATACTATAATCTTATACAATATTATGCTTGAATTCCTTATTATTATAAGGAATTATTTTGTTTTCATAAAAATAATGAAAGTGCCAGGCGAGAAATGTTACTCCGGTCACGAAGGAAATAAAAGAAAGGAAAATATAGTGAGAGAGAGAGAGAATATTGCATAAAATAAATAAAATTAATCTAACCTTCGTGTATTTAATTACCGGCTTGGTAATATCCATTGCTGTTAATTGATATAAATTATACGCTTGCTAAAGCCGAATGTCCAGTCTCTCTTGTCAGATTTGTTTGAATGGCATCTGGCGACTGCAGGGTACGAGCTCCAACCGATTACTGATGCTACACATTCGCACCGACGAGTCCCCAAGTACGAGACGACCTACGTTTTGTGTTTTGGCTGTAGCTCTTATTTTCTGCATTATTGAACCTCCAGTCGGTCAATAATACAGCCAGTGCGTACCACGTAAAAACCCTTAAATTCCCTTTAAATGATTAATAGCAAATGATTTCGCCATTCTTAATGGAAAATAACAATGGCTCTGTAAACAGGTCTTCGAATATATTTATGCTGGATATTTTTGTATAAAAGATTTAATTTGTTTGTTAAAGATAAAGTCAGATAGATAAAGTAAGAAGAAGCTGCTTGCGTAAAATAATTATAGCTCGCAGATTACGCTCACGTAGTGTCGAATATTTCTTATATATATTTATCAAAGAAGAAATACTTGAAAACAATGAAAAAAAAAAAAAAAAGGCTTAAAATTCTTCCTTGTCGGCTGATGATAAAGTGTCCCCTATCCTCTTAACTACGCGAACGAGTTGAATTAAAAAAAATATTAAAAACTAATAAATTATTATGAAATCGTTAATTGTACCGTTAAAATTTGTCAAATTAGTATTTCAGCAAAAAATAATTAATATTTTTAATATTGGAATGATATTTATTTTTTTTTTCTCGTCAATAATTGCAAGGCAGTCGCGATATTTATAATTCAGAACCACATATTTCGTAAAAATAAATTAAGATTCATGACTGCAAGCGTACAATGGAATATTGCCTCATTATAATATGTTTATTACAGATCCAATAAACAGATTATATTTCCAATTATTGCATATCTTCTTTATCCTGATTATTTTGAAATCGTTTTTTTTTTTTTTTTTATCTTTTGTAATTCGATTATTTCGTTGAAAGTTATTTATTTCAAAAGTTTACACATTTCTTTATTTCTATATTATCTTAACTTACTATGGATTTTTTTAACTGTTATTACTAGATTTTAATAACTTGAAAACTTATAATAATTTTAACTCTTCTCTCTTTAATCTATGTTTATATTCAAATTACAAATAAATAATTTATGTTTCAGTCGTTTTGCTTATAACAAAGGAAATCGAGTAAGAATAATTATAAATATTATTGATATACAGCATTCTATTAAAAGCATAAAATTTGTTATTGGACCATGTAACGGCATAAAAGAACTAAATGTTGCAATTAATTAACAAACTGAGTAAATAAGGAAATCTTTTATTTTTTTAAGACGTATGTTAAAAACGAGTGTGAATAGACAGTTTTATGTACATAATTTCATATATTAAATATAATCGGAAAAATGCCGATTCTTAATTCTATAAAAAACTGAAACTATAAATATATGTAGGTAAAGTATGAATAATTCATTACAACTAAGCTAATTTCGCACAGAGTGTTAAAAATGAAGCGAATCCTATTAACATATAAGAAGTATAGACACTAAAATAAGATTATTGTATAAAAATTAATAATTGTATAGGTGATTCGAATTGTAAATGAAACAAAAAAAAAAAAAAAAACAAAGGGAAAAAAATCGAAATATAGATAATCTTGTCGTCAGGCATGTATTGCGAGAAAAAATCAATACATTTCGCAAAAATTATAAGTCATTGGAGAATATACGATTAATAATAAATCGCGAATCTAAGACAAAACAAAAACAGAGTACAATTTGAACCTAAAAAAAATTATACAAAATATAAGTGATAGTAAAAGAAATAGGAGACGCAAAGAGGAAGAATATTAAATTAAATAAATAAATAAATAAATAAATAATGTACTAATGATTTTTTATATAATAATTCTGAGTAAAGGTCTATGTGGAATTGACGAATCAGGAGGTGAGAGAGACCCAATAACCCCAAACATCGAGAGTTGGCAGTTTATTCGGGGCGATGGTTCCATTCAATTAGCCTCTTTAAAATTTTCCGTGTAAATATACAATCTGTAGAATAAATGACATCGATATCAATTATATGGGACTTGTACGGACGAGAGGGCAGAGTAAGAGGGGGGGGGGGAGGTATATATTCACCGATACAATAAATACGATGAATTTAATGATTGAATATGTCCAGTCTTGTCTTGGAAAAGTTAAGTGAGAGTTATATAAAAATTACTATATTCACTATTTCTATGTCTTCATCTTCCGCTGATCCTCCGTCTATCTCTATCCAATGAGAGGAGAGAACCCCGAGTGTCAGAGTCCGAGATCGAACGCGCAGAACTCTTCAATTATTACTTATGGGGAACGTCATCCGACAATCTCAGATGGTCGCTGCTGCTTTCTCTTATGACCGCTATAAGGAATTAAGCTCATAACATGCTATTAGCTCATAACATTATACAGTTAAGGCTCGACGAGCCTTGCGCAGTAACAAATAGCTCCTCTACAAGTAAAACGATAACGAAGCGATTTACGGAAGATCGTTCACTTTTTACGGCGGTTTTTGATTAAGTTAAGCTTTTTCCAATCCTATTCTCGAATGGCCGTAGCGTTGAAATGCTATTTTTGTTTCGTTTAGCTATTAAGGCTATCCACCCCCGCAAGTCATGACCGGGATAACAATGGACACTTTCTTGGTAGATCATGGCCGTTGTTCCGTAAGCTTTTCAGATTAGAGGTATCGATGCTGAATGCTCGTGACGATTATTCAAGACAATTTCATTGTAATGTACAATTGGATACGCAGCATACGACATGACAATTCATCCCTTCTCGAGCCTCCCACCAAATATAAATTATAATTTTACTTCTAAGCTGCTCGGCTACTTTATAAGAGTATGCAGTCGAATTCCAGTCTTAATAGAGATTCCAGCATTAATAGAGAGCGGAATCATTTCTCGTTCTTTTTAAAATGCCTGTTCTCTATATATAACAACATGTTCTTGTACAATAAGGAGTATCGACTTAATTAATATCTATATTTTAATGTTTCGGTTCGCTATGGATTCGGTAGTACTCCTTACTAATTCGCATTACACGAATACGAATCCACTTCTCAGCGTCTTTTCTATAAACTTACACTGCTTCAAAGTCAATATAATTTTATAAGATTTTTACTTGTACGTTGTTGTTTTTTTATTTTACTTTGTGTTTTATACGAATGACTTTATTCAAAAGCAATATCACTGATCTTCAATTACCGAAGCTAAAAACAATAACATTAAATATTATACTCTATGTAATTAATTTTTATTTATCAATTAATGCGTCATAATATGTAATGAAGAAGTTGTAGTTTAATTTCCTGTAAATCTCCGATAGTCAGTGGAAAAATAAATGCTAATACCCACAAATTTTTAATAGCAAATTTAAAATTTTACTCTCGTCATTGAAACTTCGTATTATCTAAATACTTAAATTCCAGTAGGAATAGCAATTGCCAATGCTATTGAAGTAAAACCTGAATCCCGATACTTCAATTTCAATTATTGCTCGAATTATTCCTATAGCAGAAAATACTTATTTTTTTTTTTATTCTTTATCTATTGTTTCTGAAAATACTCTCAATCATAAAATCAAAATAAGTATTCATATAAAAAAGAATCATCTTCTCTAGCTGGGTAATTAACCTGGGTAATTAATTAAGTGAAGTGGTAACATTGTAATGGCTCCTGCCTATGGTGATGATAAGGATAATAAAAAAAAAAAAAAATAATAATAATAATAAAATAGCAGTGATTAAGATTGATCATGCAGATAATGGAAACTCTTCTAATAATTTACCTTTCATATTATAAATTGTCGAAATAAAATTTATCGTTACAATAACTGAAGAAATTCCAGGAATATGAAATTATTTTAAAGATAGCCAAAGGTGAATATATAGTTCATCTTATTTTTGCCGTAGCTTCTCTAAATATTTTACATAATAATACAAAAGAATGCTGCAAGTGATAATAATAATTGTATATTATTCATTTCCGTGATCATGTGTGGATTTCCAAATCTTCTTAATAAAGTAGGAAAATAATAAAACGTCAATTCTATTTTCAATTTTAATTGAATTATAAAATTTTTCGGCATTAATTAATGGCTCAAAATCCATACCCGTAAAAAAGTGGTCATTTCGAATGATGCATCCATTATACTGTAAGTAAATTTGCCGTACGGATTATGTATAAAATAATCATTACATTACAGTGGATGGTTTTAATTAATATGCAACAAACTCTATATATATATTTATTAATACGTCCATTGATCGTTACCGGTGTCCATTAATACATAATAATTGTGTGCATATGAATAATAAGTAAGTCCGTTCTTATATCGTAAAAACGTAAGTTTAGTGATAAAGAAATAAATAAATAAATAAAAGATAAGAAAAGAAATAAAGGTAAATTTATGTAAAAGTACGAATGTATTATTGATTTTTCGTTTGCCGAATTCTAAAAATGTACATAATTAAATTGGTCGAGCGCACGCTTGCAACGACATCTGCCTTTGTTTCAAATAAATCTCACGCCGACGTATAGTCATACGCGTATGACGCTTCTGGATTTTGTATTCGTTTCCACGTATCCGACTATCGTAGCTGTAATAAGTCGACAATGTTGCTTGCTGTTAACAATTCGTGAACGGCCGGCGAGGCGAGGAAGCAGCAGGGGAATGGATAACAAGGAGATGGGGGGCGAGGGGTGACGGAGGGAGGGAGGGAGAAGAGTTTCCTATCGAGAGCTATCATGTACTCATGGTTAAACGAATTCCGACGATAATGTCGAGCCGTTATCGTAACTCGTCGATTCGAGCAGTTCCATTCAATCATGATTCTCAGTAAGTTGTATACTCGCGTTCAGCATGTGACGAAATATTCACGACATTTATTATCTATCAATCATCAACAAAGTCGGAGAAATGTTCACTTTATCTATTATCCGGACACGCAAACCGAAAGAACAGGTGACTTTTTTTATAAATAATTAAGCACACGTCGTGAGACTTTCACGGTTATTGTTATTATTCGTCCTCAGTGACGTTACAAGCCATATGCTTTTCGTTAGAATTACGAGATTACTATAAGAAAAACAATATTAGGAGACTGAAAATAAACGATCCATCGGATATTATTATTCGCATTATATAACAATAATGATCGATTTTACAGGTGAGGTAAAGGAGATGAACATGTTTCAAGCCGTAAATCACGCTCTACATTTATTTTTAGAGAAAGATGATTCAGCAGGTAATTAAAAACTCAAGAAAATAATAAACAGTTCGATTATTAACATGGGTTACGTTTACGTACAATGAGAATATCGATGTATTTCGGGAAACGGAGATCTGGAAGCAATTTTTTTTTCGTCTGCCGTAATCGGTAAATTTTTGTTTTGAAATATGTTTCGGGTGATCGGAAGAGGCCAGAGGCTATGTTATTCATTGGCCTCGGCTTCAGAACGCCGCTGTGTGTGTGTGTGTGTGTGTTAGAGAAGGTGGCGGCGTCGGGGGGGGGAGCAACGAGGAACCAAGCGCGTTATTTAATAGACACGATGAAAGCCTTTTTTAACTTTACCTGGACGAAAATACAATGTTTCTCGGAGGGTCGGGGGTTGGGGGGGAGTGACGTCGGGGTAACGTATGTTGTGCATCCGTTTAATCGCGTTGACCTAATAAGCGGTTAATACGAGACAATCGCGATTCGGACGTCATTCGGCTCTCCACTAGATCGAGTAGAATTTCCCCAGTCAATAGCTTGAAGAGGAAAGCAGCCTCGGGGGCTTAAGAGCTTTAAGTATTAACAATAATAATCGTAAGTGAATAGACGCAGTTAGCGTAAGAAAATATTGATCTCGAGTTTGATTTTAGTTGTCTTCGGGGAGGACGTGGAGTTCGGGGGGGTGTTCCGGTGCTCGGTTGGCCTGAAGGATCGCTTCGGGCAACGTCGCGTGTTCAACACGCCGCTGTGCGAGCAGGGGATCGTCGGCTTCGGGATCGGGCTGGCGAACGTCGGAGTGACGGCCATCGCCGAGATCCAGTTCGCCGACTACATATACCCGGCGTTCGATCAGGTAAAAGAGCGGCGAGCCCCGAGCGGGCGCCGGTAAGCCAGAGCTCTGCACAGCTCGTTTTACTCTCTCTCTTCCCCGACAACGATGCACAGTCGGCATGACACGTCTCCTTTTGCATTGCCGTCCCGACAGCTGGTTAACGAGGCTGCCAAGTGCCGTTACAGAAGCGGCGGTCAATTCGACTGCGGGAAACTGACGGTCCGGGCGCCCTGCGGTGCCGTTGGACACGGCGCCCTTTACCACTCCCAAAGTCCGGAGGCATACTTCGCTCACACTCCCGGGCTCAGGGTCAGTTATGGCGATTAAGCGGCGGCCGAGCCGACATTAGCGTGAGTTGTTGGCCGAGATCGAGAAGGAGAGAGCAGAGAGAGAGAGAGAGAGAGAGAGAGAGAGAGAGAGAGAGAGAGAGAGAGATTGAAAGAGATTGAAAGATATCGCGTCCTTATCGTAATGACTCCAGGTAAGAGCTCTTACCAGACTGCTTGGACCTGCTTGGACCTCACCGGGGACACGTCGGTCAGACGAGTGTTGATTCTCCCCCACCCCCCGTCCATCCACCTGTCCACCTGTCCTCTCGAACCTGTCCGCGGTCCGCTCGCGCGCTTTGTTTTTACGAGAGCGAGTTTAGGACACGCTCTCGTAGCTCTCGTAGCTCACAGTATAGATATCACACCACCGAGTGGCAGGAACATCCGGCTGTTAATGCGGGGCGCAACGTCATCTTGCGACTCGTCGACGCTTAATTAAATATCCCTTGTATCCCTTGTATCCCTTGTATCCCTTGACAAGGCACCAGCGCCTTGACGCGCGATTTCACAATATTTCCGGAGCCTAGGGCCGTGTCAGCCATAGATTTAATCCAGCCTTTTTATCGAATTTTCTAATGCTGCAGGTGGTCATGCCACGTGGACCCGCCCAAGCCAAAGGACTCCTGTTGAGCTGCATCGAGGTGCCGGATCCTTGTATATTTTTCGAACCGAAGATCCTGTATCGCACGGCCGTGGAGGACGTTTCATTAGACTATTACACCTTACCTCTCGAGAAAGCCGAAGTCGTACGCGAAGGTCAGTCGATGATATACTTCTTTCCCTTTATTACAGCGAATAATCCTATTATCGAACATCCAACGATTCAACCCTCGTTAACATTAATATTAAGCGAATTCTCACGTTAATGAAACTAAAACGTTTACTTAAACTCGACTCCACCTTGGCCCTTTAGCCGATTACTAGTTATTGGTAAGTTTAAGTTTAATGGTAATCCCATTTTATTGTTATTGAAAATGAGTTCCCGCCTTGGAATAGATAGACCCAACGCGTTATTGTGGTTAATTAAATTAATTGAACGAGAAGGTAAGGAAAGGTAAGGTAAGGTAAGGTAAGGTGTCCTGTCCTTGGGGTTCGGCTGGTTGGTCTTTCGTTTTCAATCGCACGGCCATTGTGTGAGAGACTCCGGATTTCTGGATACGTTATTTTTGTCAGCAGGGGATGCAATAACGCTGATTGGATGGGGAACGCAAGTGCACGTTCTATTGGAGACCGCGGATATCGTGAAGGAGAAGCTCGGCGCATCCTGCGAGGTCATAGACCTGCGCTCGATACTCCCTTGGGACTCGGAGACCATTTGCAACGTAAGCCGCTTTCCTAGACAAGCAGAAGAAGCAGAAGAACGCCGAGCCTGTGTTATTAACTGATCAATGAATTTATTTATATTTCAGTCGGTCCGGAAAACCGGACGCGTCGTTGTCTCCCACGAAGCTCCGCTGACCCAGGGCTTCGGAAGTGAAATCGCCGCGACGATTCAGGTTCGAAACACCAATTTTTATGATTAAAATACGCCCCCCATACCGGCTCAATTGTCTGAAATTAAAAAAAAAAAAAACGTTAAATACAAATAACGAAAGACGCGTGTGTTTATATACTCACCTTAGATAGTGACCTTAGCGCTTCGTCGATGGCCGATATCCTTTTGCTAACTTGCATTGTCACATTGCAGGAAGAATGTTTTTTAAGCTTGGAAGCTCCGATCGCGAGGGTCACAGGCTGGGACACGCCCTTCCCTCACGTATACGAAAAATATTATCTGCCGGACAAGTGGCGCTGCTTCGAAAGTATAAAGAATACATTGGAATATTGAATGCGACTGCATCTGGACACGACATTATTATTATTAAAGTAAGGCGGTTTTTGCAAGAGTCAGATTCTTTTTTTTATATATAAAGCTACGAACACTTTCGTATCACGTGGACACCTAAACCGGTCTGGTAACGACAACTTTATCTTGCGCATTCGGTCTGATTATTCACCACTGTAATACTCTCACCTAAGAAGGGGCAATGGATTACAAAAAAAAAAAAACAAAAAAAACAAAAAAAAAGACGTATTATAATCACAAAATATATTTTGCGGTAATTAATCCTTAAACACGGAATAATAATGAGCAATTGATTTTGTAACATAAAGCACTTTATTGCTTAACGATAATTGTCCGTAAAATAGAATCTCTGCAGGTGGATATTTTTTTTTTTTTTTTTTTATTCTTGAATGCGAGACAAAAAGTTATATTTAAGTATGATAAATACTTTTTTTATATTTACATGAGTAATTTCACTTTATCGTTAGTGCACTTTTATCGTTCGTTTATATGAAATTTTATAAGAAAAAGATATATGAAAAATGTTAATATTATTCCGCCTCATGTATGCTAATTCATTATTAATGTAAATTACTAGATTCGAAAGTAACGGAGATTGATACAATATTCGAATAAAAGCGTTACACGTAACACGTTTGTACGTTACAACAAAATATAATAAAGTATATTATAAAAATCCATTAGATTCTCTATTATGAGATAACTCTCGAAAGTGTAAGACTCCAAAATATAATAAATGATGTAAGTATTTACATTAAAAATTATGTATTCAATTAATAATATGATATATACGTATTATTTGTCACAAGTATTTCAGCAATATCTTCATGCTTTTTACTTTCTTTTTTTTTTTCATGAAAATTAGTCGTAATATGTACACACTTAACTTTGAATAAATATATCTATACTATAGTATCAATAACATGTACAATTTCGTGTATGGGAAACAGTAGGTGATGTATTATGTAATGAAAAATACATAATACATCGATCGGAAGGAATTGAAACAAGCATTGGATCATATTAGTCGGATAGATAAGTTGTTTAAATTTTTATCGAATGGTAGCTACACATTCTCAGTAGTATACATATCATTAGTAGTTACAATACATATATGTATAAATTAAAATCATAACTTATAGAATACTTCAAGTGACAGACAAAAATATTTAGCATGAAATTATTTTGTCGTTTCGAATTACGTAATTCATATCAATTAATTAAATCAATGAATTTGAATTTAACTCACGATCATTTTTAATTAATTGAACCGAGTCAATGTTTTAAAAACCGACTGATACACGAAAGAAATGTAATCGAACCAATTTTGAAAAATGTTTCAACATATTTTTCAACTCGCGATAAAAAATATATTTATAAATTAAAAATTATATATGATAAATAAGAACGAGAATTACAAGATATCAAATTAATTATTTTCGCACTACTTCGGCACTGTATCTACATTATATTTGTAAATAAAGATAATTTGTTCGATATAATTATTAATTTTAAAAGCCCGCGCAGTTATAATTACGTTTTATCCCATTAAAAATACTCTGCAAATATGATTAATTTGATACTGTACAAATTAGAATTAATTTGATTGAGCGAGAGCTTCATATTTTCTAGTACACAACACACAGTCTGAGGGCTAAATGTCTATAAAGTCAATATGTTCTAATTATCTTATTGCGGAGAAAAAAAAATCCGCTTTAAAGTTAGTTTCTTCTTTCTTTTGTTTTTATCAGAAATGCTTAATAGTAGTTATTGTTCAATATATTGTAAGTGCACATTGCTCTTGCATTTTTAAAGAACGATTTATCAGATTTGCGAATGCAATTAAACAAGACGTAGTTTATTAAAGTGAAAAATTAACACACTTAAAATGAGTTTTTTTACATTCACACAAGATTCAACAAAATTCATGTTAAATAATATTCAAACCTTTGTGAAAGTTTTTATTAAAAGTTGAATTTGTTCTCCATTAGATAGTCTTATGAATATTAAAGAGTGTAGCATAGATGGCGGAATAAATATAATATTTCAATCAATAGAAAATAATTTTATGCACATAAAATATTTATTTGAAGCATTCGTTAATGCTGCTCGTGTACATGCATATGAAATAAATAAATTGATTTTGAAAGAAAAGACTAGCAAATTATGTTTTGTTGCATCGAACGGCTAAGGCTTATATCTGCTCTTATTGCAGATTTTAACTTTGTTTGATAGTTGACATATTTTATTTAGAATAAAAAGGAATAATAAAAGCTTCTTTCCATATTATGATTGACACGCAGAAAAAAGTTACGCGAATATGTAAATATATAAAGTATGCAAATACGTAAAGTTGAAAAAACTAGTTCGATCTTGTATTCGTAAATCATATGTTGTAATTACGATTATTACAATGTAATAATTGCTGATCGGTACTGCAGAGAATAATTCGATGTTCGAGCATTCTTCGAATAAAAAGTTAATATTAATCTTTATTAAGAGTTTTGAAATTAATTAGCTTATTCGATTGCCGTTGTTCATTAAGTTCGGTAATTGTTAGCGAAAACCTCCTACGTGTATTAGAAGAGTGGATAAATTTAAATCAAGTTTATATCGCGCGCGCGCGTTTCTATGTGTCAAGATAAAAGCAGTGAAAATAGAATGACAATAATCCTAAGCTAATTTATAAGATTTGTCCTTGAAATCCCCGGTAGAAGATATATTTTAGTCATCCAGCTTTATCAATGTATAGAGAGAGATAATTGTAATTTAAAGGCGCTTTACGAGATGCTACAGTATGTGAAATAAACAGTTTATTATTTCGGCTACATTTCTTTCTATTGGTAATATCGCGAAGGGGGGGGAGGGGAAGGTAGAAGATTTGGAAAATAAATTAAGTCGAGGAATCGTTCATCGTCATTTTTTATAGAAGCATTTCGTCAGATCGACATTGGACAATTGGTAACAGGAGATAAAGAATACAGGGGGAAGGGAGGGGGGTTGGAAGTCGGTACACAGAGCGACTGTCAGTAATTCGCGCGACTTAGCCTTGCTTTCCTTCAAAATCACGCTTAGATCGCGCGCAATCATCAAGTGCCCCAGAGACAACGGCTAATCGCAAAAAGACAACAGCTGAGCCTGCCTTCCAGTCGGGCACCGCACCCACACGCACATGCACATGCAGGAGGGCGTCAGAGATAGATAGATAGATAGATAGATAGATAGATAGAGAGAGAGAGAGAGAGAGAGAGAGAGAGAGAGAGCGCGTCAGATCCTGCAACGAGTCGCGTAAAAATATTCTCAATGCTGATGGAAGTGTGTGAGTGAGTAGTGCGCTCCCCCTTCCCCCGTCGGTATTTTGTAATTTGAAAGGGAAACCACATTCTTTCACTGTGTATTATGATACGTGAAAGTTGGCCGAGTCAGGCTCGCGCCCTCCGCTGCGATACCATAGCACGCGGGACAGTAGTGCTCGCATGTTCTAGCCACACACAGTTACGCACGTGCACATGCACACAGATAGAGATAGATAAAGATAGATAGATAGATAGAGAGAGAGAGAGAGAGAGAGAGAGAGAGAGAGAGAGAGCAAACGGGCGCTCGGAGTTTAAAGCGTCGAAGGTCGACCGCTTGGCTACCGTGCGTATTCCTTCTATCCGCTCGATCGGCTACGGTCCTCCTTATCTAGCTTCGGGCGCTCCAGGTGCCTCGAGTCTCCCGTTTCGTCTCCTTCAGTCTGCCATTGTTCCAAATGACAAAAGGTCGTCGTGCGGATGACCCAAGGACCCGCGTTCGCGTTCCTATGTGGGAGTCGATCGCCCATCTCCCGATAGACCATGATCCAAGCGAACGCGATTTTTCGACCCCCCATGGTGCCACGGGTTATTCCAATCGGTCGAAGCGATCAGCCCCGATACCTCTTGCTCCCAGACGTCCGTAAAGAGAATTAATAATCGGACATCGACCAAGTCTCTGCTTGTGTGGATGTTCACTCTACGCTCCCATGCTTCCCTAACAGATAAATTTATCGTACTTCGCTCCGAGATTCTTTCGCCTTCTGCAACACTTATTTTTATTATTCCGGAATCATTCGCTCCGTTACTTTATACTCGGATATTCGACATTTTTTCGAAAGAAATTTTTGTTTTTTTATTATTATCAGTCTCAAACGCTCAGATAATAAATATGACTCTGACTTACGGATAATCGGATCCACCTTATTAATACACCTTAACCAATTTTATTCAATTTAATCATAAAATCTTTGAAGGGACCGTGTTGCCGACAATCTAAGCTCTCACAGTTCCGTCATTATTAAATAATTAAATTTACAGCTATTTTCATTCGGAATTTCATGCCGTCAGTCTTGTGTGTGTGTTATACCGGCCATGTTTCTTACGCGTACCAACCAATGCCTGCTAATTGTTATAAATTCATCGTTTTAAAGTTTATTTTAAAAGTATTTTATGTTAAGGACAAATTTTCCCTTTTCACCTATTTATATTATTAACTGTATTTATGAGACGATATTATTACCCTAATGAAATCTATGATATATTTACGATAAAATTGAATTATCCGCGAAGGCAAGATTTTTAATTACTGCAGCGTAGATCAAATAAAATGTCCTACTTACACATTGTAAACTTGAATTTTCGAAGGCTACGTCGATTGTATTGTGTCGGGAAAAATATTTATGCAAAACTGACCAAGTAAATTTCTTATAATGTTAACGAATCATTCATTATTTCGTATAAAAAATATATATTGCTTTTTTAACTAAAGTATTTGACACTACGTGTATGATGTGTACATGTATTATATGATAAGAGATTACGTTGTCATTCATTATCGCGAAATATTTAATCTTTCTCGTATTTAAAAAATAATTTATGTAAAAACTTAGGATTTTACAGCATTTATAATGTACTTAAATGTACTTAAACGTACCTTCGTAATTACTTTTACAATAATTTTTTGGCATTTATAAAAAGTCCGAAATTCAAATTCACCTGAAAAATTGTTATCTTTTTGAATTCTAATGTAATTAAAACATATTTTAGATAAAATTCATAAATTAATTTCATAAATAACACGAGACTATTAGCTCGAGATAATCTGATGTTAAAACTCGATATAATAGAATTTTATTCCTAATGATTTCATATTTCCACACGGTTTATCAATTTCAAACAATTTATTTTCTAATAATTGTGAAAGTAAAATGTGAATAGATTTATTAATAAGTATAAAAATTGATTTTATAATTGCGAGAGCTATTGTTTACATTTAATGCACATTCTCATATGCAATTGATGCTGTTACAGAGCTTGGCATTAATGCATGTTATATATATATATATATACACGCACACATTCTGAACATTGGAAATTCTATTGCAAATACATACGTTCTTATTTTATTAATAAGTCATTTATCTTAATTTAAATATATTTTTAAAAAGTAAAATATTCAAATATTTGACATTATAATTATACTGAGAATAAATGTATTGAAAATTAAATAAATATATTCACAAATAAGTTAGTTAATATTTAAGAAATTAATCAATAAGATCATTATGTTATCGAATCTGTCTCCCACAATCATAAATAATTAATTACGGTTATCTAATCTGAAGTTTGAATTTAAAAAAATTTTTATACATTAAGCTTAATATTCTGTAAGGAGTTAAAAGTGATAAATAGTAATTAATCATTAAAAAATATTGTTGCTTTTAATTTTCTTATAAATTATTTTATAATTTAACAGTAATGTATGTTAATTATGTGGATATAAGAGCATAGGTAGGAAAAGACTATTTTTACGTGGAAGAATAAATATGATAAACGTGTAATCGGCCATAAATTCTTTGACGTGTTATACTTCATACATTTAAAATACAATCTGAAAAATAATGAGCTTAGCCATTATGTGATGAAATATTAAGATTTTTATAATACATCAGTTGGTATCGTAAAATTATTTCTTTGTCAATAAATGATATTGTAAATAAATGATTTAAAAGTATAATATAAGTATCATAATTATTCTGATTGATGTAATATATATGCTTCGAGTACCTTACGAATAATTGTTAATATCAGCTATTTAAATATGTCAATTTTTTTGTAATACATAAGATGATGAGCTTTTTCCCAAATTCAATACAGTGAACGAAAGACTGAGATTGAGACTGAGAGTGAGATCGAAGGAGAGAGATAGAGAGAGAGAGAGAGAGAGAAACACACACACACACACACGCGCGCGTACAAACGCACGGATACATGCAGGCACTTTCTTATATATACTTATTTATGTAATTGATGTACAAATTATTAGCCGTTAATAAAACAGTTGCTTATAATGATTGATAAAGATCTAATAAATGTTTATATCCGAAAAGTGATTATGTGCTTCTTACATAATCATTGGGAGAGTATCGAGATGTCGTAAAGGGTAATTATATTTACATTCAGAAATTGTATAATTTTTATCGTGCATTCAATAAAACTTTAAAATAGTATGTACGATTGATAGTATGCAGTAAATTTCATGTAATTCCTTGACTTTATTTATTTTTGTATATTTATCTTGAGCACACCGAGCTATCGTTAACATCAATATAATCATCTGAGAATAACGAGCGATTACTATTGCACGTGCAGCTGACGAAGAATTGGGCTTATAAAAAAAAAATAAAGAAAAAAGGAGAGAAAGAAAATTAAGATAGAGAGAGAGAGAGAGAGAGAGAGAAAGTCATTATTATTAAACGAATTATAAGCGACGTCGTAAAAATGTAAAAATGTACAAATACGTGCACGTAATTAAAAGCTAATGAAGTAACGTTTTTTGATAACCGCTCTCTTAACATTCACAGGCTGGCTGGCTGGCTGGCTTCGAGTACATTTGCGCATATGGGCAAATTAAATAGCCCGCTCCTCCGTATTATTCGTGCATTCCCATGGGCAAATTATAAAAACGGAGAAGGAAAGATCGCTCGTACAAAGCGGCATTCCTCGCTCGTAGTTGTACTTTTACTTATTGTTGCCGTTACGCTTCTATCCTCGATTTAACGTGGAGTTGGCCAAGTGCGCACCCGTAATTGCATCTCCGCCGAAGTTTCCTCCTCCTCCTCCTCCTCCTCCTCCTCCTCCTTTATACCAAACATCCATGCGACGCGATTAAGCTCGCTTGCGTCACGGTAGAGCTTAACATTGGGCATAACGGAAGGTGTTGAAAATATGTTGACAACGTCTCGGTGGTACGATGCGACCTCGAGGAGGACGAATATCGACGGTAGAGGTTGCGCGCCACTTACGAGATTAATAGGAACTCAGCGACGTCGCGGAGGCTTTAATCAAGCTACGCTTTAATGTACACGGCTGTGGTTTTATGGCCGGTTAGCGTCTCGCGCCGTCGGTCTTGCCGATGAAAGGCTTTTCCGAGCTTCGATAGGTCGCTTCCGTCTTTCCTGCGCACGCAATCGAACGAAAGAGAAGGCCAATAGCTCGGATTCTCTTTCGTTCGACGGCGGCGGTGGCGGTGGTGGCGGCGGTGGTGGCGGTGGTGGTGGTGGCGGTGGTGGTGGTGGTGGCGGCTACGACGACGACGACGACGACGACGACGACGACGCGATAGTGGTCTTGCTGGGGGGAGGGGAGACCGGAGACGGGAAGGAGCTGCGACGAATATTAAGGAAAGTTGCACAATTAATGCGTATGCGAGCCAGGACTCTGACATAAGATGAGATAGTAATTTAGTTGGAATTCTCCCGAGTCGTGGCGCCGAGTACACGTATCATAAGGATCCCCCTTTCGCACAATGTGTCGCGGAAAATGCCCGGGCCGACCGATGCCGATCTGCTTCTGCCACTTCTCGCAATTCTCGCCCATGTTTTTACGTAATTCCGTAAGGGAAATTGCACGCGCTCCTTTATCCTGCTTTTCGCCGACCCGTTGCATTAGCCGCCACGTATCGGCCACTTAATTCTCAAAAATTAATAGCCAAAGTTAATTATAGATAGACCGGCGCGTATTTTCTCACTCGCTCTTTTTTTTTTTACACAACCGAGCCTCGCCTCGCCTCGCCTCGCCTCGCAATAACCCCACCGGCGAACTTTAAAGCACGCTCTCGCGAGGGAAAATTCAAATTCAATCTGAAAGGGTATTTGAGAATTTGCCTCGTGTCTTTGGAAATCGCGATAAAGTCTTGTTCCGTCCGTAAACAGGAAATCCCAACGAACTTTCTTTTTTTCTCTCTCTCTCTCTCTCTCCAAATGGAGGGAGTATCGTCGATTTCGGAAATCCGTAAAAACGATTGAGCTCGAACTAATCGACCCATTTCTAGCCAATCCCTTCGCTATTTCCTTTTTTTATTCACAGGCCACTGCGTGTCCAATAATTCTAGAACGAATATCATACAAGAAGTATGATAAAAATTTGTTAGCTGTGACGTTTCACGTCGGCATATCGGCAGTACGTCTAGAGCCCCAGATGTTTCTAAAACTATAGAGCGGCTTAGGCCTTTCGTAAAAACTTGGAGGCTAGGAGATTGTTCCTTACGAGAGTTGAGAAAAAAAAAAAAATATAAAACTAACGCGCTTGTATAATACAGAGATACGGAGATAAGTATCGCATTCACAAGTAGACGTGTATTATTAATTGAAGCTCAATCTCGGTTCGCTTCAATATGAATTGTTTTACAAGAGCTTGAATTGTATGGGCGGTCGGCCGATAGTTCGGCGAGGAGGGTATAGAGAGAGGGGGGGGCGAGGATGGTGCACTTAATGCTCGGATGCCAGAGCCTCGAGCGGCAATTACATCATTAGTAAACAAACGCCAAGTGGCGCATGGGGACTCTTCGCTCCGGGCTCCGAGAGAGAGAGAGAGAGAGAGAGACTTTTTTCATCGGGATTTTAGGGCAGTGAAAAGATAGAGGGGATCGCCATGCCCGAGCTCTAGGGCTGTTCTCTATATTATATTACGTATGCCGCTGCAGGCCTCGACAGGGAGTAGTAGTAGCTTTGGCTAAGCGCCGTGTTCTGGTGCTAATTGACAATAAGTGCACCGAGGCTTCTTCACTCGCTATCACTCGCTCCGCGAAAGAGTTTCTAACGCTCGTTTTAATTATTTTACCGAGAGGATGTGTCGCCTGTAGATTAAGCTTCTCATTTCCGAGTTACGGACCGCTGATATACTTTTACTAAAGCACTCTATATATATACGTATATATATAGAATTAGCTCGCTCGTACACGATATTTCTAATTAATCCATTAAAATAAGAATGGCGAGAGCGTGGCTTTACGCTCCTTACAAAGACAACGACTCCTTCGTCGTTTTCGTATCTTTTTACAAGTAATTAAAGTAATATTAAAAGCTTGAGCCATCAATCGTTTTCGATAAGTCTCAGCAGCGCTGGAATAGAATTACTTTCTCGCAATGAAAATTCGTCGTTAGACAATTAATATTCTTAACGAGCAATGAAAAGCCTTTATTACGTAGTTTTTAACATCGATTTAACTACTTTAACCGATTCATTTTAAATTTAATAACCTTCACTTTATATTAATGTATATGTATAATAAGTAAATAGTGTAGATATTTATAGACTCGTTTATATTAATGTACATTTATATAAGTAGTATATATAGTGTAAATATTTATAAACTCGGCGCGGGTTCATATAAAATTACGAATTAAATTTCACGAGATAAAATCCGAGAAAGGGATTTTAGGGAATTATTAATATTAGATAGGCAGCATAAAGGCATTTAATTATAGTAGAGAATATTTAATGTGATCTACTGTAATCGCTTTTCAATGCTTACTTGAAAATTATACCACGAAACGAAGATTGGATAACGTATTTTTAAAAATTACAAATTACTATTCTGGATAAATTTGTATTTATTTATCAAGTTGGGCGCATTAAATAAAAAATAATAAAATATTATTAAGATAATATCTTGTAGATTGGAATAATGAAGTTATTTAAATTCTTAAATTAAAAATCGTATTAATAAAACATCAACCGTAAGTAGTTACAATGAAAAAAGTAAGCTTAATTTATCTATTAAAGCTGTTTTTGGTGTGTGTTCGCATTAGCATTAGAAGAAATTCACAAAAAATTAAATAACATTTAATATTTATCTATTAAACTTTGTAAGGCAATCGATATTTTCTATAACGTGATTAAATTTTTTTATACAAAGTGATCTACATGTACACATCGTGACATCAATTTATTGAGTAATTATTCATAATCGTAATTGAAACGTTACAACATTTTATCAATTTTTCCGATATTTGTAAAACAAACAAACGAGTAAAAAAAAAAAAAAAAAAAAAAAAAAAGGAATTGTAACGACATATGTAATATCGAAGAGCAACAAACATCATCCGTTACTTATCATTTTAAAATGCAAGTCCATACAAAAGCAGAAGTTGTTTGGACACTTTCATTCAGCTACATTTTGTTATGCTTGCTATTCATGCATTTGTCCGAGATTATATGAAATTGGCAATAATTTACTTCTTTTTCTGATAAAAATTATCCATTTACGCCAAAAAAAAATATTCCTGTGCGTGTAGTTCTTCTCTAAATACAGACACAAGTTATAAGAAGTAAGCACTGTTCTGCGCTATTCACATCCTTCGTTATTGAAAGTACATTTGCATTCCTTTCTTTGGAACGGAATATTAAGTAATTCAAACATTACCATGCTTTTCAAAATTTCATATTAATTTATAGCTCTCGACGATGACTCTTTTTTCGTTCTCAATGTTAGCCGTACAATATTCAAGTTCCGTTAATATCGTATCCATTGCCTTCGCACTCAATCGCGTTTGACCATTTAATTATTATATTTAATATAACATGAATAACCTCTGGCCGCTTGCTTAATATAATTTTGGATTTTTAACAAGGCTGTAAGATTATATTCGTCTTGAGAGCTCGACAAGTGACCGTAAATAAAAGCCTTTCGATTTCATAAAATTAACCGCATGTATTATTTATTGCCGATCATTTAAGCGAAGGCACAACACAACCGACTTATATATATATATATAAACGAATCTAAAGAAACAAAATTCAAAAAGTCCCGATTAGAGCAGCTTATTATTGCTTTACCTCACAATGTTCGTTCGTCTTTATAAGCTTCGAAAGTATTAAATATTAATTTTTGTAATTAAATTAAACTTTAAACAGAAATAGTCAAGGTATCGAACTAACCGTAATAACGGTTTCTCCCCCGAATAGTTCCGATTAGATGACCTAAACTATTTAAAATTTATAAACTGTTTTTGGGGAGTAATCTCCGACTGTATGTCATTGCACTCCGGTAAGATACCGAGGTGCGAGAGTTTCGAGGAAAATGGTTGGCAGGGATCCGTAGGAAACGAGTTCGGGAAGATTCGAGAAGGCCGTTCGTGACAGTCAGTCTTTAGGATTCGAAAGACGAGGAAAAGCTTGGGAAGCCGTGAGGGTTTTGTCGCCATTAAAAAACGCCAGCCAACGCTAGAAAACACGTTAGAACGATTGACGAATTTTTTTAAATACGTAATATCAAAATATTCTATTGGAATGAGAGTTATATTGGCTGTTGAAAAAAATGTTACGTATTAAAATTAATACATCGTACCGAGTGCTTTTATTTATTTCCAATTACTTATAAAGCATTTCAGACAATTTGTTATTTATTTTAATGGCCACATTGTACTATTTTAATCAAATCCCTGGAACAATACCTTCGTTGCGACGGATCGTAATAACGAAATTGTAAACGGAGAATAAAACGTTGCGCAAGAATATTATTTTAATCAACAATATTTATTTACATTTAAATTTCAATCGGCCGATTGAATTAACAATCTGCTATTTATATTGAGGCTTAGATGTGAGCTGTCACTAGTAGAGACGCGCCCGTCTCGGCTCGCCGGTCCTTTGAATTGATAAAATTTATAAAATATATTAAATTCCATGAAACTGAAATTACAAAAACAAAAAAAAAAAAAAAAAACTGTGCTTATTACCTTTACTGACATACTTGCTTGGATAATTTTTTGACGAAAAGATCATGTTATTTTACAGATAAATTGAATTTACAAAAAAAAAAAAAGTAAAATATATTTTTTTTTTTATACCGACATTGGCATTTTCATTTTGTATTTTGTATAATTACGGGAAATGACAATTGAATAATGCTTCTCTCGTATAATTTTTGTCCAACTTCGTGCTCTTCGTTTATCAAATACAATGGAGTAATTTCGCAAATGCGAACTTTTCAATGTACGGAATACTCGTAGTAATGCGATTACTTGGATCTCTCTTATATTTTTATTTGAGAATCTACTTTATTTTCATCCACGTTAAACTTGTATTTTCAGTATGAACGAAAAATATTAAATATTACCGATGCTGCCGGCTTATGCTTTTTCCTCCACAAAATTCTAATATCATTATCTAATATCATTATTGTTATTATTATTATCAACGTTATTAACGTTTTAATAAATTAATTTGAATAGAATGCATGTATTTCAGAATATTTTAGCGAAGCCTAATTATAATACGTTTAAGTATAGCAGTGATTAATTATTCCTGAAATTATCGTAACCTAAATATTGCATTGCACGATAAAGTACTTCGATAAAATATGCTTAGCAAGAAGAATATTTTAAATTAAACGTATATAAATTGAATCATTGAATTATTTTTTTTTTTTTTTACCGGAATTAGAGCGTAGAACGTCGTTCCTGCTTGAAAAACGAGCAGGAACTGCGAAAACCGATATTTCGAAGAGAGATTTTCAAGTAAAAGCGAGAGAGGAAATCAATGGGAACGAGTCCGCAAAGACATTTTCACCGCGCAAGTTTATTGTCGGGTTGGTTAGTAGCGTGGAGCGGGGAGCGGGTAGCGGGGAGCGGTAAAGAGTTTTGGAACATTCGGAAGTAGATGGAAACCTGTTGTTGCGAGCGGACGTGTCCTACGCTTAGCGGATTACTTTTTAAGTCGATGGGACTTTTAAATCTGGATATGAGCGATCGAGTCAGGTCAGAAATTTGTGCCGTTACCTTGGGCTAACCTATCTTATCCATTCGCGATAACCGTACGAATAACAGGCATCAAAAATGACTTGTTTATTGCTTAAAAATGCGACAAGTACAATAATAATCTCCTATTTATGATACTTTTAAAAATTATGTTGCAATAAAAAATCCAGGTAATTATAAAGATAATGCGGCCTTTGCAGATCATTTTGCAATTTTACCTAGCCTTAATAACACACAAATATTGTTTTATAATGATTAATAATGAGAATATGTCTTTACGTGCATAATTTAAGCGAATCTACAATCATTATCAGGCGTACGATTAAGAAATTCAGTGAGAATTCATAAATAATTTCTTATATAAGTATAATTACAGTAGCCTATAATTGATTTCCACATCTTTCCAAATTAGTTATAATCTAAGTAGAAATAAACGTAAGTGTATAATATTCCAGTTAATAAAATGTCTTCATATTTAGTATTTTACGTCATCGTTTGTAAAATACTTGTACGAAAATTGATTCCTCGCAATGAATAAAACCCTTTTAATAATTTTTAAATTTTAATAATTATGAAAAAAAAAAAATCTTACCAACTCTTCTGGACTTTATAAAATAAGAATCTAAAGACTTAGTTATTTTGATATAAATATACCGAGTATCTTTTATTCTGATATTGAAGTAATAGTTTATACAAATTTCTGTATATTACATTGTATTAAGTTATTATCAAAATAAAAGAATAATCATCTTCAAGTACCTCTTCTCCTCATCTTGTATTACATGAAAATAGAATTTTATTTTTTCTTTGTTCTCTCTCTCTCTCTCTCTCTCTCTCGCTCTCTCCATGTTTCAACCATCTCTTTTTAATGGCACACATTATTCAAGTAAAAAATTTAAATAGATTTTTATTCATTAAGAGTTTATTAGATATAGTATAGATTAGAAAAATATAACGTTATTGTTAAAAATAAAATTAAGTCTTGTAAACAAATAAGTTTATGACAAAATTATTGACTTGCCTAATGAATGCGAATATAATTATAATTTAATTTTATGCAAATTCATATTTTATAAACATATCACTGTCGTTTAATGAGTTCAGATAAATATATTCTCATTTCAACGAGCTAGGAAATTATTACAATCGTAGTTAAAAATTAAACGCGTTCAAGTCATAGAAATATCTGTAATATTGTAAATATAAATCGTCACTTAAGTAACATTAATTATTATCACAAGAAACCTAAGTAATAAAACTTTACCAAGTTTACGAAAAAATAAACATTACGAAAGTACAATATAATAACGAATAGTATATTAAATATTTAAATATTTGTTAAATTTACGTAAATAAAATTTTTAATATTCTTATTGAATATTTATATGTAATTGGTGCAGCCAAATATACAATAATTATATTAATCAAACAACGATTATTACTAATTGACAAAAGTAAGATAAGCTTTATAACATTAAATAATATTTATACATTTTTAAGAAAATATTAGCATTCGACTAGTGGTAATAATTAAAAATGTTCAAACAAATGAAAAAATAGACCGATTTAATAAAAAAAATGTTTACATACACATTTACATATTTAATGTAGAAAACAAATAATTTTTCTAGCCATAGATAAGTAAACTAGCACATGCTCATTCTACATATATTTATTAATATCTAACCGTGAAATATCAAAGCAGATTAGAATTTTTATTATATATTAGATTTTACGATCTAGCATACTCACGAGTAAGATTCTTGATAAACAAATGATTATAGTATTTTAAATATAAAGATTAAAGTAATATTTTAATGACTTTTTGACGTAGAACATGATCTCGGCTTTTAGGGATGCACATAAGGGACTTGGAGCTTTATTTAAGTATTTGTTTATTTGGCGAGGCGAAATATTACTTTAGAATATCAAATAAAAAAAAAAGAACTGGAATTGTCAGTTCTTCTCTAATTGAAAATATATGATTCGAAAGATGCAGTTTTATTGTAGGAAATGCATTGGTCTTTAAGTTTATAGAAAACTTATGCATCGAAATGATAAATTGTACGGGTAAACCCTTAATATTTATGATCCATGCTGCATGGAACTTTTTTAAAAAAAATATTAACCATTCGCAAGGAATTCGTTGTTTTTTGAATAAAATTCAGTTGCCCCCCCCTTTCTCTCCTCCGTTCGAGCTTTAAGCAAAAACGTTCAAACGTGCTTTTACACATTTTCATTTGTATTTCATTATTTTCCGTAATTTTTTTATCATTATTTATTCGTAAAATTACCATGATTTTTATTTTCGTCTCTGCTGCTGATAATCGCATATTACATTTAGTCTAATTATAGCTGAGATACTGCTAAAGTGATCGGTAAAGCTCGAACCTGCTATTTTAGTTATTGGCTCTTTTCGGTTTCGTATTTCTCTATATTTTACTAATATTATATTTGCTCCATCCAAGGCATCCATCTAACCTCCCAATCATGTAACCATGAATGTAATTCACATTCAATCTTAAAAAGTCCTCGTAGATAAGATACAAATGCATCAGTTGTTTTTCTTTCCATTCTATGAAAAATTTCTTTTCTGGTTTACCTTGACTTAACTCGATTACTTACTGTATTTTTTATATTTTCTATCTCTTTTTTTCCGCTTCACATTCAATTATTGTACTTTCAATTCCAATAGCTACTCTCGATTAGCTTCATAAGCTTCCGAATTATTGACAAAACCAACTTTTTGACTTTGAATTATCTTCACGCATTGTATATTAACAATAAGCGATAGTTTTTTTTTTCTTTTTCTCTTTCTATTACATTCCACGATCGACTTGCTGAGTTAATATCCATTATTTCTTCATCGCTAATCCCTTATACACACAATATCATACTATACGTTTGATTTCCTTCCAAGAATTTCGTAATTCTATTCTTAGACATGATTTAGGAATATTTCGTAGAACCTTGAATTCTTCCTTAATTTAATTGTCTTTACAATTTAATGCATCGCCGTAATTTTGTTCCCCTTCTCTACTTGCCTATTTGTTTACGTAATCGTCTCGAATTTCCAGACTCCGATAAAGTAATTAAGAAAAATTTATGGAAGTCATTAGAATTATTTGTATTCCTTTAGTTGGGACTAGATGTCTGTCCGATTCGTCGTTGCGTATGTTTGTCTTTTGTCCGCGTTTTACTTGCACGTCACGTCACACGCTGTGCTATTTTTTTCATGTCTTATTTTTATGTCAAGCACTTATAATCAATATCAATTAAATTAGGTATGCTCTTCAATTCTTTGACAGCGTGGCTTGAATACGAGCTTTGCTTTCGTTTCAGATCGTCTACTTCTCCTTATACGCCTACTTGTCCTTCGAGTTGTGTGCATTATTTTCACTCCTAACGCGCAGCCAATGTTCTCTAGCGTTCTCTAAAGCAATTTATTCGACTTTTTTTTCAATCTACAACATCTTTTCGTAAAAATCTATTTCATCCATTCGTTCTTTTTTTCTTTTCTTTTTTTCTTATCTTAGTTGTAACTTTAATTTTTTACTCTTTTTATAAAATAAAATCATCTAAATATTTATAAATTTATACTTTAAATTTTTTTTTTGTTGAGAAAATACTTAAATTTTTTTTTATTTTCCATCTTGGTGTATATAACCATTCGTCATTTATTTAAATTTGTAACTTATTTATAATAGCGAAATGAATAAGTAATTTTTCGTATAAAGAAATTGAAATAAAACTTTTTAATATGTACAATCAATTTATATATTTCTTTTTGCGCATGTTTCATAAATATTTCTCTACGTAAAAGTATTTAATTATATTTGTTTTCTTTATTTATTATCTAAATTGAATTGTGTTCTTGTTATTCTAGTATTTATATAAGTTAAAAAAATGTGGTCAAGCAGATTAGTATAAAACGAAATAATTGTTTTTTCCACATAGCCGATTAATTTTATATAACTAATGTATAGACTTTTAATTTTAAATATTATCAAAAAAAAAGACGTAACGTTAAAAAAAAATATAGACAAATAAGTAAAATATTGTTTGAAAATTGCGGGATAAAAATATAATTATTTATTTTTAACTATAATCCACAATCGTAATGGAAAATGGAAAATTAAACAAACGTTTAGTTTTCATAAATAAGGTAAGCTATAAAAAAATGTTTCATAAAAGTATAAATAAAATAAAATAATAATATATTGCTATTACTTACTGTAGACTGTTTTAACGTTTGAAAGAGATTTACCCAATAATTAATTTCCAAAATGTTTGTTTGTTTTTTAAATAAATAATTGCTTATTTAGTTTTATATTCCCGGAATTAATCGTACCGTAGAGTCTTAGAATTCTAAGGTAAGATCATCAAGCTTTCATAAATGTTTAACTGCATTATATGAAATTCGAGCTCTTCGTATTCATAGTATTTTAATCATGGAACGCGTTTTGACCGCCGAACTGACAAAATTACATTATAAAATGTGGAAATTTCATTTATATTATAACATAAAAATATCCATTTCATTACTGCACTATTATAGTATTTGTAAACGGGGAAGGTGCTTTAATAAAAGAGGATTTATACGTTCCTTATAATATTATTCATAAAGTATTCATATTAAATTTAAATTTTTATTGTAGAATGTTAATTTATCTTAACAGACGCTGATAAATCCTGAATGCGACAGCTTAATAAAGACTTTTCATTGCGAATTATATTCATTTTCATTTAATTTTCTATAAAAAGCATATTGTACGAAAGGCTTTAGATTAATTATGAAAATATACTCTTATTTACAAGTCAACTTTTCCATATTCCGAACATTTATTTCCATTTTTAGCAAACTTATTTAAATGGTTCTCTCTCTTTCTCCGGGCAAACTTTACTTATATTAGTTCTCCTTTTATTTTTGTTTTTATTTCTTTCATTGTTATAATGCCATGGACGATCTATGAAAGACGAATTAAGGCCTCGTTTTAATATTATTAATCAATAATATTCTCATAAATACAAATTAATCGTTGAAAAATATTTTTTAACGATTGTCTATTTAAGTGCTTGAAACTATTTTCATTTTTTTTTTTACTTAAAACACTTTTTTATAGTGATATTCAATATGTACTATTAAATATTTTGTAATACTAATAGCTTTATGAAATTAACTAAAACGAAATTAATGTTTTTTGAAGACGCTTTGAATATATTTTATTAAAATTTTGAATTTTATTATGTATTATTGTAATTTCTAGAACATTAATCGTATTCGTTAATTTTATTTATTTTATTTGTATTTTATATATATATATTTGAACGATTTCTTTATAACTTTTAAATCCTTTCAAAATTATTTTAGCATCGTATAAACATATTTTATAAAATTTGTTATTGTAAAATTCTTATTATTAACTCCTTTGATAAGGCAGCTTTTACTTGCAGAGGAGGCCTTTTATCTGTGGCTTAGTGTTTACTTTCTTCAAACTCTACACAAGTTGTTTTCCGACAAAAATTCAATTATTTACGACTACATGTTTATAAATAATTTTAAAATTATATATATATATAGGCTTATAGATTATAATTTCTTCTACGAGATCATTTGAATTGTATATAAAATAATAAAATGGAAATAAAATATTAACATTAGCGGGATTACTGTTATTATATAGTACACTTATTATACTTCTAGTCGGCATTCCATTGTATTAAAGAAAAATAACCATTAAAAAAGATTAAGAATTAGTCATTGATATGAAAATGTACTGGTGAAATAAAAATTTCACTTATTACAGGTACACTTACTTAAATATTTCTAACGTTCTTAATTTAATAAAATTATAAAACAAAAAAAATTACCAATTTCATATTTGGAAAACATTTTTGTATAATATATATATATAGCATCAATGAATATTAGTAAAATTATAACTATTCTCTTTTTTCTTTTTTTTTTTTTTTTTTTTTTTTTTTAACAATTTATTGCACAAAATTTAAGCAATATTTTAATGCCCTGTAATTATGATGTAAGAAAAATATTTTTATTTATTTTTTAAATAATTAACATATCTCACTTCATTAAGTATCAGTTACCACCGACAAAATCATGTATTTTTGACGTTATGTAATTAATAAATATCTATATACCTATATTTTATATGGAATTTATTATCGGGAAATTAATTTTATTATTCCGAGATATGGATCCTCGGCCTATTAGCTTAGGAATACGTGAAATTTTACGTGCCAGGTATATTTAATTCGTAAATATACATCGTTCATGTAAATATAAATTCATAAAAATATTCGTTAATATATTGATTTCTAGTTGAAACGTATTTTATAATACTCTTAAAATCGTTAAGAATATCAGAATTTCTCTTAAACAGATAACAATAATTATGTAAAAGATGATTGTATTTATTAAAAGTTAAATTGCTTATTTTTGCTCAAACATATTTAATTAGAATTCGAGCAAATAACGAATGTTTATACATTCGAAGACCACTTTTTTTTTTTTGTTTAAATACGCTATAATAAAATGAAAACGAAGATTATTATTACATTCGGTAGGTATTGGGGAGAGAGAGAGAGAGAGAGAGAGAGAGGAAATTGTTCACATATCGAAGGTGATTCATAAATCCTCATTTAAGAGAAGAAGAAAAAAAAGTATGCTTCTAAAATAGGCCCGTTGAAGTATTGTTTTATAATAATTATTGAGAGAAAATTTAGAACGTACAGGACAGGTCTATAAATAATTCATTCATAAATCATGTATCCGTAAATATCGGAAAGTGCAATAATAATCGTGGCAGGCAGGCAGGCAGGCAGGCAGGCAGGCAAGGCAGGCAGGCAGGCAACCTGCCTTTTGACGTACTGATTTATTTCGTAATGAGCTAGCAATGCATGCGGTTCAGTATGACCAACCGATAGTTCAAAGCTTCCGGTGTCACACGAGTGAGGCGACAAAATCTGAGTACGTCACGGGCGTCCTGAATCCGAAATAAGCTATAGAGGTTAAGAATGTCATTATAGATATCAGAGCGTAGTGGCTCGGCGGTATAGCTCTCGAAGCGGAGCTCATAGAACATCCGAGTTTATCGCGAGAGGCTAACGAATGTGGCAGCGGTGGCAGCGGGGTGGCAGCGGTGGCAGCGGGGGCGACGGACGGACGGACGGACGGTCCGGGGCGGTTTGGATTTTGTCAAGCACGAGCCAACACACAGGGTCGATCGCAAATCGTTGCGATTATCGTACCACCCGCTCCCTTCGTGATAAAACAGCCCCCCACCCCCCGCCCCCGATAAACACTACCTGTCGGGGCTCGAAGATACGTCGTTGATACGTATGCCGATGCTCCGGGCAACGCGTCCGGGAGGCGAGGATCGCGTAGCCCGCGGATGCCATTATGGAGCCAACGCGTCCGGAAGACGTTGCTATAGGTTGCCGACCTCCAAACAAGGGCACCGATCGAGGTTCTACGAAAGTAAAAATAGCCCAGCTGGCACTCGATCTAAGCGAGGAACTGGCAGTCATAGGCAACGTGCGTGTATCAGGCACACAATGCGCTCGATGCAACGCTCAACACGGCCAGAATCTAAGATAGCTCGTTTTGTTCTTGTTCCAAGTGCGTCTGGTATCGGCGCCACTAATCGACAAGATAGATCCACTCTCTCGGTTAGCGATTCACGCTGCTCTGATTTACTTGCCTTCGTAAGCGCAAGGGCTTAGCAGCTACAACAACGGTGCCACGCTTACGATTCGCTTCCATACTCGCTAGGCCGGGCCTCCCTCCTCTCGATCCCTCGTCCCGATCCCTCGTCCCGATCCCCCGGACAACGATAATGCGGAAATTGATCCATTAAACGGGATTTCCAATCACGGCAAGTGAAATGAAAATTTTCGACTCTCCGCCTAGCTACTCTAACTAACCGACCGGCTCTCTTCTCTAATGACTTCCTCACGTACGAGCGGCGGCTCGCCACTATAATTCTCATTGTTAATTTAACGAGTTGACATTTAATCGCGGCATGTCCCGATCGACATATTTCTGGAAAGCGTTATTTACCCTCAAGGTCAACGCCGACGACATTCAACGTATTTATAGAACCTTCGTTATTTTTTCTAAATTTCAATAAAATATTAACCACTAGGAAATTGAATTCATCGTCACTGCCGTATCTCACGTAGAGTTTCACGTAAATATACATCGTATGGAAGGCTGTAATTAGTTAATAACAAGCGCTATTCAAAAAACATCTTACAGTAATTGATATAAAGTCGTATGCCTTGCAGTTACATTTCTTTCTGTTCACGTGAATAATACAAATGCAACAGCGTCGATATTACAAATGTGCTCGTATTTATTCTTGGTCTCTTAACCACGACATTATTTTTTTATTACATATACGTTTTACTATAAGCATCAATTCTATATAATCTATCCGTAATAGAGATGTATAATTAAAAGTAATGTACTGCTGTCGAGAATTTGCCTAAAATTCCTGCTAATGTTCCTAGTCGGTAAATCGGTAGTAAAGTATTATGATAATCACATAATATTTGTAATTAAAAATTACTTTTTATGCTTTTTATGCTTTTATTAATTATTAATTCCGGCAACTACATTTCTTTATAATAAAAAAAATATTAATGACTTATTTCTTCTATTTTTCTGAAGATACGTAGACGATAATCAGTGGTTCGAGAATATTTTAAAATAAAAAAAAGAAAAATAAATAAAACTAATAAAAAATACGCATATTATACCGTTGTAATACGGTTTCCAGATGCACGGCACGGACATTATAAAAATACTTAAATAATCTTGAGCTTTTAAAGCAATCTTTTTAAAATTATCTTCTTATACAGAGCTGTGGCAATAAATTAAAAAAAAGCAATGATAAAATATCGATCAATTTCACTCCTGAAATGCAACAGTATTTCACTCGTAGTCACATTCAATCGCTATAAAGGTTATTTTTATTTTATAATCCCTGTATTCATTTAAGGACAAGCTTCGATTAAAGCTTCGATAATTAGGAGCTCGCATACTGTCAGATCAGACTGCAGTCTCGTCAGAAATATAAAAGCAAACTTACCACGCATCTAATGCTCTACTTGCAAATATGACTTGGAGCCTTTCTTCGTTCACTACATTCTATTTTTTATTCTCCTGCTTTTTCACTTTCTCCCCCGCATCGTTTCCTCGTTTCCTCGTAAGTTTAAGAGCGCCGATCACAAATACTTTCCTCTTATTCGAGCCATCGAATTCATAATTTCAGTGAATAGATTTTGCTCACAATCGTCTACTCACTTACGCACATTCCTGATAAGATTGTAACATTGTTTTACAAAATAATCGTAATTTTGTATTAAATTTATATTTAAAACGCACGACGGCGAAAAACTAGTTTAATCGAAAAATCCACGATAACAAACAAATCGGTTATTACATTTGCCACAATTAGATAAATTGATCGAGTACAGTTAAATGGTATTTTTAATTTATGCCGCGGAAATTCTGCCGTTCTCATTTACGATTAAACTTCGTTACTATAAATATAAAGCTTTAAAAGACGGAAATAAGTTTGAAAAAAAACATCGGGAAACGTGATAAAAATTATTTTAGGCAGCTCGTTGCACTTGCTACGTAAGTCCTACATCTTGTAAATAAATTTTCAATTTTAAAATTTATAAAATGGCCGTGTCGATTTTTTTATCTTAATTATTTTTCAACAATTTGCAACTAATTTCAGTCCAATTTAGTTGGATTCGCGTAAAATAAGCTTCGAGAATTTAAAGGTTACGTTAAGAGAATATTAAATTCATGATTGAATTTCCAGTTGCATTTGATAATTCGTTAGCCAATGAAAATTCGCATCTTAATCTATTGCATCTCCCTCCCTCACTCCTCTCTCTCTCTCTCTCTCCGTCTATGTCACTGTATTCACATTATTAGAGGCAGTGTCACTACAAGTTACCATTACATATTATATAATTAAATAAATATTGAAAATGTTTTGAATTAAATTTTATCATTTAAGAGTGACACTACTGAACTATAAAATTTTTTGATTTACGAACACAAGTCTGAGCCAAGGAAATCGTTAATAAAAGATAAAAAATAAAAATGTCGCTCTCCTAAAGCAGGCTTAGTTTTACTTTAAAGCTCATATAATAATGTTTAACGTCACTTAACCACTTAATAATTAATCTTCGGTAGATCAATAGGGCTTTTCCGTTATTAAGTAGAATAACAAAAAAAAAAAAAAAAAAAAAAAAAAAAAACGAAGTACCTCGCGCACATTTAATTAACTCTTATTTGTCAGAGAGACAGACGACGGTGTGTGTGCATGCGTGAAGGGGGGTGGGGGGGGGTTAGTTGAGTATATAAAGACGAGAGCTTCGGTCAACGAACGAATCTGATCGAACTAGGAAGCGTCGAGGAGCTGTCCACGTCGGCGATTTATTTCCCAGGTTGTGTATGACCGATAGAGGCCTCCGATGACGTTCCGAATCGCGCTAACCTAATTGCCGTCGGAAGCGGACTTGTGTCGCTCCGGTACATCCCGAACTCTCGGCCCGACGTCTCGACAACTTGATTCAAGTTCCTATGTGTGTCAGAACAGTCTCCGCTACCTACACGCGCGACTTGGCGCTTACAAGCACTTCGAGGCGAAATGTAAGGCCCGTTCCGCCATATTGCAGGCGTTCATTCAAGCTTTAGCATTTATCTGGCATTTATGTGACTCTTATTTTGAATTATGAATGCCAACCTTCCGACGCGCCGATTAACACCTATGCATGCATAAGCTGCTGCTGCCGCTGCTGCCACCGCTGCTGCTGCCACCGCTACTGTCCAAGCATTGTATATTTTTACAACACTGTGAGATTCGATTTGCATTTATTTCAAATGCCAATGAGTTATTTCTCGCTCAATTCGTTCTCTTCGCTTTTCACGAAAACACGGATTCCATCGCGAATAAGATCACCGTCTAACGTAATTATTTTATCCTTAATTTCGTATCATTTCTACGGACGTGGCCAGCCAAAGTAATACGTTATCTCGCAATCGTATTAAATATTAAATCAAATATAATACTACGATCGATACACGCCAGGGTTTATTTATACCCTTTACTGCACCGTAAATACATACAATGCTCTTTCCATTCGTGACCTCACTCTACTCCTTGTCTCTCATGGGCTAATGAACTTACACGTACATAGCCATACCTTCTTACTTCCGCTATACTTGTCCGATTTCTCCTTGCCGGTATATTTAACTTGCCAAAAAAAGATAGATACAAGACTTAGAATTCAACGAGACGACCAATAATAATCCCTTGACTGCGTCAATTTTTTTTTTTTTTATTTCACGCTCGTTCCTTATATTTCGATTAAAATTAAAGTTTTCCTCGGCAAACAATTTTCCAAATGTTTTAATCCAGAAAGTTAATTCATACATACACACTTGACTGTATTTAAATAATTATTTTTATTAAATTTTCATCGATCGCATTTTACATATTTAAATCAATCATATTCGCATTTAAATTCATTAACGATATTTTATAATTTAACAGAAATTAATCGCTCATATTGTAGAGTAAAGAATGCAGCGTAAAAAGATAATTGCATTAATAGTCAATTTCACAGTACAATAATGATGTTCAAAAATTAAGTAGTTAAATGTTAACAATTATTGAATTAAAAAAATATTTTGTAACAAATTTACAAAGAAAATGGAATTTGGGCTTCGAACTCAGTTCAACATTCTCTTGTACGATAATAATAAAAGAGGGTGTTTTAAATTAAAAGGAAGGATCTGTTGCCACGTGCTCTTATTCGCGTAATGTTTAATATGTAAATTGATTTACTTGAATTATAAAATAAATTGAATAGATATGAAGGAATACATTATGTTTATATGGAATTATCATACCGATGGCATGTAAATATTCTGATATTTTAATTGTTAATAGTAAAGTAAGTACTTGCACGCACTTAGAAATACAGGAGACGTTGACTTGTATAAGAGGAACATGCATTATGCTTCATTTTATCAATATTACACAATTTATGCATTAAATATTATGCGCAGGCACCTGCAGGCATCTGCGTGGAAACCACTGCATATATATCTCACTCTGTATATCCATAATTGCTAACGTTAGCATTATCCCTTACATTCTAATATTTCTTTTTACTCCGGCTCCGTCTCTTTCTCTTTTCTCGTTTGTCTCCGCCGTCTCTTCACACGATCATGTAATAGCTAATAATAATATGTCTTGCCATCCTTTGCTCAAATTACTGCTCTGCATCGTTGCTTCATACCAATTGCTGAATTGCTGAATGTCTTCTTAGCCATGTAAACACTAATACGAATCTATTATGCATATTTATTTACACGCACACACACCCTTCGCAGTTGCGTGTAATGATCGGGAAAAAAAAAAAAATAATAATAAAATAGAAAACAAATGAAAAAATATTAGATATCCAATCTATCCATATTCTTATCTTGTGTAATCTGCAACTACACACACAGTGAAACGCCTTTCGGAATTATTATAATACCTTACAAACTTTCAAATCGCCATTCAACGCGCACAAAATATTATTTTTCAGGTATTTCCCATCACCTTATCCATTGCTGTGATTTCCAAAGCCATTATTTTATAGAGAAATAAATGCATCGGTCGCGATGAAGCATAAATCTTGCTTAATTCCATCTCAAAATTATCAATCTTCTTTTCATAAAAATATTTACATCATCGACGTTCAAAATTAAATCTTCTGTATTGTAAATCTTAATTATTATTCTTATTAAAAAAAAAAATAAATAAATAAATAAAAACTTGCACATTCGTATATTGTATATTTTTACAAAATTTACCGTTCACTACGCATACGATTTTTTTTCTGCACGATTGATGCTTCTCCTATTCCACATTCGTCGCTCCAGAAACTGTTTCACGCAATTTTCATTTATTCAGATAGAAAAAAACGCACGGCTATGTTATAAAGCAATCATTTTGCTTTTCAGTGGCTTAATTGATTTCGGATAGAATCCAAGGATGAGTACATTCCATACACACGCATAAGAGCAAGAGGTTCCGTAAGCAATAGCGAGAACACGAAACGTACTTTATAATTATATAATAATAATAAGGCTACTTAGATCCTTTTTGTTAAACACGAAGAGGCGTTTTATCGAATTGTTACGTTAATTGAACTTAATTGCGAGACGAAGACAATAATAATGCTTTCGTAAATTTTTTATATATTAGTAATCGTAGGTAAATGGCGTAGAAATATTAGTATTACATATTATGCACGAAAAGGTATTAACGTAGATATTGCGAATTTTAAGAATTTTTCTTCAATGCAATTACAATTATCTTTGATATGGTTTTGAGATTATTAAAAGTTTCAGCAGACTGAAGAATTTATCGAAAATTAATCGTAAGGTATTATTATTATTCAGTTGATTATTCAGTTGATCACTTTGGTAGGCATTATAAGAAACTGACTAATGTTGTTAGCCTATTTTAGAAAGTACTCGACATTTATTTCACAATTTTATTCAATAGGGATTTCAAAAAAGTATATAATACAAAAGCTAAATTTATACTTTCGTGGAAAAGTTCTCTTTATTGCACACTTTAGTTGATTAATAATCCTTTATGCCACGTCTTTTCACTTCAAATCCGAATACAAGGCATTTTTACGGAGATTATAAACGTTTGGTAATTTATACCTAAAAAGGCACTATAACCTTTTATAATTATACGGATTAAAGCATTGAATATGATAATCTCTTGATACTTATGGAACCGTCATTTAATTCTTTGTAAATCGAAGACTTTATTATGGAAAAATTACGTTTTCCATTATTATTTTACTTGTAATTTCTCAACAATGATATTAATATTTTAGCGGTTTTAACGCGGTTTCAGTCGGAATAGCATTTGTACTCATTTTAATTAAAGATGAACGAAAACTTTTTTTAATAGTATGCAAATAGTAAGAAATAAGTAAGAAAGTGTAAAAAAAAAAATGAGATAATGCCGATTTAGATGCGGAACAGCGACGATATGGACACTGAATACATATTAATAATGGTTAGGCCTACTCGGATTTGTAGGAAAAGTTGCATTAAATCATTGATCGTGCGCTACAATGCTGCAAGAATACACGAGGGACTTGACTTTACATCCTTTTAACTACTATGCATGTGTCACGCGGTAGTCGCTTACAATTTAATGCATAGGAGTGTGTCCGCCGAACGATTCCGTATCAGTTGCATAAAGCGCGATTCGCCGATATGCGTGTGCATAAATAGCTACATCACACTCTACATCACATTTGCTTCTCGTTAAATGTCATATTGGAAATGCAGGTGAACACCTCTGGCATAGAGCATTAAGAAGTTAAGGAGAAAAGGACTCGGGCTGCCGAATTGTCTTTATACGTGTTTTGAAAGGGAAATCGATGCTTTAACGCGGACTCGGGTTTTAAGGAGAGGACGGGAATACTCCCGAGGCCACGGGATTTTCAAAATAAAACAAGAGAGACTATTAAATTCACCGTAAACGTTGACAAGTGATTAAAAAGAGAGAAAAAAAGGAACATATATTTATGATAATCGCTCCATTATGGGATTACGCTTAAAGCAAAGATGCACGGCTGTCAAGTCGATTCGACATCGGTATTCCTTTATTTTCACTATATTTATCGATGAAAGATTTATTGCCTACAAAACTGCCAGGCTCACTCTTAATTTATCATAAGATTAACTATTAAATACAAATAACGTTACATTCTTAAACAATATGTAATTTATGGACATTGCTCGGGTACCGAAGTGTTGAAATACGGACGAATGGATTTTTTTTTTTTTTTCACCAACAATAAGCTTAATAAGTCATTATGTATTTAAGATATACATTCAATGTCTGGTATAACAATACCAGACTGTGTATTAATATGTTTGTGCAACGGCATTAACAAGGGATTATCACGCCCTCTGTATACTCTACGATTAAACGCTACCCAAGTCATTGATTTTTTTTTCTTCATTTTTTATTATTTAGTTTTTTTTTTACCGTATAAGTTACTTAGAGACGTAATAATGCATTGAAAACGAGCAGGAAATAGATTTGTATTACGGCTGAAAGAGCGATACTTTTTAAATACTCTCCCCCGTTTCAGGTGAATAAATCCAAGATTAATAATAAGTATTATATAAAAATCGTTATTATAAATGACCAGTATTATTTCGACTCTCGGGCTCATATTTAATAATAAATCACAATATAAAGATTGTTTTTTTTCCCCCCCAATACGATTGCAGGTATTTTATATTTTATATACCGAGGGTATAGTTTTTACTACGTAATTTTGTAAAAACTTTCATAAAAGCTACATACAAGTGTGTACAAATATTTAAGTATTGTTAAAAGTTTATCAATATTTCCATACATATTTCATTCTGCATTCATAAAGTTATAAACATTATCAACTCTGTCTTGTACCATTCCAGATTATAAATAAAAATAAATAATTAACAAGTTTTATTATTATTTCCTAATAAAATCGCAAATTTTAAAACTGCTTTTAAATAATAAATATTGGCTGACTGAATTTTGGATTTATTACTGCTTAAAATTATTTCAATATAATGATATACTTAGATATGGTACTTTGTATGTACTGTAAATTACACTATAGTCTGTTTTAATTAAAAGTTTATAAGTTTGTCGAGAAGTTTTCTTAACACAGTTAAGTAAACCAGTTATATTTCATATGAAGATATATTAATCTTAATATTCCAGTTTTACTTACACAGCTTTTTTAATATTAGTATTGTATAAATAAAAGTTCTATAAATCTCTCTGTATTATTTATATTTTTATATGACAAATTTCAACACTACATTCTATAAAAAATCTTTTCTACCTTTCTTTTCTTTAGTCATATTAAGGTTTACTTCAAAAATTTTTATTTTTAAAAACAATAATACACTTTTATCGTTACTCTTATAATCAACCATTTTAAAATTGTACACTGTAAATCTTTACAAATTAAAATTTTTTAAGCCCTATATATATATACATACATACATAAATACTTTGTATAATACTTGGTAATTAATTAATTTACATGTGGTTAGTCAACATCTAATTGTTTAGTCTTTTTTTTTATTAATTCAATGGCGTACGCGCACACGCGTAATTAATTAATTAGAAACAAAATAAACTATATGTATTTTTAAAAATAATTTTCAATACGTTGTTATTTTTATTATCAATATATACTAAATATTATGTTTTTTTTTTTATTCAGAAAGAAATAACCTTTCAAGTTTTTTGAAAATTTCTGAAATAAATACTTTAATTTATCATAAAAACCTTTCTGTATATCTTTGACTTTATCTCGCCAAGTATAATAAATATTTATAAATTTATTTTTATCTGCATATTAAGTAATAAAAAAAAAAAAAAAAAAAAAAGATAAAATTTATATTATAATAGCTTAATAATGTGTAATAAATCAAGAGGCACATTATAGTAATGATCTATTATTCATGAGCCTCACTTCTTTAACAAGAAGCATTAATTTACTATTTATTAACAAGCCTTGCTTTCAGAATACGCAGATTTATTTCTTCGAAAAGGATATTTACTTAATCCCTTTTTTTATTTTGCATCATGTTTCATATGTAACACGTACTTTCATTAGTTACCTTTAAAAGGTCGAATGCAATGACTATTTTTTTTTTTTTTTATTGCAGATACACCGAACAAGAAAAGTTCATGGAGTAAATATCAAACATTACATGAAGAGTCTGTGCATGCACTTTGGTAATGAAAGTGGCATGGCATATAAAGATCATATTGAAACAAATAAAAAACTATCATATTTATTACAACGAAGTGAAATGTAATTATTGGCATTGAATAAGAAATCTCCACGGAGGTGGATGATAGAAGAGGGAAGAACAAATGTTGTCGAGGAAGCGGTCATACAGATATTAAAATACCATGTGTCCATGCATTGATGTAATGAGCGACTGAGATATTCCGAAAGCAGATGTGGAGATGTTCATTATTATCTCACGTAGTGTCCTGCCGGACGGATTATATCGACCTTACTGTAAAATTCACTAAGATGACAGAATACTTATATTACTATACACATACAAAATCAGTCTCTCTCCGCTCTCTTCTATATTCCCATACCTAAATATAGAATTATATTTTATAAGGATGTTTTAAGCATCGCGTATAACTGTGAGCGTGAAATTTAAGCGCAATGTATTATAAAGACTACGTAATAACCCTTTCACCAACTCTAATGTGATTAAAAATTTCGTATTCAAATAGTTGATGGAAATTTCAACTCCATTTAAAGCAGAATCTTGATATTATGTTACGCTGTCCAAAGTTCAGAGAGGAAATTATCAGCAGAGCAGAACAGCAAGTCTGATAAAAATTGATTTAGTAAGACGAGCTGAAGTTTCACTTTTGCATATGCAATGCAATAGTATTTTTTTTTTTTATGTTTCAATCAATCCCATTCAAACGAAGGTTCAACACACACTCTGTTACATACCAATTACTAATTTATCACGAATGTTATGGTTATACTAAAAAAAGATTACAAGTTATAAAGTAATCGATATTTTCGTTAGAAAAGAAGGGAAAAAATAGTGGCCTATAATACGTAAAATTATTGAACATAATTATAATTTTATTGGCTAATGTTTTCAAAATTCCTTGAAAATCTTTTAAAAACTACAATTAAATAATTTACTTACGACACTTATTCATTATAAATACGACTGATATTGAATTTAATGGTTCAATTTTGATCTAATCAATGCTTTCAGCGTTTCAAACAGTCATGAGAAACAGCTGATAGATAAATAAATTAATTTTATAATAAATGAAAGTCCCTTTATTATCGTTGAATTTTAATTATCCATGTAGCTTTAGTGTTTCAAAGGAAATTAATAATTTACAGTTAAAACTTGTGTGAAAGTTATTTAATAGTTGATAAGAAGCGGCAACGATGACTTCTAAATAGCGCGACAGAGTCCAAGACTTCGTTTTATAATTAAATTCTTAAAAAAAGTCCTTTGCCTTGTTCCATTATAAAAACACTTTAAAGGTTATAAAACTTGAGGCTAAACTGATATAAATTAAAATTTATATTGCAAGTCGGAAAATCCATTTCTATTATCTAGAAAGAAATTGACTGTCAAAACGAATGGACTTTTGCTCGACTAAAATCCATTGTGTTTTATTTTTAACCAACCAGATTCTGACTCAATTGAAGTAAAAAATTTTGCATATGTCTTTGGAAATCCTAAATAGAAATTTCAGCAATAGCCGTATTACAATGGCATATTCGAGACGGTCTCATTAAAAATAAAAAAAAAAGAAATAAAGAAAAAAAAATCATAAATGAAATATAGAAAGAAATGTAAATAAGAATTAAAGTAAAGTAAAGCAAAGTAAAGCAAAGTAAAGCAAAGAGAGAAAAACGTAGAAAAATAGACGACGAAGCAATTATATATCCAAGTTATATGAAAATAATTGTTTTGACCTTAATGGAGTCGTAGTGCCACTAGAAATTAATGGAAAAAGCAGAAAGCAGCATTTGAAAAGGAAGGAATTCGCCGAAGCAAGACCTCTATTAGATCGCTAAATGCCCCCCCCCCCCACGTGATATACTTATAGCATTTAATTTTCAGGGTTTTTTGTCCGCCCCGCCTCCCCCCTGCCCCTGCCCCTCTACATTCAAGGTCACCGCATACAAATACAAGGAAATAATCCATCTGCCGATGATCGTTAACGAATCGAGTATGTAGAGTCGCGGTACTCCTTTTATGCATAACTTAGGAGGAACAGAACCCGATCGAATCCCTACGAGATGCTAGGCTTCGTTATTCGAAAGACCGCGTTGGCTTCATGGCCAGTGTGTGCAGCACGGCAAGGCCACTGACTCGCGCCAGCCGACAACGATAAACCGATCGCTTCTGGACTCTACTTATGTACTCCGATGAAAAATTCAGTCCCTCGTAACGCCGCGGGTGGCGGCGGTGGCGGTGGCGGCGGCGGTGGCGGTACACCGGCTATTGATAAATTTTAGCGAGCGCCGAGAAACTCGGGCGGCGCGCTTCCGATACCGTGTAGAAATAACGGAAAAGCATGAAAAATATAATAAAACAAAGCAATTAAGAGTAAATGCGGGAATTCCGTTGATTATACGACTTGATATTAGCAACGCCTCTACGGTTTCGTCGATCTGCTCGATGATTACGCAAAGGAATTTCCACGCTTTACCTTAACAATACAATGTAAGCAAGCCATCTGTGGTGGTGCTTTATTACAGTACTTTTTTGATAACAAAATTTAATTGACAATTTCAAAATTGTGTGTCTCTCTCTCTCTCTCTCTCTCGTCTATCGCCACCACTCAATGCAGAGACACTAAATAAAACTTTATGCTTTCATGTTGTAAATCCAATTACAACATGTACCTAATAATAAAGCGAGAGAGAAAATATTGTACGAGAGTAAATGTTTATCATTCGTTATTGTAGTTAAGAAATCCACATTTATATTGCGATTATCAGGAGCGAGAGAAAAAAAAGACTGTCTTTTAAAAATGAATTATACGTCCAATGTTTGCGTTGAATTATCGAATCGTCTTGGATTTCGTAAGTCATGAAGCTGCATTAAATTGAGTAAATTTTGACACATGACGCAATTACGTACCCTCTTGTAAAGCAGACATTTAAAATTACATGTATATTAAATCGAGTGTATAGGATAGCGATAAAATATTAAATCCTTTTTTCGAAGTTCCATAACTCGGATCCCACGAATACGTAGTATACCAAGAAGTAGGCATCCCCCGCTGAAATTTGATTGATATGACTGATGTATTGCATGTAAGTAAGTAGAGAAGAATATAGAAATTGAGATGTGGGGTGTCGTGTCAAAGATTGAAGAAGCCTGCACGTGAATGCAGAAACAAAAACCGATAATGTTATTTATGACGAAGGTGCCAAAACAAAATGTACGCGCAATGCCATTCGCGCGTTAGATTCGAAAGACATGGACTTTTTTTACCGCTAAGCGATCGATCAAGGTATCGAACGCCATTAATTAATTATCGATCGATTCAACGTGATATTACAATAAGCGCTAAACTAACTTTTACTTATAATATATGGGTAGGACAAAGATTCTCAGAGGGACCGACGACGTGAGGTGTGTGTTTTATACAATCGGTCAAGTCATCCGGTTGCGAAGGCCACACTCGAGAAAGTAATGAACAGACAAACGCATACAGACGTATCCTATTTTTCACGATTCCTTTTCTTTTTGTTCCCGATTACCCTCTCCACCCCCGCTTCGCCGCGACTCCTCACCCACTTCTCTCTCTCCCTCTCTCTCTCATACTCTATCTATCTATCTGTCTGTCTGTCTGTCTATCTATCTATCCATCTATCTATCCATCTATCTGTTTGTCCATTTTTCATCCAATCATTCTAGAATACATTAAATTACTTTCGTTGGCTAGCGATGTTGCAAAATAAACATACGGGATACTGGAAACGGTAATGGGAGAGAACGAGAGCCGTATTCTGCGTTTCTGTTCGTATACTATTCCGATGACGTAATGAATGCAGGTAGAGCACTCTATTCGAGTGTCAACTCTGATAAATATTTTAAAGATTAGCATAATATAGAAGAATTTATTATTAATTACGCACCGGGCTGTTAAATGCCGTTAAAAATAGCCCAAACACATTCTTTCCTAAATAAAATAATTTTGAAAATCCGCCCGACCGCGTATTGTTAACCAGCTCAGTACAATCAGTATAATATCTCTAAGCAGGTTAATAAGACTGCTCTGCTCTGCTCTGCTCTGCTCTACTTATTTACCGTTGTCATTATCATTGTCATTATTATTTGTTATTGTAGTCGCAGTTGTTGTTGTTGTAAGAAGCGGGTAAATCGTTTAAAAAGTGATATTTATACGTATATACGTTTTTGTAAGGATGTTAAACGAATATCTTTTTCTAATCGAGAAGTGACGAAATTCCGAGTGAATGTTTTCGATGCGCACACAAAGAACTCACCGATATATAAGAATCACGGTTAATAAGAGACTCGAGGTTTAAGAAAATTAAGAAAATTACAACGTAAGCTTGTTTTCTAATGGTTGTAGCAGTTTTGCGTCCTGATATCAATTAGATTTGCACATACAGGTATTTATTGAAATTACTCCATAAGACATAAGAAGGCACTATTGGCTTGGCCGCGTTGAGCTACAACGAGTGCGACTACGTGCTTTTCAAGATTTTTTTCAAATTCAGTTTAAATCATTCGGCTAAATGCCGCGTGCCCGACAACGAATGCCTCGATGGTACTATGCGTTATAATGCGGGTATAATGTACTTACTTAACTCCCTGACAGACAGGTGCGCTTTTGTGGCGCTTCGCTCAGCTCGTGTGGGTGAGCGGATAGACGGGCGCATGCGGGTGTATGGGTGCGCTGGACGGAGAAGGGCGTGGGTGGTGTACGTCATGGTAGATTCGCGTATGTCGATGTTGCGATTTCTTAGGTAAACGAGAATGAGGGGGAATACGAAACGACACGCTTAATTCACCATTGGCCAACAACTTTTTCTTAGAGCGACCAATATGTCGAGACGACTCTTCTTCTTCCTTTCTCGTCTCATTCTTTTCTACTTTTCCGCCGATGCTCGCGATTATGCCACTGAAAATAACTGAAATCGATCGTAGAATTTCAAGGGTAGGACGGTTGTAAAAATGCTTGGTATTCATCTCACGTGTAGCTACACTTACCGTAGCTTCTACCGCACACTCTTTACGTTCTTTTCTTCTTTCTCTTTCTTCTTCTTCTTCTTCTTCTTCTTCTTCTTCGCCAAATACTTTTGTTTGTACGTATCAGCTAGTCTTATCCTTTTGTTATTATTTAACATTCGGATTTCGAGCGCTTTATACATCGATCGAATAATTATATACACATCTCCAATCGTTAAAATGAAAATGTGAAGGAATTACGACTATAGGTGTTTTATGCGAAGTCTATAGTGCCATAATCGCTTTTTTTCAACGCACACGAGACTTATAAATAAGAATGAAGCTGTTCTTACGATGCTTTTTTTCTCTTTCATTTTTTTATTACTAAAAACCAAATTGTGTTTTTTTTCATAGATCACTGACTGAAAAAGAGTAAGGCTTTCGTTCTCGCTTCTCAAAACTAAATTAAAAAAAAAAAAATCCGGCTTCTTTATGAATTTTATTCTAAAACAAATAAAGGTGAACGAGGCATACTTTTTTTTAAAATAATGATATTCACCTTTTATTTTTATTTTATTATTTGCTCGTAGGAGTCGAGAGGATAGTCATTAAAAAAAAAACAATACTATGAAGCTTCTTTTATCATTTTTTAAAAACACAATTCAATTTTATGTCCTGCAGTAACGAATTTTTTATATTTTGAAATTGAAGTTTTATATCTTATTAAGTTGATTCATCACAGTTCGGTAAGGTTTTTATAGATTCTTATTGTTAAATGTACTTGCTTAACTATGAATTTACGAGTAAATGTTTTATTAATAGTAATCGGAAAAAGTTCATTTCTATTGATAAGCTAATAAATTAATATTAATGACAACGATTCTATCTATATCCAATCTGATTAAATGTATTATTTAATTTTTCTGCGTAATAAAATTCGCTCGCGTATACTTACTTGCCAGCATTTTAAGGCACAGGTAATTTTGAATTGTGCTTAAAAATTTCTTAAGCATCGGCTAGATTAATTGAAGCAAACGCTAAAGTCATGATTAATAATATATTTGATTTATTATTATGCGAAAGTAATACTTGGAAACTCGTTCTCAAGGATACGAGCATTTATAGTCAGCTGGTCGTCACTATTTTTATAGTCCTACTAAAAACAATTTCGGATTCCCGCCCTCAAAGGTCTGGACCGAGGCTCCCTATTAAACATCATATCACTTTTCATTGCGCATTAACGAAATCGCGCTTTATTGCAGCAATAACGCAATTATCTGTGCCTGTATTATAATGGCAAATTATTAATTACAGGCAATAATAGTAAAAGATTGAGAAATGATATTAATTCGAAATCATGAAGACAAAATTTAAAAACAAAAAAAAATGTAAGTAAATCAATGTAATTTAAGAAGGCGGTTATAAAAATACAAAGTTCCCAAAAGGAACTGTATATTTAGACATGTGCCCGAGACGCGAGCTATTCAACAATCAAGCTTTCAACTAATAATAAATAAAATATTTATTTGAAATACAACAATATAATAAGGATAACGAAAAAAAATTAAACAACAATAATAGTAAAAAAAAAATCTTTAGATGGTTTACCGCTTAATTATATAATTTATAGGACTTGCATGAGCAGTAAGATAAGAAGGCGCACATAATAAACCAATGGGATTATAAATATCAAGAAGTAGATCGGTATAAAATACGAATTAATTTATATAGCGATTAAACTGCTTGAATTACTACTATATTGTTAAATTATTCAATAAACCGTATGTTTTGCGTTTCAAATTTCAATTTTTTTCTCGGGCTCTGTATTGGCATGTCTTCCCGGCGTAGCTGTTGCACTTCGAAAAATCACGCTGTGCACGCTAAGTTATTAGGATGCGTTACACAAAAAAAAAACCCGAATAAATTCACTCAGAAATTTAATGTGGCAAAAATTAAATTTTGTCTCACTCAAATTATTGAATGTCTATTAACTAAACGAACCTGCATTGATACTGCTCGTAAAACTACTTTTTTTTTTTTTTTAACAGAACATTTCACATTATCGTCAATGGTTTTTACATAAGGTTTTATTGCTTCGTACTAAGGTGACAATAAAAATATTTCGGTGAACTGTAAATTACAAAAGAGGCCTGCCCACCTCCTCTCGATGATCATTTTTTCGGCTAACGATACCAAGCATTATAAGATATTTTCGGCATTGATCGTCGCATGTAATTCGAGCACGTATCATGTGACAATAAGATCGTCGGCGCTCCAGCGAACAGAAATTAATAACAAATATTGGTCTTAACACCACAATTAGTATTGTAAATCAAATGATTAAAAAATAAATTATGTAAAACGTAGAAAAAAATGTAACCGAAATACTTAAACGAACGTGTACAATATAATGTATAATATATAAAATATAAATTTCAATATAAACATATAATAAATAAAATATCAATATCAATATAAACATATAAAATATGAATATGAATAGAAATAAAAGTAGAAATATATAAATATGATTATATAATATATAAAGTTTATGATTTCAAACATATACTTATCTTAAAACATATATAAGTATATAATAAATAAATTAGAAATATCAATGTAAACATATACGAAATAATAAATAATATACAAATAAAAATAAAAATAGAAATATGTAAATATGATTATATGTAATGTAACTGCAAAAATCTTATAGTTTCTTATCATTATAAATATATTTATATATTGATTTTATAATATGATGGAATAAGTCAAACCACACGCTTTTTAAGATTTAAATAAAATATAGTACAAAAACCATATAAGAATTTTTTTTTTCATAAAATAATCAAATATAACAAATCCTTTATTAATTTTATCAAAAAATGGGAAAAAATTTAACTGTTCAAGCAATTTCAAAAATCATTATTGATCTTAAAAGCATGTATCTATTTACAATCCATACATTTATATGATAAATTCGTTTTACTACCCAAGCAGTTCCAAATTAAAATTAAATAGATTAAGAATTTTTAAAATTTAATCATAAATTAAAATAAAATATGCACCTACCTTTTTTGTTGTATCCAGTTTTATAATGCTTTAGCAAATGTATAAAAGAAAGTAAAGTAAAAGTTAATTTACCAAGTTATCTAACGCAAATACATACGTATACAACAAATGATGTAAGTGAAATGCAAAAATAAAGTAATTGATAAATTAAACATATATCTTTAAAATTGTACGCGATACTATAATCCAAAAAATTCTCCAAATCTTTAATGAATAAGTAATATAAAAGTATGTAAGCAGAATATTAGAAAAATGTTTTTTGTTCAATAATGTATAATATTTGGCGGTAGATAAATTGATCATAAACATAATAATTGAAATTAAGATTATTAAAAAATTTAGAATTTCAATATAAATTGTACTTAGGCGTTGTAAGTGTAATTTCTATTTAAAAATAAGACCTTTTATTCTTAAAAATTATATTACAAGACAATTAATAATTTAAAACCTTGAAATGTAATTTATAATTATTTTGTATTTACGAATTTTCAGTTTTAAGCATAAAAAAGTGTAATTAATGGTTATTTAAAAAAATACGTAGCATTTATAACAAGAATAGAAATGAATATATTTGAATACATGTTAAAAATGGTAGGAGATGCTTTAAATTGTACTGTAATGTAGTCTTTAACTACTAATATGATCTGAAAAAGAATGTACATATATAAGCGGAAAAATATGTTTGTAACGCAAACGGAACCGGGAAATGACGAATTAAAATAGAAGTAAATTAATTTAGAATTAGAAAAATCTTATTATTCTACTTTTCATGGTTTATGAATTCAATTATGAATAATTCATTCCTATTATAATAGCTTTTCATCAATGGCACAGCTTACGTAATCACAATAAATTTAATTACAAATGAATTTTCGAATAAATATTAATAGATTACAGTTATTCATATTTTAATGTAGAAATAAATGTTTTTATCTTTAAACTACTATACCGAGCCATATAAGCTCATTAACAAAAAAAAAAAAAAAAATTAAAACTTTAATTTCTAATTATGTCTTAAGCCACTGGATTTTACTTAAAAAAAAAAATCGCGTCTTCAATTTTATTATCTCAGTAATACTCAAAATCTAACATTTCTCATATAATAATAATAATAATTAGTGAATATAACTATATCTAATAATATAATGGTGATAGCCATAAGTAAATATAAATTACGTTATTTTCGTGATAATTTATTCTTTACACGGCGTATAAAATAAACTGGGAAACGTTATTTGTTTTTGTAAGATATTTAACGAGAGCAGAATACTAATATTGATAATGATATTTAGATAAAGTAGTTTAACGAGTTAGGTATATTATCTACTAGGTTATGATGTATGCTCATATATATACATACCAATGCACGTAAACACATATATATCTATATATATATACGTATATGTATATAAAACATGGCTGATAAAATCCCGGTAAAGAGAAGTACAATTTTACGAGGCTAGTTTACTATTCAGTTGTAGTCGTTCTTTACATAAATAGGATGACCGATAATGAGTAAAGTGCTTCATAGTTTTACGAGCCTCGGCGCTTCATTCGGTTATATTAAATATTTTTATTAGATAAATAGATTTTAAGTTATCCGCAATATCGAAGGTCAAGTAAAATTATTATTATCAATAATTTCTTATAAGTCATGCAGAAAGTAATTATGAGGTTGAAAATATGTTATAATATGTAAGTGCTAGTCTAATGTAGGTTATATTGCATATTTCCGCGTTGTAGTTATTGTCATTACTAATAAATACGAATAGGTGCGAACGCATTTGAGCAGAGTGAAGGAAACGCAAAGAAATCGTACTGTTTATAATAAAAAAAATTGTATATAATTATTGTACATTTTCAATGAGGATATTTAAACAATATTCACTAATAAAAACTTGCATAACTTACGTATAACAATATACTGACATTTATAAATATTTTCTTTTTTTAATTTAAGTTAAACAGAACATTAGAAACAGAAAACAAAATAAAATTATATATTGATAACAAATGATGTATTAATAATATTATTGTAATGCCCAATGAGAATTTTCATTCTAATTCTATAGAAATCATTCCCTTTTTACATGTACGAGTACAATGTAAAAAAATCCTGATCAATAATTTTGTAAATTTGTATTATTTGGCGATAAAAATATAAGCTATTATCGCGACTCCATTATCTTATTTTACTAAAGTCGTTATATATTTGTAGAAATGATTTTAATATTGATCCTCCAAATGATTCATTGACATTTTATCGTTAAACTTTCACAAATCGTTAACAACCTTTAATTCTTAAAATATCAAACGTAATGTCAAAATTAACGTTTCGCTTAATTATTTCGATCGACATTATTTAACAAAATATTAATATTCAAGCAATTAAAATGATAATACAATCGTCCTTTGTTAATGATAATTTAAAAATTTTTCAAATAAACGATATCCATTGTCATACATAGTTTTTACTTATATTTTCATCGGACGGTGCTCCTACTCATTATCATATCTATGCTAATTTAAAAAATATATTTTTCGCATTTCGCATTCGATTGCTTTGAATTTAAAAACGCTTTATTTAGTGTTACTATATAACCTTAAACAATTTAATATTAGATAAGCATAGATATTCTTTTATAATGTAATTAATATTTGTATTAGTATAAACTGTTCCGCTAAATTATTCTAATCGATGTAAAAAGATTCTTAAAGGTGCGGAGGGTTGGCGGGGGAGAAGCTCGGATGCAAAATGAATGTATCGGACCTCGTACTTTGTTTTTCTTACTCTTTATCTGTTTTCACCTGAGTCTAGAGTTCTATTTTTCTGCGCACGTGGCGCAGACGAGAAATGTGTATAAATTTTGTTCATTTATGTATTTAATTAAGATAAAACTGAATCATAATTATAACTATTTTGCCTTTAATTTTTTACATGTTAAGTTTAATTTTTTCTATATTCATCAATTTTATAATCGTAAAGATATATTTTTTTTTAAATTCTTAATCTATTTGAATTTACAAATAAAAATGTATTAGATAGATATCTAAATTACATATTAATTTTATGATATGAAAGAGGTTCTGTTTCACGATGATAACTGTTGATTTATAGATGAATCAAATTAAAGATGTCTAGACGAATTTAAATATCTTCATATTAAATTGGGTTTTTTTAAATAGTATATTAATGTAAGTTTGCGTAAAGAAAATCTTGGCTTCTTTGGTGTTAAATTTATACAACAAAGCAATTATATATAATATATATTTTTAAAAATATCGTCAGCTAATTTATGAACTTTTTTTTAAACTTTTTTTTTTGTTTTAAATACAAAAAAAGTTGGCTTTAGTAATAATTTTCAATATTAATAATAATTTTATATTCAATATTAATTTTATAGCGTAACGTACACGGGATAAAGAACAATTGAACGAAGAAAGATAAGCGACTCTAGTTTTATTCTAGTTTAAAATAAAATACTGGGCACGCAGATAGTTTATTAATTATGGATAAAGAAGAAAAAAAAAAAAAAAAAACTTGCTGGCTATAGAAGATTTCATAGTACTTTCTTATATGAATAATTATTACGAATTCCGAAGAGATTTTGTAAACCGACAAAATACGTTGGAGATTTGAAAATAAAAGAATGATTAAAACATTCCGCTTAAGAGGTATGTTAATAATTATTTCGCCATTCCGCGGCTATATTAAAATTTAATATTGCAAGTTTCAAAATATTTATACAGCATTCGAAAAAGTAATTAATAATTAAACGGAATTCTCGTTGAATAAATGCCTTTAAGTATAGAACATTATTAATTTTAGTACGGTGGACAACTATAAATTTATTGCACAAACTATAAGTATTTGTCAAAATGCGCGTACGGTGGAAGAAAAAAAAAAAAAAAAAAAATAAATAAATGCAAAGTTTTCAGTCTTTGACGGAGAGCTAATATTATAAGAAACCTATGAAACCTGTTCTTATGTCCAAAATGAAATCCAAGTGGCATTTATGAAAGTGTACATAATATACCTCACACATGAGACATGTGCGCACGTATCCAGAGGCACGTGTCTCTTTCTCCAACAAAATCGCTCGCTCTCTCTCTCTCTCTCTCTCTATCACTGCCTGTCCTTTTTCCGCAATCTGTATTTGTGTCGTGCTCTACCCGCGGAAGGTTAGCAGGAAATGTGAGTGGGGGAGTCACGGTACCTCGATAAGCTCGGACTGGCATTATAATAAGCCTGAAACCAATGAAATACAACGCACAATCTGCCTCCAGTGGTCCTTCGTCCTCTAATTCTATCAGCGCGGATGGTTATTGGATGCTTGGTGAGTGGTGGATTTGGGGGGGGGAGGGGGAGGGGTGAGAGCTTACGATCGGGTGTTGCAAATGAAACAATGAAGCGATGGGGTACGGGAATTTTACCATTATCCCGAAAAACCGCCTAATCTTTCGACTTGGTGTCGTGGGTAACGACGAATTCGCGCGTAAACCAAAGGAATAAATAAACCAAGCCGTAGAGTTCGTTGCACTAAACTCAATAAACGAATCCAATGGTTAATGTATCTTCTATCTCTACCTGTTTCCCATATCCTTTTTAGAAGCGAATCTATTGACTTAAGTTTTCACTACCTCGTCACCTACTATTGACGGCTTTTATTACAACTTAACGTTAATTATGTTATTAATTATATATAATGAAAAGATTTTGACGATATGGACACGAGGTAATAAATATTAAATATATTTCTATTTACGTAAACGCACGGCACTGTTAAATGAAATGGACGTAAACTGCAAAAAGATATACTGATCGATATGTTTAATTAGCGTAATACGTCGATCGTAGGCTCGTGTGAGTGTAACAAACAGACATTATTATCTGGCACTATGTAAATACATTAAATAGACAAACAGAAGCGCTGAAATTCTCCAGGCAGCTTTTACTTATCAAATATTTGTAATGCATTCGCGCTTAGGGGATTAATATTAAGATTGCGATATTGAAATGGGAATTTAAAATTAAACTCTAAAGAGCGCGCGGCGAAAAATACTTGAGCTATTATCAACGGACTCATACTTTCCATGAATCAATAAAACTTTTGTAAGCTTAGATAAAACTGCTAGTAGGAAAATAAGAGAACCTTCTCTTATCGGGATTTATAAGAATTGGCACTTTGCATTTCATTTCTCACGTAGCCAGGCATCGTAACAATGAAAAAATAGTTAAAAATAACTATAGCCGCTCGTATTAATAGACAAATGATGTGGTAAACAATGGGGCCCGTGTAATAAATCATTCTTCTTGCCTTAGTAGACAATCAAAGCTACTTGACGTCAATAAGAACGATGATATTAGCATGAAAATAGATATCGGGTTAAATAAGAAATGAGCCGTGTGGGCTCGGATGCGTCCTGCAAATGTATCCTTCGAACCCATACCCATACCCCTTTCACTTCCTTATCCAAGTACGGAATTACCTATTCTACACGGCGGAGGCACTCGGGGCTGATTGAGACTTCGGCCGAGAGTTACTTAACAAATCGAAAATCTTCTCGTTCGACGAATACCAAATACACTCGCTTCATTTTCCAATTGATGAAGATTCGCAAAGAAGAAAAGATGCCACCGTGGAAAGGATTCGACGCTACATGGACGAAGAAAGATATGGTAACAACGAGAGAGAGGGGGGGAGGGGAGTATGGAAGGCCGAGAGGAAGGTAGAGTTGTAAGTAACCTGGGGCAGAGAACTCGCGCATTTACGCGGAGTATGGGGGATCGCGAGGAGGCGAAACCGGTCAGCCATGCCATGGCAACGTTTCGTAGCTCGCAAGCAGCTATATTTCCGAGGGATCAAAGTCACTTTCCTGTTATACCAGTTTTCCCGTACGAGCCGAGGCAGCCAAGTCCACGCCATTGCTACAAAGCTCGCGAGATTTCCTAGAGCACGCGAGACCGATCGTCCGAGGGTCATTATCAAATAATGCTAGCCACCCCCCCCCCCCTACCCCATCGGGAGGCCCGTAGAGGGTATGCGAAGGGAGTCTTGGACGATAGCGCATCCGGGGGGTGGGGGGGGGGGGCTCGAATGTAACGCGCATTTCTTTCGTCACCTGCGTTTATGCCGTGCCGATTAACGTGCCGCGTGTGCTAAGCACGATAAGTAAGCGCCGCCGGCGGCTGCGGCGGCGGCGGCGGCTCGCTCGCTCGCGTGCACCTCATTATGCGCATGCTCTTGCTTTATAATATTTTGACAGGCACGGTATATATAGCTACGGAACAGCTCAAGCCAATCTATCTATGCCTCGACATTACCGCCGTCATCTTTGCCGCCGCGATTATAACAATAGCCATTACTTTATTATTATTATTATTATTATTAATACCATTGCTATCACTGCGACTTCGTTAGTTTTTTTTTTTTTTTTTTTTTTTTTTATTTTTATTTTATTCCAGGCGAAGGAGGAAAATCTTTTCTCAATCGAGCTCTGCTCAGGCCGAAGTAGAAAGGAAATTTCGTAAATGTATGAGACGTGTCGTTTTTATGTAATTTTGATCTGATTATATTCAACATTAAATGAAATGCATTATGCCCGACTCATGCTAATGATTTTAATAACTGGGATGTAGATGAAAAGCTGCTCGTTATACGGTTAAGAAAATGACTCATTCCAATACTATTGCACAGCCTCTTTTTTTTTTTTATGACAATCTTACCGTTGCATTACATTAAATTATTCTTTCTCTCCAATTAATATTCTCAAAATACGTATTACGACCTTCGCAATTATATTTTTATGTCCTTCTTTTACTTTTTAATTATTACATCTTAATCAAATTAAATTAAAAATCATTTATCTAAAAAGTAATATTTGATTTTGTCAATTACAACCATTCGGAAAAACTAAGTCGACGATACAACAGAATGCACCGTTTATCACTTACATAAATCACTTTTAATTAATTTTAAAGCACTGTTAAAAATCAAAAGCTATTATCAACAAAACACTTTATCTTTCAATTTCGTAAAATTCACCAATTCCCAATACAACGTGTTTGTTACTTAAAAACGAAAAAACATCTTGTATCTATTATACACGTAATATTAAATTAATGAACGGTCTGCTACATTACTTTTTTACAAAATCTATTTCTTTGGTGAATTTCTTAAAATTATCATAGAAATTTTCCATTTTAACTTAACATTACTAAAAGAATTGTATTACGTATTAAAATAAGCTATACACAGTTTTTATTAAATTAATTTTTCCACTTATGTTAACAACAATGTATAATACTTATTTAAACATATTTTCAACTCATTAGAAATAAAATTACTACTTACAACAACATGTACATTCGATGAATAACAGATTGATGAAAACTTAAATTCGTACCTGTAATAAAAAATATTTATTAAATTAAAATAATAATGGTAAGAATTAAAATAAAAAAATAAATATTAAATCGGAAAAATTTTTGTGGAAATTTTTATTATTCGAAATTCTATTAACGTTTTTAATAATATTGTTGTATATTATATATCCTTATGTACGTATTATTAAATATGTTATTTTTATAAGACTTATGGCTTGTAACATATGCGTAGACATTCATAATAACGTTTAATTGTTATATATTTAAAAAAATAAGTGTAAATTTAGTATAAAATATTGTGCGAGTTAAGAAATTAAACGAACGGAAAACAATTACCAACAAAATAAAACTCGAATGTATAATCATTGTCGAAATTGCGTCACTACAAACATTGTGTAGATACGTTAGTAAAAGAAAAAAAAAATATCTAACTTTAAAGTTTAAAAGTAACTATATGCATTGGATACTATATGTATGCTGATACGACATTTGAAATTAAATAATTTATTTCTAACATTATCTACGTATATTTTAGCAGGTAATAAAATTTGTAAAAAAATCGCATTCAATATATAATGTAGTGGAATATATTGTCTTATAATAAGAAACGTGTTCTTAATAATGGATTTTAATAAATATGTACATTATTGAAATATACAAACGTTTGTATTGTTTCAAGTAAATCTTCTTAACAGATTCAGGCCTGCTTTTATAATATTAATTTTATTATGCTTTTCATGTATTATAATTGTAAATTATACTAAACTGCGTCGGGATACGTAATTGAAAAATGTTTTAACACAGATGCAGTATGTGTAAAAAAAATTCTCATTTGAATGAGGCGAGGCAATAAAAATGTTTCAAATTCATCGGATATTTTGAGTAATTTTAACAACGAGCGGATTAAGAAGAAAGCACAACTTAACTCCATAACTAAAACTTGAGGCAGAGTATTAACTTGAATATAACGAGATCTTATTTCTCATGAAAATGATTTACATGGATTATTTGATATAATTATGAATAATATAAAATATAATAATAAAATACAAAATATGAACAATGCAAAAAAAAAAAAACATAATTGTAGAAATTGAAATATCATTTTTGAGTATGAATAGATTATTAGCAAGCAAGTAAGTAACTGTACATGGACGATGTGAGGTGTTATTAATTTTGTCAACTCGATCATTTAAAATCCTCTTAATTCTCAATATTAGCTTATAATAATAATTTTTCATTGGAATACTTTATTGTTGAGTATTATTGTACGTTTCCTAAAAATATCCACGTATGCTTCTTGTAACAATATTTCCTTTCTCATTAAAGATGTGTTATGTGCTATTTAAGTTAGGCATTTAACTGATTTCTAAAATTAATTAATTATTCATCACGAGTTACTTTTAATAGTTTTTACATTTTTTAGTTTTTGTAAATTTCAAGAAATATCGCATTTCCGTCAACATTTTCTTTGAAATAAAGGAACAACTTTGTAAATGAGGAAATGAAAGAAAAAAAATTTTTTTCCCACAATCTTATTTTGGCTTTGATTTATCCACTATCTATATCAGACACTTTTTTTATGAGTTAATACCATGTAACGAGACGTATCGTATCATTCAATTGTTAAATAAAATTACGTAATCAACTTATTAAGAGAGAATTTTTAGTTTGGAATGAAATAAAGTATGATGATAATGGATTAGAGGCATGCGATGGTAACGTATTTTAAAAATTCGTAGGCATCGCATGAATCTGCAATAAAATGGTTTGAAAAATTTTATAAAATCAGCGTCGTCTCTGATAGAATAATTCTGTATCCATCGCACGATCGCGTTTACTTAAAGTAATAAAATAACTAAAAACGCTTTACATTCGTTTGTAATAATTGCGAACGAAATGTAATATAATCGTAATAAGAAAAGAAAAAATCTGCGTTACATAATCGGGAGATCACATGTTTCAAAAAGCAAAGGAATAGAAAGAAAAAAAAAAAAAAAAAAGAAAAGAAGCTCTGGTTTCACGAAGAAACATCGAGATTATTCTCGAGGGTAAAAAGTAATTTGATTAATTTTCGGATTAGCATAATGGAAGGTTTTTTATAATCGATTGCAAGGTGATGGGTCGACAGAGAGAGAGGGGGGGGATAAGAGCGTGTCCGAGGGACGCTTCTTAGAGGGCCTCGATAAGGGCTAAGAGCGTGGAATATACGTGGGGGAGGAGTATTTCCGAGGGAAATACTGATTGAACCGGTGACCGGTTCATTTGCATAATATTTCGCTAGAACAAGATTGGCAGATGGCACAGGGACGTGTAGTAATACGTCGTCGTCGTCGTAGTCGTCGTAGTCGTCGGTCGGCGGTGGCGGTGGCGGTGGCGGATGAAGAGCGAGCGTTGGCGAGGAGATCGCGCTTATGATGATGGGCGGGGTATGCTGGGGACACAAGTGCGAGTTACGCACATTGTTAAACGAGTCGCATGTGTCAGGGGGGCATTAAGCTGTCTGCGCTCGCAGGCGCCAAAATGAAAGAAAGAAAGCGGGGCAAAAGTAGCAAAGTCGAGCGAGCGCATAAAGTGTCGGCGGTTTGCCGAGGGGCGAGGGGCGAGAGGACCGCCGCTACCATATCGGCGTTACGTCATTACCACATTGCCACCTTCACTCGGTCTCCGGCGAGGCTCGATCTCCTCTGCCGCCGCCGTCGTCGTTGTTGTTGCTGCTCTCCCTGTCTCGTCTTTCTTTAGCCTTACGCGTACGGGTGCACGGCAAAGAGGGGTGTGGGGGGGGGGGGGGGGGCGAGAGGCAAAGGAGACACAATACGCGCACGTGCTCCTATAGTCGAAAGGTCCCCCGGGCTCCTGGCTTTTCCTCCCAGGTGCTTGACGACGACCTCCGAGCCTCTCTAGCTGGCCCCGCTCGAGTAATTATCTTGAGGCCGGAGATAAACAAATTTTATAATCGAAAGCCCGAGACGCGATAGATGGAGGTCGGTTTTAGGGCAGCAGGCCCCGCTCCCGTAAATCCGCCGAGGAAAATACTGCTGACCTTCTAAGAAGGAATTTTTCTTATAGGTGTCATACGGCCTGCCGGCGCATGTTATAAATAGTCGTAACATAATATAACTAAATTTAAACGCATTAAATGAAATACAGGCTGCTGCCGGTGGTGCTGGTGGTAGTGCCGGTGGTGGTGGTGGTGGTGGTGCTGTGGTGGTGGTGGTGGTGCTGCTGCTGCTGCTGCTGCTGCTGACCTCAGCTACCGATCGCAATCGAAACTCGGAGATCCGAGACCTCCAACGCCTTTCAACCAACGCACACGCACGCACACACACTCTCGCTCTCTCTCTCTCTCTCTCTCTCTCGATCTCCTTTGGATTCGCGTAGAGATAATCGGAGTACTCGATCGACCCCCGATATTTCGCCCCCTTCGAACTGACAGACAAGCTAATATCGACTCCTCGAGCCCGGGCCTTTGTTTTATCAACTCTTGCATCAAGCGTCCGTTGATCGACCGCTGCGATTGATCTTTGGCAATTAAAGCCACTTATTGATACACGCGCATTATATAACCGCATAAACATGTCATTGTCTTATTTCCATTACGTCAATTTAAATGCACGTAATTTAATAGACACGTCTCTTTCTTTCTTTCTTTCTTTCTTTCGTTTATTTTGTTTTCGTTTTTTTTTTAACGGATAAATTTGTTGATCCAGCCTTTCTAGGCTTTCACGTATTGAGAAGTATACCTTTGGCAATGTTGCACATGCCCGTAAATCACTCGGGCTGTTAAAAGGAAATGAGCGTTAAAAGAACAGAACAACTTTATAAGCAGTTGTTTTTTCTTCCTCCTTCTCCTCCTCATCCGACTGTTATTTTTGCAACCGACGAGAGGTATTTTCGCATGGGAAATATTAGGGGTACTTAAATCATTCTATTCATACGATTTTTTTTTTTCTTTTCATCTTCATTTCAGGAAACGGCATTTTGCACATCTTCCTACGTTACGTAATAACCTTTTATTCGTTCTCACAGGCGCGAGGAAGAAAGTCAGCCGGAGCGAAATTAAGGTTATTGCAAATTTATGTTTTTAGATACATCTTTCGGCATCCCGTTTGATTATTATTCTTATTAATAAAGCATTTTATTAATCCGAAGATCATGCGGAATGGAGCATTAAGAACGAACGACGCGGTTCGTGGCTTTTGTCGAATTTACAGAATCTAAAGTAACTCCGTAAATTTCAGCGATACGTGCAGAGGGATTGAGAGGGGCGGGGGGAGGCGCACGACAGATAAGGAGCAAAAAATACGTAGACTCGTATAATGTCTAAGAATTAATGAGTTCGTACGTACACTTTGCACGGGCACGAATTTACACGGACGGGCTCTACAATAGAAGCGCAACGACGTGCAATAATAGCTAAACAACGTGACGTAACTTACGGACAGACCACGTACGTAAGCACACATATATCTTAACAATGAGAGCCCTGCAGAATTGTTTTTTTTTCCATGCACCAACGAAACGATCATTTTTAATCGCACCCGAGCGCAAAAAGAGCCGACGACCGTGGCGCGATAGTTGGTGGGAGAGAGGGAGGGCCAAGGGAGGGCCAAGGGAGGGCCAAGGAGTTAGCCGAATGTCCCAGAAAATATGGTGCGAAACAATTCGCATCTCCCCCCTGGGCGTTAGCAAAAAAAGCCTCCCTATACTACTCACTCCTCACGAGCGAGTGCTTCGCTCTTCTTTAATCTATCTTTCAATCTATCTCGTTATCTACAGATAGATATATTAGATAGCAGGGGCTCCGCTTGGATGAATGAAAGCCATTCTCGATGTATTGTTAGCAGCCGTTATGAAAAAAAAAAAAAGCCAGGGTAAGAGCGGGTGTGGCGAGTGAAACGGAAGGGGCGAAAGTAAGCGGCGGGGTAGGGGTAGGGGTAGACGGAGGAAGGTGAAATAAAAACAAACAAAAAAACAAAAACAAAAACAAAAAAAACAACGAGCGAAGGCGAACGGCCTTGCCGACGTGGCGGAGGCGACGGGCGACGACTGCTTTTACACGCGCTTGTGTATGCGTGAGTGTGAACGATCGTGTCTATACGATAGGCGGGAATCGCTTAATCTTCCTTGTAGCCGGGGAAGAATTTTCAAAGTTATAAAGGCCGATTCCATCGGCTATCCTTCTCTTGTCTTCTTCTCATCTCGTATAGCCTCCTCTTGCGTTTCGTCCCTCCCTCATCAGCGTCGCGACCCACGCGGCCTGATTCTTCGAAAGAATTCTCGATCTATATCGTGCCAGTGCTCTCTTTCGGACACAAGCGCTCATAAATAAAAGGGTTCGCCGATAATCCTTTTTTCAGACAAAATTTCTATCTCCTCTGCTGCTCACGTGACGTGCAAAATGCCCGAATGGCACGCGGTGGTTTCCCTAAAAATTCAGGCCGAAACTGCTCTGACCGAAATTGCTTATCGCGGTTCTATTATTTCTTGTTAACGTACGATATCCCGTAAGGAAGAACCATTGATCCACACGAACCGAGCGATATACGTATTATTTTGTAATGTCTTACAAATAATACGTTATTAAGCCGAGAGGCTCGATTTTGTTAAATTATCATTTAATCACGGACTATCGCTCACCTACCTACCGAGAAAATAAGTTAATATTAATAAAACTCGGATTTTATTCTATTCTATAAATAATATTTTATATTCCTTAATTGTTTATGTAATGCTTGCATCACTCGTCTCGAGATTTACGCACAACACTCGGCTAATTTATAATTAAAATTTATTCTTATTTTATTTAAAGTTACTTCTTCTTTTCTTTTTCTTTTTTCTTTTTTTCTTTTTTTTTTTTAATACAAGCAATAACAAATGTAAACAACTTCAAGCACTCACCGACACGATATTTACGTTAAGTTATACAAGGCTCTAAAGTACTTTTATGGAGTATATTCACAGTAATTTATAATAATTTACACACATATTCATTACTATATTCACTATATAATTTATTTCTGTAATTTACTCGAGTAAAGTAATAATCATAAAAAAAACACCTTTTCAGAAGAAGCTTAAAGCGATCTATATTTAAATCAGTATAGCTTTTTTTTTACAACAATAATTAAAGAACAAATTAAAGATCGAAATTTTCTAAACCTCTTATTCCTACTTTGGAAAATGTGAAAGTAAGAAAAAAAAAAAAAAAAACTCAATAACGTTATGAGAAGGGATTATTATTAGACGTATTAATCGGTATTTAAACCTTACATAATTACGGTTTCATTCGTTATACGCGACACGCACTTGCACGTAATTCACATTACTCGAATTTAATAAATAGACATCTTATCGAATTTACAATATCAATTGAGGTAAACTGAGAACAGTAATAATCCGCTTCATTTGCCCGCTTTCGTTTTCAGTTTCTCATATCACCGTGGCCCATTCCCATATTTCTTAAACTAAAGTGCAGCCTCTTGATTGTGATTAAATTTTTATCTCGACGAAGGATAGAGTTAGTAAGATCACCGGAAACGAGCGCGTCAGCGCGGTACTCGATAGATCCATCACAAGTCTAATTTCGTATGGAAAACGATCGATCGGCGAGATTCATTAGTCTCAGGTGTCATTGCGATGCAATTTCAATTTACACTGGACGTGCATATACAAACGCATCCTTGGGGCTGAAATTCGATATTGATTATCCTTAATTACAAGGGGAATATTTCTCATTCAATTATTCACACTGCGTGTAATTATTAGCTTTTTTCTTTTTTAGCCACGCCTTTGTAATGCTGAACCCTTACAATTACATTTTATTACATTGGCGCCTATTTAGAAATTCATTTCCACCTATTTATACATACATATATATATATATATATACGAGCTAACGATTTTATTATTCACATTATATAAAGTCAATAATTACTTGTCTTATTCTTGCATATTTCTACCAAATATACGCTTATTCGTTCTGTTTTTTTTCCCCCAATTTGACACATACCTTCTTTTAAACTACCGACGTGGAATAATTAGAAATTATTAATAACAAGCTTCATGATAAATCTTTACTTCGCTTGTGAATATTACAGACCATTTTCAGTTGCTTCTCGTATTATTAAAATGCTTTTGTCTAGTATTTATTATTTCATTATAGTATAAATTCGAATTAGGGTTTTTGAAACTCAGTGACTTATTTTATCGATTAATACTGCTTTTATAAGGACGTATAGAAGCCATTTTCTCAGTGCCCAGTTATGAATTTTAATTGGATAAAACTCCTCGGTAAGTTACTGAATATTAAAGACAATAAATACAAAAATATAATCTCTTTATGAATTTTCAAATGTTTGCACAAACTGCGAGCGCATTATAGTATTATTTGCATAAAAGCAATGTAGTATAATCTCCCGTATAATAAATAACGTATTCCAGTTCGTGAGTTTTCTAATCATTATTTTAAATTCATTACTATAACGAGGCTTTATTGGAAATGATTCCTTAATAATACAACGAAATAAAAGTGCAGAAAAGTAGCATGGAAACGTGTTATTTGAAAGTTAATATAATGGTAAGCAAATAAATACAGGTTTGCTGGCACATTCGTTGGATATTATTATCTAATTGTTAAGTCATAATTTACTTACCAATATCGACGATAATAATGAAAGAAACAAGTGTTGAAATTTTGTTTTAAGACTTTTTTCACGTTAAATAATTAATAGGTACCAACTATTTATACTATTCTATACTTGTGAAGATTTATTAGCAGCTGTGAAATGGGATTCAGTGTTAATAACTATTACGGATGATTATACATCTGCCTGAATGTTTCACGCATTCGTAATCGTCTGTTACAAGTTATAAACAAAAAAAAAAAAATAAATAAATAAATAATAAATAAATAAATAAGAACACATTCGCAGATTAGAGATAAAAGTAAGAGCGATTTAATGAAAGTGTAGTTCGGAAGCTCCTCCATGACAAAAGTTGTGCCAAGAAAAAAAGTTAAAAAAAAAAAAAAAAAAATCACCGGGAGCAGCAGCAGCAGCAGCAGCAGCAGCCAATTCATTAAGTGCCCCTCGTCGACAAAAAAAAATCACGCTAATTTTTGGTACACAGACTAGCACAGATCCTTTTTGCTTACATCACCGAGCACACATTATGCGCTTGCGGCAATTAATTTTAACGAAGTTTAAAATAAGCATGCGCTACCTTTATTAGCGCACAAAGCCGACCACCTCTGGGTCGTCAACTCCTGCCGCCCACGGCAAGACTCGCGCCGCGGTCGATTCGGATTATTTCCAATGTCCTCTAATGGCCGAGATCGAGCATGTAGGATCGAGAAATAGGAGAGGTGAAAATGTTTTACCGTTGGCGAGCGCCACAAATATTGACCGCGACCGGCGCAACGGAGTCAAGTCCATTTGGAGTATTTACCAGACTAAATTTAGTCGGGGAATGTCACCGGGTATTTGCTTTGCCGCCGATGAGGCAGACTTAATCCCGACACTTGTCTTCGATTAACAAGATCAGAGAAGATGGACTTTGGCACGAACGCAGGCCTTCCTCACGAGGCCTCTCAACATCCCTTCTCGTTAACTTATCACATCCGCGCCATCCCTTCCACCCCCTTTTTTTTTTTTTTTTATCAGCTCGGCCTAATAAATCCCTCCCTCCCCCTCCCCCCCGCCGTACTAATTACCTGTCACTCCTCTGATAAAAATAAGCTTTAACGTCGCGGATCGTCTACGTTTTCACGCATGTCAGACTTTGCAGAGAACTTCTGAAATTTATCAGAATTCAATATCTTCGAGACCTTCGAGAGTCTTAGGCTATTCAATCGTATGAATCCAATATTAATACTTACGTACTTGAACTTTTTTCTAGCCAATAATAAACTAATCTCAGCTTATGTTCAGGTATCGTCTTTATCTTCGACTTAGCGAATGATCTATAAATTTCACGTTGATGTAAAAAATAAATACTACACCTCGCGTCTCGATTTCTAATGAAAATGCGGCATCTTTAAAATTTTAGATAAAAATTATTTTTATCAAGATTTTGTCAAGATACGCTGAACATCAGACCCGTTAGCAATCCTAAATAAAAACAGTAGGAGGTGTCCTTGATAAATCAATATCTCTGAAAAATTCAGACTTCTTCAATTTTATCTTCATTAAAAATAAATGAGAAAGATGTGCGTCATTTTGAAAAATTAACGTTTAAAAATGCTTCCATTTTTAGAGAAAGGATAAAATTCTATTTGCTCAAATAGTACAAGAGTGAATCAGTGAGTCAACAGTATATAGGAATAAAAAACAAGGCCAGTATGTGCCAATTTAACACGCAACTGCATGATTTACAATAAATTTGTAATTGTAAAAGAATTGATATTGAGAAATATATACTAAAACGTCATAAAATTATTGGCTAATCCACATAATGAATTGACACTAAATTAATAAGAACGCAAGTTTTAGAAATCTCAGTACCGATATCAATTAAGGCTTAGTCTTCTAATATTTCCAACTACACCTGCTCCTTTATGCATAAGTAAAAAAAAAAAAAGTATTTAATAAAATTCTCATAAAACGTATCATTACACAAGACTCAAGTGGAAGGGAGAGTAAAAAAACTGCATGCAAACTCATCCGAATGATACGAAAATTCTGAATTTTAAATAAAATGTAGTTAAGCCTGTATTGAAGCCAGATAATTCATGTAATAAAGGCAAACTTTTTTCCTTTTTTTTTAAAGTAACAATGCAATTATAATAGCCAGTGAATTTATTATTAAACAAAAAATTTTGAAATCAGATTTCCATTATAAAACAACTAATGTTAATGCAACCGTAATATTTTGAGGAAAAATAATTATTAAATATATATAATGAAATACATTAAGCCGAATAGTAGAGTAGGTTATTGTATAAAGATTAATACCTGTAGATACGTTAATGAATAATAATAATAAAAAAAAATGTTAAATTTAAAAAGATATTTCAATAAATTGTGGAATTTAATGAAGACGAAGACATTTTTGTACAATTTATATATAAAGAGTCAAAAGTACATTGAAATTGATACTTATGTATACATTGAAATAAAAGAAATTAATGACCTGTAATATTGAAGTATTTAAATATTGTATTTATATGTAGAAGATTTTATATGTAGAAGGAAGGATTTCATAAAAAAAAATGCAAAGTTTTAAATATTTGATACCATCATCACATGTTTTGTCGAGCTCATTTATGGTAATTCAAATATATTAAATTGTGAGAAATAAAACTAGAAAAGTATACGTAATTTTTAAGGTATTTAACATATACAATATAGAAGGAAGAAATAATTAAAAACGTAAGTACGTGGCATGGATTTCCCAATATTTTTATGCGTATCGATACTATTTTACTATAGATAAAAATTACAATATCTTTTATAATTCACAAAAAAAAAAAAAAAAAAATTAACTGTAAATATACTTATTGAATGTGATATAAATTTAACTATAATAGTCAATAAAATTTTAGTCATTTCACGTTTAAATGAAGTTTTCAAAGTGCTTAAATAACATTTTGTGCCGAGACAAGAAATTAAACTTGTCCTATTGATTTGCACTCCATTTTAAAATCTGTTAATTGACTAAAGAGTCATTTAATTCATTTCAATATTAACATGCATATCAATAAGATTTTAGAATTCTAAAGTTCTTCATGATCGATTTGAAGCTTTGTATTACATCTTTTATTAACTTGTATTAATAATAAAACATTGAGCTTATAACATAAAAATGAATAATATTTTCGGAACTTTTTTTTCGAAGTTTTGTAATAAAAAGTAATGACGCTTAAAAATAGTAATAAGTAAATTGTACTACGTCGACATTTTTTTAATATCGTTTCACGATTAAATACATTTTATAATTTGGCAGACGTAAAACAGTTATTTTCTCGCTTTTCATTAAATCTTCGTGTAATGAATTTAATGTTAAAGCAATGGATTCTTTAACATAAATCATTAAATAGACATAAATACTTTTCCAACAGCTACGTATCCGTATTGAGGTAATACGTTATAACAATTGTTATAAGTAATGGCAATTGACACGAGTGCAATTTCCTATATATCGGTGAATGATTTATTTTCATCTTATTGTTTGTAATAAAGACATTAAGCATCGAGAAGTAAAAATCATTTGGCTGTAGGGAATATTTTTAAAATATTGCCAAAAACCATTCTCTCAAGAATAAAGCTTCTTGAATGCTCGATCACGTATTTTTAACTCGATTACAAATATATAATTTTATATTTGCGAAGGCTCACGAGCCGAATCGAATATAGGAATAAGTAAGGATTGATCTTAAATAAAAATTAAGCCGTGAATTTGGAAAATATGAAAAAGTCGACAATTTTCGTGACAAGGCAGTTACACAAGACTACACGTACTTGCAATGACTTGCAATGAATAATACGGGCAGAATGAAGGACTCGTGAAGGGATTGTTTTCCAGCTCCGGAGGTAACAACAACAACAAACAACAACAACAATAATAATAATAGTAGTAGAGGGCCGTTTAGGAGAAAATTCTTTATTTTGCGTAGACGTGAGAGTAGAAGAAGCCTGCCTCGATATTCGTCATGGGTGGGGAGGTAAAGCGAGAGGCAGGAGAGGCAGGAGAGGCAGGGGAGCTCGAGCCATGGAAAAAGGAACCTGTCCAGAAATAAGGAGTCGGAGGAGAGAAAAAGTAAGATAATCGCGGCGGGGGTCGACAGCCAGTAGTGACGTATATGCGCCGGACGATCTGCGTGCGTGGCCACTGAAAGTGCCAAAGAACGAGCATAGAAAATAGAGACTCTCGAAATGACGTCGACTAACTGGAAAATAGATCAACGAAGCCACGCTTTGAGATTCCGACGAAAATAACCGACTCTCTCACTCAGGCCCTCCCGCCTTCCCTACATTTCCCGCTGACTTCCGTCATTTTTCCTAATTTAATGCCCTTATTAATATTATACACATCGCTCGTGGCTGTCCTCGCGGCTACTTTATTGACATTGCATTCTCACCATACAATGAAACGCCGAATTATTTTTAAGTATTTATCAGTCTCGATATTATTTTACACTCACTTCCCTGTTTACAACCCTACCTTGATGAGTCAACTTGTCAAAATAACAATTGTCACTCTGTATTTTTGGATTTAAATATCTGACACTTTGAGCGCACATAGACAGTTCGAATAAACCAAATATATATATATATCCCATTAATAAATACGTCGCACTACAGAAAACATCTTTATTTAATAATTCAGGCGATCGATAGCTCTGCCATATACCCCAGCGATTTTCCATGATTACAAATAGTCCGCGTCTCTGCGTTACATAGTAGTCACATGTCCGTCATAATTTTCCGGCAACTTTTAAACGGCGTGACAAAAAAAAAAAAAAAATTCGATATTATGTATTTACGATGTTTGAGCCACTTCCACTTGAAATCTCAAAAGATCAAGTGGATTTTTATTTACGAGTGTGACTCGGATAGATAAATCCAACCTACGGACCGAAGCAGTTATAATAAATTTCATTTCGATACAACAATGACAGAATATGTTCAAGGAATTCCATTAATTGCGCTTTTGCCTTAAGTTCACGAACTTAAGGTGCGCTGTGCAATCAAATATTAAATGGCTCATTGTTTATAAGTCCGAAAATCAATAGCTATTGCTTTATTCATACAATCCGTATATGATTTTGACACCTTTGAATTTAACGAACAACAATAAGGTCTATTTATTCATTAGAGCTTTAAAAGTATATAAATAAGTGGTGACAAAAACGTATCAGTATACCATATTGCCCTGTTGACGCCTTTCTTACTTCGTTTAATTTTGCAAATTTTCATCGGCTTCATTGCAAGGAACAAAGAGCTCTCTTTAAATTATACAAGTTGTGTATTGGTATGAGGGAGTTGTTAAATCGCAATGAAATACATAGGAATAATTGTAATCGGGGAGTAAAGGGAAAATTTAATATCCATCCTATGATACCGTAGGTAATTAACATAGACTGTAAATAAAAATAGAAATAAAGTTTTCCATAACCCCAAGACGAAGACAAGCAAGAATTTAAAAAATTACATAATCGTTAAGCAGAAGCGGCTTTTACTGGAATTAATATCGTCACAATAATTAAATCACATAGATTAAGGTCGACTACGAATGTGTATACGCATAGTGTATAAAATAAAAAAGAGAAAATTGTCGAGAAAATGTAAAAGCCGAAAAAAAAAACAAAATCATTTAAGTACGTATTACATTTTAAGAACGAACGCGGAAGATTCAATAAATTACATTTACAAGAAGTAAGGAATGAGAATTTTATCGTATCGATAAAGTATATATATATATATATGTATATATATATATAATGAGAAATTCATTATTAAGTTTGAGTATCGTTGTAGTTGAGAATTTTTAATGGCATAAGATTAACGAAATTGAATATTAAAAAGTTTCCCCTGTTACGATTAACTTTAAATATTTAACGGAATTCAATCGCAAATGCCAAGGAGAAAAGCTTATTTGCATTACCTTTACGTTATAAGACATTTTTACAAAGCTCGAAATGGATTATAATACAAAGCCGTTACGGTGCGAATTTCACACTGTACTTTTTGGGTTAAGATCATGAGTAGAGAGAGAGAGGGGGGAGAGAGAGAGAGAGAGAGAGAGAAGAAGAAAAAAAAAAGAAAAAAAAAAAAAAAGGGAAAAAATCCAGGCACGTATGAATGAGTTGAATCGCTCGACATCGCACAGCTGATTTCCCGAGCTCGGCAAAGCCCAAGTTTCCGGATAAGAACGTTACGTTCCAATAAGCGAGCGTTCGCGTTGCGACTCGATAAAAAAAAAAAAAAAAAAGAAAAAGAAAAGAAAAAAAGAGTAACTTTGAAAATTCGAGTTTGACCAGCTCTCGCACGAGTTTTATAAAGATTGTTGCGCAAATTTCATCATCATTGGGTATCGCATTATCAATGGCCGGCTTATCGAGCTGATGCATGACCGCTTACTTTCTCTCTTGGTAATAAGTGCACCGCAATAACGGCTGACAATTATTGAGGGATGAAGATCGAGCGAGCCTTAGAATTTTCCGTATTTCCACGTTAAATAAATCATTCCTCTATTGTGTTGTTCCTGCTGTGGAAAACCTTGAGCGGCTGATGTTTTAGACAACATTCGACGTGAATGAACGTCAACTAACGATTTACTTTCCATGATAATTTATTCACAAAGTAAAGTAGTTTATTTATTTTTAGAAACATGTAACAAAATGTATTCGTGTAAATGTCACAATTGATGGCTCGGATATTTATACTTTTTCCAAATGTTTAAAGGCACCAAATGCCATTATATGCTTATAAATAATAAATAACGAAGTAGATACGATTACTATAGCCAGATTTTATAACATGCTACATTTACAGTATATATCTCAGCCAGGTTTCGTGCCTTTAAGTATATTTTCAAATATTTCATTAGAGTTTTAATGCAAAAACCTTAAATTCATTTCTCCGATTACAGTATTTATAAACAACATAACATTTATAATTAATTTTACATACTCATTAGCGTACACGTGCATATAAGACAATTATATGGCGAGTAAAACACGAACACTCTTCGCGTTAGTTATTTAAATTCAGTGATTAAAATAATTTTGTCAACAGGTAAATATTTATTTCCTTCAAGCTTGTAAAATGTGAATTAGCGACAAAATAGCCTTTATGTTAATTGTAACCCTTCCAATTTTGCAGTACAAGTTAGTACGTAACGACCATAAAATTGAGAATTTATATGTAAAATAAAAGCAATGAATAAATGTAAAAAATTTATTTAAACGGTATTCCAAAGAATTCAGTCTCATCAGTTTTGAATAAGCTATCGAGAAAAATGTGTATTTAAAGTCTTGATGCGTTACATCCGAATATAAATACTATTTTTAAATTTTTTTATACCTCTGATATTTTCAATCCCATAAATACCAAATTAAAAAAATAAATATAATTAATAATATTCCATTTTATCATTAAGGGTTATTCACTTTTTTGCAATTATTAATTTTATTTCGTGTTCTAAATATTAAATAAAATAAAGACCGTAAGTGAATTTTTATCAATACTTCCGACATTTCAATACATACATGTACACAAAAATAAATAAACGTTATAATAGCTTTTCGTATTCAAACAAAGTAACATTAGAAAATAAAAAGCGACAAATTGTGATACTTTCATTCTACTGGTGATTGTGGAATATTTTCTCCACTCGTATGTTTAATACCTTTATAACATACGAATGCTAATCATAAATACACGGATGTATTAAATCCATAATTCATTTAAGGTTTTAAAAATGTTCATTTTTCAATGGCATAAAATTTTGCAAGTTTTCAAAATTCGATTAATAAAGCATGCAAGAAAGCATTTTCTGCAAAAATTATGTAAGTTTTATGCAGCTTATAAAAAAAAAAGCATTATTGATATTTCGGGACATCTTAATTTAGTATTCAAAAAACGGGAAAAATTTGTTTCAAGGTGATATGATAAACATCGAAATGAATCATTTCTAAATCCGTAACAGAACTTTTTAAATTTTCTGGATGAACTGAAATTCATTAAATTTGGGTCAGAATAACATTAAGACTTTATGATAATTAAAACGTGTTTATAATAACATTCACTTCATTGCATCTTCTATTACTAATTTTTTCTAATAATAAACCTATACGCCTTCAAATTTCCTCAAACTACTGAAATAATAAAAAAATTTTAGTTTTCAAATTTACTTAGGAATATTTTTACTTTCACTTTATTTCTGCAGTTCCCAATATTCATTAAATTAATGCAGAATTAGTTTTTTTAAATTTAAAATTGAAAGTTGCTTATAAAAGATTTCTTAGAAACATTTTGTCTAATATATTTGTTTTTTTAACCAAATACCTGTATTTTACTTCAACCGAGTCAGTATCTTATGATTTTTTACAAGAATTTTGACATTAAATCCATAAATTTGTAAAATTTAATATTCAGAATTAATAATTAAAATACGTATTTAAGTACCATTCGAAATTATTATATAACTATCGTGGTATTAATTACGTAATAAAAAGAACAATAATATCTTAAATTGAATTTCTTTTACTCGCGTGTAAAGTCTATAAAACAATGTGTTGTGAATGTTATGAAACTTTTAATCTCAAATTATAAGTTAATCTAGAAAAAGGGGCTTTAATTAATTATATTAGGAGCTTTATTGCACGCCAATACTGTTCCATTTAATTATAAATTTAACGCACAAACGTATGCATTTAAATGTATTAATAACGAAGCAGTTCATTAATATACGACAAAGGGTGCAAATCTGCTGAATTAAGTAAATATAATCAAACAGCTCGATAATCAAAGGCTCGTATTTAAACGGCTAACTTAATATTCTATAGAATTATCGAGTCAATTAAAGCTTATCTGTAGGTATATAAATTAATAAAACTAGAAGCTTTAATGGGGGGGGGGAAAAAAAAAAAATAAATAAATAAATATATATTTCCTTTAATTTTATCAACATTCGGGCCATACAATGTATTTTAATTAAAAAAAAAAAAAAAAAAAATAAATTGTTACAAGGTCAAGGAATACACTCCGTTACACATGGCTTTACTTTATTTCACACATATTTCTTTTAGCTCTCCAGTGGTTGCTACGATTCCAAATATATTATGCCGCTCCTTCAAGATTAACGTATTCATTGGCTAAGCAGCATTTTAAATTGTGTTTCGGAGCCGCAGTGCGTTTGAGATACTTCCACGACTCGCACTCTGTATATAGCAAATAAATTTCTGCTTATATTTAATTTAGAGGAAAATATTTGCGAATATTTGACTAGCCATATAAGTAATAAATTTCGTAATAATGGAACGGGAAAATTCGCTTCCGCTATTGTTATTATTTTGTGCAGTGATAATAGTGAAGGTGGTACGATCGTTGTTATTCTTATTGAATAGGAAATAATGACGACAATAATGAAGACTGTTACATTGCAATACGGAGGAGCGGGATTTTACATAATTTCCTAAACGAATGCTCGGGGATACGTGAAAAATCTGTTCTATTGGTATTGCGATAAGTTGCAAAAGCACATTCTTGCGTTAATCCATTATAAAAATAATTTGCCTCGCGTCATTTGAAAAAAAAAACAAAACTTAAAGGCTATTTTTAAGCCATAGATGTCGACGCCGTCGGCGGCGCAAAGTTGAAATCGTGACTCGTAGCAAACTTGTTTTTCAATACCGAGCGATTTTCAGTTACGCTTGAGTTAAAGCCGGACACTGATCTCGCGAATGCATCACCTATTAAAACATCACTAATTCTCAGTCGGTATTATTCTCAACTCGCCCGCTTCTCAACTGGCGACCGGAAGCGAAAGATGCGCGGGGGCCGCGACGCCAGGGGCGCGGCAAGGACAATTTCGGGGATGAACACAAAAGAGGCTGGATTACGGGAAGGCTCGGATCTCGCTCGGAGCCGGAAGTCTAGATAAAAAGAGCCGGTGTCCCGTGACAACAAAGAGGGGGGCAGCATCTATCGCGATTTACGCTCATTATTGTATAATTGGTGGTCGCCAAGCGCTGACTGTCAGATATACATATATATATATACATATATATATATATAGAGAGAGAGAGAGAGAGAGAGAGAGAGAGAGAGAGACTCTTGGCCGATTCTCTGCGAGACTATTCATTCGTTTGGGACGCGTGATTCATTCTCGGTAGTAACGTCTTGCGCATTTCTGACCGCGTCTGTGCCGGTGGATGGCTCCCGATGATAAGGTCGCTCGCTGACTACCCACCCATCTCCATCCCGGCACCATCCTTCATCTATCGGCTAAGCTCCCGTGGAGTCATAGACCGAGCTTTGCGCATGCTTGACTGGAAATTACGAACGCGGTTTTTCCAGCAATTATGCGGATACACGTTTTTTAATTCATTCAAAAAACAAAATAGCGTTTCCTACTAAGTAATTACTGCTGACGTTACACTATCAGTAAATGCATCGACGAATCACCCGACAACGTAAATAAGTTTTTATAGAAATCTTCTCCTTCGTATTGCGCTCTTGTTTGTTTTCAAAAGAATGTCCTTATTAAATTCGACGATCACCAATCCGAAGGGGAAGCGTCGCGATGTAAATCAAAAAACTTGGAATTTATAGTTCTCCCACTCGAATCCGTTGTTGTTTTTTTATTATTATTATTTAGTTGGCGCAACATATAATTGGCAATATAAACGCCGCCTTTATAAATACGCACTACAATAGCTATGGTAAAAACAACGATCTACGACTAGTGGATTTATATTACTTCATCTTGTCGCCGCATCAATATCGATATCATATCTTTCCTCAAAATGGCTAAAAATATCTCGTCAGTTTCGTAGCAACTCTATGCATGTTTTTCTATTTTTATATTAAAATCCAGCCCAACATGGGAGTACAAATTACAAAACAAAAACAACAAAAGGCACAGAAAACAGTCGCAAACTTGGGAATTTCTTAGCCGGTACGTAAAGAATAATAGACACGAAATGAGTCTGTGTGCAAGAAAAATACGTTACTACGATCGAAAATACATTTCTCATTAATAAAAAACAAAAAGATACGTTTAGCCTACTTTATTTTCGTTATCGATTCAGCACTGTTGGAATATACTTCATAAGGATACAACTTGACAATTTTTATTATTTCATAACTTTTTCTTTTTTTATAATACCGCATAAGGAAAACCGGCAGTATAAGATCCAAATTTATTTTGATAAATATTTTTAGTACAGATTCAAAATACAGCGCGGCTCACTTATTTCTTGCGTAAATTTATCATCCGCGTGGATTTTAAAGTGCCGATTGAGTAAAATTCCTTGAATGGTCGTCGACTAGGTTTTCCATATTCGAGTACATTTTCATTTTATGGATTCTGACTCAAGTTTTTTGTTCTTTAACCTTTTGATTTACTGAATTTTTACTGAATTGTTGAATTCCTAATAAATTTTCATGGCATTATCGCTGCGAACGATTATTTACTAAAGATTTTATTAAATCCTGAGGAGCCGTTGGATTTTTACAAATAACCTCTTTTATTTTCATTACGAGTACCTGCAATATTGGGTTAGAGGATAAGCTAGATAACGCAGATACCAATTATGGAATAAAACCAAAGCCTCGTGATGCGGATTTTCAATCGAGCGATAAACGTTCTATTGACAATGTTTGCATAAAGTCTAAAAACGCAGCGCATCTTTTAACAAACGTTTTGAGCGAGTGACGAAAGAAATTATCCAACCAAATGGTTATGTAATTAAAAAAAAAAATAGAGTATGGAAGCTATGCCTTGAAAAGGTAAAAACAATTCAGAAAATATAAACTTCCTTATTGTTATTGTCATGCGAGTGCAGATCTATTGCAGCAATACAACACACCTTATTTACGTACGTAATTATAATAGACTGGTTTAATATCTTTTGGACGCCAATCCTATCTTAATGTAGAAAAGATTAGATTTTTTTTTTCCCCCAATAAATTGGAAAGTATTCCTTCGGGATGTCGATTAGATGAATCGCATGCAAATCAGTCGCGTTTACATCAGTTTTATTTTCTAATAGAAAATTGAAAATTACCGTTCGGTGATGCTTTACATTATTTGCCGGTGCATTTTGTAAAAAGGAAATATCTTTTACGTTATCGAAATATCGATTATTGGCGTTTTGAAATGTAATGAGAAATCCGTCCTTGGCAAATTGCTTATTGAAAAGCATTGTACTAAATGCTCGTTTAAATAAAAATCATAAGTCGTAAATTTGAATGAGCTATCCCATCCAAAGGATTACTCGTGTGTCACTTTTACTGTTAAAAAATTATAAAGCATTTATTGCCGTATTTTTCTCATCTTGTGTCATTTTCTCATACACATTGTTACGAGGACGTGTAACTCGTATTGCATTAATCGAACTATTTTGAAATCGCATTTGTCAAATAACGAATTTTACCAAGGAGGAGAAGAGTACCTTGAATTTCTGACTAAATTCAATCGAAGTGTCCACTCAAGGAAATAACTCTATATTTCAAGCCATTGTCGGAAAAGTTTATTATTATTATTACTACTATTATTATTATTATTGTTGTTCAACCTCAACCTCCGTAACGATGACGGGAAGCTAGTTAATGACACTGGAATAGAATGTCGAAAACGTCAAAGAATCGGTCAAAAACATATTAGGATGAAAAATTTGACATTAAGCATGAATTCCCGGTATGTAATTGTAATTATCGTTAAGTATTTTGCAGAATAACGTGAATTAATAAAAGTGATGGCAATTGTTTTTGGAATATTCGACGAAACCCGTTAGATTTGCTGGTTCGAATCCATGCATACGAAGGAATCTTTGGTTTAATATAAATTATTACAACCGAGCTAATGTCTTTTATAACGTAGACAAAGCAAGGCAGTGTTTACGTGAGAAATAATTACACAGCATTTATCAAATAAATCACGATAACCGAGGAAAAAGAAAGAAACTAAACTTATTATTTACAGAAAATTGATCGCATCGCCAGCACTTCAACTCAAATCGAGTATTGTAAAAGCGACCTTTATAAGTCCGCGGGATCGAGACGGGGGGGGGGGGAGAGGGGGGTATAGGTTATAGACACGGTGATCGACAAAACAGAGCCGAAGCATACAGCGTACCGAGAGCGAGAGCGAGTAGCGATAGGATTACGTCGGGAAGGGGAAAGAATAGAAAGAAGAGAACGAAGAACGACAACTAGATAAACTGTATAAAGACTAAATGAAAAAGTAGAAGGAACGTGGATAAAAAAAATGAATTGGAATTAAACGAAAAATAAAGTGAGTGAGTGAGAGAGAGAGAGAGAGAGACAGGGAGACGAAAGCGCTTTATATAGCTCGAGTGCACGACGTAGGTCAGGGAGAGAGATGCGAGAGGCAAGTCCACTCGCCTTTTAACACAACTTCTTTACTAGCAATATGCTCTCTCACTTCTCGCTCACTTTGTTTGTTGCACATACACCTTTAGGAGGGGGGAGGGGGAGGGTCTACAATAGCTAGAGAAGGAGCTTGCGACTCGCGACTTTCGGCTTGTCACTCGTCGACCCTGGAATAATCGAGGCTCTGCAATTGTAGTCGCGGCCTCAGGGCAGTGATGGAGGTGGTCGTCGCGAGCGTCGTCATCGTCCGCTCGCGTGTGCGCGTGTAAGTGACACACCCGTCCGTGAGTCCGCGGCCCTCCGTGTTGGGTTTTGTCGAGCGAGGAGGCGCGCGCACGCGCGCATGCGATAGAAGCACAGAGTAGTGAGAGAGAGAGAGAGAGAGAGAGAGTGAACGAGTGAACGAGTGAACGAGCGAGCGAGCGAGCGAGTGAGAGAGGAGAGAGAGAGAGGAGAGAGAGAGATAGAGATAGAGAGGGACCGGGCAGAGCGGTGCGGCTCAGCGCCAGCGGACCAGTCGACGACTGTCAGTGGGTGCGAGTCTGCGAGTCCAGCAAGTTCAGTATCGTCGCGGCGGTCCTCGTTGCGCTTCCCAGCTTCGCTCCCCTTTCGTGTGAAGCTTGCGGCTCACTGACCATTGCTTAAGCGCGCGCGCGCGCACACGCACGCACCCCTGCGAAGCAGTATCGCGGTACCCGGGTTCATTCCGGAGGAGGAGTACGAGAAGAGAACTTTGGCAGCGGCTCCTTTTGGACTAAGAGCGAGGAGGTGTAAAGAGGCAGGAGAGTAGGACAGGTAGAGCTGAGGCGGCGAGCGAGCGATCGATGCAGCGAGGAGGAGGCGGTGCTGTTGGTGTTGACGCTATCGCTACTTCCGCTACAACCCTTGGTGCCGTCGATCCAGTCACTCTCGCTCCAGTCGTTAGGCTCGTGAGCGTCGCCGCATACGTTTAAAGGAGCCTCTCTAACCATCTCCGCGCCCTCTCGTCCAGCGGCTGCTTCGCCTCGCGCGACCGGCCTCGAGCCAAGGCTCCCCCGCCTCGCCGCCTGCCTCTCGCCTACCCACCCACCCACCCACCTACCTACCTACCTACCTACCTACCTACCTACCTACCTACCTACCTACCTACCTACCTACCTATCTACCTATCTACCAGCTACCCACCCTACCCACCCTACCTACCCACCCAACCGCCTGCCGCCGACCAACACGGACGGACTTACCGTATCGCACCGGACCACACCACACCTTAGACACCGGAGACACCCACGTCCACGAGCGCCACCAACGCTCGCGCCCACCACCCACCACCACCAACCAGCCACATCGTCGCCTGCCGCGAGTACCTTGCCGAGATCCCATCCCCATCCCCATCGGTTCGCGCCCGTGTCCGTGTCCGTGTCCGTGTGACACTCTATTTTCGAAGGGAGAAGGCAGCGGCGGCGTCCGCGCGCTCCAAGAGGCACGTGTGCAATTGTGGTGTCGTAACGCGAGAGAGACGAGCCGAGGAGAAGCGCCATCCTTAACATCGTGACTCGGCACTGCATAGAAGAGGTGCCCATCGCCTGCTGTAATCCAGCAGCTCCTCGACGGCGCCGATTACGACTAGGACCGAACGAGACCCGGTTTAACGTGAGTATCCCCCATCATCATCGAATACCTCCTCCTCTTTTAACGAGACTCACCCCTCTCGCCGGCTCCTTACACCGCCACTCGCTCGTAAGCCCCACCACTCTTCCGAGTAAAAGAGACAGAGACTGAGAGAGAGAGAGAGAGAGAGACCCAAGAGCCTTTTCGACACTGCCCGCCCGGCTACAGGGAGCCGCGTGATCCGGGAACCGGGCCGGCACCGCCAGAAAATGTCGGCCGCGACCTGCGCGACGAGTTGCATATTTAGCGGCTCGAGGGAGCGCGTTTATTCTTGCGCTCTCTTGCGTGCGTCCGTGCGTGAGTTAGTACGTGAGTGAGTGCGCAGGGGCACGCGCGCGCGCGCACACACACACACACACCCGAGCCCGGAGCTCATCGTCGAGGCGGCAGCAGCAGCAGCAGCAGCAGAGAGAGAGAGAGAGAGAGAGCAGCAACATCTATTTCTCGACGTTTCTTTGCGCGTTGTGCGCGTATCGTTAGAGGGTTTATTTTTGGGAAAAATTGCGAGCGATTATCAACGCGAGTCGCTCTCTCTCTCTCTCTCTCACTCTCTCTCTCTCTATCTCAAGGAGTTTCGTAAGTCGAGCTCCTGTCGATCCGCCCCTCCCTCGCGATACGGCAATTTCATAATTTTCACGGCTGCTGCTCCCTTTAAAGCGACTGGAGCTCATATGCCGAGCGTTCCAGACCCTCTGCCCTATTTTTCTGTGCGCTGACTTTTCCTGGCCATATTAAGTGCGCCGTCTTAACTCCCCACCCCCTCCCCCTTTTTCCTCCTCATCGCCACCACCCCGTGATCCTTGTCACTCCTCGGCCTAGCTCCCCTTAATACCGCCTCTGCCGCAGTTCTTCGAATCTATACAAACTTTCAAGCTTTTCCACCGATTTCGGAAAATTAAGCCCATTGCGCGCCTTTTAATCCTTCTTCCGGATTATAAAGATCGTCAACTCTCGTATCCTCCTTACTGTCCCCTCCAGTACTGCCTCGGCATTGATAAAAGTACACCCTCGCCGCATCCCACTTACGTCACCAAGGTGCGCTAAGGTTCCCCTCTTCTCCGCCCCCCCACCCTTCGCCTCTTCGCCTCTTCGCCTCTTTCCATTCTCCGACACCGCGTTCTTCTCGAGCTGAATCGTAAGGTTGACGGAATTTCCCGGCCGGGACATTCGCGTTATTACGTGGATTCCAGGTTTCTTAAGTCAAGCCCGGCATTGACCCATTCCTTATGACGATGATACGACGGTGCATTATCGGGCCCGCGAGGCCTAATGCCGATTACAAAGACGCGTGTTTCGCGAATTAAGTCGGAAGGGCCAATTCCCGTCACCATATGCGTGGGCCGAGCAATCAAGCGCCGAGCGAGTAATACGTCCAGTTGTGACGCTTCGAGGCGCATTGATAACGGACGCTCGTTACGAGAAAAGTGTGCCTCGAAAGAGCGCAGTATCGTGCGTGACGATAAAGTCCACAAGTCCTCTTGGGGCCTCTCCATCGTGACATTGAATTCGACGAGCAATCAGCTGACACGGGGAGGGAAGTCGCATACGTGTCTTCCCTTGAGGCGGGAGGCCATGTCGTCGCTTACCTAGGAAAGCGGAGCGACCTCCCGCTGGAAGCCATTCCCAGGATTCGCGTGCGCCGGCTTTCCTCCTCCACCCCTCCCCCCACCCCACCCCCCGACGAGAGGGAAAATAACGAAAGAAGAAAATGAAAATGCGCGCATGCGGTTTGGCAGGAGTGCGCTGCCGTCGCGGCCGCCGCCGCCGCCGCCACCGCAACTTCTAGAACGTGCGAGGCTAAGTACGCGGACCCACACAAAGAAGACGTCGAGCGCGGCGCGCGCGCGCGCGCGCGCGTAGCCGTATCCGGCTGACCGACGGCTTTTCCTTTCGGACGGCTTTGCTCGCGATCATCCTCCTTACGGCAGCAGCTTACGGCTCTCCGCTCAGCCGTGCGCGTGATTCCGAGGCGACAACCTACACAACACGCTAGCACGGACATCAGCAGGGACGGCTAGTGCCGATGCCGGACTCGCGTGATCTATACCAACGAGATAGGAACGAGGAGTCGTCGAGGCGAGTCCATTATATCCATCGGGGATAGAGGCTCGCCTTTTCTCTCTTCCGATTCCGGACAGATCACCTCCCTCCCGCGGCTCCCTTCAGTTTCCTCCCTCCGTCCATACACACGTATTACATACACGCGAGCTCTCTCTCTCTCTCTCTCTCTCTCTCTCTCTCTCTCTCTCTTACGGTCGTCGAGCTCTTGTTCTTCTTCTCGCTGGGAGGCATCGTCCCAGCGGCGACCCCCGCCACTGCCACCGCCACCGCCACCGCCACCGCCACCGCCGCTATCGCCATCGCCGCTCTACCCCGGCGACTCGCATTCTCCCGACGGGAATTAAATTTGTGTACCAATGACCGAAGCGAGGCGAGAGCTGATGGTTTAATGAACTTTGCGGATACATGCGCTCGTGATGTAAAACTCGTTTTGCAGGATGTAAAAAGTATTTGTCATTTCCTGAAACAAGGTATCCCACTTCTTCCTCCTCCTCCTCATCCTCCTCCGTACTGGACGGGTACTCGTTCCGTAACGATACTACCGGCAGCCATCGAACAGCGGAATCCAGATGAAATTCATACCTATCCATAAGCGTATGCTTATGACGATAGGGGAAATGCCGCGATAAGAGAGGGACGAGGGAGCGGAAAGGTGGGCTCCTCCCTGCCTACCCAACCGATCGAAATACTGTTAATAATTTCGAAAATGCCCGAAAGGTTGCCGATGAATTTAAAACTGGCGCGCGCGCGCACTCGTGATTAAAGCTAAATTCGATATTGTGCAACGCGACCAGATCTTCGTACTACCTGGCTATACGCAATGCGCGTACATAAGTTTCGGTTGCATACTTATGTTTAGTTAACCAGCATGTAGTATATCCATAATCCATTCGAACGAGCTTCCTTTTACAAATCCCCTTCACGGCGGCTGACAGCGATTTAACGCTAATGACCCCACGCTGTTATTTTAACACATTTTTCAAAATTGATACGCCAGCTTGTCTGAAATTACCGTTTGTGCAACAATTACGAGCTCTATCTCGCTTTTTATTATCAGGCCGATTCGATGCCCCCAAAACTTTATCGCTCCCAAGCTTCCACGTTTAAACGACCTCACGCAATCTCTCTCACTCAGTCTCTCTCTCTCTCTCTCTCATCTCTCTCTCACTCTCGGAGACGGAGCGCGCACGCTCGATCCCCTCCCACTTTAGTTGCGTTGCTGCCCGGCCCCGTTATTTATTTATCTGCTCTTTATTAGGCGCCCGCAATAAACCGTTAAAACAACACTTACGAGCAAAACTGGTTACGAGGGCTCTGCTCGCGCTCTCTCTCTCTCTCTCTCTCTCTCTCTCTCCATCTCGTCATACCACCCGCACTTTTTCCTGTGCTAAATCGACCGCCGGAGGTCAAAGTTTCGATAAGCGCTCGGATTATCAATGCCGGTTGCCCCATCGGTTTCCCTTGCAACGACGGCTAATCGGTCAGCCACCCATCCGAGCTCAAGCCATGCTTGACGTTGCCCAATCGAGAAACAGCGAGGAGAAAAGGGAAGGAGTATGTATATACGGTTCAATAAGCGGGACCGGGCGTGAGAGGAGGAGGGGGACAGCGATCGAATTCGTCTCCTTAATCATCGGGATTTATACATACTCGGCAAGAATCGAGCACTCGCGACAATAATCATCGTCCCGATTGTTTTCGGACTCGTTACAGCTTTGCTAAGGTCAAAAGTTCGTTATTATTACGCTAAAGCCACGACGATGACGGGCGACAGCCAAGAAGTTAGCCTTTAAGAAATTGTTGCCATACTCAATAGCTCTCCGCTTCTATTTCTGCTGCAGAATTACGCGAGACTTTAAATTTTATTCCCCGCGGCCTGCTCCGAGGCGAGCGCTAAATTCAAAGATACCGGAGATTATGAATTATTACAAAGGATTTTATTAATTTCGTTAGATTTATCATCGTAATAACGATTTTTTTTCCATATCATACACGCGCGCGCGCACGTTATTAATCACGGCGTGAAAATTGTGTAAGGATTATTGCTACGGTTCCTTTTTCAATTTACATTATCTTATTCGAATGTCACGACTTGGGCGAGAAGAAAATATTTTACATTCTGCTACAAATAATTATAAATAAATGAACAAAAGAAAGTGTTTCGTGTAAATATTCTTTGAAACGGTATTGTGATTGATATCAGTATAAAAAAAAAAACAAATAATCAAAATTATTTAATAAACACATACCGCATAATTTATCAACGAATAAATAAAAATATTATTTAAACATTGAGCGCTATTTGCATACTGTAATAATATCAGCTTTATTTGCTATATTGTCACTAATCGTTTCTCTTTAATCGTTTTATCTTTTTATCGACGAGACAGTTTGAGGAAAATATTACTTTGGCGTGCAGGCAAGTTTTGTCGAAATAAAGAAAATCGAGAGGATCCGTGTTTCACGTGTGCGAAATTGGGAAACTGTTTTCAAACGAGAATGAAATTGCAAATAAAATGAAAAAGTCGTATTTATTTACTGCGAGCGTATACAATATATTGAAGATCCAAATGCGAGGAATACTACTAGTGAAATACTCGTTGCCTCTTGTAATAACGCAACAATAATTATTATGAGGCTTCCTTGATTTCGCGAGCCTTGCGCCGTATCATTGTTTCTAAATAACATGAAAAAAAAAAACAGAAAGAAGCGATTCAGTCTACGAAAGAGTATACAAGTTATATAAAATAGCCTTGTGTACGTGTCTCGGTAAATCAGTTAGTCTTGCTGAAAAGCCGTTTAGCATATTCTCGCTATTTCCCACCACAAGTAGTATACCTGAAATTTCAACCTCACTCGGTCCCAAGCAAATTAGTACACTAGAAATAATTAAAGAGCCCTCAAAGACACGTAGACGACGTACGTATACGGGGCCGCGTATATCCCTTTTATCATTGAAGCAGCAGATTTTTCTAAACTTCCGACTGGCGATAATAAACAAAGCCGCGCGATCCCTCATTTACCGTTAGAGAAATTAAAATATCGAGCGTTGAGAAAGTTCTTGGCTCGAATGAATCACGAGATCATAAACGAAATTGTCAATTAAACTCGGCTAGATAGAATAATCTGCTCCGGCCAGTAATGAATTAGAGGGGAAACGAAACGGGGAGAAAGTCGGGCCTCGAAGTCGAGAGCTTTTTAAGCGTTGCGGCGTATACGTAATGCGCCTGAGTGCGAGGATCGCCGAAAGTAAGTCAGGATTGCTTTGATTTGCTTGGACGTAAAAGGAAAGCCGAAAAAGGCTTCGCGGGCGCTAAAGAGCTTCCGGGACGAGAATTCACAGAGGCACGAGAAGTTCGCCGGCCTACGTCGCCGAGATAAGCCATCGTCGATTACGTAGCTGCGCGCGGGAAGGGTAGGTGGGTGGGGGGGGGAGATGCGAAGGATCGGATACCGGCGACTCGGACTATCCAATTAACCGATCACTTTGCACACGACGAACGATTATCACTGACGCACGAGCTTCGCCGAGGAGATGTCGCGCGGTCGCAATTTAAGCCCGGGCCCGACGAGAGTCGAAGCGCCCGCGGCTCCGGAGCCGCGCAAATCGTAAAGGCGGCCCCACGAGAGCGGCCTTGCGCACAAGCCTTCGCTCATAAATGTCGGTGCGCCAATCGAAATAAGTCACCAGCGCTGCCACCCACGCGTCTGCACCGTCGTCTCAAGCTCCTCCGGTCGCGACGCCGCTGGCGCTGCTGCTGCTGCTGCTGCTGCTGCTGCTGATGCTGATGCTGCTGCTGATGCTGATGCTGCTGATGCTGATGCTGCTGATGCGGCTGGGAAACCGTTTCCTCGGCACCGCGGGAAGTGGGCTTCGTTCTAAGGCGGGGGGATGTCGGTGAAGAGATTAAGGATGGGGAGGACTCGCTCCTCGCCTCCTAGCTAACGGCCACGTGACTCTCGAGCGGGACGACAGTTATCGTCTATAGCAGGCCCAGTCACGTGGAATTTTAATAACTTTGGCCTTTTTTCGTTCTTTTTCTTTCTTTCTTTTCTTTTTTTTTTTTTTACGATTTACGGCCGATTACGAAGATGCTCTCCTGCTGGCGAGGACGTTTAGACGAGCATAAATTATGAAAAGACAAGCTTTATCCTTCCCCTCGATCTCCGTAAGAATCGCGCTTTCGCCTTAGAGAGACGAGAAAACAAAGGCCTCCTCGGGGCGCACTTTACTGCCGCAGTCCAAGCTACCTACATTGTAGCATTTATTATTTTATAAACACGTCGTTTTATGTGTCGGGGGGGGGGGATTGAAAATTAATATTCGGGACACGCAGGTGTTTGCCGAGCGACCGTTCCTCCGCGCTTGCTACAAAGCTCCGCAATTAGATAACGAATCATCTTTACTTTGCCATTTTTTTTTTTTTTTTTTTTTAAATATAATGCTTAAAGAATGCGCGCGCACATGAGCGCGGCCGTGGCGAACTGCACTGCAAGAGGACGCGTATCTCAGGGATTCATTATTTTCGCTTTTATCCTGAGTATTTCGAATATTTGAAGCACCAACGGAAGTTATGATAAACGGTACTTTTTTTTAACGCGCCTCTTGTCTGGCGAAAATTTTTCACGAAACAATTATACCTCGTGCTCTGATTTATCACTATTAATATCACAAGTCCGCGCATGCATACGTTTCATCAGTAAATAAATACCTTTTCTCCTTTACAGTCACATCGATAAAATCCCTGATTAGCCATTCTATATTATTATTTTTTTTTGTTTCTTGTTGGCGTCGAAAGCCATTTCTATTTTTGACTTTTCAAGCAATGTTTCCTATTTTGACGCCTGTATTGGAGTCTGTATTGCACATTAAACGTCTCATTGGATTGTTCAGAGTACAAAAATACACTATCTAATATTTGACGCTCAAAAGCCTTAATCGATTCCCGTGACTAATCACTAATATCCCCTATGGTATATCTTACAGCTGAGAATAAATTCTATATGTATTTGACGTTACTCAATAAACATTCGTGTCTAATTTTTTTATGATTCTGCGCTAACTAGTTTGTTAAAATTCTTAATACGCTTGTTTAATTTAAGTATACGAATTATTTACATTGTGCCATTAATTCGGTCGTAAAAATTTTCTTGACAAATTGCCTTAATTTTTATTTGAAAGGACAATTAAGAGTATAGACTTTATGAAAATAAAAAAAAACATCTTATATTCGTACATCGAATCATATTTTATTAATAGATACTATATATCGTCGGTCATTATTTTCTAAACTATTCAGACACATGGTATTGTTAATTAACTTAAAAGTAAAATAAATAACCTTTATTTTTATAGCGAACGAAAGAGCAGTAAAAATCACTTATAACAAATATTAAATTAAAAAGAATATACATATATACACACGAGAATGATCGTTATTTTCCTCGCGCAACTATGTCTATGATAAGAATTACATTATATATATATATATATTAAAAGAAATAGTTTTGCTGCGTGTAACAATATAATAAAGGATTAAATTTAAAAACTCTAAGACATTTAATAAAATAGATTTTCTCGCAATATAATTTCTCGGTAATAATAAATAACAACTCGTTCGAAATTATAATAATAAGTAACAATTGCTTAAAACTTATTAGACCTATGTTATAAACATTCGACTACTTTAAGGATAAGAATTTTTATTTGGTCATAAAGTGAAAAAAATTAATAGAAATATTTATAATGGGCTTAAATAGAACTACATACATAATGGGTATCCATTTTTCGAATAATATTTAGAAAAAAAAAAAAAAAAATTAAAATTAAGGTAACAATGTTCATCAATAATGAATATCTTATAATTAATTAAATAAAATCTTGTAACGATTTAGTAATTGACTTTCAACAATTGGCTGGAAATTCTTTTTATTCGTTATTCACATTGAAAACAAAATTTCAACAATATTAAAGAAAAGATTTAATTATTATTACAAAGCATTACTAAATTAGATACTGTGCGTCTTTCGATTCAATATCAGTAATTTATTAGAAATACTGTAGTTGTCCAGTACAGTATTTCAAGAAGTTATTAAACTGTCTGACTATATGGATGATCGTAAACTCACTTCAGCGTAAACACAATATTGTGTAAATATGAATACTAATTTATTATTGAATATACAATATAACTGTTTGCAAAAATAGAAAGAATCTTGTTAATATTTAGTAGCACTCGTGGAAAATTCAGTAAACTCTACACATAGAACAGGATAAATTACTAATTAACCTTACTAAATAATACACGCTCGTATTTATTGTTGGAATTAAAATTTCTTTTAGATTTGCTTTTCATACGCATCCAGTTAACTGTAGATTTTATTAAATGATACCATTACACAGTTTTCATAACAGAAATTAAATTTTTTTAGAATATGATAATATTGACAGCTCTTATACCTTCTCGTATATACTTTATACATTTAAAATTTTAGGTAGAATGTTTAGATGGCAAATTTTCACATCTGAACTTCAAATAAGATTATCTTGTCTATTTGTTTACACGAAAAGTTTGCGAAAAGGACATTACGTAATAACACATAAATCAAATAGATAAACTTGGAATAAAATCAAATTTAATTACAATATCCTTTTTCGGTACGTTTAAGCGTATTTATTATGTAAGTGAAATAAATTTAATCATTTAATCTAATGAAACTCGATTATATGACAATTATAAATAATCCTTTTCATAATTTTCTTATAATTAACATTTTGTCACCCTCCTTCGCTCTCTCTCTCTCTCTCTCTCTCTCTCCCTCTGTTTTCAGTTAGATACGTTAAATAATTTCACTTTACTTATCCAATTTATTTAAATAAAAAAACAGAATAAAAAATAAATAAAGAAAGTGAATTCCTTCATAAGAATTAATAGATTATTTTAGTTATCGACTTCATTAATTTATTATTTTTCAGTATAATTTTCCGTTCAATTGTATTAATCGACGATAAAAATAATATTATGTGTATGATAATTTAGCATTTAACTGACATAATAATTAATGAGAATGTGAATAAGCAAAAAATAATAATTTCAAATAAGCTTATTTTAATAATACTAATTTTTTTTAGTTTTAATTTTTAAATATCTTTAAAGATAAATTATTTAGAGAATCAAAATATCGCTTGTGCACAATAATCATTAATTTATCTACATTTATATAGCGTACATTAACGCATAAATATAAACTCGTAAAAGCGTTAACAATGACTTTTTGTTTATACCTTTTTGTTATAAATTAGTAGAATAAATCTTGGTAGAGTTGAAATATTTAAAAATAATATTATCTTTTTTTTCAAAATTTGATATTACAATTTTTACTTTTGTAAAGTTTTATAATATTTAATTATGAAATCCTTCATAGAGAAAACATGTATTTGCATCAATTTCAACTTAACTAGTAGTATTTTAGTTTATCTTATTAGTATAAAAGCTTTTAGTATATTATTTATCAATATAGGTTTTATTCATATAGTAAATTCATAGTTGCAATTATGAATATGTATTCATAAAGCTTAGTTTTAATCTTTAATAGAGAGTGTATTAAATTTAAATAATTCGTTTAAAGTTTAATATGAAAAGAAAAATTTAGAATCGTACATGATATTGTATTATATTTCTTATAAATTATATTTATATTATAAATTTCTGCCTGTATACAAGTACTTATGTATTCACGTTAGATGTTTAAAAAAAAAAAAAAAAATCTCATCAACTATAAAAATAAAGGAAATCATCCGTAAGATATTTTTTTTTTCATATCAACTGCGGTATTTCATGTACATAAATTAAACAAAAAAATTATTTTAATGTGTGGCTGTCTCTGTCTTTATAATGTTTACTTATTACAAGTATTTAAGATGTTAACAAACAAAGAAAACAACAAGAGTATGAAAAAGAAAGAGTTTACCTTAAATGAGAATGAATAACTAGGCGAATCATGTGCCACCGCTTAATAGAGATTATAGTTCGACTGCTCTGTCAAGGTTTCCCGTATTTTCTTATCAAATAACACGTAACGTAATCTCAAAAGCCCGAAGGCCACGGCTTTGACCGAAAGAGTTTTAATGCATTTATATACAATGCAATAGTATGTATTTTTGCACTTTGTGAATGTGTACGGGTATATCATACATATTTAAATTATCACCTCTCAATATTCGTTATTTCGAATAAAACAATACATTTTTATTGAACGTTAATTCCTTTTAAACAACATTCTCATTATATATATATATATATATATATATATTACAATGAATGACTTCTCAAAAAAACAAAAACTATTTTTAACGAACGTAACTTAGCGTTTTCGGAAAAAATTGTGTTTCCAATACTTGACGAGTACGACTTTATATGTATAAGATACACACACACACACATATATTATAAAAGCACAATTTATTTAAAAGTTTTGAAAGATTTAAAAAAATAAAAATGATTTGATACATGAACATAAAATTGAACGCCTAATGATAAATGTATATTATATTTAATTTAAATAAAAAACACAGATTAGAGCAATGAATTTATTATTAATATTTTGAGTAATTACTTTATTTATAATACCTGTAGCATAGATAACCGAATTGGTAAATAAAATCGAATGAAGCTGATAAAATTTCAAATAATGAATGATAGCCGCTGAAGACTTTGGTCATCAAATAATTATATTGATTCTTACATTGATTTTCATATGCGATATTTATTGCTATAAAAATACACGTTATAAATTTTTTATGTCTTTCAAAATAGGGAAGAGTAAAATCCAATTATATAGCCTTAACCGTGCCTCAGAAAACATATAATTCGGTAAAATAATAAAAGACTTAAGTCGCTTATTAATAAAACATGAATTGTTATTAATATGCATTTTAAAGTATAATATTAATAATGATGATGATGTAATTTTAAAGGCTGCAATTTAGATAGAGATTCGGTAAAATTTATTAATGACATTTACAATCTAACGTAATACAACGAAAATGCATTTAAAGATTTGTATTCTATAAGAACTACATTCTGCGGTTGCTTACTAATATTTATTCATTAATAGTTTCTACTATATGATTTTTATAATAACTTTATGCCGACAATACATTATATTAATTAATATAATAAAAAAGCAATAAATCGTGATAAGTAAAAGTATGGTCATTAAATGTACTTCAACTTGGAGTACCGGCAATTAAAAGTCTATTAAAAAAAAAAAAAAAAAAAAGAAATAAATAAAATAACAGATGAAAATAAAAAAAAAAAATAATAATAAAATACAACGAACTGACTGGCAGGTTGTTCATTATAAAGTTAAGATAACAATTACAAATGAAGGTCCTGATAAAATGTAAACGCGAGCGTACTTAAAGTTCCGATAAAGTATTAAGTATAAAAGAAATAAAGTATAATAGAATGGCTTGGTTTATCGGTTAGAATTCGCAAGACAGTACCGGTACACCCTTATACCATTTTATTTATATGGATCGTCCAACGGTGTCTTATCTCGCGAAAGGACGTTGCGAACGTTGGAATCACACGAGGGAGTAAGTAAAAGGGGTAGGAAACAAGGTAAGAGGGAACATTACTAACGTCAGAGACATATATATATATATATATATGTATATATAGAGAGAGTGAGAGAGAGAGAGAGAGATAGTGGATGCAAAAAGCGCAAGTTCTACGTCAAGCAATACTCATTAATTTATCAAATTAATCGTTATCGAAGCGTTCGATCGGATAAGCCATTAGGAATCTCGTCTATTTCCCGATACATTGCAAAATCGGTGAGATATTCGCCAATCTACATTTAGAAAGTATACATACATCATCATAGAATCGGCAAAGCCGCGCTCGTGTGTCTTAGTTCTCATGAAATCGGAAAAGTAATCGCGCGCGCGCGCGCGCAAAAAAAGTTTTTCGTTCTCTCGGCGCCCAGAGAGAGGCCCCTCCGCCCCGACCGCACCCTCGCTCGCACTCGGATCCGCGCTTTTAATAAGCGATTCCCCCGGAGGCGAGGTATGTGCTCACCCGGCCGGAGGCTAAAACGTTTTCCCTGTGCGCGCTTATGGGAAATCTCCCGCGTAGAGGAGCGACGGGCATCCGAAGTCAGCGGTCGCACGCTCGGAACTGTTTACGGAAGATCGGAACTCGTCGTCCCCGTTTCCAGGACGCACTTTCCGCCCGGGCCGCCGTCGAGAACAATGGGACGCCACGTCCGACACGCGCTTGCGAATTTCCGAATATCATTGCCTTCGCCCACCGCCGTCGCTCTTTTTATCCGCGCGTGATCGTCCCCCTCCCGTCCACCGGGCCACTTTATTATTATCCATTTCCGTTGGAAGCCGAGGCCGATCGTAGCTGACGATTGTCCAGAATCTTCAGAGGCGAGTAAATCTATCGTATCGTAAAACGTCCTTTACTTTTCTCTGCGGTTTTCTCGTCGTCGGGTTCCTCCCTTCCCTTTCGATTCCTTATAAATATCGAATCAGACAATAACGTGACTTTTTATTCTACTCCGAGAGCGAGTGTATCGCAAACCAAATTCAACTGATACAAGCTTCACTTCGTTGTTCGTTATTTGAAATTTTAAATAATGCTCCGCTTGTTGTTGTTGTTGTTGTTATTAAAAATTCTCTGGCCTATCAACTAAGGACTTGAGTTTTAGTTGGACCTGGAAAGAACTCGGCCTCGAGAGTTTTTCGATGATGAAGCCTTTGTCCCCCGTAGCTCGAAGCAATGGAGCTAAGAAATAACGTAAACTTCATGGTTTGTTAAATGATGTAAGGGAACGGATATCGAGCGCTTACGATTTACATTAAAAGTAGCCGTCACGTCCATGCGGAGAAGTGTTAATTAAAATTGTACATTCCAAATCGTTCGATTTGCATTCGACTCGAATGAATAATATTATCACTAACGTGTATAAAACTTTTTATTACAATGTACAATTCCGTTACTAACAAAAGAAAATTAATCCCAATAACTCTAAGTAGCCCGATTAAAATATTACGTCATTTTGAAATTTACCTATTATATCCACGTGAGTTTGTGCGTACGTAAGTATGCAAGGCTGCCTGCCTGCCCGTCCGCCCACCCGCCTCGCCACGACTTCATTCGGTAATTAAATCCATCAGCAATACGAGCACGGGAGTATTGCACGAGATATTCCTTCCATTAGAGGCAATTCCAAATATAAAAAGATAATCCAGATTGGTAAAAAAAAAAAAAAAAGGAAGGAAGGAGGCTGGAAAGTCAAGAAGCTTTGTACCTGGCAGTGCAAGGTTCTCCGTGCGCGCACTGACGAAATTAACGTTATTAACCGTTAGAGAATAAGTACCACTTGAACATGCGCTATATAATGTAAAAGGGTCAAATGCGCAGGCAGCCGGCTCGCTCGATGGAAAACAATTTATGTGCTTGAGCTCGGTGCGACTGGCGTCGTTATGTTACGTTACATCCGAATTATTGCGTGCGCGTATGTGCCGTTGGCGCGAACGCGATTCTTCGCAAATTATCCGCGCCCATCCCCACCCCCGTGCCATTTGCATGCCACGGCTTGTTTATCGTTGCTTTGCTGGTACTTATGGTGTATATCTAGTCTCGTTTACGAGGCTCCGTTTGCGCATTACCTGCTACCTTTATTATTCTTTCTTTTTTTTTTTTTTTTTTTCTTTTGCTTTTTACTTTCCTTTTTTATTATTGTTGTTGTTGTTGTTGTTGTTGTTGTTGTTATTAGACATTTTCCACGTAAGTTCATTGGCTTGTTCGGATACGGCAGGCATTGTCTCCTCTCCAGATGCGCATATTTATTACGCATTAAAGGACGGAGCTGAATTTGGTCCGTCCTTTATTACGCGAGACGGCAGACTGGCGCTGAAAAGCTACTTCGCGCAGCCCATTATACCTCGCATTAGCTTATAAATTGATGCCCCGAGATTTTTCAGCATCTGGGAAAACCGAATGCTCTTTTCCGAATGCTCGGACGATTTTAATAACGCCGCCAGCTAGCCTTAACGCTAACTAAAATGAATTCACCCTAACAAAGAGACGGAGGCAGAGAGAGAGAGAGGGGGAGTGAGACTGGAATCCTTTAAGTAAAGATTACGACCTTTAATGAAATAACCTAGCGAGTCGGAAAAAAAGAGGCTAATCTCGTATGCGGCGGCGAGTAAGGTAATTCTTTTGCCAACTCTAGCTTTTTTACGTACTAAACACGAATTTACAACTAACAACAAAACTACCTGTAACAAATATTATATTATTAAAAGAAAATCGTAAGTCAGATCCTTGGCGAATAAATTAGCATATTTATTAAGACTAATTTTCTCAACATATTCAAGCGATTATGTATGCCTCGCTGTGCGTAAGACTTACACACTAAGACTCAACGTGTCCTGTACAGCAACAAGTCTGTAGTATATAATAATTAACGTTCGGGAAATATATAATAACCATTATATAATATATGAATAATTGTTAATTCTTAATTAAAACGAGAGCAATTAAGTAATCGGTTGTCAATTTTAATGATAATCTGAATTTTATCGATCCCGTTGGAAGGTATAAAATTAAATTACGAACGATGCCCAAGGCTGCGCACGCGATGATATCCCAATTTAAGTATTTTCCTCAAAGTCTTCAAAACAATGGACTTGATGAGCAATTGAGCAAGTATAATGAAATCAACGCACTCCGTGGCGAAGTCACTGTCACGTGCATTATCGACTGACCTTTTCATCTGGTAGCGATCTGATACTCTTTAGACAATTAAGTGTTCGTGTAGCCGTAATTAACGAAGTGCGTCTGCCGCAATAATGGCAAGCGATGATTGGAATGGGCATATTATTATTTATGCGGCTGCGTATGCCGAGAAAAAAGAAATCCGTTCCGACAGAGCGAGCCTAAGTTTTAATTAATTCGTTTATTTATATTGTACGTGAGCGGGTAGCGTATTCTGGGAATAGACGGCAGTGCTTTGGGCATGTAAATGAAAAGCCGCCGCCACGTATTATCAGGGACATAAGAACAAAAAGTAGACGAGACGAGCGGCGCTGAGGATTCGTGTCGAAATGCTACGGTCTCGCTAATTAAACCGGGCTGATTACGTGACGATAAAATACACGAGGAGACTCAGATTGACTTGCATCATCGAGCTTTCGGATCCGCGAAATTGTATATATTTTATCCCTTTATGGCGAGGACTTGGCGGCTCACGTGTAAGCGCGTGTAAAAAGGCAAGCTATCGGCGCGGCTATCCTCGGCTCCGGGAGCCCTTATTTTTCATCCACCACGGCGTTGACCTTTCGAAACCACTACCGTCAGTTTCAACAGACTCGACTCGTAGCGAGCCGCTACACCTATAATTTACGCGACTCGCGCTACACAAGCCTTTCCTTTAAAAACTCGCAATGATCTGTATTCTAGCGCGCGATTAAAATATAAGCTGCGCCGGGCACCAGAGGAATTTCCAATCGTCGAGGCAGTTTTACTAATAAACTGCCATTCAATTGAGCCGATGCTAGCCTAGCCGCGAGGGAAAAAGCACAAGGAGCTGAATGAAAAAAAAAAAAAAAAAAAAAAAAAATACGGTCAAAGTTCAGGAATTCAAATGGCAAGCGCGCCGCAACCACGTAGAAAGTATTTGAATTTCGTTAAATATACATTTATTCTGAGCTACAAGATGCGCGCGCTTCATTGAAATCCATGAATTTTAGTTGGCTCTTTAAATGCATGAGGTCTCATCGATGAAAATTTATAAATGTCAAGTCGGTCGATTCGAAAGCACTTCAAAAAAAAATAAAAAAATAAATATATTATTCACGAGCGCTTCGTTTCCCTTGCAACCGCTATACAGTAGTACGCTATACCGTGTGATTTGCCCGTATCATTTAGCTCGCCGTACATCATAATTTTTAATATCAATGTGTAAAAAGTGCACGAGTCTTGGCACCGCTGTATTAAAACAATTAATTATCGTCCCGTATCAATTGTCGGCCGCAGACGACGAATTCAATTCAACGTATTCGGTAACTAAATAAGCCTTGGTCAGCGACTGAATCGAAACGCTTCGTTCGTTTCAATTTTATCTTTTCGTTTTTTTTTTTTTTTTTTTTTTTTTATACGTTAAAATCACGTACGTGTTCTACGGAGATAAGCAATACTTTCGAATGTACTCCTTCGAGCCCGTAAAGTCAAACTTCACGAGAATCGGAGCTGGGAATTCTTTTATTTTGACAGATTATCATGTTTATCGTTTAAGAGTGACCCGTGACCCTTAACGTGATAACACGTGCTGCCTGATATCGCTGCTCGATACTTAATTTACAAATTCAGGCAATTTCTGAATTAAGACGATTGTTTAAATTAATTAATGCTTATATTGCTTGCCACATTCTGGACGCGCATTCATTAGAGAGGCCGATGATATTTTTTCCCTTTTTATATTTCAAGATTAACAATTCATCGATGCATTTTTTTACTTGTAATTATCGGCTCTCGGTATATTTCCATAAGAGCATATGCAAGAGTGTGGTGAATGGCCGAAATGTGCCGTTGTCTCTGTCATCGGTACATTCTAACGACCATATATCTCTCTAGCCCAGGCACATATCAATCGATAATAATTAGCCGCTGCTAACTTATCTTCTGCGAATACAATCCAGCATAGGCTTTTCAAGGTCACTTTCCAAGCTCTCTTCCCAACAGCAGTAAGAATTATTAATATCATTTTTATCAGCCGGTATTTTGATAGAAAAGTTTTTCAATCCCAGCCGAGACTTTAATGTCCGCGCATTAAAAATCAGCAATAACAATTTAAATTATTTATAATTATTTATTATTATTATTATTATTATTGTTATTATTGTTATTATTGTTGTTATTGTTATTATTATTATTATTAAGTAGCGAGGGATCCCTTAGTTGGAATTCAGATAAAATTACAACAAATGAATCATTCAATGAGCATTACGTGAATCAGTGATATTGCGCGGCACTCTAACAGCCAATAGCCGGGTCAACAAGATATTGAGCGACAAAAACGTGGCGTCTTTAATGCAAAAGCCAGTGTGCATGTGTGTACTTAGAGAGTGAGAGAGAGGGGGGGAGAGAGAGAGAGAGAGAGAGAGAGAGAGAGATGTTAAAGAAGAAAAGGCGTCCCCGCGTTACGTTACGTTACCTTCGATCGACTGACTTACGTTCTACGACAAGACTCGCGCACATGTGCGAAGCCCGCAAGAGTTCACCTTTGCAAGGTCGAATCGCTTCCTCTTTGAACGTAGAGCCCGAGCGCCTCTGGGGTTTCCCCCTCCTTCATAATATCATACCCCACCGCCGGTGCAGCGACGTACATACCTCGAGAGCTCCTTTCCCCTTTCATCTTTTTTCCACCTTGTTTGTCTCTCGGCGCGCTCTCCTCTTACTTACTATCAACTGACCTCACTCGCACGGGCCCTGGCTATCCCCCGGCTCCTTCGATCGACTCTTCGATCGGTTCCACGATTAGCCTCTTGATCGGCCACTCGATCGGCTCCGCGTCTACGTGAGCGCGCGCGCGCGCGCATAGAAAGTCGCTGCGTCAAAGTCCGAGTCTCTCTTCTTTCTTTGCAAATTGTAAGGAAAGCTAACGAAAAAGGGCAGCGTGGCTTGACGTTGGCGGGGGGGGGGGCGATCGCTTCTAGCAGCCGACCTCGCCTCTGACTTACCCCCCGTCCCCATATCACACAGAGCTCCATCTCATTCTCGATTCCGTGAATGCACGTTCGGAACGAACGAACGCGGCCGACGTTACGAACCTACGAAAACAATAATTTCGTTACGTAAAGCCCTACGAGCATCTTGTCTGGCAACGCCGTCTCTGTATTATTAATATCTATGGTATTAGGACGAGAGCGAGATTTGCCTCCCGAGTTTGCGTCTTTCGTCTTTCATTACCACCGAATGACGGAATGACGAATGGAGGAAAAGGAGCGGCTAAAAATAGCCGAGTTCGGGCGATCCGAGCCCGAATACCGATGAGCGGCAGCGGGCTTCGATTTTCGCGAAATTTCGCGCACTACTCTCTGACTCGCGTACACTGACTTGAACGACCAGATGCTAAGAAGCGCATTTAATTAAGCGTCAATGAATGCGTGACCGCGTGCGCGTCACATACGTCACGGGCTCGTCGCCTCGCACAGAATCGATCTGTAATTAAGCCGACAAACGGTGACGTTCCTCTTTATGACGCCCGAGTACTTGGACGCAATAATTCCCTTTCGAGGGTAAGAACAACGAAACCATGAGAGAGAGAGAGAGAGAGGAATGAATGAATGAATGAGCTCTCGCGTAAGAGAGGTCGGCACAGCGGCACGTAGCCGTGGATCCTGAATTTTTTACGCGGCAACGAGATCTCCTTCGCAAAGCCGTCTGTGCAAAAATTTATTTAACGGCCCGGCTACGGTCGACGGGGCCCGAGCCGCCGAGTGACCGAGCGTAGCTTTAAATGCGCGCGAGTATCCGATTATGATACGTAAAGCGAGAGTTTTGCATTTAATGGCGCGATTGCGCGGCGACATTAATTATAAATATTGTTAGCAAGAGAATGTGTGTTTTCGAACGTTCGGATTATTTTAAAGCTCCCGCAGCCAGTCACTCCGTTCCTAATACGACGCTTTCGTTTTTTTATTATGATTATTTATATTCGAGCGATCGGGTCTCTTTCTTTAAATTGTTCTTGTTGGAGCATTGTCAAGCGAATTACTTGTAAAAACGCAAAGAATAATAGCGCAGAGAGGCGAGCTCTCGGTAAGGGGCTCGGAGAGGCTCGCTTATCCCCTTATTACACTTTACAATACCTTTACGCGTACTGTTAAATTACGGGTGCGAGTACGGGTGCGAGTACGGGTGCGCGAGTACGAGTACGAGGCATCTATCATTTCTGCTCTTTCTCTTTAAATTCTTTTCCAAAGTCCCCGATGAATCGGCCTTATTGAATTTAAAAAAAAAAAAAAATGCCGCGTCATTGTCTGTACGCTCGAATCTGTTATTTCTTTATGGAAGGCACGCGTTCGAGTCTTATAACCTATGCTAATCTTATAAAATTTGTGATGGCATTCTATTTAATTGGATTCTAAGTGATACGTGCACTCGTCTTTTATTGTTAGCCAATGGTAAAACTGACTGATCCTCCAGTAAGAATGGCGTCCAATGACGCCCAATGCAATATAGTAATTGTCAGTGGCACACAGAGAGAGAGAGAGAGAGAGAGAGAGACGTCGACGGGAACATTGGCCTATAATAAAAATACATTGTGCTCCTTTTCGTTTCTACTCTCTCTTTCTCTCCCTCTCCCTCTCTATCGTCTCAAGGTCACTAGAATGGCGAATCGCTTTTACATTTTAACGAAAATACTTTTTCTTTTCGAACTCAAGTTTTATATTCGATTGAATTTTAACGCTTGTGTTGTAAAATTTTGTTGTAATGTTAAAACTTTAGTTCGGCAAGTAATCAATGGGAAAATAAAAATCAGAAATAATGCATTAAGTTTAAGTTAATTTAATTTTTTTTTTTTTTTTTTTTTTTCAATAATTTCATAATAAGAAAATTGTTGTATTTGGAAAGAAAAGATTGGACGAGCTTTTATCAGACATACAAAAATTCAATATTATCCAACAAAGTATCCTCGAGTAATTCTATGTTTATACTTAATGCATTAATGTTGCTTTCGTTTGTTCTTTTTTTTGTTTTACTTATTTCCAACTCTAGAATATCGATGGAAAAAATGTAAATGTCAGCTTTCAATTCTCGTTATTTTCGTAATCACAGGAGCATTGCAAATAACTATTCAGCTTTATTCCCGCCCCCCCCCCCCAATATTTCTAATGCTGTACCTGCTAATAATCGTTTAAAGTAACAAATTATTGTTGTCAAATAAGAGATTGCAAAAATACATAAGATTCAAGACACTGGGGTACTATGGACTATGTACATTACATAATGATTATCTTTTCAAAATACGACCTCGATTTTTAATTATTCAATTTAATAAAACGTATGAAATATTAAATGAAGTTCGCATTGCTCAGCTGTTGGCACATAATTCCCTGTACTAGAATAGGAAGTGAAAGACACGTTGAATATTAATTTTTTTACGTCATACTGCATATACTTGGAACAGTTGAACAACATGAAGATGAAAACTCGTTTCTACCAATATAAATAGCCTTATTATTTTTGTATTATGTAGATGAATTACAATCGTTATGTAGTTCAATATTACCCAACGATCTTAAAAATTGATCGGTATTATTACTTCATCCGAACGGATGCGAATATTCAAATGAAATGAATAAAAGTAGGTATATCGTATAGAAATTTAATACGATAAGCATACTAAATTATGAAAGCTAATATCTATTATGAAGGATTAATTTGATATTTTCTTCGTCTTTTTTTTTATTATTCCGTTTTCACTTTATGGCGAACTCACTACATTGAACCATATTTTTTTCTTAATCCGCTAATTATATCAGATCTGGACTAATATTTCAAAATAATAAAATAAAATTGTAAGCGTTCGTTATACATTTCTTATGCAACAGTGATGCTTGAATTAAAAAAAAAAAAAAAAGAAAGCACTAGATAATTCTAAGCTTATTTTATTTATTGATAAAATTTAAAACGTATGATATATATCGTAAAGTAAATGTTTTTAGAAAGTGCAAAAAAAATCGGTACAAATGTAATAATTCGAGGTGTATATCCATTGGCGTATGGTTATAATTCTCGGTCGGAAAAATAAATTTACATTTAAAATTAATAACTTTGCGTTACGTAATTGAATTAAATTAAACATTAAACTACGCCAATTGTTCTTAAGTTTTCTCGATACGCTAATAAACATTAATTATAAATTTTTCTCAAGTTACCAATAGAATAAGGAAGCAAATTAAAATTTAAATAACGACACACGGTTCTAGTTAAAATTATATACTCGTATAAATAGATCTCAGATGTAGATTTCACTGGCGAAATGAAGAACTTCAAAAACTCGGTGCCCCGATGAAGTTCCCCTACCCACTTGCCTTTGAAAATGTTCATAGAAAGTTATATTAAGGAAGAGAAAAAATTCTTCAGCACAAAAGTATCGCGTCTAAGGGAATTTCATTTTCAAATGTGGATACTCATTAAGAGGTATTCGTGTCGAGTATTCGTATTAGTCTTCACTTATAAGCAGCTACGAGAGTCACGCAGATGGACGGCGGGCTTTAAGGGGAGAGGGAGAGAGAGAGAGAGAGAGAGAGAGGGGGAGAGAAGGAGGGGGGGGTCGAGGCGGAGAGATATCACGAGAGGTGCACGCGCGATAGAGATAGAGTGAGAAAAGGTACTTAGATCCCAAGATTACTAACAAAGTCGAGTGCAACGACCGGGCGAGTCGCGTAACCAGGACGTCCTTCTCTCGCTTCTCTGCCTCTCTCTTTCTCGTGAGCTCCGTAGTGGTATCGCTACAAGGGTTTCCACTAAGAGACTCTCTAAGAAAATCGTCGGTATGAGCGTAGAGACGGGGAGGGGGAGGGAAAGGCTGACGAAGAGAGAGAGAGAGTGCGCGTGTGCGTGCGTGCGTGCGTGTGAGAGCAAGCGAGAGTACGTAGTGCCCGTATAAGTTACTCAACAGCGATAACTGCTACCCCGAGGAGCCGTTCGCGCGACGATGACGTCTCGCCGATGTCTGCGGAAGGAGGCGACGCGGTGCAGGGGAGGAGCGGCGGGGTCGTCCGAGGGGGCTCCGACATCCGCAAGCGCGCTGCGCTGGCTTTCTTTGCCCTCGTGCTCGGTCCCTCGCCACGTGATCAGCCCCGACGCCGGCAAGGCGGAAACACGAATGACGCGCTATTTTTGCGAGCCCTGCTCGGTTTCACGTCGACGTGCCGCCTCGCGAGCTCCTCGTCTTATATAGTTTTTCTACTTGGCATCGACTCGGGAGCGAGAGAACGCGCGAGGAGGCGCATTACACTCGTTGCCGCGCGCCCGTGACATTTTCGTCATCACCGGTACCCGTGACTTAGCGCGCCTTATCATAAAGGCACGGACGAGCTCATTGTCTCTCGATCGAAATACCAGATATTGCCGAGCATTGATTTTCTTCCTCTCACCCCACCCGCCCTTATAATAGCCCGCCCCCCCCCCCATTGGCGTACCAGTCACTTGGAAGCATTATCCACGAATTGATTTCTTGCAACGAGGCACGGGCTCCTTACGATTGGAGGCTGACTTTGCGAATTTCGGCGACGTTCGCTAATGCGCTGATATTACTCGGAATTCCCATTAGATGTGGTACGAATTTTTGCTTTTATCGATAGAGTAATGGCCTAATAATGGAAAGAGAAACTGTACGAGGTGTATAATTTTTGCGAATACCCGTGCAATGATGAAACGTTGTTATGAATTATTCGCCGCCATTAAAGTAATCTGATGGAAAATTCTGCACTTTCCATTTCGAATATCCCGAGAATTTTTATTAACGTACTGTAGTATAAATTTTACTGAAATTCGCTTAAAATCACACGAACTTTATTATACTCCTTCTCATATATATATATAATAATAATAATAATAATAATACCTCTGTCCCAGCGACATATAAATTTATAAAATGAATTGAGCTGGATACGTACATTTTTCTATTTACATAATACCAACGCAGTGGTAAAGTAGGAAAATTTCGTAGATTATTTTTACTCGATAAACATTATACTGACTGCAGATAATCAGCCGCGCGCAGGGATTTTTATGTACGCGAAGTGGTATTAATGTCACCCGTGGCGATTCTCGAATATACGAGGATAGAACGGACGGATATGTTTATAAAAAAACTAGTATATATATATATATATATGTAGACAATATGCCAATAAATAGATTTTTTTTTAGAAAAAAAATAGCACATTTCATTATTAAAAGAAGAAAGCAGTATTTTTAGATCTATACTTTTCATCTTGAAAGCGTAATATATAAATCAAAGAGTACCGTATGTGAATCAATGATAAAAATTTTCTAAAAAAAGAAAACTATTATTCTTAATGTTATTAGCATATCGTGTAATATATTAATAAAACGTAGATACATTGTTTTTGTTTTGATTGGCTAAGAATAATAAATATATGTAATTAAAAACATTGTTGGTATATAATTACGTGGAAAAATTATTTTTCTTACAACTACTATTAACAATTAAAATGCAAGACAGATTTATTATAGTTAAAAATAATGCTTTTAAATTTAAAATGCACGTTTCTTTTTAAAAATAGTTTCTTTTTTCTTTCAGCTGTAAAATTCAAAGCGCTAAAATCCTTTAATTAAAAGTATTGTATATTCACGCGTGAGTTCATTATAATCGTAATTTTTCAACTATAATTAAAATTTTTGATAATGAATACCAAAACGTGCGCGAAATAAAGAAATCCGTTTTAATGTTGACAAACGCGAACATCGGCATGATTATTCTCCAATATATTTCCGGAAAATTTACTTCTTCAATTAAGAAATAAATATCCGAGGTTATTGTTGTTAAATAAAACAATGAAGCCTTATTTTTTACTTTGTCCGTATATCTCCGATTATTTCACACACAAAGTTATTTTATAATAACGAGGGAATCTGTATTATGCACACGAAAGCGAAATCATTCCCGTCAGCATTATTTAGTGCCAAATTATTATACGAAGACAGATTAGCGGTGCTTATAATAATATATACAAATAAATAGAGCAGTTTATATTTGCATGCTTTCATTATATTTAATACTCGTTAATTTCATATACTTAAAGTTATTTTTTAATGACAGATATGAATTTTATAAAATACAAAGGCATTTACTTGATATCCTCTTAACATAGATTGACATAACGTATCTTAAGCTGCATGTTCTTTAATATATTACAATTTTGTTATTTTTATAAGCTTTGCATAATATTTTAAAGCATAAATGCAATCTTCGATATAAATTAGATCACATGCAACAATTTTGTCCAAATTCTTATGCTTTTATGAAATATCTATCGAAAACGTTGTCAGCAATGTCAGATAATTCACCAGATTATAATTATAATTTTTCCTGTTTATTGTAGTAACATTCCTTGTATTTACGTAAACATTTTTGTCACGCTAATTTTTAAGCATATATTCCAAACGATAAGATAGTTCAAAATCATTTTCGGATATTGTAACTTACATTCTCGTTAAAGAATAATTTATACGTTGAAACTCTTTATTGAAACCCTAAATTTTCTATGTATAATTAATAAAAATCATAGAGGAAGTATATTTTAAAATCATAACATTATTAAAACGTAAAATTTGTGTATTTGTCATAATTAGCATAGGTTAAACTAATTTAAGTGGACTTGCATGTTTTACGAAGAATACAATAATGATTATTATGTAATTGCGCGTCGCAATTAACATTGAAACAGACTGGATATTTAAGCGATACAAAGATAATTTTTTCTATATTTTTCTAAACATATTCGGGTATGTGTGTATACATGAAAATAGTAATTTGCTTTTATTACACACAATGATTTAATATTCGTTCAAAAAAGCTTTTGATTACATTTAATTTTTTTAATTTTCCAGAAATTATAAAAACTACACTTACTTTTTATATAAAGTGTTGAAAGAATTTTTGAAAGATGTAGAATGCATTGAAAGCTTAAGTGATCGTGTAAAATAAAAATTCAGTATGGATCGTACGAGTACTGATATATTTTTGCAACTATTTAGCAATATTACAAATTCCGCTTACTTACAAATTCTCATATTGAAATGTACATTTTAATTGTTGACGTAAGAAATTACTTTTCTTTTAAGCAATCAAAAATCATATTTTCTCTCTTTGTCTCTATTGTCTTACAATTGTGACATAATGCAAGTGTAGAGTTATGCTCTATGGTTATGAAAAAAAGGAAAAACTCGATTAAAGGAGATTCAATCATTCTATAGATTCAATTATAGTATAAAGAAAATACTTTTATTTGATGATACAAACGATTGCAAAAAAAAAAAAAAAAAAAAACCATTTCTATTTATAACGATAGAAAGTAAAACAAAGTCAATTGCCGATAAAGATAGGAAGATTACTGAATAGAAATAAATATTCTTCCTTTCAATTACACGTAGAGATTTTATAAAAAAAAAAAAAAAATGTAATTTATTCAAAGCATATTGAGATTTATTGACGATAAAAAAAAATCTTGTAATAATTTTGAAGAAAATTCTCAATTTTTTTACATTACATGAATAGCATACCATTAAAACCGCTGAATTAATAAATAACATTTACCATCGTTTCCTTATATTGCATTACTCATAATTTATTCGAAAAATCAATTTTTTTCATATTGAAGGCTACGTACTATTGATTGAAAAATATCTTAACGCAAATATTTTTGAATATTGCATTGGAAAAAGTTATTTACGTTAAGAAATATAATAAATAAGAATTACATATTTAAATATATCGAAGTTTATTTAGTTACCCAAAATTATTTGGGTTTGCATGATTATTAATTTTAACCACATTTAAAGTAATAAATTAGCTTACAACAATCGTCCTACATCATAACGGATACATAATATTAAATGGATATTACTTTAACATTTCAACTAGGAAACGATTTTCTGATTAATTAATTGAATTTAATTAATTAATGTACCATATAAAAATAATATCCCAGAATTATTATTATTATTATTGTTGTTGTTGTTGTTGTTGTACAAATAAAAAAAAATTATTATTTAAATAAACGATTATATTTAATAAAAAAATTAAGATACTTGAATTGAGAGGAATGTATAACAAATAAAATAAATGAGATATCTAAAGAGTATATGACAAATTGAAGACTTAAAGAAAATATTGCTGGGCTGTACGAATAAATAAAAATGAAGAATTCTTATCTTTGTGGAAAAGTATTTGTATCGATACATCCAGTCAGCTTGAAATTAATCAAATACAAATTAATTCTATATACATGAAAATAATATCAGTATTCTTTCAAGAGGCAAACAAAAATTTGTAATCAAATAGAGAAAGAAGACAACAGGAAAGATAATGAAGCGTATAAATATAAAAAATTTCAAATATACTGATCGATAAAATTGAATATTTTTGAGAAAATTGTCTTGGTTTGTATTTTTTTTCTTTTTTCAAGCGCATCATACTCCTATAGCGACACGTATAAGCTAAAAGCTATAATACTAAATAGAAAAGGTCTCGTTTGCTATATAATGTTTGCAATAGATGACATAACATATTTTTATTATACAAGCCTGTCTATGCGGAGTATTCATTTCTTGGATCTAATGCCCATACTCGCGTAATACCCATATTGGCTTATCGAATGATTGAAAATTAGTAAATAAATTGAATTTACAGTAAGTAATTGAAGGAAGAAATACATTGAAATGCTAATAGTATTGATTAATTATTATTAAATATATTAGCGATTTATCGATTAAAGAACTTGAAATTTTCACTTAAATTAATAAATAATTTGAGTACGTTTACAAGACGATGGGCTTACGTAAAGAGTTTTATTTATTTAAAGATACTGATTACAGGGATACCGTTCACTCGTTTAAAAAATAAAATCATTAAAAAAAAAAAAAAAATCCTCAAGGTTACATTGCCTTAGTAACGATAAGCTGAATAATTACGTATACGTACACGGGCGGACGGGCGCGCACACAGGCGTAATGTTACTAAATTTCTTACATTTAAATTGAGCAATAGCGTATTGAATGTCTACATTAAATGAAATTACGAAATATCTTCTCTCCCTTTCCAAATGTATAGTCTAATTTTATTTTATCTCAGATTGTGAATTACAAATATACCGAAATCATCGGTAAGTTTTAGTGCAGCAGTTGAAAAACTGCTTATAAATATCCATAGTATGTGTTTATTTATTTCTCTCGGCCAATTCGACAGACTGAAATACTTTTAAACGATATTACGTTCAATTTAATAGATTCCCAATATAGACAATGGATTCTTTCATTTTTCCTACAATACAACGTACTTTACGTTTCATCAAAGCTTCGAATGTACGTATTTTTTTTTATATGTAAATCTGCAGGCATTATAGCCACTGTCCTTTATGCTCTATACTTACAAGACAATATTAGCACAGGGGCTCGCATTTTTTCTTCTACATATTTTCTTAAATCGTAATAGCTCGCGTACGTTATATTTGTTTATTTATTTTTTTATAATACATTCTCGTTGTATCGTAGTATCGCCAATCAATGTTTCTAACATTTTTCATAATTATAAAATTATTTATTCTTCATAGACAAGTAAACCTCACTTCTGTGTAAATATTGTAAATATTGTAAGCATTTTAGCACTTATATTTTCCATTAGATCATACTTTATTATTATCGGCACACAACTTCATACGTGTACACGTACACACGCGCGCGCGCGCGCGCATATTTTTGTTTTTTTTTTTTTGAGAATGATGACAAAACTATATTTGTAGATTAGCTTTCCGACGAAATATCATCGAAAACAGTTGTATCGTAACGTATACGTTATATTTAAATCAATAGGAAATCTTAGCTCGACAATTCGTAGATAAATGATCGGATTATAATACGTTCGGTATTAATAATTAAAATTTTGTGTAGATAAAATTCAATTGGATAAAGCTCGCAAGAACAATCGAACTCCGAAATACGTATATTGACTAATGACGATTCTTTTATCTTTTCAATAAAATTACAAGCGCATGACGAAAGCGGCCGCGGTGTTGTATACGCATGGAATGTAGAGTTGGTCGATACCGGCATTAAAGCCGATGAGAATCGATAGACTGGACACAAATAGAGTTAAAGAAAAAAAAAAAAAAAAAAAAAAGAAACGATTCAGCAAAACTCTCAAATTCGGGCGTGTAAATTAATTTTGACGTTTTAATAAGTTCCAGTATGCAGGCCATTATGAAAGAAAAGAGTGGGGGCGGGGGGAAGAGAGTAATCCATAACGACAAGAGTATTCGTTACGTTTGAATCTATATTCGATCTACGATTAATTTTACAGATAATGAAAAAATTGAAAGGGCAATAAATGTAAGATGAGAGATTGCGGGTATTTTGTAAATTGAAATGGCATGGAGGTGAATAATAATAATGAGATTGTAGCAACTACCTAACGATTAATCGGGCGGGCACTCGAACAGATCGATGAATTGAATACGAATGTTGGTGAACTCCTCGCGCTGAATGTCGTTTGAAGGAAAATTGTTGGGAAGGAAAGGGAGTCTAAGATGCGTCATTACATCCAGGCGATGAAAATCCGATGCACTTGTTGCCATGGTGAGGAGGACGAGGAGGAGGTGGAGGAGGAGGAGGTGGAGGAGGAAATGATCGCTCGGTCGGTCGATCGTTTTTATCGCGAGACGGAGAAAAGTGAGAATAAGCACGTGCGGTGACGGGGAGAGATCGAGTTGACCCACAGTGAGATAAGAGCCTCCTCCCCGAAGCTCGTGAGGACCTCCCGCCCCCGCCCCTGGCCACCACCATCCACTTTACTTTTTGCTCCACCTTGAGGAGCGCGGGGGTACGAGGTGACGAGCAATGACGTCGGTAACTCGGATTATTATAACTAAGGCGACGCTGCCGCTTACCGTGGACCAGCATCGCCGAGGTGATCGATATCGTACGTTCTCGAGTATATCGGGTAGCGCACCCCGAGCTTCCCCGAGGCACATGCGCAGCCTCGATGGCGTGGGTGTGCGTGTCGCGACTTTAGAAAGTCCAACGCGGCGGCTCTTATTTCGTGCGCGTTTTTTTTTTCATTTCGAGACTCTGGCCTACCATTAGGCGGCGTTGGATCTAAGCTGGTGACGAGCCGCCGACGCGTACTAAATTTACTCTCCGCTCTGCTCCAGATAATCGATAGCCTGGAGGAATGGCCATTTACTTTGGAAATCTCTCTCACTCGCTCGCTCACTCACTCACTCACTCACTCACTCGCTCACTCACTCACTCACTCACTCACTCACTCACTGACTCTCTCTCTCTCTCTCTCTATCGCGTAGCCACGATCATGTGCGATAATTCTAATGAAGCATCCGCCGGCGGCATCTGTTTGTCCCTCGGATCAAAATAATTTACTTCCTCCTTTCATCGTTCGTAAGTGGAATGGGTCGGTAAGGATTCCTCGCAGTGGCCGATACTTCTTTACAACGGCGCGCATAGTTTTTCAATCAATTTTATAAGCCATTCCTCAAGGAAAGTTCATACTCTGGGCGAAAAGGCCAAGATTATTTTCAAATAAATTATAGCTCGAGTTGTTACAAAAGTCCCGAGGCGTATCGGCGCTCGTAAATACACTTTTTTTTTTTTTTTTAACAAAAGCCTTTCCTCCTCTCGTTGGGATTATTATTTTTAAAAATATTTATATCCCACAAAGACTCGGCTGCGATGCACGTTTCGCTAATGCCGAGGACTCTATAAAGACACGGTTGGCCACGAGAAGTGTGTGTCATTGAAAATAAAGCCTGCGCTAACGCTCCCTCGAAATTACCAGATGCTTCAGCAGCTTTCCTATCTACCGATACACGCACCACGAATTACTTCGATCTCCAGCACATGCTACTCATGCGACAGCTTCCCTCGTGTTAATTAATCAAAACGAGCCTCCTTTTTTTTTTTTTTTTTATTATAATACCGAGAGGATAATGGCTTGAAAACACATACAGTGCCAGGGTAACGAGAAGTTGTGTCTTAACGTGACCGTTCGTTCCACCTCCTTACGTACGTATTCAAGTGTAATCTGCCTTTGCATGCGGCTATAAGTTAAATAGATTTATCGTTTATTCCAATAGTTCATTGTTAATTAGCCAGATGAGGAATTGAATGCCATGCGCTATAATAAAAAATGTATGTACGTATGCGCGCGCGCGCTTACGTATAACGGTTGGCTCGGCGGGGGAAGGGAGGGAGGAAGCTTTGTATTCGATTAATACCGACTAACGTGCAGATGAGACGTGAAAAAAGTTGAGGAAATATTTTATACATTAAAGGGTTAGAAGAAACTTGCAATCGCTATCGGCAAAGCCATTAAAATTACGTACAAGTTGTTATTACCGCTTCTATTTTCGAGCTATAAGTAGATACTGCGTCGTAGCCCAGGGACGTCGAAGCCGTCGAAACGTGGAAGAAATTAATCGAAAGTAATAGAAAAGTTTAGGACAGAAGCGGGGTTTCGGTCAGGGTAAGGAATGTAAACAACCGTATGGGTATATAGAGCGTTTGACGGAAAGTCACGTAACATTGGACGTGTGTTGTTAGTGCGCGATTCACGTATTGGGGATGTTGGTGTAAAAAGCAACTTGAAAATGTAGAATCGTTAATTCGTTCGGGTAGAACGACGAGCGACTTGAGAAAGTGGACAAGGTCATCCTCGTCATAGTTCAAAACGATCTCAGCCGTTTTTTAATTATTCTCAAGTACGTGTGGTGGATTTCGTGGTGCCGAACATGAAAATCGGCAGCTCGTGTATCCGCGCCTGGGCAAATATTGACCCGATCGTTTAGAACATAGGCAAAAAAAAAACAAATTTACGTCAGCGAGGTACGTGAGATAAATCACGCTAGTGCGCGCGCCGCCGTTGACATTAATCGAGTCGATAAGGCTTCAAAGCCAGACATAGGAAGATGATACGGCGAGTACAGAGGAGACAACCCCATGTGGACCAGCTCTCTCTCTCTCTCTCTCTCGCTCATTCGTCGTCGGATGCGCCGCTTCGAATGAGGGATCCATGTGACGTCACGGTACTTTATTGCCCGCGAGATAGAAAGGGAGAGGGACGACCTCCTCTCGACCTCCTCGCGCTTCCTCGTCGCCTCTCTCCGACTATCGCTTACTCTCGCTCGCTCCCTCCCTTCCACCCGAACCGCGCTACGTCTCGCTACATCTTTCCCTCAACCCCCGCGTTTCGCCGAGCGACTCTCGCACCTTTCACTCGCGTCGATGGTGGCCAATTGCTCAAGCTCCCTAAGGCTCTCCTTCGTCGCCGTCGCGAATACTTCGATTAGACGGTCCGATGTAATATATATGGAGATGCAAAGTACACGGCGATGGCCCGGATAACTGGGTACTCGGGAAAAAAATTCTCGATAGTGGCCTGCGTGTCATTGACTCGCGAGTCCCTTGGTACGCGAGGATCACTCGGCTATCCGCGTAACAATAAATGCCGCGTGAGATATTTGTCAAATGAACGTTTATACCCGCAACTCATAATTCGCCCCCTTGGAAAATCTATAATCTGTTAATCTTTATCGTCGTCTGTCTCCCTGTCCCCCGTACCAACGGCGTTAAGCCCACCCGGATGACTAGACTCTGAACAGCTACTGATTTAAAACTAGTCGAAACTCGTTGTGTTGGTGTGACTGATTTTGAAATTTTCTTATTTATTGCAGCGTAAGCCACTGGGATTCCCGTGGACACGGAATAATAATGGAGTCCCCCTGCCAGGTCAAAGGCTGCAAAGTGAATAAGAAATCGGCAAAACAAGTCATCCACGACGATAGACTGCACGGCAGAGACAACCCTAACATCAACAACGAGGAGAACAACGACGAAAGCAAAAGCAGCATCAACAGCAGCCTTAAGAAGTACGGAAAGGACGGCAGCGGCACTGCTCCTACCAATGCCGTCCCATCACCCGGAATCGTAAACGCCAACCACAACAGTAACAACAACAGCAACAGCAACAGCTACGCTAGCTTTAATAATAAGAATAACGCTAGTGGAAATGGCAATGGCAATGGCAATGGCATTATCGTCACCAACGGCAAAAGTAATTACAACAGTGGCGGTGGCTGTGGCGGTGGCGGTGGCGGTGGTGGTGGCGGCGGCGGCGGCGGCGGCACTGGCCACGGCAAAACAACGAAAACGGATGTCAGTTACAACAAAGCTGTTATCAATGGCAAAGTGACAACTGGTGAGGCGATCGCTTATAATAAAAGCCGCGGTGACAATACACCGACAACAAACAACCTCTCATCTTACGAAAAGCACACATATAACTCGAAAGCGAACAACAGCAGTAAAAGCAGCAGCAACAGCATCAGCAGCAACAGCATCAGCAACAACAACAGTAACAACAACAGCAACGGCAATGAGGGTCTGAATAATAAAGTCGTCAGTCGCAGTGGCGAGAGTCTCGCCAATACCGAAAACACCAACGAGACCAGCGAGTCGGGTAACAACAACAGCAACAACAACAGCAACAGCAACAGCAACAGCAACAACAACAGCCGAAACAACGATATAGCGAAATCAAAGGCGAGCGAGGCGGAAAGCCAACAAAGGCGCGCTGTCCTTAGCTACGAGCAGGTCTGCCGGCTCAACGACGTCATGAACGAGGTCGTCAGCATCCACGGAAGGGGCAATTTCCCGACGCTGGAGGTGCGCCTGCGCGATCTCGTGACCGTCGTTAAGGACAAGCTTGAAGCCGATCCGAGCAACGGCGGGGCCGGCATGAAGGTACGCGACATCCGACTGAACGGGGGCGCGGCCTCCCACGTCCTCGCTACCGAATCCCAGCCGTACAACGACCTGGACCTAATCTTCGGCGTTGAGCTCACGAGCGGCCGGAATTACGACAAGGTCAAGGCCGCGGTGCTCGGCTCGCTGTTCGAGCTGCTCCCCGAGGGCGTTAGCCGCAAGCGCATAACGACCTGCAGCCTCAAGGAGGCCTACGTTAGCAAAATGGTCAAGGTTAATAATGACGGTGACAGGTGGTCCCTAATATCCCTCGGCAATTCACGGGGGCACAGGAACGTCGAGCTGAAGTTCGTCGACACGATGAGGCGGCAATTCGAGTTCTCGGTCGACTCCTTCCAAATCGTCCTCGACTCCCTCCTACTCTTCCACGAGTGCAGCAACGTCCAGATGAGCGAGAATCACTATCCGACGATCGTGGGCGAATCGGTCTACGGAGACTTCCACGAGGCCCTCTATCATCTCCAGAAGAAGCTCATCTCGACGAGGCATCCCGAGGAGATCCGCGGTGGCGGTCTGCTCAAGTACTGCAACCTCCTCGTGAAGATGTACAAGGCCGCCCAGCCGGACTACATAAAGACCCTCGAGCGTTACATGTGCTCGCGGTTCTTCATCGACTTCCCGGACATTGGCCAGCAGAGGACCAAGCTCGAGAACTACTTGTGGAATCACTTTGTCGGCCCGGAAGAGGAGACCCTCAAGTATCAATACCTGACGCTCCTGCACAGCGTCGTCGAAGAATCGACGGTCTGCTTGATGGGCCACGAGCGACGGCAGACCCTCGCCCTCATCGAGAGCCTGGCCTATCAGGTCCTGTGCCAGGAGCAGCAGCGGCTCACGAATCACCAGACGGCCCCGACGGCCTACGTCTACGCGAACGGCTATTACTACGCCCCGGTCATACCTACGGCGTGCTACACGTGCACCTGCAACTCCTGGATGGCCTGTTCGTCGTGATGCGATGAAAACATCGAGAGCAGTCTTCATAAGCGGGGCGAGGGATAGGCCAATCAATGCTTACGGCTCTATCTTTGAGAAGAAAAGGGAACGAGCGCGGGATGGGGGGAGCGAGCGAGCGAGCGAGCGATTGAGAGAGAGAGAGAGGGTGAGAGAGAGCGAGCGAGCGAGCGAGAGAGAGGGTAAGAGGGTGAGGGCGAGGTCGATAATTTTTAGTCAGACGAAGAGGAATCCTGCCTTTTTCACCAACGCAGTCTCTTATTTTCGTTATCATTTCATCATCAAGGCGAAGACTATCACTCGGTACCATCAACTCGCAACCATTAACGCAAAGGATCACGATTCCTTTTTTTATCTTTTATTTTATTTTATTTTTCTCTTCTTTTTTTTTTTTTTTAAATTTTTTTCTTCTATTATTATTATCATTATATATATATATATATATTATCTAATAACAAGAGATATTCACGTTCGGGGACTGCCTGGCGCTCCGAAGGGACCGAGCAAAGTGCATTGATAACCACACGAAGCCTAACTTTTTATTTTTAATACGCTAAAGAATACGGTTGACGCAAAGACTATACGAAAGGTATGTTTGGCATAAAGGGCTACGCCGCCGGCCGCCTCGTCGTCTTCGTCATTAAGCGACGACACCTTCGTGCTCTCTCGTTATGACTTGTGTGTGATGTTTACTTAAATATCTCGCCCACTCTTAACCTGCTGAAACGGCAGAGAACTTACAAATATCACGTACATCATATATATATATATACATATACATATACACATCATATATATATATATATAATGCATAAATACGTATATATGTATACATACGTCTACTTTTGGTGGAAGTTACTGCTGATAATGATAACGATAGTAAGGCAAAGGATTCAAATTAAAGAGAAAACATAAATCGAACAGAGAAAATGGAAATATTTGTTCGGGTGTTTCATTAACTGCTGTTTTGAAAGAAAAAAAAAAGCCATTTTTAATCAATAGGTGCTGTGCTTAAATTTTCGCGTGGATTCAGAATTCAAGAAAGTATGTATGTTTATATCGTATAACATTACTCTGACTTTGTGAATGATAAATAATTGAAGTGAAAAAGAACGAATCAAGAAGAAGAAATTAATAATAATGATAATGAAAATAATAATTACGATGATTATAATTATAATGATATTAACAATGAATTAAGAAGACGATGATAATGACGATGACGGATATGATGATGATGATGATGATGATGATGATGATGATTATGGTGGTGGTGGTGGTGGTGGTGGTGATGGTGAGGATGATTATGATTATGATTATGATTATGATGACATTGAAGAAGATGAAGAAGAAATGTTTTCGGAAGATTGGAAACGGGAAGCATTATGGAAACGGAATACATGGCATTGAAAAAGAGAATACGTGGATGGAATGCATAGCATTGCTCTTTTTGTTTTCAAGAATCATTCCAACGAGCGCAATCGCAATGCGTGCAATTAGGTGTGGAAGGTAAAAGTGCAGATAAGAAAACGAATGAAAAGAGAATACATTAAATAATATATACGGGCGAACGTACATGAAAATTTATACCGTCGTTTTAAAAAAAATTATATATATATATATATATATATATGTATTTATACATATAAATATATATAAATATATATATATATATATATACATATACATACGCTGAGCAGTGAAAAGGGAACGTAAGTGCGCAATTATGCATCTAATCGTATTATAAACATTACATTTAAACCAAAACAGATTGTAAGGTATAATAAGAGGGGATAAAAAATTGATGGTGAACGAAGGGAGGGAGTGAGGGATTAAAAAATTATTATTCGATTTAACTGGTTATTAGAGCAAATGAATTTAAGCATTAGATTCTCATTGGGATTTATGTTTTTTTCTATTATGCGTGGAGAGGAATGCGACACTCGTAAGCGACAAAGCAAACAAGATTGAAACAAAAATCCCATACATGCAAGTATGTTAATTAATTATTTGATTAATTGATTAATGTGTGGCTGTGAACATTGTTTTCATTTAGATAAACTGTAGTGTAGGTTTTTTCAATATAGACAGAATTGTATAATAACGGTTGTGCTGAGCATAATAGATGTAAAGGCGAGGAAAAAATTAAACTGCATAAATTGGGGGAAGAAATTTAAAATTATATGTATACAAGAGATCCGCAGCTCGGACTTGCCGGTATGATGTACTGTTATGCTATATTCGCTTTATACAACTAAATCGTAATGTTAAATCAACGCCTCAAATATATATATATATACATACACACCTACACACACACACACATACATATACGTTAACAGTACTTAGCTACACCTGTTGAAAAATTTGTAATACAAGCTACGGTTCTTTCATAATAAGATTAAAGATATAATCTTATTCTCCGAGTGAATGTTTCCTTCATTATTAACGCTTTACTTATTTACGTTTTAAAGCTCTTACAAAGCAATTCCAATACATTTTAGTTTACATGCTTACATGTCACATAATATGAGTGTAATAAATTTTCATAAATATGATAAATGTCTTAATGTCTATAGTAGTCACGTATTATTTTTATATTGATGATAATGTATAAACCACGAATGCATTGAAAACGAAGTGCGTACCAGATTTACTTTCAAGCAATGTACATTATTGTCTGTGTGCGTGCGTGCGTACATACAGATACGTCGGTGCACGTATGCTTCTTAATGAATTTAAAGTAGAGCATTGATTCTTTTACCGGAGATAATTTTTTCTTCTTCTTCTTTTTCTTCTTCTTTTTTTTCTTTTTTTTTTTTCTTTTTCCTAGATAAAAGTCAGTCAGTCATATAGTATCTTACGTTGAAGTCGTCTCGTTTTATCAAATTCAAATACTCAATTCAGTACAATGGAATTAGAAGTAAAGTAACGTAGGGTAATAATATAGGATAAAAATTTTCATTCTGATGTAACGCGTGCATGTAGTCCTTGAGCGAATTATTGATATAAAAATTTATTCTCTCCGATGTGTGTTGGTTTCACGAACGAGACTCGATGAAAGCGAATACAGCGAGCTCTCGATACGAATGTACATAAGGACACATGTATGCCTTTAGTCGAGAAACTACGAACGAAGAAGAGCTCGCATCACATACGCGCGCGCGCGCACGTCCGCGAGAGCAAATTAAAGGGTCGAGGCGGGTAAGAAGATTTTCTGACAGAGAAGGATCGCGAAATCTTGCACTCGGATGGATCGATATCGTGTATAAAGTTTAGGTACGTATAAAGAGCCTGACCTCGTTATTTTCCTCGTGGTTGCTAGCTCACACCCTCGCTCGCGCTCCCGCATCAAATGTAATAGACAATGCCAATGAGATACAGATAGACGGCGTACATAAGCGCGCGCGCCTGCTATGTGTGTGTGTACGTGATCGAGTACGTGTGAGAGAGGGAGAGAGAAAAGTGCTCGCGCCCTCACTCTTCCTTTTCTATTTGTGTAAGTGCGCGCTCGAGCCGTGGAACGAGCGAAAGTGAAGCTTTCGGATAAAAATGCTCTGGCAAACTGGTTTTTCAAGTAACGCGCTTATGCTAAGGTGACAGAGGAGTACGTGTAGAGGCATACGTAGAGTAACAAGAGCAAGAGAACCGATAAGCCTCGTATATCAATACTTCGCTCTGCCGCAATACCATAAAGCGGGAACACTCAGCGAGTAATTCGCTCGTCAATAGGGAAATACAAATGGAATTCCTCTCGTTCATTCATTCATCATTTCTTACTTAACGAAGGCACTTTTTAAGTAAACGATCCGCACCATTGCCTGATCAATACTTGCTCGAACTTTTTTAATTGCCCATTTATTCCGAAACTACTGTAGTCAACCGTCTCGTCAAAATATCAAAAATATCAAAACTTATCGTGCAACTTAATAAAGTTAAAATGCCGAATGCCCCGACTCTTTAACCTTTTAACAAACAGCAATTTCCTTACGTGCTAATAATTTCAAAAGCAGACGCTGTTGCGAAAACGCGATCTAATGAGCAAACAAGGAGCGAATCAGATCTCGGCTTCTCCCATGCTCCCAATATTCAATAAGCCGATCAATCTTCAATTTTTTTTAATTTTACTACTAGACCCTTCACGAAATCTCGGGCTCGTACCCATCATCAGACCACAAGTACTAATAAAGCCGCATGCATACAGTTATATACCTTTCAATATAACGGCAATCCTTTGTTCAAGGCATCGCGTTAGCAAATATTCAGCAACTTGCCACGGCTATTAATTGATGCTATAAATTTGATTTCATACGCGTTGATCGATACTATTATTTAACTGTATTCGAAATAATGATTATTCCGTGCAGAAATTACGATCCCTGAAAAAATAACGAGTCTCCCGACTTTCGTTCTCTTTGGAAATACTAAACTGTGAAGTATTGATTGTACTTTCATCTACGCACATCACAATATGTTGAGGGCGACACATGAAGTACAGTTCTTTTAAAAGGAGTAACCCAAGACCATAAGTTTTAAATTATCAAGTATATTTATTATCTCCACTGAATATAATTGAATCCTATAGACTTGTCGGTACCTTCCTCTTTTATTCGACTAAAGTCTGCTTAATACGAATAATGCACTCACAAATGACAAACCACAATCCTATTAAATTGAGTAAATAATAATTCTCCTTGGGCCATTGAAATTTAATTAAATTTTTGTCACTCGAATGATTAATAAAGGATATAATAAATCATTAATATATTTATTATACCGTTTATTTTATTTTGATCGACCAAGTTTCAACCGTAAAATTTTGATAATTAATATTTAATCGAAATGCTCCTCCCCCTCCCACTCTCTCTCTCTCTCTCTCTCACTCACTCACTCTCGTCTCTCTCCTGACCCGTCCCTCACACTCTTTCTCATTCTGCTTCAACACTGGAATTTCAGATGGCAAAAAACAATTGATTGACTTTCTTTATCTATGCGATACAGTGAATAGTAATAGTTTCATTGTTTTTCTCTCTATGCAACTCATTATTCATTCTCTCTTTTGAGTTCCAATCAATTACTCCTCGCGCATTAATAATACGCACATAATTTATATCGACCGCTGCAGAGATTAAAGCTTTCTTTTTATACTTCCTTAATGATTTACGAAATTTATGGCGACTTTACGCGCTGTAAAAAAGAAAAGTTTTAATATTTCATAAAATTCAAAGCCCCCGCGGCAGAGCTATAATTGCATACAAGTATTTAAAAAGAGGAAGACGCGGCCCTCGTAGCAGTACGTTATTTGTCACACTATATTGCAAAAAAGCATTGTCTATTCGATGTACTCGCAGGCGCGCGCGCTTACACGAGCCTTAACCGTTTATAGAATCGCGTCTATCAAATAATGACAAAGCGATTGATCCGATATGAGCATCTGCGCGAGCAGAGGCATCGAAACCGACAAGAAAAGAAAATCCTCGCTCAACCTACAATATTAAGACGTAGTAAAGAGCAAATTGAAGAGAACGGTTATGGAAGCGCCAGGGCAAATTGTCCTCGTACTCGCAAACCACATATCGATCGGCCTCTCGTTTATTAAAGTCGCTTCGCGCTCTTCCCTCGGACAAGCCATTTTTCACTTCTTCTTCTTCTTCTTCTTCTTCTTCTTCTTCTTCTACTTCTACCGTTTTTATTTTCGTTAGCTCGTAGTATCGCTTTCGTTGCGGTACGCGTCGGTTGTACCACTAATTTAACCTTGACCGACTCCTTGAAAACTGTACTGCTCTTTGATTTTTAACGCGGTATTGCAGCCTCGACTCGATGAGCGCGTTGTCTTAACGGAAACATCCACGGGACCATCGTCATTTGAATAATATAACGCCCATTTGGGATTAATCACATGAGAAAATAAGACGTGAACGACACGTACCGCAAGTCATCGAGCTGCCCTGCTCTGGAAAAATTGTTGAATCACAGAAAAGTTAATAAATAATTATGAAAGGGACATAGGGTTTGTCTTGAGAGTGAGATATTTTGCTAAATATAGTCTTACGAACTTATCTTCCATACAATCGTTCAAGAACAAATAAAATGGAAGGACGTTACGTTTGCTCAATGGAGGGAATACGATGTGTGAATTAGCGATAAGGCGTATTGTGCGGCTATATATATATATATATATATATATATTTCTTTTTTTTTTTTTTTTCTTTTTTTTTTTTTTTTTTTTTTTTTTTTTTTTTTTTATAAGCTTAAGTGGAAGTTTTCGTGAACTGTTTCAAACTTATTGTAATGGGTCAAGGATAAAAAAAAAACATAAGAGCACGATTATATATTGAAATAAATAAAAGCGAAAAAAAAAAAACAACAAAAAAATGAGAAAAAAGAAACGATAGTAAGTGATGATGTCGGCTCTAATAGAAACGACTGCGTTAATTTTTACTCTTGTATTCATTACAATCCTTTTATATAGCAACAGTATATGGGCTCAGTGACATCTTATTTGGCTGAACTTTTGCGGCTCGTTTTCTTAAAAGCAATTACACAAAGACGAAGGGAAAATGCAAAAAAAAAAAAAAAAAAAATAAAACCAATAAAAATAAAGTGAAGAAAAAAAAAATATATACAAAGATTATATATAAAAGAATCGATTATCAAAATGTTAAATGTTGACTAAAATGTATATTATCTTTAAAAGGATTAAGAAAAAGAAAACATAAGAAAACATAGACTGAAGAATCCTCGTAAATAATAAATACATCGATTGGGTACGTCGGTGGTGCACGCTCGCATCATCGACAGAACCGATAGATTAAACGTTTGGAATTATACAATAAACTTTATGAGATTGTGTAACCGATTCACGTATAATTATGTAATTAAAATATAAATATGAAAAAGTACGCCAAAGCGCTGACCGACCAATACATACTTATACCTATTCAGTTCGATTTGTTTTTTAATAAAGCGCATGCGCACGCGCGCCCGAATGTAAAAGAAACTGGGCGTGATAAAGATAATTAAAATGATAACACGGATATGCGAGATAATGAAAAGATACTAATTTTAGATGATCCAAGTTCTAAAAAGACTAGAATTACGATCGATCGTCTTGCAGTCGCCTACACCACGATAACAAACAAAAAAAAATTAATAAATAAATAAAAAGTGAAACTAAAAAAAAAGAGAGAAATACCAAAAAAAAAAAAAAAATAAAGAAAAGAAAAAAACAGAAGTAAAACAGAAATTAGCGCGTTAAACTGTCTTCAAAATGTCGCGAGATAAACTCTACCAGAACGTTAAAACATATGCATACACATATATCTATCTACATATAAATGCGTTTTCCTTGATCCTCTCCTTTTCATCGACTGGTTTTTATTGTCTTTTCGTATAATTAAATATATAATAATAACAATGATAATGATAATGATAATAATATTAATAATAATAATAATAATAATAATTTTACCTTGACGGGATCGCTCTTATCGTGTAGTGGATAAAAGAATAACAAGCGAGACGACGAGTCGAAGTTAAGAAGTGGAAAAAATATGTAAAGGAGAGTGCGCGAGTAAGAGATAAGGAGGAAAGGAAGGAAAAGTTAATTATGTCGAGTTTTATATGTAAAAAAAAAAAAAAATGAAGGGAAACGAGATCCGAAAAGACAAGTGTCGTATAAGAAGTTACGAACCGTTTGAATGAAAAAAATGAAAAGCCTACCATACATATACCGATCGCGTCATCACTACTACTGTTATACATATTTTATCACAAGCAAAAAAAAAAAAAAAGGCGAAACTAATAATTATCAATAAATTATATCTATAATGCTTTAGTAATTATAATATAAAGTACATGATAATTGATAGTGCAGCTGCGAAGTGTATAAGACTATCATCTAGTTAGCTTCATAAATTAAAACAAACGTACCTTTCGTTATTTGATAAATAGTCCTACGAGCGAGGGTTAGACTATACTAGAACGAATAACAATGAATTAAGAGAACAATGATGTAAATATTAATATATACACATACGTCATACCTATAATGACCACTAAGTTTTAGTAGGACTCGCCACACACGCCCACCCCCACCCCCCCTCTCTCTCTTTCCGTATTTCTATCCTTATCTCTAATTTACTCTTTTTCCACCCACTCTCGACATCTCCTTTATTTACTTACAAAACATACAAGCACACGCGCTCTCTCTCTCTCTCTCTCTCCATCCCTCTCTCCCGCCCTCTCTCTCTCTCACTTTCTCAGACACACACGTACATGCACACACAATAAATACTGGCTATGCGCGTGTATATCGCCCAATTTGTACCACCTACGCCAATTTCTTTTTCATCACCGCGCGAAATACAAATGGAAAAAAGAAAAATGCAATTAAATAAATGATGTGTAGGAAGGTTGTGGTGACATTGAAGAAATGACAAAAGTGATCTGTTCGCGCGTGCGTGCAAAAAGACAATATATTTTTATTATCTGGGACTATTTTTCATTTCCTTATATGTAAATTGGAAAGCGATTCCTCTTCAAGAAAGAAATTCACTGACCATGTGGATTTTCGTCCTTTTTGTGATAAAACGTGTTAAATAATAAGGGGTTCGTGCCCGTAATCCATCACACCTACACATATGTATGTACACACATTTCCGTAAAAATGTAAAATAAAGATTTGAATCAAAGGAAAAGTAACCGTAAAAATAAATGGACTTTTACAATTTAATTTTCTGCGAAAAGATTTAATAAATATTTAACAACAAATTATAATTATCCGACTTATATATATATATATATATATATATATACCTTATTATTATTAAAGTATTATTTAATCACCTGGTTTTCCACATTTTCCATACTTTCAAAAGCCGAAACTCTATGCACTGCATATTTTTCTTTATTTTTCCTTTATTGCGACTGTCGAGTTATATTATTGTTGAATGCGAGATATAATTGTTAAAAAAGGCAATTCGAGATCGTTATTGTTATGAATATGAATTTTTGCTATAAATACTATTGTAAACTGTAGCTTTTAACGAAAATTTGTTAAGATGATAATGTATTCTATGTTTACCTTGTTTCAGTCGGTCCATTAATTAATGCGCCGATTGAAGCTTCGCTTTACAATTTAGACGCATACAATTTATTAATATCCAGATAAAAGAAAACAAACAAAAAAAAATAAATAAATAAATAAATAAATAAAAATAAATAATATAAATCTTATTGGAATAACTCTACCTTTGCAATACTTTACTGTATTTTTGAATTCTACTATTTGCAGAAATCTTTTAAATATAAATCGAAAGAGAGCTTCGACAGTGGTAAGCACGAGCTTTTCTTGCATCATCGCCGAAAACAAGCATTTAACTTTGACTCTTCGACCCAAAGCTCAAGATGCTATAATAAGAGTATTTATGGAAATTTCATTCTAACCTAAGCGTCCGGTATTCGGTTCATTTACGAAAAAATAAAAGAAAATACGAAGTTCCCGTAACATTGCGTATCCGTTTAAATAAATACGCTGGCATTTATTTCCATGGATATTCCATAGCCACGTATAACGACGTGATGTATTGTCACGACGTGAAAGTTGATACGCGTAACTTTTATTCAATAAAATAAGCCAAGAAATTCTTACTGGAAGAGATAATTCCAAAGTTCAGTGCCAGTATAGTTCCCTATGTTTTGCCCGGGCAAGCGAAACAACGCACACGTACCCAGCAGCTTAAATACAAAAAAAAAAATAAAAAAGGGATATTGCAAAATTAAATAACGAGAAAGGGCGGCCGCGTACGAGGAGCTCAGTCATAAAAGTTTTCATTATTTTCCCGATGCTTTACAGTGCAGAGTTGAAATCTTCATTAACGAAGAGTTGAACTTATATTAGTCGTACACTTATCGTGCGAATGTCACAGCAGCGAGGGAAAGATAAAATAAAATAAAGAATAAAATAAAATACATAAATATAAGTGAGCCCTGATCCCGTTAATTTTTTTACGTCTCCAACTAACCCGTACGCGTGCGCGCGTCTGCGTTAGTTAGAGACATACGTTCACGCTCGCTATAATAAAAATGTTACAATAAAGAGAATAAAAATAGAAATGAATATCAACCCTAGAGCTGTCATTGTCAATTATTTAATTAAAATTTCATCTCTAAATTTCTAAATACCTTCGAGCTCCCACAGAATCGTGGAAAGCTAATTAATACGTTAACAACGCGCGCAATAAAGATCAGCCCAATGATATTAATTAACGTTAGTCGGATTACTATTTTGTATCGATGATGATTAATGGCAATGGCACCATGGAAAGCAGCCGCGTACGTAATGACACCTTTAAAATTCTTGAGGTCATTGCTTCTCGAGAGCTTCTTCAACCGCGTTATCATATCATCTACTTGATCCGGCTCGCGGTGCTATCCATCGACGCGGTATTTCATTTCGCGAACGGAAGATAAGTTTAAAAGGCCTTTACAGAACATTAGAACAACTGTATGTCAGATATAAAAGGAAAAAAATTAATTAGACGCCAAGATTCTCAGCTGAGCAGCGTTCATTATTGTTGGGAAAGAACGAGAACGATCTCTGAGAAAGAAAGAAAGAGGTGCGAAGTACCGTTATTTGCGTTAAAGGTACTCAGAGACGCAGAGATCGTAATGACGGCTCGTAATAAAAGTAAAATTATCGTGCTGTTACAATCGTCGCGCTCAAGGATTTTATTTATGCGTAGTTGTACCGTAATCGCAGGAGGATATAATGCGAGCGTCGGGCCAGGATCGAGTCGCGAACAGCTGACGACTCCAACTACCTACCAAGATCTCGTATCAATTAATAATGAGCCAAGACAGCGGTTCACCCGATGGCTCGAGGCTTCGGCAGCAAAGCTTCGAGAGGTCAGTGTATCGTTAATTTTTACGCTAGAAATCTGTAACTGAAAATAGAAGAAGCGTCCCATCAAGGCCGAGGGGAACTAAGCTTAAACAAATAAGCCGAGGCCCGCTCTTACTGTTTACAAAGCAAGAGTAAAAAACAAAATAGCCGGATATATATATATATATATATATATATATGGGAGAGAGAAATCCGGGCCGTCTGTCGGTCGTATATTTGCGTGGCCTTGACCGGTCTCGTAAAAAACACCTGGGACCCGCGAGAATTCCACCAAGGACGTCGGAATCGAGAATCGAATGAAAAAAGAAAAAAGAAGCGCTGGGCCAGGCCTTGGTCAGTAGTCAGTATATCCGACAGCAGACAAAATAAACGCTAATTCTCGCAGGGAAAACGGTAGGAGCATAAAATAAATAACGAGGAGCGCGGCCGAGTGGAGTAATAAAGCCGAGTTCGGCAATTATTGGCCCCAGATCTTTTTTCCCTGCCGATTCTTATATCCCCTTTTCCGTATTCCTTTTTCTTCTCAATGCCAATGCACTCAATGACTGCTGCTGCTGCTACCGCCGCTACTCGCCAATGGATCGGCCTCCACCAAATCCCCCATAGCTTTATCAAAAAAAAAAAAAAAAAAAAAATATAAAAATTCACAGGCTTTGAACGTTTGCACGCGGCTCGTCAATCCCATTCTACCTCGTAGAATGAGATTATCGACGTGAAAGAAGGCCGCTTAGCCTCGCGTAAACACCAACGATGCCCGATAATCTATCATCTAATATTCTAATCGAAGCCATTAGAAATAATGGAGCAGTCGTAACTACGGATTTTAAATCGTAAAATGATTCTCAATGCGACAGAGACGGACAGAGGCTAAACGTTCGTCTAATGAAAAAATTGTATTTTAGCGCATGTTAACTCGCTCGTGAATGACCGAAAACTTTTTTTTTATTATTATAATGCTCGCCCGCGCGCGCGCGCGCGATAAGTAACTGTTCGATAATTATAATTTACGCCCAGCGAACGCATCGGCCATTCATTAGGAAGCGTAATTTCAACCTAAAGGAAACGCGTATCTGCAAAGTAAATTTGTTCGAGTGAATTTTATAAATCGATATAATAATGCTTGGCTATAAAATTTGGCGAGTGTATTGAAAATTTTTTGATTTATGTGCAACGAGCAGTGCTCAAATTAAATTTCATGCCACATAAAGTGATCGATAAGGCTTTTTTTACATATACTAAAAGCTTGCATTCTCAAAATCCGACCGCTAATCTCATCATTACCTTTTATCATTATCATCATTATCATCATTATTAGTATTAGTATTATTATTAGTATTATTAATATTATTAATATTATTAATATTCGTTCGAATCGATGTAAGAGATTTTTCATAGTAAACGTATGAAATTTAATTGTGACTATCGCGACATACAACAACACAGTTGCTCAATTCAAAACGTCACGACTAATTCGAAACTTTATATATTCGCGTATACTGCTGGCATTGTTGTATTCCACTTTTACGTACAAAAATCATAATGCTACTAAATACATATCGATGCCTATATATATATGTGTGAAAACTTGGATAATAACGATCGGGCATATTGTGTCGAAAATTCTGCCGAAAACTGAATCGAATAAACAATAAAACTAAGTCGCGACGTACATAAACTTTGCTCCCATTGTATCTCGATCCCGAAACAAATATTCGTACTGAACTATTATCACATTATTATCAATACCTTGGAATACACACACATATATTAATCATTTGCAGAGGTACGAGAATATTTTACTTTATTCCAGTATCTGCTGGGGAGGGAGGTGAGCTCGATATTATAATTGCGTCACTGTATGCGCGCACATGTACACACTGTGCACGTGTGTGCACTGGATGGGAGGTGATATATTTTCATAAGACGAAAATCGATAATGTAGTATTTAATATTAATAGGAATGACATTTACGTCGATGGGTGCTTAATTACATTTAAGTACAATCGTACGATTGCTTTCGCAATATCGTAATTGTGTAAGCAGGACAATAAATAAAATGGCGAGTCTTCGGAAAGCGATCGCTCGTAAAAAAATTATATTGAATATAAATTAATATTTATTTAATTATCGTTAACGAGCACAGCGTTTAATTTTATCGAATAGATGCTGAGTAATTTCGATAAAAGCGATAGTTTATATTGAGGGTCGTGGATGTATTGGCGTCGGCGCGCGTGCGGGCACGTAATTTTTGAAAACACAAACACGGTTGAACGAGCGTTTGCACAGCCTGTGTGCACTAGTAAAAATCATTTTTTTTTTTTTATTCAACTATTATATTCTCGCCTCTGAAAAGTTCGAGTGGAATTGGCAACACGGCATATTTGAGCGGTATCAAGCAGCCGAATGAGTTTGCGCAGGCAAAAATGATTAAAATCTTTTTTTATTAACAAATAGTATAAGCGAATAGGGAATTACGACAGCGAAGCCGAGCCATTATCCTTTACTTAATAATTATAAAGTAATTGTCGAGTAGTACTCGCAATGGATAACGATATTGCCAAATCCTGGCGTTCTTTTATTTTATTTTAATTTTTTTGCCTTTTTTTTCTTCTGCATGTATTCTTTTTTTCTCGTTCGTCAAGCTTTTCATCAAGACCCGTGTAAGGTTTATATTTAGTGGAGAGCTCCCTCGCTTGGTCGACCCCCTTCCATGTATATAAATATATATATATGTACGTAGTAGAATAAAGGTCGAATCAGCCGTCATCCGAGCACGAGTGGGTGGAGTCCCGGATGAGCGGAGCGGCTAAGGAGCGCGATATCGCGTGTAGTCCTGGTGGGAAGGTACCCCAGTAGAGCGAGTCGAGCGAGATCGCTCTGGCCAATCCCGATAAAAGCGAGCGGCCGATCGCTAAATAAGCGCGCACCTGAGCCGCACTTAATCAAACCGGCGCGCGTAACAGCTGTTGCGAGTAATCGCGCAAATAATTATCGGCTCCTCGTGATGGGGGGCGCGCGCGCGCGCGCGCGCCTACCTGCCGAGCATTAAGCTAAGCGCGGCCGAGTTCGTCCGAGGATTCGCCGGGACAGGGCGCGGGCCGGTGCGCGGGCTCGCGGTTACGAGAGGGACTTGGGTAGATGGGCGAAGGGTGGGGGGGGGATAGCGGCGACAGCGCGATAGAAAGGGCCGGCCAAAGGTATTCAGGCCGAAGCGGCGCAAGGCCGCACGGCACCGGCACCGGTGGCACCACCACCACCACCACCACCACCACGACGACCGACGACCGACGGGGACGGCGACGAGGACGTCGACGGCGGCACGACCACCACGAGGAGAGCAACGGCGGCACCGAGTAAAAGTGCACTACTGCGCGTTTATGTAGGTTGCCCCATGGCTCGGGGCAACGAGACCTCGCCGCGGGTCGCGCGCGCGTTTACGGCGACTGGCTGGAATTACCCTCTCCCTCGGTCGCGTGCGTGCACCTCTGGCTGCGAAACCATCGCCAATTTCGCTGCGATATAGCCGCGCTACGTGGAAAAGTTCCGACCTCCCTCCCTCCCTCCCAGCCCCTTCCCGTCCGACCGCCCCCTATTAACGAGGAGGAACGTAGAGACCTTGCGCTTTGTCCAAGGATCGATGCCTTTTTCAGACCCTTTTCTCTCTCTCTCTCTCTCTCGCGCCACTGTTCCCCGCCGCTCCTCCGCCCCTCGTATTTCCGTCGCCAGCCCATTCTCCGGCCGGGAGATCATTATCGGCTTATATTTACATTTAAAAGGCCGCGACACTACCCGCTTAAGCATCCGGGCAGCATCCTTCCGATCCTCGGCTTTTCAACGACTCCTGATCCCGATCGATACGCGATCCGCTCCGCCCCAGCGATTGTCTTGAGCCAGTGTGCTCCGAGTGTGTGGCGATCACCGTTTATCGCTACGGATCAATAATGGGGCCCGATATCTCCCACGAGATTTATTATCCGCGCTCTGCTTCCTTTCTTTTCGCGACGCGTTCAAATAGATTTCGGTTATTTATAATACTTATCGGCCGACGCCGTTCGCTCGATATTCAACGAAAGACATTACATTAACACAAGAGTAATCTTAATGTTTTTGAAAACCAAATTATATGATACCGGAGACCACTTTCTAGTATTAAATAATGAATCTTACGGTGCATAATTTATTTTAATATGATCCGGTTTCAGCTAGCTTTGCTCTTATTGCAAAAGTACGTAAAATTTAAAAAACGCGCGCCCCCGTCTGTCCGTGCAGACGCACACACACACCCGAACTAGACTTTTTTTACTTTACAGTATAATATTTGTTTATTTTTTGCATCCAATACGACTAGGCATTTAAGTGTCCCGATCAAAATACAAAATTCTTAAGAATTGTAAGTTAAATTATAACGTTTTCTTCCTTTTCTCTTTCAATTTCACTTGAAAAATATAAGAACAGCCATCTCTTACAAATTTCTAAGCGTATGCTTTGTATTAGAAAATGTAACCTTATTAGGACGCGCTTGATGCAAAGGAATTAATTAATACCTAGGAAATAATTAATACACGGCATTTATAAGATACTTCGAAAAGTCGGAAAATGCTCGGACGAGTAGCTTGAGCTTGTTTTTCTTAATAAGTGAAAAGCATATTTTACCTAATTTTCTTACGCATTCACCTGTCTATCGTGGCATTAATATTTTTGCAACTTATGACGTCACGAGTAAATATCAAAGTAAAGCCTTTAAGTATCAATCGAACTTTTTAATACGTAATTCTTGACACTTAAGATCGATTCTCATTAAATCGTTTTATCAGATCGCTTTTCTTAAAAATATCTTTAAACGTTATCTCAGTATTTTTATGAACAAAACAACTATCGACATTTAATTCCAAGTCTTTATCTAAGCACGTATTATGCATAATTCATATAATTAAAACAATTATTATACCGTTAGCCTTTTTACGTAATTTATATAAAAATATTTTTATTAACTCAATGATGATAATTAAATATTAATAGAATCACCATTTTCTTACATTTATTTTAATTAATAAATAATACCTCTTAGTCTTGTTTTAATGTTAATGTTTCATTTGTACTTAATATATTTGAATGTGCATTATATATATATACGCATAATATTTATGGATATATATTTAAGTCGACTCGTGCACACATCATGTATACATTAATCATTCAACACAATTACGATAAGCTATTTCATAATTATTTATTTATCGATTTTCAGTAAACTATCATGCAATCGTGTTTCGCATATTTTTACTAACCATGATATTTACTTATCGGATAATGAAAAGATATTGTTTTTGCACATATTTCCATTATTATAAAATTCAACGACACAGGAGCTGGCGGCGAGCACATGCACTTGCACAACACATGTGCAACGGATTCAAATAAGAGCATAACAAGTCGAATTCAATAATTATGCTGAATAAAATTAATGCGCAAACGCTCTAATTTTTCATAAAACGCATGATAAAGCTAATGAATATAAAATGCATTAAAGTAAATAAAATTCTATAGAACTGCTTTTTAAAAATAACACTTAATTATACGTTTATCCATGTTTTTTTTTTTTTTAATCTTAAAAAGGAAAGTTTATGAATCAGAAGGCAAATCCATGATTTTGAATCATTTCAAAAACTTCCTCAATTCTAAAACTAGTTAAATATACATTGTTATAAGTAGTACTCGAGCAATCAATAAATTGTGCAATAAAACAAAATATTTATTTATTAAAAGATGCCGCAAGAATGAATAAATTTTTTAAGCATTTTATAAGTATTGTAAAGATGAAATATAGAAAAATTTTGTCATAGATTTGAGAAAATATTACAATAGTATTACGATTTAATAATTTTAAAGATTAAAAAAACGTTTTAATTAATAATAATTTTGCACACTTGGTTGGGAAACTAATAGCGTCTGTAATGGTTTAAATTATTCTTGAATGTATATGCAAATCGCGGAGAGAAAAAAGTAATGCGCTTATTAAAAACATTCACAATATTAGTAATATAACGACCATTCCAAAGTCAGTTTTATCAGATTTAAATTTATGCTACACTAATTTAGAAAGATCGGATTACACAATTATAATAGATTATTCACATTCTAGAGCATTTTATACGCCAATACTAAATAAACGAATAATATGTTCATTTTGATTTTTTTTCATATCATTTGGAAGCTGAATGAAAAGACGATTTGGCTATCAGAAGAAAAATTTCTAATTTTTTATAATGTTTTTGGTTCAATTAGTGACTTCAATGAAATATTTATCTATAGGATCGCGTGCTCGAATTTCTCAATATAATTATTGTAGAAAGTTTGAAAGGACGTGCATATGATGCGAAAAGTGAATGGATAACTTCAAACGTTCGACAAAGAATAGTTTCGATGGCACGTAAATTTAATTTCAGGATATCTCGCATTAAAGTTTAAATACCTATAGAGAAAATTTTTACTACATTGGGCAATTTTGTAATTTTCAATATGTTTTATCAATATTTACATTTATTTGGCATTCCTGTAATATAATAAAAAGCATTTAGTATTAATATCGATTAAAATTATCATTTAATTTAGAATTTTTCTATTAATTTGAATCTTTATTTCGTTAAACCGGTATATATACAAAATTTTAAACTTATTTATAAATTATAAACAAGAGAATTAAACCGAAAATTCAATTTGAGACATTAAAATTTATTTTTTTCTATCATTATTGTTCTTCTTCTTATTATTATTATTATTATTATTGTTATTATACTGTTTTTCGTAATAAATACTTCTATTATCAAAGTTAAAGTACACTTGAATTTTTTACCTCTACATTTTAATGGCTTTATTATTATGGAATGCGGTAATGACTTTTGCAAAGCAATAAATCATTCGCCTTTTCTTGATCAATAAAACAAACAATTATAAAAATAATGTATTTCCCATTAATAGCAATAAGAACATACAACATGTAAATAGGAAATAATTTTCCATCACTGCGTAATATTTGATTTTTTATAAAAAAAAAAAAAAATTAACTTATTACTTGTTACTAGTCTATTACTTTCATTTATTTTCATCTCGCATCTTTGTGTGACTTTTAAAAATAAGCATCGTAGTTCCCAATTCTTATTTGCGTTACTTAATTTATAAAAACTCGTATCTTACAATATGCATGTATCAAACATTTTTACAAAGTACATGGAAATCTATCGTTGAAAATGTAACTGAATTTTTCTCCAAAGTAATAGACAGTTAAGGATGATATGTACCAAAAAATATGTATATTCTTAATACTACCACCTTGGGCCTGCTGTACGAAAAAAAGCTTAAAAGGGGTCACCAAATACTTAATTGGAAGTGCTAGCAATTAAAAAAGAAAAAAGAAAGAAAGAAAGAAAGAAAGAGAGAAGAGAATCACGATGACGACTATGAGGATTATACGCATAATTAAGCCTTTGTTTAAAGAACAGAATTTGAGGTCTCTGAAAGAGTTCAAACCAAGTTACATTTCTGGTTCATGAATTTTAAATATATTCCGTTACAATACTATGCGATTGTATCTTAATGAACGAGTCCTCTCTTCCAATATCTCTCTGAGCTAAAATGGCTAGAAGTAAAAAAATGCAAAGCTCTGAGAGCTGAACAAATTTTTAAAATGTAGAAATTATTTTTAAGATTAATATAATTTTCATGATACATGGTATCTACTCGACGCTATTCCCCGTAATACCCGTATCCAAAGCTTTGCTAAAGTTAGAGAAATTGCATTCTTATCGCTCCGGGTATTAGGATATTCGATATCCCTACTGGAATATCCTTCTATGTCGTTCGGCAAATTTTGATGACACGACGTAGTATTAACGTCATTTGTGCTTAACGGCACGAAGCTTATATATATATATATGTGTGTTACTCGGATATACGCGCTGCTGATTTATACAATATTCATAAACGGTGTCTATATATTGTGACATCAAATAGAGAATACGTACCTCGTTATAGTCCAAAGATTTTCTATTATATAATATACTAATTTAAAACTTATTAGAATTACAAACGCACATACAAGTACATTAATTTTAGGGGGATTGAAAGTATGAAGTTTTATTTAGACTTTAGCCGAAAACTCAAACGTATTATTAATAAAAACTATTGAGGATAAATATTTTCTAGACCGGCAGTACTGATTAATATTTTATACGAGTGTCATAATTTTATATTAAATATTAACAAAACATGATTAGCGCTTAAAAAGCAAAAAAATATTGTTACAGTAAGGCGTAAAAAATTTAATTACAAATCGATACGTACAAGCTCACATATATACACACGGAAATATATAAACGTATATATTTATGTTAAATTTTTTAAATTTAATATTTATCAGAGGTGTACTTACCTTGTAAAATCTAAACTAAACTAGATCCAAAAATAATTACAGTAAAAAACAACAGTAGGACGGAATAATTTGACGTTCCGCGTTCCATGAATTTAATTAACACGGTGTGAAATAACGACGCGTGCGCGTGAATCCAAAGTAGCATGCATTATATTTGCTATTCATGGCTCTTTCCCAATAAAAATTTTTTATTGAATAAATGTAAGCATGCCATTCAATCAGTGCGTTAACAAAATCTTAAAGGAATTAAAAAAGAAACTCGGCTGTATAAAATCGAACGGAATGCCGTGAGAAACACTTTTCGCTTTAAATCCACTATTCCAGTGAATATAATAATAAATTAAAAAATATTCTGTTTCGAAGTTAATTGTCGGAATTACCGTGCTCTGACGTATCAAAGAATAATAACGCTGAATGCCGAATACGAAGGAAGAAAAATAAAATGAGACAAAAGCCGGTCACGGACGTACTTACTCCATCCGATCACAAATGGGATGACGGTTTGATGACCTACTTGTCATTGCTTTGATAGACTCGTGCAATACCGAGAATTTTTATCAATAACGCACATTTATTTACCAATCGGCTTTTTTATTAGCACATATAATAAACTACAGCTTTTGGTAATCTTGTAGGAAAATGGTACTTTCTTTATAAAATTTTTCTTAAAAATTAACTTGTATTTTTTAATTAATTTCACGTATTTTATTATCTACGGCAATATTTGACTTTATCCCGCGATTACAGAACTACTTCACTCTACTCCGTAAACTTGACTTCATTTTATTCTTCCTTCACTGACAACCAGTACTATATTATTATTTTTCGCAATAATAAAATATACTACAGACACCTTTAATAATACTCTTCAATGCATATTTAACGAATTCATCTGTAATATACTATCTCACTAATATAATAATTACTAATAATTACTTAAATGCAAGATTTATGTGTGGTAAAATAATATCAATTTTATAATATAAATTTATTAATTTTTTGTCAAACGTATTTATAAATGATAATAATAATGATGATAAAACGCACTAATTCGTATAATCTTTTGACTTTGCAAGCAATACGCGAAATATATATCGTAAATAAATATTTAAAAAGTCTTAAATCAAAGTTTTCTAATAAATATATACATTAAAAAAAGGAAATAAATAAAAGAATTGATGAAAAAAGATTACTTTACCTGGTAGAAGACATCGATTTCAAAAGATAACTACTGCCGGCCGAAAATTTCTCGGAAAAATCCTGTATACGTAAAAAAATTCAAAGTATATTGAAAAAATTACCTCCACAAAGAGCTGCTTACGCTTCTCTCCCCCGTAGATAACAAATTTAAATCGAACAACTATTAATTCAAAGTTATATGTTATTCGAATGGAGCACTAACGGTTTTTCGCGATTACAGCACAAGCGAATTATTTTTGTTCAAAATTAAAAAAATCAAATTAAAATTAAATATATATGAATAAAAAATTGTTTAAATACACACAAAAGTTAATGTAAAAACCATTTAATAAAAGCAGTCCTTCATAAAGTCATGAAAAAATCTTCACTTATCACCCTTTTCAAGCCATTTGCAAAATATATTACATAAATTTATGAATTCTCAAATTGAAAACAAAAAGAAATGAAAAAACCGACGAAACAAAATTAAACACTGTATTAAAAAAAAAAACGTTGGCTTGAAGATTTCACTGCAGATTGAAACGTGTTTAGGAAAAATCCTGCACACATAAAAAAATGCAAACGATTCGACTCGCGGTACTTATCAAACTGAAATCGAACGACTACTAATTCAAATTTCCATGTAGTTCGAATGTAAAATTTTAACGGTTTTTCACTATTCTTTATTTTCTCGCGATTACAGCATAACCAAATTAGTTTTGTTAAAAATTAAAAAATCAAAAGAAAATTAAATATGTATTAAAAAAAAATTTTTAAATACGCACAAAAGTTAATGTAAAAACCGTTTAATAAAAATACTCCATCATAAAGTCATTAAAAAATATTCACCCTTTTACCCTTCTCAAGCCATTTGCAAAATATATTACATAAATTTATGAATTTTCAAATTGAAAAAAGAAAGAAATGTAAAAAACTGATAAAAAAAATTATTCACCTTATAGAAGACGTTGGATACAAAATTTCGTTGCAGTTTGAAACGTGTTCGGGAAAAAGCTGGATACAAAAAAAATTTACAAATCATTTCAATGTATTCAATATTTTTATTAGTTAATCGATTAAGTTCAATGAATTACCTTTTTATAGAACTGTAAATTCAAATTACTGTATAATTCGAGTTCAGAGAAAACGGAAAATTTAAGCGGCTTTTCATTATTCTTTATTTTTTAAATTTAATTTATTATATTCATTATTTATATTTTCCCGATCAAGACATCGCAACCGCACTTTTATTTTGTCAAACACTTTATAAGCAACGAATTTAACTATTGTACTTAAATTATATGTTTATAAAAAAATGTTTTAAATAGTTCATCATAAAGTCATTAAAATATTGTCACTTGTCACCTTCTAAACCCATGCGCAAAATATATTTATTAAATAAATATTAAAAACATGCAAATTATAATTTTCTAATAAATTTATACATTTTCGGAATTGAAAAAAGAGAAAAATAAAAAAGCTGATGAAAAAAAGTATTCACCGTATAGAAAACGGTGTTTTAATTTAATCCATAATATTTATTATTATTTAATTTTACCGGATTAGGACATCACGACCGCAATTTCTTTTTTTTTTTTTTTTTTTTTTAGTCAAACACTTTATAAGCACCGTATTTAAATATCAATCGAAAATTATATCTTTACTTTACCGTTATCCTTTTACTCCTTACACTACATTCAATTTGAACATCCGGAATGATTTGAATTACGTTTAGTGACTAATTACTTACTAACTGCACTGATATTTTTTCCCCCAAAGTTTCAAGTCTGTAACGAAAAAAAAAAGCACTAGAAAAAACTAATTAGTTATTACTTATTAGCAGTCAAGGTACCAAGTATTTTAATGCTTAATGTAAATAACTATGATTATTCATAAATGATTTAATTATTTAAAAAATTATTTTTTTTTAAACATTAATACTTGTTAATCTAAAATAATCTAAAGTTATAAGTGTCATTAGAAATAAGTGATACTTATTCGAATCACAAAACTAACCTACAATACATATTTAAAAAATTATTATTTTAAAAAACTGTAAAAAATCATGTTTTATTAAATATATTTTAAGAAATGTTTTATAATAATCAAATAAACTAATTCTTTAGTTTTAGGCATTACAGAAATTATTGTGTATTCATGCAATCATCATTATTAATAAATATATCATTCAATTGATAGTAATAATATAATAATAACAGTTGTAATACATGTGATAAATAGGTAACAAAGCTTGAAATTAATTACAAAAAATTTATTTAAACTATACCATGGAATAATTGTACATGTTAATTACAATTGATTTTAAATATTGTTTCATTAAATATATAAAATTTTGTTGAATTAAGAAGACCAATAACTAATGGTAAAAGATTTACTCTATAAAATAATCAAAAAGTATATTTATAACATTAAACATTTTTTATGATAAAACTAAAAAAATATTTTGTCAATTAAAATAGATATTACATACAAGGAATTATAATTACAATGGTAATATTTTATTAGAAACATGACCAAACTGTTCAAACTGTTCGAGACCATCACGATTGCCTTTTGTTTGAGCTGTAAATAATATTAGTTTCAATTAGAGTAGTAAAATTCTTGGCGACGAGTAACCTGATAGCTTACTATAAACAAGGGAGTTTTCTTTAAGCCACCCGAGAGCAGAGGTCAAACGCCTGTAAAAAAGGAATGTAGCGAGCGAGAGTTGGTTGTTAGTTAGATTTGGAAGAGTGCGTCTAGTACGTCCCTTTTTGGAATAGCCGAGCTTGTAATAATCCGGATAATAAGCGGGTAAAGTGAGGCTGACGTAAAGTACCGTGAGTGTAGGTACAGCACTGTTTCTATCTGATCCCGGATCAGACTGCGATCGAGAGGAACCGACTGGGTCTGTATGGGACCGTGTCACCTGGGCCAGCCCCCGCTTGGACGTACTGGGTCTGACGACCAAATCTAGCTGGGACTCTCCTACTTGGTAACCCATCGTCGCGGCGGTATTGGATCTGACGACCAAGTCTGACTGGGATTGTCTCAGCGGGTCACCCATCTCCTTGGATTACCTGGGCTGCTGGTCAGGTCTGATTGGGCCGGTCCTTACCCTTTCGACCATCCTTCTCGTGGCGACGCATAAGTATAACCAGCGAGCGATAGTCTAAGTATTAGTTTAATAAGCGTAAGCGTCTGGCCAGTCGCGCACATTTAGGTCGTTATCTGCTTTTTCCTCCTTCCTTAGAGAAGGAGGTTTTTTATGCACTTAGGCGAAAACAAGGTGTTATTTATTAGCGGCAACTTTATCCCCCACCCCTTTCCTGAACCTATAGATAAATTTACAATTAACAGTAAAGTTAATTTTACGGCCCCAACACAAACTAAATATGAAATGTTAACAACTATATGTCATAAGAATGTTATATATTTAATATTTATAAAATTGATTAATAATTAAATAACGCATCCTCAGTAAAAGTCAATAATTTATAAATTCTAAAAATAAAAGATTTCTTATACGGAGAAATTATTCTACCATTAAAGATATCTAATTGTCCAATTTTATTAAAAATCTCAGATATTTTTATAAAGTAATGTATTAAAGTGGTTCATTTTGAAATTGTGTCTTGGTTCGTACAATTTAATTTGGCTTATAAAATAATAGCTGACTAATTTTAAATTGTTTAGTTCCTATCGAGATTTATATAATATGAATCGTATCGCCAATTACATAAAATGATTACTAAAAAAAAAAAAAGAAAAAAAATCTACTTTGTTATTGTACTGCGATACAACGCGCGCATCATTTTGACTTTTACTGTACATGAAGAAAGAAATATTGTACTTTCACTAATTATGTCTAGTGGTATGGATCAAGTGACAATTAATTATCAATATTATAGCATTTCTTATTGGCTATTGCTCTGCAATCGTTTTCGGTCAATAATCTGTGTTGATATTATTGCCCATTCCATTTATCCTAACTTTAAACTTTCGAATTTAAAACATAATAAGGAATGTTGATTTTATCCAGTTCGCGATATAATTTACGAATTTACAAAAACGGTATATATAAATTTCCAAACAATTTCCTTTATAAGTATACTAAAATAAATTTATAAAAATATTTATAGTGCCGTAAAATTGGAAGTCTGTTAATTAAAACAATAGAATACAACGATCTTTTATATTATAATGTAATTGGCATTATTTAATAATATCAGTGAAAACTACTGTTCATAAGTAAACATAAAATTGAATGATTGATTTAAAAAATTGTGATGCTTATGAACTTGCGAGATCGCCAATCGCCTTAAACATTAGAAATATAAACAGATACTTGGAGGAAATGCTTTATTTACATGTAACAAGTGATAATAAGCTATTATTATCACTTTTTATAATGTTGAGTCAGAAAGTCTGAAAAACACTGTGCTATAAGTATGCAACGAATTAGCAAAGTACTTCTGAACCAGGGTTACCCGGAAAATCCGTATTCGCAGACTAATTACCCGATATCTGCATAAATTGTACTATAGGAACAATAATATGACTTGGCTCATTCTCAGAACACGTCTAGGAAAAGTACGTAAAACTTTTATATTTTGTATAGTTGATTACATTCGGATGCATCTTGAGACGAATTAAAGCGATAAATTTTAAACGGAATACTGCGATTTCCAATAATAAAACGTAATAAATGGAGTGACTGAAAGAAATTATTTTTCCTAGCTACACTACATTTAATAACGATTCCCGAATAATAATAATAATAACAACAATATTTAATGTTAATTTTAAATCTTTATTGTTTTGTTTGTCTAATGGTAACATTACCGTTACAATGCCAATGATCGAATATTAGAAAACAATATGTCCAGTATTTTATAAACAATGATATCTCATGCTTTTAAAACTAAGTTTTTCGCACCTTTTTATAGTATTTACCAAGTTCCTTATTAAAATATTCGCCTCAATTTGAATTACAATTTATATTAATTCATTACGGAGCCTAATTAATGCTCATATTAATGTAGTGGTGAATAACTATATAAAAAAATAAATTATTCAACAATCGTATAAACTCGTAAATTTTTTATATAAATTTATAGACATTAAATACAAATTTTTTAACATACATAATTATCACTAATAAAATCGGAGAGAGAGAAAAAAAAATACTTTCCATTTATATAAACGTAATTTGTAGAAGTAATAACAGTTATTAAAGTTTATGATTCGATTATGTTTATAAGTTATAAAATAGTTATCTATTTTTCTGCCTCAAAGCAAGTATCGATCTTATTTAGACGCAAAATAATTTTCATTAGCTTTAAATACATTTACGAATGCGTAAATACTTTGAAATGAATAAACCTAAGCTCATATATTTATGACCATATTGTAGTCTAAAAATATTTGAAATTTTAATAAAGCCCATGTACCCAGGTTTTAGTCATGGGCACTAAAAGACAATTTAGTGAAACTTCAAATGATAAGACTTCGTAGAAATTACGAAAGAGAAGACAGAGTATAACAATGTGCATCTGCTATTGTCCATTTTGTTTCGAAATCTAATATGATAAAATGCAATAGAAGTTCATATCTATTTTGATCATTAATTTCCATCGAATTCTTTATTCAATACTTTTACATTCACACATTCTTGATAATCGTGAATTTCTTTTTCTTTTTATTCCTTTAAAAACATGTTATACGTTATACTATATTTAATTAAAAAAAAACACACACACACACAAATTGTATACGTTTTAAACAAGTAATTACGACGCAATAAAATAATAACTTTGTTGAAAAAAAAGAAAGAAATTATCCAATTATTTTTTTTTTTATGTTATTTAACAGTTATTTTAATTGCAATGCAAATAGGTTTATTCGCGAGTGTTGAGTGAGTCAACAAAGAAAGCGAAACATTGTAATGCCACCCCCTTCTAAGTATAGTACACGCCAAGAGTTGAAATTGGCGCTTGTACTTCATGCTTCGTTCATACGTGCAATTTCGAAGTTTCAAACGTATTTATAGATGTAAAATTTTCGTTGGTATTAAAATGTTTTCCGTAGTTACCGTAAATCAACCTCGTACCTGCAAACGTAAAGTTCTTTTAGAAAAAAAAGAATAATCAAACGACGTGGTTGTTGTATTTAAAAAAGTAAGTGTAAGGTAATTAAGCCTGTGCCGTAGGAGTATATAAATAAATGTATCTGGACCCATAAATTGTGCTTTGATGTCTCGCCAAGCTTCCGAGGATACTTTCTTCGTAGTCATCAGGCTTCAGACAGACTGGCTTACTTTCCATTTTCGTTGTTTCTAGACTCACTCGTATTTCTTGTTATTCCATTATCCAAAAACGCACGGAGGAGTTAAAAGTACCCGTTAAAATAATACTATCATTACGTACGCAATAATGATGTTAGAGAGGTGAAAAACTAGTGGGCATGATTGAGTAGAACATGTAAATAATTTATTTTAATGGATCAATCTAACGCGATTACATTGAAATTAGTATTAAAAATGCCGAATTCGTATTTGAATTACGTAAAGAAAAGCTATTGTAAGTCTTATATAACATACCCGTAATTTACTTTTATGAATTTTATATCCCTTTCGAATATTTCATTAGAAATAAATTTATATAGATAAAACATTTAGTTATAAATAAATACTTACTCGCTGATTCTTTTATAAATTATTAATTCAAGTTCCATTAAATACAGAAAATCGTAAATTTAAATAGAATTTAATATTTCATACTTATTTTGAAAACGCGATGTAAAGACTTTTGATAATAGCATTACACTAAAGCACTACATAGTTTTCATACTCTTTTAATTGTAAAAAAAGAAAATGTCTGTCTGTGTGTGTGTGTGCGCGCGCGCGCGAGGAAGTGAAAAGATGAGAAAATATTACCTTGTATTAATATATATATATGCGTACATACAATTGAAATGTAGAGTGCGTATATAAAATCTTCTGGTAATAAGATCTCTTTACTTGTAAAGGATCCTTACAACGATCACCATTACTTCGTAATTATTCGTGTAATTATCAAAAGCAAATTATACTATTACTTAGTTATCGTAATAAATTGTTTGATCGTGCAAATGAGAAATAGATGTAATATGTTAAAGGTATTATGGAGCTATTAGAAAGTTCTTATTAATAGCTAAACGTCTTAGAATTCTGTTCGATCCAACATCGTAATATTAAATTTAATTTTAGCAAAACAAAAAAGTTAAATTAGCTTTAAATTAGCTTTTCGATACATAATGTAGTTAAAATTAATATCCATTTGATGTATAATTGGCCATTATGGAGATCTATTTGAATAACGGTAATTGGTGAGCAAATGAAGATGAATCAATGAGTCTGTAAAGAAAAATGAGCTTCTAATAACGATATCATTTACATTTATTATTGGATATTTCGTACGAGCATAAAAAGCACAGAATACATTGTTGTATTTCAATAAAGCTTTTCTGGTAATATCGACATTTTATTACGTAGATTAAGTTTTTGAATAATAATTTTTGATAAATATTAATTTATTAAAAAAAAAAAAAAAAAAAAAAAAGATTAAATAATTCATAAGCAGATATTGTTACTAATTCGATAGCACCGAAATATTCCATAGAAAAATAGATTTTATTAAATTATTCTGCTCTATGCATATTTATCGGGTATCGGAAACGTTGCGTATCTACGTTACCGATACATTTTACAAAGTCAAATCCTGCGGGCAGCAACCAATTTCTATGCATATATATATATATATGTGCATGCGTTCTATAATACTTGTAAAACGCTGAAATTTTATAAAAAGTTCTCGTTTCCATATACGGTACAATAGATTTACAAAAAAATCAATAGAGGGATGAATAAAAATAGAATGTCTTTTAAGCACTTAAAGTGACTTAAAGGCAAAATTAACGTGGCAATTATTAAAAAGGTAATAAATAATTAAAAGAAGAAAAGAAAAAGAAACAGCATTGTCATCGACATGTTAAAATAAAGTATGTTTATAAAAACAATTAAATTGTTTTTTATAAGTGAATAAGTTGTTGTATCAGTTTGCGCAGCGTGAAGCATCGAAGAAACGTCTAAAATTAAGTCGGATCGATGTGTAAGGAAAAATGTCGTAATTAAATTATTTAAGGATCAATTATATGTATATAATTATTTAACGATAATTTTTCTTATAGTCGAAAGTGCCGAAGTTAGAAAAAAAAAAAAAAAAAAAAGAAAAAAAAGCAAGGAATAATTATGATTGCGACTGCGATCCACAGAAAATGTGTAAAGGATTGTCTTCCATGAGTCGAGAGTACCTGTTTTAAAAAAAAACATATAATTAATAATAATTGGTGGATGAAGTAAAGCTATCGCGATATTTATAAGAAGAAGAAGAAGAAGAAGAAGAGGAAGAAGATGCAGTAGGATTTATGAAACTATGGTAAAAATGTGCTTTTAGTAGTAAAGGGCGCTAATTGCATAAGCGATTAGGAGAGAGAGAGAGAGAAATAGCGGCGCGTGTCTCAAGGTACGAGTGAAAGAAGCCGGGCTAACGGTGCTGGGGCAGGGGCAGAGAGCAGAGAGAGAGAGAGAGAGAGAGAGAGATTTAAAATAAAGATTGCGTCTGCCGAGGTTGAGCCGGGGCGCCGCGTTAGCGGTAAGTAAATAAGGCAACGAAACGGCCGCGCGGGTCTTCTTCTCGGTGGCGTCCGTCGGGTAGGGCGGCCGGGGTTGGGCGGACGGGGGAGGTAGCGAAGGCGCCGCCAACAGCTGATGCGAGGCCAGGTCCGGTGCGCGCGCCGACGCTATATAAACGTCGGCACGGGTATGCGGGGGCGCGAAAGGTCCGGGACCGCCACCCTCTCGTCGCTGTCCCTAGGTCCCGGGAGCCAGCTCCGCTGCCGAGTCCGCGGGTGTGAGACTCTGCGCGTGTGCGGCACAGAGCCGCGCAACCAGGAGAGGACGAGCCACTGGGCGGGGGTGGGGAGGCCAGTCTTAGTCAGCCGTCGCGTGTCGCTCGATGTATGGCCGAGAGCGGGCCGAGGGTGTCGCCTCGACGTCCCGATGTAATGACGGGGCGAGCACCGCTTCCTACGAATATCGCGAAGCACGTTCCTCCTCCCGCTACCGTGGCCGGTGCCCGGAGATCGCCGACCATTTAACCCTCGCTGCCAGAGACTTAGCGCCAGCAGAAGACTTCGACGGGCCTCACCTGCCGCTAGGAGCGCCGTCGCCGCGGTTCAGTCGGTGTCACGGGCACGCGGTTGGCGCCCCGGAAGCTCAGGACGAGGTAAGCCGTGCTCGCCGCGCATACCCTTGGTCCCCGCGCCCTCTCCCCCCACCACCCCCGCTGTTCTTTTTTTTCCAGCGATCCTCCTACTCGTCCCGGGAGCGGCTTCTCCCGGTTGCCAGCTCGCGGGCACTACGTAAAAACATAACCTGCTATCGATCGCTCGGCGATGCCGCGTCAGCAGCTGTCGAGATCATCGTCTTCTTCCGACACACGCAACTAATTTCACTTGTTCGCTTAACGCATAACCTTTACATGTACAAATAACCTCTCCAAGCCAGTAGTTACAAGTAATGCGTATCTGACGTCTACTTCCTTGTTTACCCGACCACTCGCTCGCTCTTCTCATTCAATCATACCCAATCACGTTCTTAGCTTAGCATCCCTAAGCTCTTCCTTATTTACTTTATTTACTTTATTTATCTCTTCGTAGTCGCGCGTAATCTGATTATTATGTAGTTTATAATGTTATTACGACAAAAATTCGTTACGATGGTTTGCCATTAGAGAATAATGACGTGCGTCCCTTCGCTCCCGTTATTCCTACACGTAAACACGGACATTAAGGTCTTAGGACTCTGCCAAAACATTCGTAATCTATAAAATGTTACGTTATCATTTGGTTGTATTTTATGAACAACCCTTTGTTTTATTTATAAATCGCAGGCAGTGTACCATTGACGGCTTACCTGCTCGGGCGATGCTTTTAAAGCTTTTAAAGCTTTTAAAGCTCGTAATACAATTGACAATACAAACTCGAGAACGAATAATTTACGTTGAGTCGTAGAATAAAAATTAAAAATAAAATAATAGAAAAAAAAAACTGGAAAATTCGTTATTTCGTTGCTTTTTCAAGTACTAGTAGTAGTAGTAGTAGTAGTAGTAGTAGTAGTAGTAGTGATATAACGAGTTTAAAATTTATCGCTACACATCTCCAATCTATAATTTGCGCCTATAAATCTCTATTTCGGTTTACGTAATTATATGCAAAGAGGCATCGATCGTTAAATTTATTTAATATCCACGACGATGTAGCGATATAGAAACGATCGAAATGTCCAATTGACTGTTTGTTATGCAAACTCGATACTTGGCTAAAATATTTACTAATGCCAATGGATTTTTCACGGAATGGGCTTACGCGACCCGTGGAATTCATTATTCGCAATTATTGACAAATACACTGACGTATTGGATATTGTCAATTAGTAAATACGCGCCATTTCAATTATCGACTCCTTGGCCAAGGGTTCGTCTCTCTTCTCTATATCATTATACCCTTACACTGTCATCGAAAAACATCGATATCATTTTTATAGGCAATTTTACTACTAGCTCTCGATCGGCTACGTACACGGCTACGATCTATAAATATATTTTTTATAAACTCGCGTTTTATCGAAAAGCCGAAGTAGAAAGATTTTTTTTTTTTTCTTCTACGCTTTCGATGTCTTGAGGCATTTGACGGAATAATGACAGAGGCTTCGACCTCGGCTCGAACGCAATTACTTTTGATAATTTTTTATTGACTATTTGAGGAATTTCGATAGGGTAGTAGACAATGCTTGACAAATAGCATTAAAAAAAAAAAAAAGGAAACGAGGAAAAGAACTTTGTTTACGTAACGGAGCGAGCGTCGAAGCTCGCAATGTTGCTCGAGCACCACCACATTGCTTTGTTTCCTTCTACCCCTCTTGCATTGAAATAACGACGTTGCTAAATATAATGATCGCATTCGACCGATACTGATCGATAAAATAAAAGAAAAGTAAAGTCAAGTCAAGTCAAGTCAAGTCAAGTAAAATAGGTAAAAACGAGTGCGTTGTTGTTGTTGTTGTTGTATTATTATTAAAGATATAATCGTTCTCTGAGTAATATATAGCCTTTAATGAGCCTTTAATTTATTTGTACGTTAATTACCGTAATAAATTAAATTAATAAATAAAATAAATAATGTACATCGTTGCATAGAAGAAATGATCAATGTGCGGGTGATTTTTTTTTTTTTTTTTTTTTTTTTTTTTTATATATATATACGTCGATGATAATAATAAAGCGAATTGCGCGCGAATTATTATTTGGTTAATAAATCTTTCGTGCCAAGATAAGTGTATTTTCTGTCGCAGATAAACAACGGATATTTGAAAGTTCAGTAAAATTCGGACAATGAAAATCACAAGGTTGACGTTGTTGCTTCTTATGTTCGTGTTGATGGTATCGATATTGGTCGCCAATGTCGTCAATATCATCGACGTGGACTTACAAGACCTTGAGGGCGCCGTAGGTAACAATTCCGTTCAAAAGAAGTCAAGATGGTCCAGCCCGAAAAAATTCAACATCACTAACTCCGACAAGCATCTCCTATGGTTTTTACAAGTGAGTAACGACTGGCGACTCCCTCCGCCCTCCGTGTCATTGTCGCCCTCATTACCGTGCCTCCCGACCCCCCGCCCCCCCGACCCTCCGACTCCCGCCGCCCACCGACCCACCACCGTCTATATTTACTCAATGGACATTAAGGTATTAACGTTTTTTCTCTTCAACAGATTACGGACTTGCACATAAGTATATTTCAGGACCCTCATAGAATAACGGATTTCAAAGAGTTTTGTGATATAACAGTTGGTTCAATAAAGCCTCAAATCGTTCTCGCATCTGGTAAAATATAAACTTGTCAACATTTTATCTCCTCGTCCGAGTGAATATTAATCAATAGTCGGAACAATAATAAGCAAGCGTAAACTTTTTACTTGGCTCTTTCAGTCTTTTATCGAAAGCAATAGAAAAAAGTAGAAAAGTAGTAGAAAAAATAAATAGTAGAAAAAATAAATAGCTCGACTCGCCGTCGTCGAAGCTTTTAATAACCCCAATAATCTTCGCGAGGAAATGATAATGCGAAAGAATTCTTTATTGAAAACGAGTTGAGAGACATTGAATTAAAGTCAATTGAGCGCGAGCGAGTGGCGAGTTTAAGGGTGTTTGCATTTTAAAAAAAATAAAATGTGCAGGAGACCTGACGGACGCGAAGACATTGGACAAAATGGGCTCAAGGCAATATGTGGAAGAGTGGCAGCATTACAAGCGAGTCCTCGACGACTCTAATGTTGCCAAAAGGACGACATGGCTGGACGTGAGGGGCAATCACGGTAAGAAGGATCATTGATAGATTATTCTCGCGAAATTAAAGCCTCGTTTCTTTCTTTTAAAAAACCTTTGCGCATAGATATTGGGAAGAAATAGCGATCGTGATTGTTAGGGAAACGTCGTTGAAAAAGGCGAAATCGTTGGAAAGTTCGAACGATCGCTCGGTAATATAATCGGCTTGCTCGTACGATTATAACGATCCATCGATCGCTTCTGCGCAGACAACTTCAACGTCTTCGACATCGGCTCAAAGGACAACTATTACGTCAACTACTCGGTCCAAGGTCACAAGCACGCCCGGTCGTACATGCACCAGATCACCCTCGACTCGGACAAGTTCAGTTTCATAGCCGTGGATGCGTGCCTCAAGCCCGGGCCCAAGAGGCCCTTCAACTTCGTCGGGGCCCTCGACTATCTCGAAATCGAACATCTCGAGAGCCTGGCGAAACAGTCGAGGATCAGCGAGGCCGACTACATCGTATGGTTCGGGCACTACCCGACCTCGTGCATCGTCTCGCCCAACAGCGGCGGCGTCAGGAGCATCATAGGTACGCCCGGGGCCTACTCCTTTAGCCCACATACGATTTCGGCTCGACCTTATTTCCCAAACGACAAACTATATATCGCTCGACTAATTTTTTTATTTTTATTTATTTATTTATTTATTGCCAAAAGCTCCTGTTAATTACATTGCATGCGAATTTTCAATTGACAATTAAAACCAAGATAAAGCATATTTTGCCTTTCGAATTTCGAATGTTAGATTACAAAGCGCAAGCGTTCCTTAAGAATCTCTTTGAATTTTAAAAACCGATTGATCCCACTTCGGTTTTCGGCAAACGTATCTTTAAAAAGGCAAATCATTTTTATAACGTTGAATAAGAAAGAAAAAAAAAAGCAAAATGTCAGCGGAATCTGTTGAGACGCATTGAAACGATTTTTTTAAAGAAAAACTTATGAATAATTATTATGAGCACTTGATTATAGCGAATGATTCACCGAGTACATCGATTCTATTTCACAGAGTTGTTGTGCATTTCTTAAAAAAAAAAAAAAAGAAAAACGACTCGAGTTCGCGTGTTAATTAAAAAAACGTAGAAGAATTTCGCTAGTTTTTATTGAAAATCGGAGGAACGCTAATGGGATTATTGGGTAATAATAATTCAATCAATAATTCCTTATGGATTACAGAGTCTGCGTTATTCTGCTCTTTGTTTTCTTTTTATTAAGGTCTTTTTATTATAATAATGCGTTAGAGCCGTGTCACGATAAACGTTAGCTGTTCATAGAATTTTTGAAATGTCAATTGAAACAAAAAAAAAAGAGAAAAGAGAAAAATTAATTTACCTCAGCTCGTTGAGATTCTTGTGGCATTGTATACGAAATCATACGAAATCATATATAAATCGTGGCAAAAACAAAGTGACACTCTTCTTATTTAATAAAAGTAGCGTAATTATTTAATAGCGAGCGTAATAGGAATTGAGGCTAATTGAAGTTTAATCCTTGCATTTAAAACACTTGCACGCACGAACGTACAAAAAAAAAAAAAAAAAAAAAAAAAAAACAAAAAAACAAAAAAAAACAGGTAAAAATGAAGAAAGTTTGACGTACTTGTGCGGTCATTTTCACACGCTCGCCGGCGCCGTCCCCAACATGTACACCTTACAAAAGATTGGCTTCCTCGAGCTGGAATTGGCTGATTGGAAGGATAATAGAATGTAAGTACGAATGCAGATATTATTATTATTATTATTACGCATAAAGAGAGTAGGAATCTGCGCGCAAAATACAATTCACCTCCACACGGTCTATATTATTAGATATCACAGGGGCTGAATAATAAATAATAGATAGACGGCACCGTTTTAATTTCCCTTAATTTTCCCTTAATTTTCCATATCTTTGCGATGAATAAAAGCGTTCGAGGTCATCCTTGCCCGAGCAAATTTTATAAAGAAAATTCCTTTAAAAAAACAATTTAACAATTTCCACGTCCTTCCTCGCTCAATTACTCGCTAAACAATTACAGCCGAGACATAATCGTCCTTTAATATTTATTAATTTCTATTATTGTTCTCTGTTACGTGTTAAATTAAAGGCAAATTGATGAACAAGCTCCGGTCGTCGTCCTTTCCATTTTCTAATGATATTTTCCAAGGCCGTAATCTACACGACGCTCGGTAACCGTAAAAATGTATCGGTTTGCACATGTCATTAAAGAGTCCTTCCTTTTCTGCCTCGTTGTCTTTACGCGTTAAAATGTATAGAATAACCGGGTGAGCGCGGTAGGGGGGGGCGCGGTGTGGAGGAGGGCAGCTCAATAGAAATAGGATACAGGGCGTTCGAGTCCACGTGGGCTCGTTAATTATTACATTAATTACCATACCATACCATGGTTGTTGATACTCGATATTTTTCCACACGTATTATGTTGAATTTCAAACAGGTATAGGCTCCTGGCCATAGATCATGGACAATTTTCCTTCACCGACGTGGAACATCGCGACTGGCCGGTCGCTCTAATCACTAATCCAAAGGATGCACAATTCGCAATGTCTCATAAAGAGAATATCGAATCTATTATACAATCCACCCACATCAGGTATACGCTAATAATGAATGCTCTTACAGATTACTTACAGATTCTTTGTATATACAGAGATAAGAGTAAAGCTGTACATACAAAGTTTCGGTGATCCTTCCTTAAAAATCCAATTATTGCCAATACACGTGCAGATATTAATTCCGTTATTGTTGTAAACGTTAATATTTTCCAGAGCTCTGGCCTTCTCGATTGTAGATATAAAAACCGTAAAGGTGCGAATAAACGATGAATATTGGATGATATGTGAGCATATCAAAGGACCACTGTACGTTGTCGAATGGAATCCAGAAAATTATAAGACTGGCATTCAACGTATTCAGGTAGCTTATTAATTGCATGAGCGTGGAAAAAAAAAAGAGGCAATATATCGTTATTCCACGTTAACGTTACTCGTTGAATTTTCAGTTGCAAGTGACAGACGTGGATGGACGAGTGAAACTAGTTACGCAGACATTTTCTTTAGATGGAAGCAGACTGTCGTTTGGCTTTTTACCAAGAATTGCACTTATGTCTGATGTTAGTCGCATAGTAAGTATCAATATATCCTCTACAACATATAGCCATTTGTCTTACAACGTGCACTTTATCAACTTAAATGCACTTATTTATGTTTTAGTTTCAACTTTTATTTGCAATAATATTTATTGCCCTGGTCGTACCCTTGTGTGCTCTACGCATATATCATAACACATATAAATGTAAGTAGATGCATTAGAATTATATTTTTTTAATAATTTAATAATATAAATAATATTATATTTGAAATGCGTCTGTTTTCATTTAAAGCAATGTATGGTAGAAATCATGGGAAACCAAGGGTGCATTTTAAGTTACTTCATTGGTGGCTCAGAAGTCATTGGATCTTAGCTACCGTAAATCGACTATTCTTTCCACTAGTTTTTTATACAATATATTTACTTCTTGGTAAGGCATTTAACATACTACGCTTCACTGTAATGTATTTCTTTTTTCTTTTTAATTGGTTAAGTTCTGTTTGAAATTTGATTAAGAATTTATGCTTTATTAAAATAATAAGCTAATAATATTATACCAATAACTTTTTTTTTTTTTTTGTTTATTTTAACAAAACAGGTCCATGGACTGTGGGCGAAATAATTGACAATCACACAGGTGTTATATTTGCATGGGGTACATTCATCGGTAATTCCTTTCTACCTGGATCGTTTACATATGCATATGGTTTCTTTCAGTTGCTTTCTTTCCATCTTCCATTGACACTCATGTTGGCTCATCGAGCGAATCGACGGTAGATATTTACTTAATCCTACTATTGCCACTACAAATGTTCTATTTATATTATATATATATAGAATAAAATGATATTTGTTCAGATTACAGTTGATAGAAAACCCTCCAAAAAAACCAACCGCTTTGTTAATAAGTCTTTGTGAGCATTTGCCTTTTATATTATTAATATCACTGCAAGCTGCTATGGTCTACTTCTTTTTGGCTGGCTTATGGAACGGTCGCCACGGTTTTATGTCCGTTAAGATCTTGGAGCTTGATATTGGCTCTTTCATTATGGTATCAAGTATACAGAATGCCAGCAAGATGCTTAAGGTTAATATTATGTTAGTAATGCTTTTAAACAACTTCATTTTTTTTTTTACACATTAATCGTTGTTACAGGTCGGCAGCTCAAGTATGGTGCACTCATGGTGATCTTGTATCGAATGCAAAACATGAAAACCAAAGCAATGATTAACAATAAAAAGCAATATTGAATGGTATAACATAAATTATTTATGAAAAATGAACTGCAAAATACTCTGTCATATTTCTCTGTTACATAGACAAGGACGGATAAGACAATTTCGTTTCTCATTTTTAAACATCAAAACGTAAAGCATTTGTGGAAAAAAAATTTCTCCTCGTCAATGATGAATGTACAAATTTCTTATATTTATCAATAGCTTCATAGTTTTTTTTTTTTTTTCTAATTACTACAAAGCAAAATTATTTAGCAATGAAAAATCTTTTAATAGTTATAATTTTTTAAAAAATGTACATCATTTTATTTCATAAATTTTTACAACTATATAAGATGCTACATAAATGTATTGTACATATTAACTTTTTTATTCGATTTATTTAAATTTAGAATAAAATATTTAGTTAAATCTTATTGTAGTCTTATTAGTAGTCCTTATTTATAAATAAAAATATAATAACGTTTAACTTGATATTTGATTAAGAGTCGACAAAGTTTAGTACTGAAATAGGTAAATTATTACATAATAACGCAATGTCTCCACTTAACGTGAAAATTATAAGGAAAAAGTATTATGGCTTGAATACGAGTATTTAATGTTCTTATTAGATTTGTGTATTATATTTCAAAATAAGTCTTTGACTATAAGTTAAAATTTATAAAAATTTATAACTCAAGACCGAATTCATTGTAACAGAAATTACAATTTTTAAATATTTGTTAAAAATATTAAATTAATTCACTTTTATGAGTTAAAGTTATATTTTATTGAAAGTAGTGAAAATCTTGTATAAACGAATCTTGTAAGGAAAATTTTGTTGTGAAAACTTATACTTATACTTAGATTCATAATTCCTTAGATAATTGCTTCCTCATAGAATATTTTTTTAAATTCTAATATTTACAAAAATGAGTATAGATTAAATAAGATTATAATAAATATGTTTGGCTCATGTATCAATTTCGTTACTTTATTGTATATTAGTAGTATAAATAGGAAATAAATAATCGTCTCCGTAAGATGAATTGTTTCTATATAAAATAGGAAATTGATATATAGCTTTCGAATGCTATTTTTTTACGCGCTTTAAACACATTGCGTAGAATTTTTTTAAACGTCGTTATATGCTTTAATTTATTCATTTTTTTTTAAGTATTTCAAACCTCTTTTTATCAAGGAAATGTTTTTAATGTAACGAATTCGTAATTCTTCAATAAGATCTGTAATTAATATTATTATATGACATTCGATCGGAATGATAAATTGTATTGTAAACAACTGTAAACAATTAATACAAATCGTTTTAATTGAATTAATTGATTTGTTTTTGTTTTTTTTTTTTTTTTGAAGTGTTTAAAAACATCATTTATTGAATTATTAATTTTATAATATTTTTTAATGTAATCTAATGATTTTTTTTTTTTTTTTTTTAATGTAATTGTATTGAACAAAATTTGACTTTGAATAAAAATTGTTCAAAAATAATTGCTTGTAAATTATTTATTTGCTAATGAACACAATCCAATAAATTATAATAAAAGAAATCTCAGAAGGCAATTGGCATATGTGTTAGAAATTCGAATACTTAATTAATATGCATTAATATGCATTAAATTACCCATGACATTATTGTTTTTCGTTTATGTCATTATTCGACCCGAAACACAATTAATATACTTGGAACAATTCAAAATTCCGTTTAAAAGTCCTTCTCTTAAAAATAGATAAGATCCGATTACAATATGAATTTGTTCGTCTTAAAGGTATATTATTCTTTGGATTTCTTAGGATCGCGACGATCGTTAAAATTACGCAAACTCTTCTTCTGGAAAACTTTATTGACTTCGTCGTGATAGCGAATGTAAAATTTAAAAATTATTATACCTTAACGTAAGAAGTCTCCTTCTCGACTTACTTTTCCCGTTTTTCCCCCTTCCAAGTCCTGACTGACTCTTAATTTAATTCAATCGACCTATTTTTATCTATGCCATTGTTCAATACACGCTTTACATTATATACATTGAATAGCGAGTACGCAAATCGTCGTTAACGTTAATGTAGCCGAACGAATAAAAATACAATGAACGAACGAACGTTGTTTCACGTTACCTGTTACTTACGCATGAAAGTAATATTTACGCGTAAAAAGTATTTCGTAACCGGTATCATGAGGGGAGGGGGAGGACAAACAGAACGGAACGGAACAAAACGAGTAAATATTTGGGATTGGCGTGCTAATTTAATGATAGTCTAGGTGAACCTGCGCCCGTTGTTGCCCCTTTAGATAACGAGGGCCGTTTTCAAAACCTAAAGATTTTCCGCTTAAAAAATTTTCCTATACATCCTCGGGCGTACATTCTCCCGCCGAAATCTAGTACTTTTTTCATGGAAAATACCGAAGAGATTCCGTTGGGTTGGCAGTGCCGGGGCAGCCAGCATCATAATTCTCGGAAATGGCGGTTCTCGGTGATATATCTTTTCGTACATAAGTAAATAAAGTAATTGTTTATTAAGTCGTTTAGTATTGAAAAACGGTTTCGTAAACGATGTTTATGTGATTGCGTATGAACGAAACATGTACATTAAGCAGGTATTTCATTGCACTGTCTTTGGTGACTAATTATTATGTCATTAATAACAGAAAAACGTTTTTTCTCTTTTCCCATTTTATAACGGTTAAGTGCAAACTGTTTTTCCTCCTTGAGTGAATTAAATTTTTTATTATTTATTATTATTCTTTATGTAAATCCACCTGTTTCATCAAAATAAGTTCTGTCAATAATTATTATTTTTTTTTTTTTTTTTTTTTTTTTTTTTTTTTTAATGCACTTAAAAATAGCGTAACAATAACATGGAAACACGTCCTTATTATTATTATTATTGTTATTATTGTTATTGGCTGAACTTTTATTTGTATTTTTATTGCAATGCGGTTAATACGTAACTAAAAGATGAATAATTTCAACTTCATTATCGTTCACAAAAAAGTTTCAGAAAAGATATGTTGAATATTTTCAAAGTATAAGACTCTTAACTCGGACACATTTTCTGTTAACATTTAGTTGTACAACTATTTCATTCATTTTATGCCGTACTTTTAACAATAATGGCATTTGTATTTCACAAAAAATAATATAATCGGGCAAAAAAGTTTTACATCTATTTAATATTATGGAAAAAAGAATGTACTCTAAAAAAATAAATTATTTGCATATTTTTTTAAGGTTATTATTCAAGGCTTCAAATCATATAGAGAACAAACAGTAGTTGAACCTTTCGATCCAAGGCATAATGTAGTTGGTATGAAATAAACATTTATATTTAACAATTTAATTGTTACATTAATACACGAATAAAGTTAATTAATGATATTTAATTATTATAAAGTTGGCAGAAATGGATCTGGTAAAAGTAATTTCTTCTATGCTATACAATTTGTTTTGAGCGATGAGTTCTCTCACTTACGACCGGAGCAGAGGCAGGGGCTTCTTCATGAAGGAACTGGACCCAGGGTGATTTCAGCCCATGTAGAAATCATCTTCGATAATTCGGATGGCAGGCTGCCGGTAATTTAAGCAAAAAATATCCTAGTAATAATTAGATATTGTTTATAATTATCGCTGTTTATTATTTTAGATTGATAAAGATGAAGTTTATCTTAGAAGGGTTATCGGTTCAAAAAAAGATCAATATTTTCTTAATAAGAAAATTGTAACAAGAAGCGATGTAATGAATCTTTTAGAATCTGCAGGATTTTCTAGATCTAATCCTTATTACATCGTTAAGCAAGGAAAAGTATAAATATTTTAAATATTTTTTTTACCACATTGTATCTTAACTTTCCGTATACATGAAATAAAATCGTTTTTTATTGTAGATCAATCAAATGGCAACTGCACCGGATTCGCAACGTTTAAAATTACTACGCGAAGTAGCTGGTACTAGAGTTTATGATGACAGAAGAGAAGAATCAAAATCTATACTTAAAGAGACGGAAGGAAAGCTTGAAAAAATTCAAGATTTCCTTCGTACAATAGGTAAACAGAAATATAATATTGAATTAAAACGCATACGAATTGCTAATCATATGTAATATTTATACTTTAAAGAGGAAAGATTACAAACTTTAAGGGAAGAAAAAGAAGAGCTGAAAGAATATCAAAAATGGGATAAGCAGAGAAGAAGTTTAGAATACATTATTCATGAACGCGAATTAAAAGATAATAAACGTAAGCTCGAGGAGTTAGAAGATTCGCGAGCAAAGAGTGGTCAAGAACAAGCAAGTTTGACTGCAGAAGTTAAGACTGCTCAAGAAAAAGTAAAGTTGGCTACTAAAAGGCACAAAGAAGCTAAAAAAGAGGCACAAACGGCTAAAGAAGAACGAGACACGCTCAGGTAAAGCTGAAATAAAAATTAATGAACGCTTTTATTATTCAATCGAATCAACTATATTCAATTATAAATACTTTAGTGCGGAGCAACAGCAACTTTTGAAAGAGAAAACGAAGCTCACTTTTACGATAAATGATCTAATGGAAGAAGTTAGAGGAGATAATGACAGTCGTAAGCGAGCTGAAGAGGAATTAGAAAAGCTAAGAAGTCAAATTGCTGCGAAGGAAGCTGAATTAGAAAATATAAAGCCACAGGTAATCGATTTTACCTCAATTACACACAAAATTTGAATAATTTTATTTTGCGGATTAATACTTGACGCTTTTATTCTTTTAGTACGAGGAAATGAAACGCAAAGAAGAAGAAATCACAAGAGAATTAGCATTAAAGGAACAAAAACGCAAAGAATTATACGCTAAACAGGGGAGAGGAAGTCAGTTTACTACAAAAGTACGTTGTAATAATATTAACTTTAAATGTTTTTTTATTTATAATCTACTTTCGATGAAAATACATGTTTCTTTACATGTTCCTCGATAGGCAGAAAGGGATAACTGGATTCAGCAAGAACTTAAGCAGCTAAATAAACAAATAAAGGATAAAGAAGAACACGAAAAGAAAATTACTGAGGATTTGAAAAAAGATGAGGAGAAACGTGCAACATTGGAGAAGAAAATTCAAGAGTATACGAGAGAGATGGAGTGCCAAAAAGCTTCGATAGACGAGCATAATAAGCAATATTATGATCTAAATAAATCGAAGGACCAGTGTCAGGCTACGCGTAAGGAACAGTAAGTATTGTATTGAATGTAAATTGAAAATATGGAGATTTTCAAAACGACGATTATTCGCCTTTTTAAGGTACCGACAAGAAAGTATTCTTCAACTTAATTTATCGGGTTTAAAAGAAGATCTGGCAAAGGCTGATCAAAGCCTTAGATCGATGGCTGGCAAACCTATTCTAAATGGTAGAGACAGCGTTCGCAAAGTTCTAGATACTTTTAGGTTCGTAGTGAAATATACTTTGAAATATATTTAACGTAAATAGTGTGTAATAAACATTTAATTTGTAACATCCAGAGATCGTCCTGACATGGCTAAAGAAGTAAGTAGCTATTACGGCCCGGTGATTGAAAATTTTGACTGCGATAAGAGTGTGTATATGGCTGTCGAAGTGACAGCTGGCAATCGTCTTTTCCACCACATTGTCGAGACAGACAAATTTGGTACGAAAATTTTAAAAGAAATGAACAATCAGCGTTTACCTGGCGAAGTAACGTTCATGCCCTTGAATCGTTTACACGTAAAAACTATTGATTACCCTCAAACTCCGGATGCTATCCCAATGATATCAAAATTGAATTACGACGACAAATACGATAAAGCGCTGAGGTACGGTTTGTCAGCTTAAGGTGTAATTTAATGATTTGCATTCGCTGTGACTGACATGAATTCCTATAACGCAGGTATATTTTTGGCAAGACCCTTATATGTCGTAATTTGGAAGCTGCAACGAGTCTCGCCCGTACATCCGGTCTCGATTGCGTGACCCTAGAAGGTGATCAAGTATCGTCGAAAGGCTCTTTAACCGGAGGCTATTTCAATACGCTGAGGTCCCGTTTGGAAATACAAAAGAATAGGTCGGAATTAATGGCTCAAATCAACTCGTTGGAAAGTCAGTTAACAAATTTGAAAGAGGAAATAAAGAACGCCGATCGTAACATTAGCTCGTACGTAAGCGAAATGCAGCGTACCGAGACGAAGAATAGCAAAGCCAGGTAAACTCTTTCGTACCTTATTATTTATGGGCTCGAGATATTAATTTCAGACATGAATTCGCAGAGATATATTTGATAAGATGAAAGGCGAAATACGTATAATGAAAGAAGAACTTAGTGCAATCGAAAGGTACAAGGTGCCTAAAGAAAAAAGCTTACAGCAATGTAAATCCAGTTTGGAAGCTATGTATGCTACGAAAGAAGGCCTAGAAAGTGAGCTCCATCAAGATTTAATGGAACAACTTTCCGTCGCCGATCAACACCAGGTACCGTCGTCATCCTTTGCGTTCCAACGGTCCTAATTTTGCTCTCTATCGCATATACCTCCTCCAATCGATAATGTTAATTTACTTTCTCGCTTACATTGTTGAGAATATGATCAGATTATTTTATTTTTTTATTTTTTTTTTTCTAATACCTGCCATGATAATTTGAATTTTAGGTCGACCAACTAAATGACGCAATTAGGCGCTTGACAAAGGAAAACAAAGAAGCATTCGTAAAGAGAATGAAATTAGAAGCCGAAAAGAATAAATTAGAAAATTTGCTGACTAATAATTTGGTGCGCAGAAAAGACGAGTTGGTACAAGCCCTTCAAGAGATAACGGTAGAGGACCGTCAGCGGCTGCTGGACACATCGAAGAATCAGCTGTCCGACATTGAGAAGAGATTAATGAAAAATCAGTCCGAGTTTAAATCGCAAAATGAAAAAGTTGCTGCCGCGGCGAAGAAAGTAAATTTCCCTCCTCACTATCGATAGTTTCGAAAGGCCTTCGTCAAATAACAATCGATTGTAACTTTACAGCAAAAGGCAGAGGCACTGGAGGTCGAGAAGTGGAAGGCTATAGAAAAGGAAGCGCAGGAGAAAATGGAATCGGATGCTAAATACTTGGAGAAATTAGCCAGTAAGATGAATATGTTACAACAAAATATAACGGAATGCACGCAAAAGATCACCGAATTGGGCGCCCTTCCTAACAAAGAATCATACTCAAAGTTTAGCAACATGACAACCAAGCAATTGTTTAAAAAAATGGAAGAAGCCAATAGTCATTTAAAGAAATATAGGTACATCGAGGTGCCCTCGTTAATTAAATAATAAATAATATTAATTGAGGAAGCGTCGAATTGCAATTAAATTTATTGTCAATTGAACTATTTTATTGTTTCAGTCACGTTAATAAGAAAGCCTTGGATCAATTTATGTCGTTTAGTGAACAGAAGGAGAAATTGGTAAAGAGAAAGGAGGAGTTGGACAGAGCGGATGAAAAAATTAAGGAGCTAATGTCCGTTCTTGAGCAAAGGAAATGTGAAGCTATCCAATTTACTTTCAAACAAGTGAGATTTATTAATAATATATATATATCGTAGTTAAGGAAAAATTAGAATTAGCCGTTTGAGGCGACGTTATATCTTATAATTTTGTATTTCAGGTAAGTAAGTACTTCTCCGAGGTCTTTAAAAAACTCGTTCCGTCGGGAAGTGCGCAATTAGTAATGAAAACTGCCGACGGCGAAGATAATGATGATACTGTACCCGAGACGGCAGATTCCGATCGGTTTATAGGTGTCGGTACGTAACAAACAAACAATATTTGTTAAAAATTACCATTTCGTGTTCTTTCGTTACGTAAACGAAATAAAATGACGATGAATGATGAATATTCGTTTATCATACAGGTATTAGAGTATCGTTCACGGGTCATAAAGGGGAAATGAGAGAAATGAATCAATTATCTGGTGGACAAAAATCCCTCGTAGCCTTAGCAAATATTTTTGCAATTCAAAAGTGCGATCCAGCTCCATTTTATTTATTTGACGAAATCGATCAAGCTCTTGACGCACAACACAGAAAAGCAGTAGCCGATATGATTCACGAGCTCAGTTCGGACGCTCAATTCATTACGACTACATTCAGGTAAATAATAATAATAATTTCAATCGCTCGTTGCGATTTTGCTTTATCATAACGTATTGGGACGTCGGAAAGATTTAAAAAAAAATCACCGTGAAACTTACCGTTAGTTTACGTTAGAATACTGAGGTCACATTATGATTTGACATTGTTTAACAACTATAGTTACGTAACAATTCTTACTTACGAATTTATAACTGTAATTTTCTATGTGCAGACCGGAGCTGTTACAACACGCAAACAAATTTTATGGAGTGAAGTTTAGGAATAAAGTGTCGCACGTAGAATGCGTAACGAGAGAGGAAGCGGCAGACTTTGTGGAAGATGATCAAACTCACGCATAGATATTATATAGAAATATTTTGGACTATCTCGTCACTTATTTTGCCAATAATTTTCAGAAAAGTTTGCATTTCAGTTTTAAAAGACTCAGACGTATAAGAATAATTCGAATTAGTACTGTGAGGAGAGATAAATAAATAGATATAGAGTGCAAGAGAGAAAGGAAGAGAGAGAGAGAGAGAGAGAGATTGTATAGTTTGTAGAATCAAAGAACATTACTTTATTAGTATATACTATTATCATATGTATTTTAATCATACAATGAAAAGACATTTATACATTTTATAAAAAAAAAAAACAAACAAACAAACAAACAAACAAAGTAATCTAACGATTTAAAATTCATTTAAATTTTAAGATTTCGGGAATTGGCTTAGAGCTTTACATACAACATTTCCTATGTAAAAACTTTACGAAATTGTTGATTTTAAAATACTTTTAACCAAACAAAAAACAAACAAATAATAATAACAACAATAACGACAACAAATACACCAATGGTAATAGTATAGTTTTTTTTTTTTTTTTTTTTTTTTTTAAAATAAAAACTATTTTAAATTAAAAAAAAAAAAAAAAAAAAAAAAAAAAAAAAGAAAAAGAAAGAAAGAAAGAAAGAAAGATGACAAAACATGTAATCGTTTTTAAAATCATTTTGTATATTATTTAATTTAAATTCAATATATATATATGATAAAATAGAAGAAAAAAAAATATATATATATATATATATAAAAAGAAAAGGAAAGAAAAGGAAACAGTAATGATAATTGTAATTTTATTGCTTTCGATGTTGCGTTCTTCAGTTTAGCCGAGCCGAATGAGTCGCGCGGAGTCTTTGAAAGACGGAGACTTGAAACGAAGTAGTCCTCGCAGCAGACAGAGTGAGAGGAGCGTGCTGGAGCAGTTTAATGGGACAATTATCCTTAAACGTGTTGGCGGAGGATCGATGGTTGTCGGTGGGAAATCTGGCGCCGCGTAAAAGCTTTTGCATAAGCGAGCCACGGCAGACCAATGCAAGAAAGAGAGAGAGAAAGACACGTGGTGGTAGTGGTGGCGGTGGCGATGGCGAGATGGAGGTGCGGGACGAGGTGAGATATGAAATGCGCGGAACGCGTCGTTCGGTTCTGCGGTGCAATTTTATTGATTGGTCGGGCGATGGTGCAAAAGCCGAGAATAGCGTGTATGGCGGTGGCCGCGGGCGGGGGACGCCGTGCGGTTGTAGCGCTCGTGACGTCACGGCGGATCACGCCACATCCCCACCTGGGTGAACCTCGGCCGGGATTGGCCGGGGGCGATAGGACGTCGCGACCGAGGCGGCAGTGTGAATCCAGAAAGTCGGATACGGTGACGCGTTGCGTCACAGCCTCCCGCTTACGGGCCTTTAAGTCCACCCTTGCGTCACGCGGCGACGTTAAGGTAGGCCAGTTTTAAAAAAGACTTCTAGGACCGACGACGATGCCGCTATCAATGCTCCGTGTCTTACCGCTACCGCTACTCCCTGCACCAGCTCCGGCCACCGACGCCGCCTTTTCCCCTTTGATAACCGCTCGGACGGAAATAAGCGCCAGCTCATCGCGCGTTATTTTCGATGACTCCCCACCCTCCCACCACCACCACCTGCACCTCCACCACCACCACCACCACCACCACCACCACCACCGCCAACGCGGTCGACTTTTTTACGACGTCGACGGCCGCGAACTTTCTTTCCCAGTTTCCATTTTCGCATTTGGCACCTGCGGCTCCTGTCGCCCGTTACTTTCCAACCACCGGATGACCGACATCTACGACGAGAATCCCCGTGATTGACGACGATGATTTACGTCCCCCGTGACTTTATCGTGACTTTATCCTCTCCCGGGCCCGGCCCGTTAATTGGCCAAATGCCAACTGGTGCACCCATGGCAACCGCACCTGGGACGCGACCCGAGGTGCGCCCTTAAGCTCACCGGGCAAGGCTATCGTCGACGCTCCTAATGACCCGCGGCGACACCCGAGGCGCAATAGCCGAGCTAATAAAAAAAATAATTGCCGTCCGCGGTAGCGCGAATGGCTCCTCGCTGTACCAAAGATAATAATAAAAGCGAGGCAAAACAAGGATGGGACGGACCGGCAAGTCTCGTGCAAGTCTCGTGCGCGCCTCTCTGTCTGTCTGTATGTCTGCCTGTCTGTCTCTCTCTACGTGGCCGGCCAAGCACAACCTAGTGGATAATATTATAGAAGAAACGGTAAATAATGAGCGGCGGGGCCACTCCATCTCTTCGTCCTTGGTATTCCCGACGTATTTCTTACTTTGGAATAAAGCTCCGATGCGCAATAATATGTGAGAAACGTCAATCACATTACAATGATAATAATAATGACGAAGACGACGACTACGACTACGACGACGACGTCCCTGAACGATTTTATTAATAAAATAAGGAAACGTTAGGACTGTATAATATAATCGAGCCTCGTTTTTTTTGTTTGTTTTTTTTAAAATTCATTCGAGTTATTCAAATAAAATCTTTTACGACGCACACGTACTAGCTCATTATGTTTTCCATTCCTTGGAATAGAATCGCGCGTGAACGAATAACTTGGTGGTATATCTCGGCGCGGTGAGCTATAAAATTCATGACAAACAATGACGGGTAATGACGAGTGCAGACGAGTGCAGACGAGTAATGACGAGTAATGACAAATAGGAGACTCATGTTAAGGAATTGACATGTCCGTCGTATTATTATAAGTAATGAGGCGGCTCTGCCTCACCTCGGCCTCGACTCTTGCGTTTCATTGACACTCGAATGACCGGCGAAGCGAGTTATTAAGGAGAAAAATATATTATTCCTCTTACACTATATCCCAATAACAATACATACATATATATATATACGTACATATATACGTACATATAGAGCATATAAACGTATAGCATACAAAATCGCATTAACCAACGAGTCTTATAAATATAGCCACCAAGTTTTTCCTTTTATCGTACAAGTGACGTAGAATTTTTTTTTTTTTTTTTTATCTTCTCCTTTTTAATAAAGTGGATGGAAAGTAGTCGGATAGTCGAGCGAAATAAGGAGAAACGGCGGATACCTATCATCGACGGTCCCTTCGGATGCTCAAACGTAAGTAGCCGAGGTTAGAATCGTATTCCGTGGACGAATTCACGATTTAATAGCGCGTTTGTGTCACGAGAGTCCCTTCAGCCAGGCTTAAGTAATTTAAATACGGTGCGTCGTAATTTCGTGGAAAGATCGTGTAGAAGAGGTAATTAATAAACTGTCTGTGATGAATGTTACCATTACGCCCGTACATCGTTGTCGGTGGAGGAGGAGGAGGAGGAGGAGTAGGAGGAATCATCCTTAAACGCTTCCGAAGAGGGAATAATAATCTTTTATCCTTTTCGTTCGGTTCCGTAGCGCTTTCCCCTTCCCTCTTAACAATACGTCTGTGGGACATTTATTTTCACGTGGCTTTCGAAACACCGATCCGGTCAAGATAATCAAAACCGACTGGCAGCAGCGAGTGTGCATAGAGACAGAGACAGAGAGAGAGAGAGGGGGGGGCGAGAGGGTTTGGACGGACAAAGTTTTTAAATTAAACTTAGAAAGCAATGTCAAGTGGAGAGGATACACACAAGCTAATAGCCGTGAATAATGCCGGCCTTTGCTTTTTACCGGTCTACGCTATAAATGTATTTACATAGGCGGGTACAAGAAAAAAAAAAAAAAAAAAAAAAAAAAAAAAGAAATAATAATAAGAAAAAGAAAAACGGCGCAAATAGTGCCGTGACAGTAAGTGCATCTACTATGCGATGAATGGTTTGCTACAGGCATGCACACACACACCCGCGCCCGTAATTGTTCGAACGACGGTATATAGAAAGCATGCGTGTGTGTGTGTGCGTGAGCGGGCGTTACGAGCTGCTGGCTTTGCTGCTAAAGTATGCGCATCAAATGAAAGAAACGAGTTTTTTCTTATCAATGAGCGTCGGGCAAACAATGAATAGAGAGAGAGAGAGAGAGAGAATATATATATATATATATATCCCGGAAGGAATAACGCGTTCGTATTGGGGGAGGGGGGAGTAAAGAGGAACTGAAACGAAACGAAACGAAACGAAATTATCTTATCAGAAGCTGGAGCTGGACCGTGAGGGATTCACCGGGTGCATACATTTTACCCGTGTTTATTATCGCGTTTGCCGATAAGGGGACGCGGATAAGGATCGACAGATCTCATCGAGCACCGGTAACAATACGTGCACAAGGACGAGGAAGTAGGCAGAGGTCGTTGATGGATCCTCCGGATGAGTCGGCAGTCCGTTGAGGCGAATCGGGGTGCTCGGTTCACCCGGGTGCAAAGATCATCCTTCGTGATCGAGAGGGAGACGGGCCGACCTTGAGGACACTCGCCCGCTACATGATCGACGGCTGATTGCGACGTGCAGGAGACAATCGACTCTCTACAAACGATGCGGCTGGCTCCTTCCTGACGGCGAGTACGTGGTCTAGCTGCGCTGGGTAGCACGGGTCGGGGGTAAGTTTGGCGGTATGGGGCCAGGGGGGGAGCGAGTCGGGTACGCAGCAGCAACAGCAGCAGCAGCAGCAGCAGTAGCAACAGCAGTAGTAGCAGCAGCAGGAAAGGAGCACACAAAGAGTCCCGCCCCGCCTTGCCCCGCCCCGCCCCTGATCAGCCGGGAGCTCTATTCGAAAGGCGCATCGAGCGTTGCTAAAAAGTCAATGCGTTCGGCTGCAGCTTTCGAACGCTGATCCGAGTTAGAAAAGGCAGGATGGGTGGATTGCGCGTGTGGTGGTGGGGGAGGGGAGGGGAGCCCAGTAAGGAATTGGAATGACAGCCAATACTCGCAAACGTGCTTGTTCAAAAAACGCGTTATACCTCGTTACGGGATAAATGAGGTGGGAGGGCGAGTTGCGGAAGCGCGGAACGAAGCGAATGAAATCCCACGGGGAGGCGTATGCGCGATGCAACCGCAAGGGTGAAGGGGGTGGGGAGGGTAAGGGAGCGAGCGCAGGATTCCGCCGACGTGTTCCCGTGGACGATTTTCGCGAGTGGCGCGAACGCGTGGGCGAGCGTGACGTACCGGCGTAACGGAGTCGACGGGCGGGGATGGGGCGAGCAGTCGAATGACACGAGGAGGCGCGCGCTCGTGACGACGGCTTGTGCAGGGTGCGGAGGAGGGGCCGTCGGAGAGTGAGAGAGAGAGAGAGAGAACTGACGGGCGAGAGAGCAGCCGCTTCGGGGCCGCGGTTCAGTTGTACTCGTGCTGTGCAGCTGCGAGTGCCGCTTTCCTTTGTACGGCGGGTCTCCGTGCTCCCCGTGTTTTTAAAGCGGACGACGAGGACGAGGACGTGGGGCAAAGGATGAGCGCAGGCTCGGACTAGGCCGACTCTAGCTCTCGGGCACCGTCGCCTCGTCGGCTCATCTTCTCAGCGATCGAGATCGAGAGACTTTTCGACGTCTCGACGAGGTAAACACAACGGCGCGCTATTACACGTGCCATCTATCCCCACCCGAGCCGACGCCTACCGTCATTATCGCTCTCTCTCTCTCTCGCATTCTCTCTCTCTCTCTCTCTCTCTCTCTCTCTGTCTCTCGCTGGCGCTCTCGGTCTGCCTGCGTCGCGGGTCTTTTGTGCGTGATCGTATCGGCGTGGTGGCGTGCGCGCCTTTCCTACCACGAGCACTGGTAGGTGGTGGTGGTGGTGGTGGTGGTGGTGGTGTGGGATGGGGAATAGGATGGACGAGTGGGAGGAGGGGGGGAGGGGGAATGTCTCGGAGTCATCGGTGACAGCCACCGTAAGATACGTCGTGTCGGTTTTGTTTACATCCGTCGTCTTTGCTGGGAGAGACGGAAGGGTCTAACGTCCTCGGTGGATTGGTGAGTCGTGCGAGGCGCGTCCTTAGTCCAGGTTCCCGTTCGTTCTTTCCTGCAGTGGGGGGCGACAGCACGTGGTGTTGGTTGTGGTCGTGGTCGTGGTCGTGCTCGTGCTCGTGCTCGTGCTGGTTCTGGTGGTAGTGGTGGTAGTGGTGGTAGTGGTGGTAGGTGGGTGGTGGTGGTGGTGGTGGTGGTGGTGGTGGTTATCTAACACGGCCACGCTCTACGAAGAGGCTGCTGCTGCTGCTGCTGCTGCTGCTGCTGTCCAAGTGCAGTTGGACGAGAGGTAAATGGGTCGGCGATACGTTGTTGGAGGGCAACATTACCATAATGTTATCGAGGCCGTTCTCGACTCTGTCGTTGTTTTTTTTTCTAATGTTTTCATTGAAAGACGGTCGGTCGTGTTTACCTGTAGGCGCCATTGGCTAGTCTCGATTTATTTGAATGAATGCTCGGAATAACAAAGGCCCGAGCTCTTAAATAGGATCGGCGCTCGCCGCAGCACCACCACCACCACCACCACCACCACTACCACCACTGCCACCAGAACCACGGTCACCAGCACCAGCACCAGCAACAGCAACAGCAACAGCAGCCTCCCACTTAAACAAAAGACTTGGCTAACAAATTTAAAATGTTCAAATACCGAACGCTCCGAAATGTATTAGTCTTCTCCCTCCCTCTCTCTCTCTCTCTCTCTCTCAGTCCGTCGTTTCGCGTCAAGGAGCGGAGCTCGGCAGTGGCCGAATGTTGTTTTTGTTATTGTTGCGTTGTTGTAGTACCGCGCACACTCCTCAACAGTGCACGCACGCACGCACGCACGCTAATCGCTCCACGGAGAAGTTTCAAATGCAAGCCGAATGCTAAATGATTCGTTGAGATGGTGAGGGGGGTAGAGGGGGGGAGGGAGGAAGAGAAAAAGCATGGCTATGCTACGTGCGTTAGTTTTTATTATCCAGCCGTAACGAGAGCATTCGTCGTTCAGCGCAAACAATTTCAAGAATTCACCTTCGAGATTCGCACTCAAATTACTAGACTCCCTCCTCCTCCTCCTCCTCCTCCCCCCCTTCGCGCCCCGCCCCGACGTACCGCGACTCTGCCTCGCTCCAACTCATTTGCGCCTTTGATAAGTTATATAAAGTACAAATTGCATAATGCACGTGCTCGCGAGGAGACGATTAGATAGAAATTGTCTTGGATCCAGCGGATGAGGGCGACGGGGTCGCGGGTACGGCGGGCTCGATTAGTAGCACCACGGACCAGGACACGGCAGCGGGCGATGTAAAAAAAATAATAACCGTAATAAAGCCAATTCCGCGAAGTCTTCGGACCAATTTAGAAAAACGTTGTGTTTGCGTGGAGTGGTGGGGTGGGGTGGGGGGTGGGGAGAGAGATCTCGTTGAAGCCGTGAGCTTCAACGATTGATAAAGTTCTCTACTCAACTCGTGCCGGCTTAATAATAATTCTCCCTACCATTATTTCATCAGGACTGAATTCCCTTTTCTCGCGCGTCTTCGACTACGTCGTCGTCGTCGTCGTCGCTATCGTCGTCGTCATTGAGGACTCGCTCGATCGCAGCAAGTAGTACTCTGGTACCGCTTAAATAAAACGTCATCGGCGCAAGGCCGACCCGACCCGACCCGACCCGACCGACCCGACCGGAGAAGACTCCCAATTTTTAATCTAAACGAGTTATCGTCGAGTATGAGCTCGATTATGAGCAGATGGTCACGGGACCTCGGCCCTTCGCACCAATTCCACCGGGAGTCGCGGACCCGCGCATACGCACAAACGGACTCGCGGGGAAGGGGAGCGTGAAAACGTCTTGGAAAATGTCGCCGCCGCCGCCGCCGCCGTCGTTGATGCTGCTGCTGCTGCTCGATCAGTAGTTATTAGTTGGGTGGTGAGTTTGAGCTACTATTGATGGGTGGGTGGGGTGGAGGGCGGGCCAGGTCCAGCCCCGGAACGAGAGGAGGATAGCTAGGAGGCTGTCCAGGTCACTTGCTTTATAATAAAGAGTGGGGGGGGGGCGGGGGGTGGCTGATAAAGGAAAGATCGTGGGAGGCGCCGTTGTAAATAGGCCATTGGCGCACAGCTGACTCTCGGACATCGAGTAGGAGTGCGGGGCGCATCGCAGGTGCTCTAGCCCCCGTTGACAGTTCACGAGCACAAGTGGCACCAGCAGCAGCAGCGGCGGCGGCGGCGGCGGCGGCGGCGGTAGCAGCCTCTCGTAGCTACAATGGCAATCAATCGCGGTCTCTCGTTATGTGGGACAACCGTTAGTGGGGCGACGAATACTCGTTGCGAGAGAGCGCCAGCGAGAGAGAGAGAGAGAGAGAGAGAGAGAGAGAGAGCCTTGGTTATATGGGAGACGGCGGATCGGGTCGCGAGGGCCCAAGGACCGTCACCTCTTCGTGCGCGCGTCCCTCCTGCTTGTCTCCCTCGTCAAACAGCTCCCCCCCCCCCCCAACCCCTCTTACACACACACACCCACCCACCCACCATGTCCTCGTAATCGCGTACGACAGCTAGTTCCGGCGAGGCAGCAGCGGCGAGGTTAGGTTAGGCCTGGCTCTTTCGTCTTCGAGTCGCGAGCACCGGGGAGCCGAGCAGCCAGGGAGAGTAGTGGCAGTCATTTACGCGGCGAAAAGTATGCGAAAGCTAACCTTGCGGTAGGCATGTTCGGCGCGGAGGGGGAGTGGCGAGGCGAGGCGAGGCGAGGCGAGGGGGGAGGGCGGTAGCTAGGGCGAGGAGGACGAAGAAGAGATGGCGGTGGTGGCCGCGGCGGTTGGGTACGGTCGGCGGGGCGTAGTACGCAGAGGAAGAACCCGCGAAGGAGGAGGAGGAGGAGGAGGAGGAGGAGGAGAATTGGAGTTCGGATACTCGATAAGAGTCCGCCGCCCCTCCTCCCGTATACGAGTGTACGCTATCTGCGCGGTGACAGGGAAAGAGAAGCAGTCGTTTCCTTTTAATCGTCCGGTGCTGCCGAGGACCTTCCCGGGGATACGTAATGGACGCACTTGCATGTAAATCATCCGTGAGCGTCGCGAATGATCAAGGTATGGAGAATGATGCGCTCTGTAAAAATCGATTGACCCATCCCCGCGTTTCTCAAGCACGAGCACACCCATTAACCCTCTCACTCACTCACTCACTCACTCACTCACTCACTCACTCCCCAATAACCCCCCCACCTCTCTGCCACGGTATATCTCGGACGGCTTATCACCGTGTCCTGACGGAAGCATCGAGGCGCGTTGCGCGTCACTCGGTGCACTCGTACGTACGAAAATACTCGAGGACGCAGATGAAGGAGGCATCCCGATGAGCGGCGGTCACCGCTGCACGAACGCGTCGTCTATTCGATTCAACAATCTAACCTCCAAATCGCCCGCAGCCGACTTACAAAACTTCATTGGCACCTCTGCCCTCTCACTCGCTCGACCCGACCTCTTTCTTTTATTTATCTCGTGACTTATTTTTACTTGTCGGGGAAAAGGGAAAGAAAGAAAGAAAGAAAGAAAGAAAAAAAACGATGGCCATTGCTGATTTGAAAAAGAAAAAGTCGGCCGTAGTAAACGGGAATGACTCTGGCTGCTACGACGACGGTTAAGGATCTCTCCTGCGCGACGGTTAAGGATCTCTCCTGCGCGACGGTCGAGGATCTCTCCTGCGGTTCCGCTTCCCGGTGATCATCCTGTACCGCATCCTCTTCCTCTCGTTACACTCGAGTAATGAATGACACTTCGGCTCATATATAATATAATATAATATAATCTTCAGGGGATAATGAGGGAGGGCGGGAGGGAGGGTGGTTCACGCGACCATTAAAATTAAAAGCCAGCCCCCAAAAACGTCGTCGAGAGTGCGGATTCGCGGGGCCGTAGAGACGAGGCACGTGGTAGGAGTCGGTTACGTGGTAGGAGTCGGTCGGTTACGCGGGAGAGGAGGCGGCGAGGGGCGTGTAGCGGCCGCTCCGATCTAGTGGGAAAAAGGCGTTAAAAAATCAGCGCGAGCACGAGCGATCGGATAAAAGATCGAAGATTATAGGGTTCGAAACGCGCGCATGACAGATTTTCTCGGCTCTCCGTCTATCTGCTTGGCTCTGATATCGCCCCTGAAAGATATGTATATATATATATATATGTATATATATATATATGAGAGAGGACGGGGCCCGTGCGCGCGCCTTTCGCTCAGTCGTCGGCCGACCGGACACAGGTCACTTCCTCGGGCATCTCCTACTCGTCCACGCCGCATTAACGTCGTCTCGCCGACACGGAGTGCTCCGGGCCCCCGTCACATGAAGCCTCAGAGGTAAGCGCGCACTCCTCCCCCCCACCCCCTTCCGACTACGACTACGACGACGATCTACCGGTCCTCGGCTGCCGGAGTAGAAGACGACGGACCCCGTCCGGAAGGGGACGGCTAAGTAATCTGCGGCTCGTCATCTGCGCCTCGACCGCGTCACCTTTGGCAATAGTCCCAAATAATACGTATGTACGGTGTCGACGATAAGGGACCCTCTGCGAGTCCTTCGAGATCCTTCGACGGCTCGAGATCGTGGCCGAGTCTAGAGCGAGCGGGCTATTTACGATTGGCCGATGACGATGATAGGCCGGTGGAGACAGGGTCGTTATCGGAGTCTCGGGGGTGCTTTAGGTAACCGGCCCCGGTCGCTGCCCACATCTCCTCACTTTCTTCGTACGTTAATGCGAGCTGGATGACAGATAGATAGGTCGGGAGCGAGAGGAAGGGGTCTGCCCTCTCGCTCCATCGCTCCATCGCTCCATCACCTCTCACACCACGTCATTTAACATTATAATTGGTACTTGAGTGCGAATGGGTATTTCCTTGGCCCCGGCGAGGCTTCGCTCGCACAACCGATAATCATTCATTCCACTTTACTAGTCAGTGGCATGCATCTCTATTCTATAATAGTCACGAATGAAGAATTCGTTACGGCTCCAGTTGGGGAAAACCTTACTTTTTTTTTTCCGCTTCCAAGGGCTCGGAGCCCGCGCCCGAAGGTCGTCAAATTCCTACTTTGGAGCCGACTTTTGGGTGAATTCACTCTCCCCCCCCCCACTCCGTGCATTGTTACATTTTATTATTATTATTATTATTATTATTCGCGTCCTCTCGCCACTTCACTTCCTCTTCGATCCTCCCTTCTCCTCCCTTCTCCTCCCTCCCTCACACCCTCCCTCCCTCCCGCACGCCGATCCCCGTTCAAAAGAGATACCGCGCTATCCAGTAAAGCAAAGAAAAGGAGGAAAAAAATTATTTACTCCCCCTTCCGCCACCCCCGCGCAATCACAAAGAGAACTTACTTATTCGCTCGGAATCACAATGTAATAATGTAATTACTCCTCTTTCGGCTTATCGGATAAGTATATTAAATATTTTTAAATATATATTTGATAGAAAGAGTAAAACTAAGGGTGTCGTGATAACCAATAACCCCAATGCACATTCTACTCCATTTCAAAAGTAATTTATATATATATATATATGCAATCCGCGGTATAAATAACCCCAATAACAATTATCTAATACTGATAGGATTCGAATTTGCTCGTGAAATTTAAAAAATGTACAGTTTTACGACAGACGTTTTAGCATAAATCGTTACGAATTCATTAATCTTTAACGATCTTTTATGTTGTACGAAGGGTAGGATAAACAACAATAATAACGATAAGGATAGTATCGTGGGAGGCTAAAAATGACATAACCCGATACGAGGATTGTAAATAATTGTAATAATATTGATTTGGTACATTGAAACGTATCGTCTTTCTTAAACTGTTTAAACAAAACGTGAAAAGCAAATAGTTACTTTTAATCTTGAGTTTCAATATCGGTAAAAGTAGACAAGCTTTTTTCATTTCTTTGCATTTCTTTGCATTTCTTTCTCTTATGCACGGATATCGGAACGCGTAGAGCTCGGTCATGATAAGCGGAGAACGATTTGCTTACATAATATTAAAGTGATACGATTTATCTAGTAGTAAGCCGAAGAAGGTTTTTTTCTCCATTGAAACGAGAACAATTCTATGCTCGGCAGACCCCCTCATCGCTCCCTGCTCAATTACTTCACGTAATTATTATCGTGAAAAATTCCCCAACGCCGCCTGCTTCGATAATTTGTTGGCAATAATTAAAGGTCCTGCCGAATAAATGTTTTGTATTCAATTTCTTCTCGTGCATATACTTTTCCTGTCAATCTACTCTATATACAATTATTGCATTAAACAATTTTACCGATGAAAAACTCGTTTTTTATACCTTTCATACGTTAATAATACTAATTGCAATAATAAATAACAACAACAGCACAGCAACAGCAAGAATAATAAGGATATTACTGATAATAATATGGCCAAGTGGCGTAAATACGTATTAAATTTGTTTGTCGACCGAGAGCATTTGAAAGGAGTTACATTAGACTAATTAGCCACGACTTAGAGGAAAAAAAAAGGCGTCGTAGCTTTACGTAAATTGTTTTCAATTATTAAGAAATGAATCAAGCGAGTATCGTGATTTCCATTCGAATTACGATTAAACGGACGATTCGAAATCACTGTAAATTTTCACGTATTCTTACGGAAAAAAAAAGAAAGAAAAAAGAAAAAAAAAACGATTTTAATAAGTTTTTCTTAATAGTTAATAAAACGATCGTAAACATTTTTTTTTTTTTTTTAACGAACAGAAAAAGGCCAAAAGGAAAATAAAGAAAAAAGTCAAGCAACTCTGTGAGCGCGAGCTTATTATAACCCAAGTTTATTAAATTACATTTACATTGGTTGGCTATAAAAATTTTTTTTTTTTCTTTTTCTATGTTTTTTTCTAAGTTATTGCCTCGATATACCGAGAGGCGAAGAGAGAAGATGTAAAAATCACGTGAGATCAATTTACATGACTTCAAAACATCTCTCCCTTTTCTAAGAAGTTTGAATTTTTACTCACAGCCTCCATGCCCTCGTTTCCTACAGGTGTTGTTGTTGTTGTTGTTGTTGTTGTTGTTGTTGTCATCGCCTTCGTCGTCGTTGGCTTCGTCGCTCTATCACCAAGTCATCATCATCATCATCATTATTATTATTATTATTATTGCGCATTAGATGAAATAAACGAAAATACACGTTAATGCGCATATATATTTTGACAAGTGGGACATTTTTTTTTTTATTTTCCTACAAGTGAAGCTAAAGCGCTTATTCCTACGTGAATTAATATATAATATAGATGTATACGTATACGTATATATATATAAGCAGGAAGACTTCTAATAGAAATTTAATTGGAATACTTTGTACTTCCTGAAAAAAGCAGCCTCTTTTTTTATCTTTGTGCGATCGCTTTGTCCCTCCACCTCCTCGACCGTCGAACGTAAAAGCGTCGTTGAGTTTTCTAGCGCACACCCCGCCCCCGCCCCGCCCCGCCCTCCCCCAGTCATACCCTTATTCAACCGCCCCCACCCTTCCTCACCTACCCTTACGTAATTAGCGCATGGCATCCAATAATAATAATAAAGAAAAAAAAAAAACAATATATAATAAAATTTTAAAAAACGACGCCTTCCCCGACGAAGTAAATAAAAATGGTTTTTCTTGCAGTTATTTTGAAGAGAAAAGTGTAAGCTTTTGGAATAAAAGAGTAATCTATCGGCCAGCACCATGATTGTCGATGACAAACAGTGAGTTAGCGACAGTATTTTACAAATATAACGTAAACGTTTTTGCACGTATGTAGTTAACACACCTTTGAGCATAGATCTTGCATGCTCACACATTGTTGGAACTTTCTTTTCGATTACACTCTTTAATAAAATCCTTCTTTTCGATACCCACTCTACTCTACACTGTATGTGTATTCTTAATACGTTGCGTATGCACATGTAATACAAGCCTGTCCCCTGTAATATGTAATATTTAAACTCTCGCCATTGACAAATTATTTTCTAATACAAAACTCAACCCTCTTACTTGTAATACTTTTAATTTTCATCGTATTATTACTGTAGAGTACTGCTTCTATTCTAAATTCTGTAACGATAAGCACATTAATAATTGATTATTTTTTACTCTAACATTGATTATTATTCTCCCCTTTCGTAATCTACTTGTAATTATAATATGCACTTTTTTTCTCTTTGTTTCTTTTTATTTTTTTCTCTCTCTCTCTCTTTTTATTAATTCGCCAATAGAATACGTTCGTTTATTGGAATAAAACGCCGACCTTTAAGAAGAAAAAGTTGATTAGACGTACATTTAATAGCTAAATGATTACTTAATAATACCTTTGCTATGATAGTAACATCGTATTTTTAATAGCGCGCATAATGAGTTTAAACGCGCTTGAATTTTTCATGTGATTTGATTAATCGATCAACAATATGGATGTTATTTAAGCACCTCTAGACGCCGTATAAGCCGCATAAGCCGCATATTATTAGCGTAATCGTGTGCGTGCGTAAGCGCGTAAGCGCGCCGCGTGCACGCGTGTAGGTATACGCTCGCGCTTGAGTATGAGGATGCCGCAATCGCATAAGAGAAATAGTATTACTATATCAACTGGTTACGCGTAGATAGATATAAAAACCGTCACTGTCACATCCCGAGCACGTGCTCGACCATGGGACATAGGTTGATGGTGAACATTTTTTAATGAGATCACCTTCTATTTTTATTTCCTAATGGATCATAAGAAATATTCAGTGAATACCGAAAAAAAAGATTACATGTGTATTTATTTATCTATGATACGGCGGACGATTTGCTTCCCGGTAGTAGCCTCAAAATTCCTCAAACTCTTTGTGTGATCGACGCGTGCATAATTTTTAAAAAGGTAAAATAATAACTTTTGAGCGTTTTATTAAACGTTATTATATAATTTTTCTAATGATAACGCCAATAGAATGCGCATTGAAGGCGCTCATTCGTAAAAAATGGTAAATCCAATTATATCGAATGGCCTTAAATATTCATTAAATTAATTTGTCCGATTATTCGACTTGCGCATTAATAGGATTCGAATGCCGAATTGGCTCGTTAAACAATGGATACCAAAGGAAAAGTGGAAATTATTTATAGAATTTTCAATTATCTTTTATTAGTCACTGACCTTCTCAGATCTTTACAAAAGAACCTTTTACTTAAGAATATTATAAATTATCTCACAATTATCTCAAATAAAGAAAATCATACAATATCTCTCAGCTATTGTCCACGCACCCACCTGGGTACATATATTTATATATATATAAATATATATATCTGTACACGTATGATATGATGTAATAAATAAAACGTTATTTCAATTTTTGTTTAATTTTACAAAGTGATAACATAGTAATGTTAACAATTAGTTAAAATTATACTATATAGTTTCTTTAGGTATTTTACATTATTCACAGCCATTAATATATATCGCGATCGCGATCGCGATCACGATGATGATCATCATCGTGATATCTATCAACTTGTCAAATAATAATCCACTTATCACGTAGTGACCTCCGAATTTCATTAAAATCAATTTCAAACAAATGTACAAAGCTCGTACAAAGCATCTTTCGTTCCTTCAAAAGAAGTATTGAAATATTTATTAGCAAATGACACGTTTTATAGAAGAAAACAATATAAATAGCGCGACATAAGCATTGTTACCAATAAATCGTAATCCGCCATGGAATTATAGAAAAGAATCGATCGCCATCTTGCATTATGAATAGTAAATAGCGCATATAATTATGTTCATCTTTCGGCTCTCGTGGGCTTTCTCGTGTCCGAAATAAGAGTCTTATTGCGCAATCGAGGCAATAGAATTGAAAAAGCAAATAGCCTCGGGCGACAAAGATTATAAATACAGTGATCGATGATAAAATAAATTCGAGATCGTTGCTGGTAATGAAATTACATCGCTAAGAAAGCGCGCTAATTGATCAATTATCGGTGTAAGCTCGACGTTTATACAATGATGAGCCTTAATATCTTGTTTTACAAGCCCGAAACGCGAACTGAGTTTTCAACTAGCCTTCATCCGATTATAGAGAAGACCTTTAAAGTGAAAGCAAGAGAGAAAGGAAATGATTGAAAACGTACTTTTTGCCTGTCTCTTGGCTTAAGCCTCCCCGACGCAATATAATAATAATAATAATAATAATTGACGGCAATAAATATTTAATATTTTAATATTAAACATTAAACACGCATATTGTTCTATTATTTGCGGGAATTCAATATCAATGTGATTCGTAAGAACGTCGTGACGGTCAATAAAATTTGTTCGCGGTAATAATTAACTAATTTTAAAACGACACGTTCGTGTCTGCGCTTACGGAGTACGTCATTGGGCTCTAATGAATTTCAACGATTTATTAAAAAAGAAGAAGAAGAAGAAGAAGAAACAAATCGCCCTTGCATTACCAATTGAGTTGAATTATTGAACGTATAAAATACTGTTTTTACCGCAACATCTCGACGTTGGAAAAAAACAAAAAATATCACCTTCGATTGCTGAAAACGAACGAAGGGAACAACGTCCCCATATAGAGTAGAGTGGATTTAGGATAATGAATGCTTTTTTTTTTTTTTTTTTTTTTTTTTTAAACAAAAGTAGTCTTATTAAGAAGTTATTGCCGAAGCAGCGATTATTATGCAATGTTCGAGAATTCCGAATGACCGATTGGATTTTGTAAAACATTTAATTGATCGTTCGTTAAATGAATTTGACGAATTACATGACATGACGCGCGCGCGATCAGTTTTTTTTTTTTTTTTCTTTCTTTTTTTTCCTTTACCCTTTCTTACCCATCATCGTCGAATATTCTGCATACCATTCCATTAGCGATGTTTATGTAATGTAATCTTGCCGCCAAGTCATGCCGCGTGCGAAAATTTTTACAATCGCCGATTACGATACCGAGAGACAAGTAAGTAATAACGCGGCCTGCGCGGCTTAATTATTTTCTATAAGGAGATTCAAAACCGGCTGTAGGCTGTTGTGGGCTGTTGTGGGCTGTTGTGGGCTGATGCACACGTGCCATTTGGAACGTTACGAGGCAAGAGCGCGTAATTATCAAGCATGATTTTGCAACAATAATATTATTCGTCTATTATTATCTGTGTGAGCCGAGTGCGAGTTCTGGGCGAATTATTCGATAGGATTGGGAGCGTCCGACGACGTATCTTACGGCTCGGCGAGAAAATTCCATGATTATCTTCGTTAAGCGAATCGAATACGATCGTACTCGTTTATAATATTTTTCATCAAATAATTAGTCCCTTGGCAAGTAATAAACTTCCATAGTTCGCGCAATTGCCGTCAATCCAACGTCGTCCAAGTCTCGTAAAATTCGTTAAATATATATATATAATAGAAATGGCGAGTGAAAGAAAGAAAGAAAGAAAAAGACACGGAAAGGAGCGCCTCGATTATTTTTTATTTTATTTTACGATTCAATAAAACACGTAAATATAATGTAAATAAAAGTAAATGGGCGCCTGTATTTTAAGCGCTAAAGTAAACGTTGGGCAGGTAAAAACGGGAGTGCGAAAAAAACAAACAAACAAACATCGCGGCATCGGCTTTCGTTCGGTCTCATGGAATTCTATTAAATTCGAATCGAAATCGTTCACTCGGGGATACTTTATACCCGTACTTTTACGCGCGACGAAAGCTCCAATTGGAATTTATATTTTTATATACGATCGTCTTTGAGATACGTCCACGAATTAAGTATTATGATAATTATTATCAGTCAAAGTTGTTTTCTTCGATAAATACGGCGACGTTTTTCGTTTAATTTGATACCGAAGCCGCCAATAGAAAGCAAATAAATAAAAAGCCCCGGCCAAAAGAAACAGCGACACTTTTATTGCAAAATTAATATCTCGGGAAATAATAAGGGGCCATAGGCAATAATAATTAATCGCATTAACTTTCCAGCTTAATCGTGATGATTGTTCGTTACTTCGTTTAATCGCATGCAAATCATCGTGCATGCGTCTGATAAGTATACGCGAGCCAATGAGTAGGTAAATATACAGACGCCGGCCCCTACCTGTGTGTGCGCGCGCGCGCGTGGACGACGTTACGCTCGGGTGAGCGGCACTGCTCGCTACCTACCGACGACCCACGAAGCATAGAGTTTCGGTGATTTCGGTAATTTCGGTAATTAATGTCTCGGTATTTTGGCCGAATCGACCTCCAACGCGATTCGCAATCTCTTTCTTACAAGTAAAGTACGTAGTCGCGTACTCAAGAAGTAGCAAAAATAGAAAAAAAACACGAGATTAGCTAGGAATATATGACGTTGAATGTGCCAGAAAAAAAAGGGGGGGAGAAAGAGCCGGAGAAAGCTAGTAGAGATAGTAGAATGGTATCGGCCGTAATGTGGCTTGATATTTCGTGGTCGTTATGTAATATCGATAAGAGCCGGGGTCGATCCCCGGCGGAGATTAGACGGTCGCGCTCACGAGTCACGAGTCAAGTTGAGTTAAAAAGTCATAGGTGTCGAGGATCCCCGAGAACGAATGTAATGGACATGTGCTCGGTGCATGACGCCGAGAGCCTAAGCGACCGATTGGCCGAGCATTTTTTATTAAGCATTAGCTCGTGGCCAAGTCGAAATATACGAAGCCCTACGTCCATTATCGTTCCCACGGCGACTCTTTATCTGCCACTGAAGCACGTGAATAATGAACTTTAGAACCATTAAGATTAATCGGATATGACCGCCTAGGAAATAACTTCGTTATCTCTTATATCGCTCGCTCACGCTCGTACTAAGACCGGCCAATTTTATGCGAAAAATCTTACCGTTTCTGTCGAATTACCTTCCCCCCCCCGGGGTGGGGGGGTGATTCCTTCTGCATTTCTAATACCGTATAAAGAGTTGCGCGCGCGACCCCCGCTGTTTAATTAGCAGCAACAAGTTCAATTCGGCACAATGAAAGCAAGCAATTATTCGTAATTATGTGAACTTGATATACGGAATTCCGTGGAATTATTCGGTGATAAAATAACGAAATTTTGTTGCTGTTGTTGTTGTTGTTTTTTTTTTTTTTTACAATTTTATCGCCGAGAGTTCATCAACTTATTCATAAATTCACTTCCTCTTTGCGCCCCGTATCAATATCGATTCATTAAACAATTAGCACGCTCAATTAAATAATTAAGGAGGTCAATTGATTGGTTTCTTTATCGGCTTTGCGTAACGAGTGTGTCTTCTTCATCATCATCTTCTTCTTCTTCTTCTTCTTTACGCTTCCGTGCAATTGAAAATCTGAATGTCGAATGCGATACGGATTTTTACGGATTCGGGCATTGTAATGCGCTATTGATCTTGAATATTTATTATTGTAAAAAGCGTGCATGCTGCATGATACATTGAAACGAAGAGGCTAATTATCGAGAGGAATGTGTATGAAAGCGGCAATCGATACGCGCGGAGATTAGGGGATGAAGGTTTATTGGGGTTATTGGGGTTTAATAATTGACAATATTATTAAATAAACAATTGACAGAGGTGAGATCCGTCGGGCTGATAACAATTAGTCGGGAGCGATTAGCGGGCTGAAAATTAGCCGAATCGTTAGCGTTGTATGCGGTGCGGATTGCTAGAGGCCATAGAAATAAGGATAAACCGCTAAATTCTAGAGAGATGGACAGCTTCTGGATCACCGGCGCTGTCCAGGCCATCAAGGCACTGTCCTACGTCTACGACCTCTTCACCTTCCCGGTCTACCTGATACTCCAGAGGCCCTGGGAGAAGCGGAAGGCCTCGCGGAGAATAAAGGCGAAGCCCGTGGCCAAGGACGAGCACTCGATCATCTACAGGAACGTCGACCCGATCGGGTCGATGCACAGCCTCATGGTCAGGCAAAACATCGACACGCTCGAGGCGATGCTCAAGTGGGTCGCGGGCGTACACGGGAACAGGAGGTGCCTCGGCACCAGGCAGATACTCGCCGAGGAGGACGAACTTCAACCGAACGGCAGAATCTTCAAGAAGGTACGGACCTCGGCAGCCCCGATAACCCGCTATTTCTTCCTTTCCTCTTAACGCTGAATAAGAAAAAACAAAAACAAAAACAAAAACAAAAAACAAACAAAAAAAAACGATCTCTGCGCAGTATAAAATGGGCGAGTACGAGTGGAAGAGCTTCGTCGAGGTGGAGAGTTTAGCCGGGGCTTTTAGCCGGGGCATGAAGGATCTGAACCTGACGGTCCGTAAGAACGTGGTGATATTCGCGGAGACGAGGGAGGAGTGGATGATCGCGGCCCACGCGTGCTTCAAGCAAAATCTTACGATCGTAACGATCTACTCGACTCTCGGCGACGACGCCATCGCTCACGGGATCAACGAAACCGAAGTCGACACGGTCATAACCAGTCACGAACTCTTGCCGAAATTCAAGAGGCTCCTTCAGAAGGTACCTCGCGTTAAAAATATTATATACATGGAGGACCAGCTGAAGAAGCCGGATCTCAAGGGCTACAAGGATGGCGTACGGCTCTATCCCTTCCAACACGTGATCAAGGTCGGCGAGGTCTCGAGCGCCGAGTCCGTTTCGCCGAATAGCGAGGACACGGCCATAATAATGTACACCTCCGGCTCGACGGGCATACCCAAGGGCGTTCTACTCTCCCATAAGAACGTCATCGCCACCCTCAAGGCCTACTGCAACGCCGTCGTCATAAAGAGCGACGACGTATTCATGGGCTACCTGCCACTCGCTCACGTGTTCGAGCTCCTCTCCGAGAGCGTCTGCCTCCTGAACGGCGTGCCCATTGGCTACAGCTCGCCCCTTACGATGATCGACTCCAGCAGCAAGATCCAAAAGGGCTGCAAGGGCGACGCGAGCGTCCTTCACCCGACCTGCCTCACCTCCGTGCCCGTGAGTCGACTGCTCTCTCTCTCTCTCTCTCTCTCTCTCACACTCTGTCTCCCCGTGTATGTATCCCTTCATCCCTCTAACGCGAGACGTCGATCGGCAGCTCATCTTGGACCGGATATCCAAGGGCATCAACGAGAAGGTGAAGAGGTCCGGCCAGTTCAGGCAAGCCATCTTCAATTTCGCGTACGAGTACAAGCTTAAGTGGACGAAGCGCGGCTACGACACGCCCCTCTTCGACAAGCTGATATTCGGTGCGGCGAAGCAGGTCCTCGGCGGCCGGGTGAGGCTGATCCTTTCCGGCGGGGCGCCGCTCAGCCCCGAGACCCACATGCAGGTGAAGCTCTGCCTGTGCGTGACCGTGACCCAAGGCTACGGCTTGACCGAGACCTGCTCATGCGCCACCGTGATGGACCGTAAGTCAACAAAAAAAAACATTAAAGGGCTCGGGGGAGGGGAGGTAGGAGGGATAGCATAGATTTTATAAAATCCGAGACGTTGGGTAGTTGGTAGCAGTCATGGCTCGCTCGTCCCTTATTATTGTTGTTCCGTCTTGTCTGCCGTAACAGCTTACGACAGGAGTACGGGGAGAGTGGGCGCACCCACGACCGTCTGCGATATATATTTAGAAAACTGGGAGGAAGCCGGTTACAGGGTGACCGACGCTCCGAATCCTAGGGGCGAAATCGTCATCGGCGGCGACAACATATCGGCCGGGTACTACAAGCTCCCGGACAAGACGAGGGAAGACTTCTTCTTCAAGGACGGGAAGCAGTGGTTCAGAACGGGAGACATCGGCGAGGTTCATCCCGACGGAGCTATTAAGATCATCGGTAGGGAACGGGGCGAACAAACCCCTTGTATAAGCTACCATCGCTCTTCTTCTTCTTGTTGTTGTTGTTGTTGTTGTTGTTGCTGTTGCTACTGCTACTGCTACTGCTACTGCTGCTACTGCTTATTAACGCTTGTGCTTCTCTATCTATGTGAATTATATGTCGACAGACAGGAAAAAGGACTTGGTGAAGCTCCAGTTCGGGGAGTACGTTTCGCTGGGCAAAGTCGAGTCCGAGTTGAAAACATGCCCGTTGGTCGACAACATCTGCGTATACGGCGACGCCAATAAGAATTATACGGTAGCTCTAGTCGTGCCGAATCGCCATTACCTCGAGGAGACGGCCTCGAATTACGGGATCACGTTCACGTCCTTTGAGGAGCTCTGCGCCAGCCCGACATTGGAGAAGGCCGTCTTGGAAGCGCTAGTCGATCATTCAAAAAAATGTAAAGCCCCTATCGATCATTATTTATTCTTGATTCAGAAGCGTGCTTCTGCTAATTAAACGTGCTTGTCCTTGGTAACAGGTAATCTACAGAAGTTCGAGATACCGGGCGCTGTGAAATTAGTTCCGGAAGCGTGGTCCCCGGACATGGGCCTTGTCACCGCTGCATTTAAGCTCAAGAGGAAAGCGGTCCAGGAGCGTTACAAACACGAAATAAGCCGCATGTACGCCTCGTGATGGCTGTTGGACAGCAGTAAGCCAGTGGTGGTGAATAATAATGCTTCGTCGGGGGTTCCCGTCGAGGGATGTAATGTAATCTTTGAAAAAGCAACACAACAACAACAACAACAACAGCAGCAACAACAACAATAACGATAATAACCGATAATAACGACAATGATAATGGCCGCGTTTACGTGCACGTGACGAAAGCTAGTCTTGACATTCACGCACAAAAATAGAGAAAATAATAATAAAAAAATAAAAAAAAAGAAAAGAAAAGAAAGAAGGAAAGCCTTTCGCGATGCAATGCAGCTTTGCAACGTGATTCGTGAAGCGGTGGCTGCGACGGTCAGGAGGAACTAACTGTCTTGCGCAGATGCCTCGAGGCGAGGGGCCGATCATATTGTTAAAAAGTATTCAGCTCAGATAAGATAAAAACGTACATTTTTTTACGCCAAATAAATTTAAATGAATGGGGGCAACTACTTTTCTTATGCCATGTCCGAGGACACGACGGGGTATAATAGTTATCTTAATTGGAACCATTATTAGATGTAACAACGTGAATGATTATTGTATAACCGAGTGCAGATTACAGACTACTTAATTTGTATTAAAAGTAAATACATGTACTAGACTAGCTATTGCATATTATATGTATTATAAACAAATGTAATTTGATATAATTTATGAATTTTAGTTTCCTTTCTTCTTCTCTCTCTCTCTCTCTCTCTCTCTCTCTCGTCTCTCACTCTGTTTTTTTTTTTTCAAACTAAAAATGCTCATAAATATAATTTTTAACTTAATATTTATATTTTGGAATTTATAAATTTATCGTAATCCTATGGAATAATAATAATAAATGCAATGATGTCGATATAATGAACAAAAATTATCTTGTTAATAAAAGATATGTATGTAATGTATAACCAAATACGAACAAATGTTTTCATTGTTACAACATTATGTATAGAATAAAATGACTGTGTCATTTTAGTTTTGCAAATTTTAAATAATTTACACCGTAACAGTTAAGCAAAGGTCGCGCACACATATACATGTATATTATATTAAGAAAATTCTCTTACGAGGTATGACTGTGTAGCTATAAATTATATATTGCTTTAATTTTAGAAAAACGTTGAATTTTTTAATTATAACTAAATATTTTGAATATAATGTTACAGATTTATAAAATGGCCTATAATTGTAAACTGCAATGGTCGTTTATGTCAAATGCCTGAAAATAAACTTTGTGAAAAAAAATTCTGTTCTGCATAGCTTTTATATCGCGTTATATTTATTATTAATTTGATAAATAATATATTCTTACCCTATCAATGTCTCTTGGTCTACTTATTTAATTTTTCTGTCCATATTCAATTACAAGTTTTCTACTTGACTGCTTTTGAGCTTTATTTCATTTTTTCCTTTTGTTATATATATTTTTTTTTTTTTTTTTTTTTTTTTTTTTTTTATTTACTAAACTTAAGGATGATTTAAACCGTTAAATTTTTACGTGAACTGATAGGTAACAAGGATTCATAATGTTGCTTTGACGGTATCGTTGTTTCCATATTGGACAGGATTTTGAAAAATCATTGTAAAAGATTAAATTACTCCACAATGTAAATAAAAAGTAACAGCGTTTAATGTTTGGATAATAAGAGAAATCATTGAATTTAGTTTAACAATGAGTCTGTGACCGGGAAATACTGTATTAAAAATTTGCAGACTGCTAATAAATGTAGCAAAGTAAGGTTCTAACATTCAAGCTTGATATCGTATTTATTTGAATTTGAATTTAAAATTTTTGTACATGAATATTAATAGTAATCTACATAATAATCTGAAAACTTTTAACGTATCGGGAGCCATTCTACAAATGTATCATTGTATGTTTTTCGCCCTGAAATAGGAAAAAAAAAAAAAAAGTTAAAAACTCCATTTGACGCAAGTTTAATATTTTCAGAATAATAATATGAATAGAAATGTTTATTACGAGGGGTTGGAAACTTGTCCGGATGCGCTATTATGTACTGTCGCAGTGCTTCGTCCCTAAAGGCTTCATTATTATATTTAATGTATTTTGTTGTTTTTGCTAGCACTTGTCCAGCTATAATCCCAAGTGCCACATTACGTATACCTTGAATGATAATTAATTAAATGTCAATTAATTAATAATATAAATTCGCCAATTGATAATTGTAATCGAAAGTAAATAATGGAAGAGATTGTGATTGTTATTAAAGTAGAGAAGTCATTAGGTTTTATCTTGGACGATAAAAGCTACAGTGGCATATAAAAAAAAATAATAAACCCTTTAGTTTTGAAATTTCTTAACCTATAAAAAGATCGATCGAACAAACACAATCCAAGTCACATTAGTAATAAAGTTTTTTTTATAAATTTTTTTTATAAATAGAGGGAGGGAGGTATTTTATTCCGAGTCGTGCTTAGTAATAATAATACATGGTAATTAAAAGAAAAGCATTATCGTTCGGTTTAAGAAAACGACGTTAAGATGGCCTCCCCTTCACTCAATACCTCCAATGACTTATTGCATAACGAGGCTCTTTCAATTACCCCTAAGATTACGTATCATTTATGGAAAATATCGCGGAGGCTGGATAGAGGCGCAATCCTCTTACCTCGATGTAGTAATAATAACAATAATAATAATAATAAATCGTATAAATGTCGTACGATCGTGAACGAAAGGCGTACTTACGTACGAATGGGGTTCTGTAACTATAGGCTGCATCGATAAAGGCTGGAATAACAAATAGAGCTGTACCACCCAATTCCGGCCAATATTTCGATATTAAATTCTGTTTGTATTTGGGATCGTATGTCAACAAGTCCAATGCCCATTGCACATCGCAATTCGCATCGGCACCCTCGTCCGTGGCCATCTTAACTCTGTCGGCGACCAAGTGCTGCCCCTGCTCCTACTTTTTTAACGCTGCTTCGTAGTCTAGCGATACTAAGGTAAACACAGCCGAAGGCAATGTGAATGACAATGGGGGGAGGGCAAGGACGAGGGCGAGCCTCGCTCCTCTTGGTGGTGGCTTTTTCAATATCCGCAAAAATAAATACGCACGCGCTGTCCATATTATACCTCTTTCTTCCTTTTCTCATTTCTTTTTTTTTTTGTTTTTATTAAACGATCGAAATATCTTTCAATCCTCGTTCGTTTCCACCACCCCCACCCCCACAACCCCTTGCGACATTCAATAGCATTTATTTTTTAATCGTTACCAGACTGCGGGTGCAAGTAATATTTATTCAGCCGCAAGGACTTTAAAATGAACAACAATAGCATCCCAACCCCAATCGCAAGTTTAATAAATAATAAATCATCTTTATTCTTATTTCTGTTCTTATAAAATATAAAAATTGTAATAAGTTCATTTATACATAATAAAATTACATTCAATTACAATTAACTATGCTCTTACTCTATTAATGATGAATACTAAGTGCGTCGCTTTGAACTTCGTGGCTCAATTGCGTTTGTAAGTTTGACAATTTATTTTTTAAAGCAGCGATGCCCATCATTACGATGTTTTCCGGCTTCAAAGCCCCGCTGCTCTCCACGTTGAAGAAATACTTATTTGGCTTTGCTTCCCAATTGAAAGGAGCTTCGTCTGAAATAAATGCGCTTTGCAGTCTATTGAAAAAAATCCCTTCCGACCACTTACTCCTATACTTACATTGATCCTCCTCTAGCTCAGAATACTCTGACTTTGGCCATTCGTCCGGTTTGGGGAACAACGTGTGACGCATGGAATTGTCTGGATCGTATTCAAAACTAACTCCGGCTGTAGGATTCCACTTTGCGTGCTCCTTGCCAAAGCCTTTCTTAGCGTACGCCCTAAGCTTCAGCTCTTGGCCTTTACGTAATTTGACAATTAAAATCTCTAAAATTAAATCAATGGATATCAGTTCCCCAACACTTTGGCCCTTAATGGGCAAAAGTAAATGTACTCGAGCTTGCTTGACAAACCATCGGTTTCCCCGTAATCGTTTGCATCGTCTTCGCGATGCCTAGACGTTACAGGAACCACTCTGTGCTCGCTGGACTTTAAATCGGCTGTGGTAACGTGCCTCGTCTTCTCATCCGAACATTTAACGTCCAAGGTGAATTCGACGCAGCACTCTGGACAAAAATCCATGCACTGGCAATCTCTTGTGTACTGTATCCTGTCAACAACCTGTATCCAAGCGGGTTCAATCGAAGGCTCAAAGGATGCATAAAGAAGGAATTGTATCGTAACTTAATAATTAGGTAAGGTAAGGTAAGGTAAGGTAATGGTCACGTACGTCGTCGCTTATCAATGGAATCATTCCAATCCGGTGAGCTAGGAACTCGTCGCTAAGCACCGTCGAATTCGCCTCTATTTGCACCCAATCGATGGCCATTGTTGGCGTTTCGGCAATAAAAACTCGCCTCATACTATTAGCAACACTATTGACAAAATATACATCAATAATCAAGAATATGAAATACCAGAGGCGGACTTGCGACATGAGATGTAAAACGTAAGATAGAAGCCGGGGAATACGTATATATTACTTGCCTGAGCTCCGTGTCCTCGACCTGGAATTTAATGTTTTCCTCGGTAAGCTCGGAAATGTGGACCGTAGGTTGATTAGCGTACGGCATTCTCCCGTCGGCAGTTCAACGAAAAGCTGTAGAGGTTTAGATTGTGATTTAGACTTTTGGACATGTAAACATCAAGAAGGTCGGCGCGAACCTAACCAACGAAACGAAAATAACTGCCCACGATCGTTGTTGGTGGCGGCGGGGAGGTGGAGGTGGAGGTGGAGGAGCGCGGCGACCCCGTGGCGCCACCTGCCCAACAATCCCGGAAGCTCAGTGGCGCGCACGGGGAATTATTTACGAAACGCAATCGAAGCTTTGAGGAACGGGGGGGTTTTTTTTTTTTTTTTTTTTTTTTTTTTTTTATTAAATTCGTAGTGGTAACTTAGCCGGAAGTAATTCCAGTTCGACTTATCAACGAAGTCTCTCACTTCTCTTATCTCCGACCTCGTGAGGGAGCGAGTAATTGGGGTTGCAGCATCCGAGCGCTGTACCGCAAGTACTCTGCAAGTAGTACCGAACACGGAGGCGGGCTTTTTCGTGTAAAAGTAATAGAGCAAGCGAATCGGCAGACGTTTCAAGCAGATCAATAAAGCAGACCCGTGGCGAACTTTTTATTCGCGCCGGGAGAGGAAAGAATTATAGACGAGCCAAGGTATTCCAATCGGATGATCTAATATCCGGCACGACGTTATATAACCGAATGCATTGTTCCCATTGTTAAGCTTCTGATAAGAATACTCGTGCATATTGCAACGAGGTAACAACAATTGAGCCTGCCTACTTTCTATTTTTTGCAACAAAGGCAACAAAGCCGTAAGACCGAGACTTGAGACGAGCCCTTATGCATACGGAGATGCGCCTCGTAAATTTAAGAATAAAACAAAAACAAAAACAAAAACAAAAACAGACGAAAAACGGTCGAGCGACAAGGAAGGAGAGCCAATCGATCAAGTCGATCAAGAGGGCGAAGAATCGAGAGAAAATTGCCGGTGTTGGGACGATGCGGCTTTTCCAGCATTCGGAAGCATTCCAAAACAGATAAAGAAAAAAGACAGATAATAATATTCGTTTAACTGCATGGAATCGTTGATTGTTAAGGAAATCGAGAATGTATATAATACTTTATTTATCGTACTGGTACGTTTTAATAAAAAGCTCGTCTTTTGTTAAGCCTTTCCGGCTTCATTTAAAAGTAATAATAATAATAAAAAAAAAAAAAAAGAAGAAGCTTCTAGAATTTAGGAGCCGATCGATCCTTTCCCTAATTTAAATCACATAAACTCTGGCGGTTGCTCTTATTGCCTTTCCGGTTGTCGCGCAACGCCACCCGCAGATTCATCATCTCCATCCACGAACTTTGGCATTAATTTGAATTTATCGGCCCCGCTGCCTAAATCAATCGTTGCATCCACAGTGCGTACTAATAATAAACATAATAAATCCTACTGAGAAATTCTTAATGTGATGATTTATGTTACGACGAGTTATTATTTATCGCCGCGCTTCTTGCTCCGTCGCGCTCTCAGCCAGTCACTTACTTCACTCGGCTTCGTTTGAATCTTATTAGCATCGCTACTGCGGTGGAGGAGGTGGAGGGGGAGGAGGAGACGTACGAACCATCCATCAGATTCGTGTATTTGCAAAGTTTTCTCTTTACTTCGGTATGCCGCTATCGACCGGAGATCCTTTTTCTTTCTAATTACGAGTACGCGCGACTCGCGTACTTGATAAATATACGATCCAAGGGATCCGAAATAATTAAATTACCTACCGGAGCCGTAAAGACGTGTAATACTTTCTTCCTTCGTCGTCCTCGAGCGCATTATTAGTTCGTTAAATTTCTTCTTCTTCTTTTTTTTTTTTCTTTCTTTCTTTTTTATATGTCTATTTCTAAATTGTAATACCAGGCCAGCTCATAATTATAATCCAAAGACTTATATAGGAAAACTTTTTGCCAGACTCGCAGCTCGATCCTAGTCTTTACAGCTACAACGCTATGACTATGCCTATAAAAGACTGTATCACAAGTACAGTTTATAAATACAGAAAATTCCACGTTTCGTTAGTTTCGAGCGTTCCACTTTCGATTAAATAAATATTATTAAAGGTAACGTCCCGCGTGCACGATTCCAGCTCCAATATTTATAATATTTTCGCGTATTGGGCGTCGTTAATCCAAGGAATTCTTGAAATATATCCTCAATACATTCTATATTGAAAAAAAAAAGAAAGAAAGAAAAACAACAGCCTCTGAACGTTAATAAAAGAAGTGCATAGCATTAATAATAAGATACTCCGAGTAATTTAAAACTTAAACGTGATGAGTAATATTCGCTCTTTTTTTTTCTTTTTATCTCTCAGAATTGCACTTGTAATATTATTTTAACGATTTATAAGTATAGTATTGCCCTTAAAATATAAATATAAAGTCGAATACGAGATCTTTAGGTTGAGGGGAACGAACATAAGCAATCGATATTATCGATAATGTGCCTCTAGCAGTACAGAAGGAAAGGCTTATATATATATATATATATAAATAAATGCGCATTGCATTAGTACGAATTGATTTCCAATATTTCTTGACATTCAATGAATAATTCAATGAATAAACGATAGAGAAAAGAAAGAAAACCAAGAAACTATTTCAATACAAATGATAAAAAAAGTAATCTGCCCGAGTTTCGCTGACGTGTAATGAGGTAATGTAATTGAATAAATAACATTATGTATGCCGCGTTCGTCGGTCAATCTTACAATATTGTTTATAAAAGCATTCGTATCGGTTATGGCCGTATAGGTAGAAGGAAGACAATTAATCGCCACCGATACTTTCGTGCGCTTATTTATAATAACATCTCGTCAGGGTGCTCGAATAACGCAACGGTGAGGTAAGGTATCCGAGGGGGATGGCCGACCCTCGAAGCATCAGCTTGAACAATGAACGTAAGCGGCTTATCCAAGATCGCGGCATGAGTACCAATGGACTGCGGATGATATAAGCCTTTACTCGGCTTTGCGCAACGGGTCCGAGTCTTTACGCGACCGAGACAGAGTCTCTGCGTCTATAGGTGCATGCGAGCGAGCGAGAGCGAGAGAGAGAGAGAGAGAGAGAGGGAGTCGGTGGTCCGAGCTTATAAGGGGCTGCAGCAGAGAGGAGTTTCGTCTCGGCAGCCTCTCTCTCTCTCTCTCTCTCATCTCTCTCCCCCGCTGGTTCCCCTGCTTATAGGTGGGTCGGCGATCTACGCCGGGGAGGGGGAAGCAAATGTCAATTGCGCGTAATGGTCTGGGAGCGGTAGTAGGAGCTCGGTCTAGAGCGAGTCGCACATGCGCCCTGAGCTCGCGGGGGAGCCGCGTCCGCGAGGACTCCTGGCCGAGGCTCCGAGAGCTCGGCCTCGGCTACGGGAGCTGCGCTATGACGGCCGCTCGGAGAGGACGTAGCTGAGGATAGGAGCTTCTCAGCCCCCCCCCTCCGCCCCCAGGCGATGCTCGCCCGCTAAGGAGGATGTCAGCAGGATGAGCGCCACAAAGCGATTAATCAATAACTCCGCGGTCTTTCGGCCGCGAACCAGAGCCGAGGATGACGCGGAACTCGTCGCTGAGCTTATCCTCACCGCGAGGAGGACGGGCAAGCTCTGCCTCTCCTCGAGAGCTCTATCCTCAGGTGAGCGCTCTTCCCATTACATCCTCACCCTCTCGCGCACTATTCTCTCTCTCTCTCTCATGCTCTCTCTCTCATGCTCTCTCTCTCTCTCTCTCTCTCTCTCTCTCTCTTATCTGCTTGTCTGGCTGATCAATGGCGGGTCGCGGGGGGACGCCGCTCCGAGAGCCACCTTTGCTCACTCAAACTTCAAGTTCACGTGCTTGTAATAAGTGTGCTTTTTTTTAACGTCCTTGAAAGCTCGGCTCTCTACGCAATATCACCGGGATAATTGCACCAATTTTACTCGTTAACGAGTTCCCTTATGCAATGTTTAACTTGCCTCGCCCGCCCACTTCCTTATTAGCCGATCCTTCCATTAGATCCACTGTAATCACCTATCTGACACCTCCCCTCCCTCCCATCCCTCCAGCATCGCCGACGTAGCTCCATTGAACCGCAATCGCAAGGCTCGTTTTTCTACGATCTTTCCTCGATTGTTATGCCCCCTGCCCTATTGCTCTTCGTAACGTAGTTATCGATCTCGCTTTATCGGCTAATTCAACGGCACGCGAGCCGTCGCGCCACAAACATTTTTATTACAATATTTTAAAGCTCCGACGTGCGCGCCGATTTATTCTCTTCCCCTCGCCGTTTCTTCTCCTCTTATTCTTACACCCAAAAGCTTTCCTATTATTACTATTACTATTATTATTGTTGTTATTGTTGTTATTGTTGTTATTATAGGCGCGCGCGCGCGAGGCTGTTTTTATTGGGGGCATTAAAAGTTGGCCTACTTGACGAAACTGTAAAAAACATTAATATGTCGAATGAATCCCATTGAAGTGATCGTAATAAATAATTCTTTTACCGCGACTGGTTATTGCTATTGTCGTTGTCGTTGTCGTTGTTGTCGTTAGTCGCTCAAGGCTAATTACATTACATTGCATGGGTATAAATTTACCTGCGCTCTATTTTTAATCATTATCATAGCCACTATGATTATTGATGTTAGTATTGTTATTATTAGCACTGGCGGTGTGGTGTGGTGTGGGTGGAGGAGGGAGGGGGATAGTTTATCGACAGGCGAGCTCGAGCGAGTTAAGGATATTATAATGTAATCGATTACGATTATGCAGACGCGCGCGCGCACACGGAGTTCCGGAATAGAAATATCAGGCTAAAAACGTTTTTAGAAAGCCATTAGCCGGATCGATAATGATTATTAGCGGAATAGGCGAGAGGAATTCGCGAAGCCGCGTTGGCTCGCCCGTGTTGTTGTTGTTGCGCTCGAGCGGAGTCGTAATCGTGTGAATTCCGTGGAGTCTTGTCTTGTGTCGAACGAGAGTAAGCAAACGCTGATCGAAAAAGGAAAAATTCGCGGCCCCGCCGAGCCAATGAAACGTAAATCTCGCCTTAAAGTTGGCAGCCTCTCGGGAAAAGCAGCCGCAAATTTCCATTAACGTAAGGCGAAACAAATAATCCAGATCCCATTGCACTTATTTGTAAAAGCCTTCGGCTCTTCTCTCTCTCTCTCTCTCACACACACTCTCTCTCTCACACACTCTCACACACTCTTCATTTTCACTCCACCATGCGCGGTAGCCCTTCTTCGCCTCCCCGCTTCGTCGGCGGCAATCTGTCAATTGTCCGATGCCTATTTCGCGATCGGCAAACGCGTCTTGCACGAACGAACGAACGACAACAAACTTACGTTAAAGTACAACTGGGTTAATGCGTTTGACGGCAGTCAGTCTATGAAAAGATGCTCCTTTTAAACTGAATGTAAAACGTCCCCCTTTTGCAGTACCGGACAGGATATGGACCGTAAATGAATTAACGGATGAGGAATTAAGGGATGTACAAGTCGACCTACGTAACTCTGACAATCAAGCCAAATGGTGGGAATTCGAAACGTTGAAGTCCCTGGATCTGAGCTCCAACAGCTTGACCAGATTGAGCCAAGACGTCAAGTACCTGGGCGACATTATTAATCTCGACGTAAGTGGCAATGATTTACACGATATCGCGATTCAATGGCTTAATCTAGCTATTGAGCTAGTACATAGCACATAGTACACGCGCTTTACTCCGTTAATCTCATGTCCATATATATATGTGCGCGTGATAAAATAATGATTTTACAGCTTCACGATAATTTGATCGAGTCATTGCCCGATGAAATCGGCCGCTTGCCGAGGCTAAGGAAACTGAACTTATCGACCAACAGATTGCACTCCCTGCCAGCCAAGTTCTTCGATCTCGCGGAGTTGCGCTGTCTCGATTTAAAGAACAACGCGATCCAAGCGCTGAGCGCCGACATGGGCAACCTGGTCATGCTCGAGTATTTGGTAAGGCCCGGTATTGTCCTATTGGCTCGTGCGAGGCCACGGCTCGAGGCCAGTCGCTCGGCCGATCTAGATCGCCGGAGCCGAGCAATGACGACGACTTTTAACGATCTTTCAGAACTTGTCGTCCAACAATTTGACGAGTCTGCCCACCGGCCTCGGATACCTGGTCCGCCTAGTCGCCCTCGAGCTTAATCACAATAAATTAAAAGAACTGCCGCCGGATGTGGCGAGCATGAGAGGTTCGTCTGCCCTTTGTCTCGAAGGCCACTCGACTCCATAAGCCGATATTAATAACGATCAATGACTATTAATAACGATAACTGTGACGTTTTTCAAGTGTAATCGAACGATTGAATTGTCGTCGGCAGCCCTGAAGAAGCTGGACGTGAGCAACAACTGCTTGGAGGTGGTCCATCCGCTGGGTGAGCTGCGGAAAATCGAGAGGCTCGACTTACGGATGAACAACTTGACGAGCTTCCCGGATCTCGTGGGCTGCACCTCCTTGCGGGAGATCCAGCTGTCGCACAACGCCATCGCCGAGCTCGACGTTAACAGCCTCGAGAGCCTCGGCCAATTGAGAGTCCTGAACCTCAGCAACAACGAAATCCAAGCCATTCCCGAGGAAATCATTCTTCTGATAAACGTCGAGCAGCTCGACCTGTCCTACAACAACATATCCGCGTGAGTACCTACGCTAGCTAATCCCTTGTAGTGGTTAGTGGTGGTAGTGGTCGTGGTGGTGGTGGTGGTGGTGGTGGTGGTGGTGGTGGTGGTGGTGGTGGTGGTGGTGGTGGTGGTGGTGGTGGTGGTGGTGGTGGTGGTGGTGGTGGTGGTGGTGGTGGTGGTGGTGGTGGTGGTGGTGGTGGTTGTGGTGGTGGTGGTGGTGGTGGTGGTGGTGGTGGTGGTGGTGGTGGTGGTGGTGGTGGTGGTGGTGGTGGTGGTGGTGGTGGTGGTGGTGGTGGTGGTGGTGGTGGTGGTAATGGTGGACCTATCCTTATAGCCACGTTATTTTCAGGATCCCCGGCTGCGTGGGCGTGATGCCGAATCTTCAGAGCTTCCTCATCGACGGGAACAGCGTGAAAAACGTGCGTCGGGACATCGTCCAGTGCGGTACGCCCCGTATAATGAAGCACCTGCGCCAGACGATCAATCCGACCAATGCCGAGACGCTCAACTCGCCACTACGATCCGCCAGCCCACGCACTTACCCGGACAAGTCAGTCGAGTGTCAATGTTCTCGAATTATGCGATCGACGCGCGCACGATATGTCCTAGTCTCCCGGTCGAGCACTAGGAGTCCCCCCCACCCCCACCGCCCCCACCACTTCTGCAGCCGGCCTCGTTATTACCGCCACCGCCACCACCTCCACCACCACCACCACGACCACCACCTCTGCAGCCGGCCTCGTTATTATTTTCGTCGTCCTCGATAGCCGCGGTGCAAGGCCTCGGGAGAATCGGGATTTGGCAGACCTGGTGGCCGGTCCAAGGTCAGCCGGTGCTCTTAGCGGATGAGGCTCCCTCGTTCCAGTAAATATACGCAGCCTAGCCCCGGGCCCGAGCTATTAATAACGTCTCCCCGTCGAGTCACGCGGTTGAATTTCACGCCCCCGTTAGCCATCCCCGCTTTACGTTACTCGATTTACGTTTCGCGTAAAACCGTCGTCCTAATATAAGAGACGAGATAATACATAAGGGTCGCGTGCTCTTTTTTCTTTTTACAGATACGCGATGAGAAACGCAAAGCTCCTGAGTCTTGTCGGGCAGAACCTCACCGACGTGTCCGACGAAGTTTTCGATAATGCCAAAGAAGCCGAAGTGACCTGCGTAGACCTAAGTAGGAATAAATTGCAAGGCTTGAGCGAGAGGCTGTCGACGGTCGTGACGGCGACCGACCTCAAGCTGTCCTACAACCTCCTCGGGGAGCTGCCCGAGTGGCTCGGCCAAAAGCTCACCCGACTCCGATATCTCGACCTGAGTAAGAACCACTTGACGACGCTGCCCGACAGCCTCAGTTCCTTGAACTTCTTAATTGAAATTAACCTTTCGTTCAACAAGTACGTAAAGTGGTTGATTGCGGGGGGGAGGTTATTGGGAGGTTATTGGGAGGGGTATTGGGAGGGGTATTGGGGTTGGATAGAGGGGATGGGCCGAGCGATCAAAACCCATCCAATTACGCGACCGCGACACGATTACGAATACCCAACGATCGCCGTGTTTTCAGATTCGAGGAGCTGCCCGAATGTATATACGACATACCGAATTTGGAGATTTTAATTGCAAACGACAACAAAATGTCGCGCATAAACGTCTTAGCTCTGAGCAAACTCGAGAGGCTGGCCAATTTGGATCTGTCGAATAACAACATCGCGCATATCCCACCGGAGCTCGGAAACATGAAGACTTTGAGGTAAGGTACCGTTGTCTCGGCTACCCGACGAGGCCTCTCTCTCTCTCTCTCTCTCTCTCTCTCTCTCGCTCTCTCGCTCTCTATTGTTTTTTTACTACCGAGCCATCGCGCACATTCGACGCAATCGTTAATTACGTTAATTCGCTTGATAGAACTGCACCGCTCCCCCTGCCCCTTTCTCTCTCTCTCTCTCTCTCTCTCTCTCTCTGCTTTCATTACGATTCCTTTACAATTTTTCTATCTACAGAGATATCTCTTTATGCCTTTTTTTTGTTTTTCATAGTCCCACCCTGAGTATAAAACTTGCATAAGCTTACCGTGAAATTACAAAAGAAACACTCGCTTTTGTATTAACTGACATTGTGTGTAAACGTAGCCCGGAAACGGAAATATTGTAATACAGGTAAGACATTCGTGTTTTGAATCCGTAGAGAAGAGGGACTAAATACATTGTTTATTTATTTATTTATTTTTTTTTTTTTTTTTTAAATCCGACCTTCCTTGGTCTCAACGATTGAGCGTTTATTTATTTAGCTTGTCCGCGACGTGCCCAATTACCGAGATTACCGAGATGACGCGTACAAATACAAATTACCTTTACATTTATAGTCAATAATAACATTGTTATTCTTTGCTTTCGAAAATCACTCTCATTCATAATAATTCATAAAAACGTTGGATTTCATTGACAAACTCGTTATTTAAACACAATTTCTGTGACAAGTTTTGTAATGCAACGTATACGTGAAGTGTTATTATAAAATGTTTTCAGAATGTTGTCGTTGAATGGAAATTGCTTTAAGCAACCAAGACAAGCCACCTTGACGAAGGGGACCGAAGAGATTTTGGCTTACCTTCGCAATCGAATACCTGCGCAAGTGTAACAAAACAGACTTTATCTTCTTCGTTGCGAACGCAGAAGTACATATACATATACATATACATATTTTTCACCTCCTAGCAGAATTACCAATTGTTGTTAGATTAGGATTTGTTTTTTATGTGCATTAAATCATCCTACGGATTATTTCGATAAGCTCACTACGAACAATTCATTCTGTAATTTATTATTATTTTATTATTCACTGCAAAGTGTCTGTGAATACTTTTTTTTTTTTTTTTTTTACCAAAGGGCCAAATTTGTCACAGGGCAACTGTCAACTAAGAAGGCCCGTTTTAATTTTTATATTTAAAACTCATGCGTATAATAATTATATTAAATAACGAGTGCGTTTCATTCCGCGAACGTCTGTAGAATTTGTAAATTATATATTATCTGCGAATAATTCATTTGTCGCCGTAAATAATAAGCTTACACATACGTATATTAATTTGTAGATTCTTGTACAATTGTAAGAGAGAAACGGGGGGGGGGAGAAAAAAAAAAAAAAAAATTAAAATATTTGGGCTACCTACCCACACGAAGGACTAAAAAAAACTATGATTTATGTAATGAGCATTATATAAAAAGGAAAACCAATTGAACCAACGCTGCGTTTGTATTGCTATTGTTTCTTCGAGCTCTTGATATTGGAATCTTTAGGAAAAACGAAGGCGAAAAAACAATAATAAAAGATATTGTAGATAAAAAATAAAAATATTAAATTTATTACTTGATTAATTAAAAAGAAAAAAAAAAAAAAAAAAAAAAAAGAAGAAGAAGAATACGGAAAAATTGTCTATGTACAGAATTAGTCCCAGTATTTAATTTTGCCATCCCAACCGGCAGTTGCGAGTCGCGAAGGCTCGTGAGGATGCCACAAAGTCGAAATGCAGACGTTATCGTGTGCCTTCCACTTTTTGTAAAGTTTGGTAGTTTTCCAGTCCCAGACGTAGCATTTTCCATCGGCATCGCCCGATACGAGATAGCTGGAAACATTAATATCATTTATTGGTATTTATAATGATTTAACGCGGCCAGTTCCAACCAGATGGTGTTTGCAAGGGAATGCTATAGGTCGTATAGTACCTCATGTCGGGGGAAAAGTCCAGTCCACAGGCGTAGCCAGCGACCATGTGACCCGTAAATGTCTTCTTACGATTCATTTTAAATCGATTCAACGCTGAGAATATCACGATTTTATTATCCATGCTCTGGCAGGCGAGCCACTTTTGGTTAGGGGATGGGGTGACGGCTGGCATAGAATGCATCGTCGGATCCGCTATGTACTTCATGTCGACTGGTATATCCCTTAAGAATGTAAACAATATTAATTTAATACAGCTGTTTGGCATGCCCGAACGTTTGGTAAAGACCGTACCATTCCCAAACCCGTAAACTCTTGTCGTCCGACGTCGTAACGAACCTCCGATTCTCATCGACAAACGTAATGGTATTGACGGCGCCCAGATGTCTGTCGTATTCTTGAATTATTTCTCCGGACCTCGTGTCCCACTACGGCAAGGGAAATATTTTTTAAAAAATTATTTCAAATACTCCGTTTACTTTGCATATGTGTAGCGTTCACTCGCAATCTTACGCATATAATTTTCTTATCGCTCGTTCCAGCCACAAAGAGATGCTGCTTGTCAGGATCGGGATTAAATTTAGCGCAGTAAGGTACTTTGCGGCTTGTGAATCGGCTTATACACGCGCCGGTTTCGGTGTCCCACAATTTAACGTAGCGATCGTAGCCAGCGGACAAAAATCTCTTACCGTCGTTGTCGAAGCTTATATCCCTCACCGCTTGACGATGCCCGTAGTACGTTCTGACGCATCTTCTGTCCTTGTACACTTCCCACAACTGAAAAACGTAATTTTTCTTTTATTTTTCTAACATGAGCGTAGAATATTTCAAATTTAAGTACAATTTTATGGCCTCATATAAATAACGATACCTTAACTCTGCAGTCCATACTACAAGACAGCAATAAATGAGCTGTAAGGGGAAACCATCTGATTTGTGAAATTCCTTTCGTATGTCCCTCCCATGTATGAATTTGGGCTTTGGGAAGAAAGCATCTCTCTGGTGGCGACTCTGACCTTAAATTAACTCCGACATCTTGTGGGGCATGAAGGAAGGACCTTCCTTGGTAATCAACGCTATCTTTAACTGCGAGACAAAATAATCTTATAAATATCCCTAAAATTCAATTGACTAAGACTTTCAATAATCAATAATATATAACGCACTATGTAAAACGGTTTTTTCTTCGAGTGGTTTCTCGTCAATTTGTTTTCCTCTCTTATTTCTCTTAGCTAAAATCTCTTCAAGTTCCGCAGCTTCATCTTCAGTAGGTTTAATACTACGCCTTTCATCCACAAAGCCACCCCATGGTCCTAAGAATCCCGTTATATCAGTGGGATCATCGTTTCTGTTTCTTTTTCTTTTGTCAGCAGGTCGTATAGCTGTGTGCTCAAAAACAGTCTTTCCCCCACTCTCTTCAGCTGCTTCTATTGCTCCTATCAATATTTTTCCTTCTTCCGCACTCCCATCAACGGTCGGATCCAGGGCATAACCTTTAATCATAAATTGCGAATTTGTATTAAAATATACATTAAAACACAAGATTTGAAACATATATTGTGGCAATTATAATGTTACCATAGCTTGCAAAGGTTCTTCTTTGGTTTTCGAATTGAAATTCACTAATATGAGCTTTTTCAACATATCCAGCCAAAGTGTTCTTTTCAGCTTTTTGTTGTTGAGTTTTAAAAGGATTTTCAGGCCCTACTTCGGGTGCAAAAAGTTCATGAAATTTCGGATTAAAAACCAATTCTTTCGTTGTAGAATCTATATGCTGTATACATAATTCTGTGCCCTATTATTATTCGCGAAAAAACATATAAATGTTATATTAATATTAGAATCAGTGAACAATAGTAAAAAAAAACGACTTAGAGCAGAGTGACTTACGGATGCTACGACTTCTGGTGCAGAACAAACTTGTAAAGCTAAAGTGGAGGACAATTTGATAGGGGAAGGAACAGACAAATCTGCGGAAGTGCCGTTTTTTCTAATCTCTTTGCCATTAATGGTTACAGGTGTCGATTTTTCAACTTTTTCATCGTCGTCGCTATTATTATCGTCACTGCTGCCATAACCTCTTAATGCATCCATTTCCGTTACTTATTATGCCTCAAGCAATAACACATAATTTTTATTAACTTGTCAGCGAGTGAAACTTTTTATTTCAAAAAACTTTCCATCCTCTCAGCACTAACTATACGAAAACAGTTCTCTAAATACGGACCATTCGTTAATTTCTCATTTACACAAGCTCTGCAGGTCCCACAACAAATACATGAATCCAACGAAACTTTTTTCTTCACAAAGGCCTACAGTATTCGATGCGTAATCTGCTTTATCGACTGAAATCACCAAAAACTCCAGCTTACACGTAAAACATATAAAGATGATATAGTCCGAATTATTGGTTCACAATGATCAAGAATGTTTATGCATAAGCGTAGATCTGATACTGAACAAAAAATTGAACTCGTCTCGGTTTTATAAAGAAAAGCTTTGATAAAAATTAAAAATCGTAGAGTAGTTTGTAAAAAACATATAGACATGTATTCATTTAAAATAACTAGTCTTTTGAGTGCAATTATAGTATTAGTGTTAATTTATTGTTGCGAGGGAAAAAACAAGTATTCCGAGGAAGCGAATAAGCCAAAAATCAAAACTGAATTCTCACAATCCAAGGACATAAAGGCCCTGAGAGAGCTTGACAAGCCCTATCGAATGCACAAATTAAATTTGGTTTGGATTAAGGCTAAGCATGTATGTACTGTACTGTTTGTACTCTTAACTGTAAAGGTGTCATATTCAATGGGTAAATTAATGGTATATGTTTTTTTTTTAATTTTTTTTTTTTTTTTTTTTTTTTTTACAGAGATTAACCGACATCAAGTTGCAATCTCTATTTAGTGATTTAAAAATCCAAGATAAAGAGGAAATAGCATTTAAGCACCTGAAATCTGATGGCAAAGACGAAAGCGGATTGGAAGAAGCTAGACTGCGGAAGAAGCTTATAGGTAATGTTCCATTCAATGTAATGGATTCGGTTATTTCATTTCTGTTTATAACTTATTAGGTATTATGAGCACGTATGGTTTGCTCGAACACTTTGAAGATGTTAGCGATACTGACCTGAAAAAGAAGTATAAGCCATTTAAAGATAATTCGAACTATATAGCAAAAGACGTTTTCAAAGATAAGAGATTAAATAGCTTGTGGGCTAAGGCAGAAAGAGGAGGATTTAATCGTAAGTATAAATTTTAATTACTGACATCTTTGTTAGAATTAAAATACAATTGTGTTGCAGACGAAGAATTGGAAGCTTTAAAAGAGGAATTTAGCCACCATCAAGACAAAATAGATGAGTACATGAGTTTGTTGACAGAAATTGAAGCGGGAGATCAAGACAAGCATAAAAGTAAGTTTATTTCAAATATAAATATATATTTAAGGTGATATATATTCGGTTCTAATGCACGTACATGATCCTGCGGCATGTTAAAAATAGATAGTCTTCATCATAAGCCGGAAAGAACAAATTTTGTAATAGACGAGGAAGAAGTGAGCAATGACATTCCTGGGAAGAAACAGGACTACTTGGCTAAGGCAAATTTACTTAGGCACGTATAATAACAATAAGTCGTTATTTCTTAATTTAAGATGTGTGTGTAATTATTATATTAATTACGAACGCGTGTCTCTTTAGAGACAAGCACTTGGAAGTTAGAAGTGGATACGATCACTTGGAGGGCATAACAGCTAAGGGACCAAAGCACAAGGAATTTGTAGATCCTAAGGTACAGGACCTGTGGAGAATAGCAGTTGAAGCGAAGTTTACGCAAGCGGAATTGGCATCCTTAAAGGTAGTTCTTTAAAAAAAAAAAAAAAAGCATCGACGCGTTAAACGACACGTAATTATTTATTAAATATATTATTTTGTAAGGAGGAGCTGCTGCATTACGAAACGAGGCTGATGAAGCTCCGACATCTTCATACGGAAGCGGCATTAGAGGCAGCCAGAAAAGGAAAGGATTACCAACCGAATAAAACGAGCGACGCTCACATTATGCAACACACGAGGAATGTTGAAAAATTGCACCGAGACATCGAGGCAAAAATTATGCAAAAGCACGTAGAATTATAAAAGACGGAATTCGAATGAATATTTTTTTATTCGAAATTTTACACATCCGAATCGTTTCAAAAAAAACTGTTTTGTACTTTAATAATAAAATAAACAATGGAATGTAAATTTTTAGAATAATAAAAAAACATGTCTGGAGAAGCTCCTTCGTCTCTCTCTCTCTCTTTTTTTTTTTTTTCACAAACTGCGCATCGTACTTGGTCGGAGATTTGATAAAAGAGCCGAGCTTTTACAATCGCGAGGCGAGTATTTTGTGGAATTCATTAGGCTTGGAATTAATTACTCATTTTGAAATGAGCGTATCAGTGATTGAGCGGCGGCTCGACGTAACCCCAATAACCTTCCTCCGGTATTTGCCAATAATTTCTGCGATGTAAAGAAAGAAAAAAAAAAAACAAAATTATTATTATTATAGTCCAACGAAAGAACGCAACGTTTACTGAGGAATACGTTAAAAAAAAAAGAAAAAAAAAGAAAGAAAGAAAGAAAAAAGAAAAGAAAGAAAAAACGTAACGATCGATCACACGGATCGAATGGGGCGAATTGTTCGTCTTTAATAATAATTAGGATCGTTGCTTGTACGGCCTCACCGCTCGTCATCTCATTATTTGACTTAAGGACTTGGGATTCATAAAGAGTCGCGTCGACATTACCTTGGTAACGCGGTTTGTTGAAATCAAGCTTGGGCTTCGATCTATTAGTTGTTGGGAATTTTTTCGGTAAGCGTTTCGACAATAAGATTCCAAAAATGGCGACGTCGGAGAGGATGATCCCAACAATGGATACTTTAGTGAAATACGACAATCCGATGCTGATCACGACTCGCGTGGAGAAGGCATTTATACATCATTTATTTATTTATTTATTTTATCCCTCCTTTTCCCATATACATTTATAAATATACATTTATAAATATATGCATGTGGGGGGTGTGCGGTCGTTTGCCGTAAGTAGGGAAAGGAGGCGAGCAAGCCGGTGAGTTCGGCGTGCAAAGTGCAGGCGAGCGCGGCTACGGATCCCCGGAAGGAGGCGACCGAGCTCCTCAACGGCATCCTACCCCCAAGGGAGTGGGAGGAAAACGGTCAAATCTGGAGGCAGCAGGTTTTTCATTAGTTGACGTAAGAATAACTCGTGACCCTCTGAATTTTTTAAGTATGCTCGTTTTAGATATCGAGCACGCCGGCTACGCGGATCGACGTCATCAATCTCCAGGAGCAGCTGGACATGAAGCTCCAGCAAAGGCAGGCCAGGGAGACGGGCATTTGCCCAGTGAGACGGGAACTCTATACACAATGCTTCGGTAAAACATTACCAAGAATTAATATAACGAGCGGGAGATTTTTAACGCGGCTCGACATCATTCGTGACCCGTAGATGAAATAATACGGCACGTGTCGATCAACTGCTCGGAGCGCGGACTCCTCCTGCTCAGAATCCGGGACGAGATTCAAATGACCCTCGCCGCATACCAAACCCTCTATCAAAGTAGCACGGCTTACGGTATGCGCAAGGCCTTGCAGGTTCGTATACCGACCCGAGTGTTTTTTTATTGGTCGACGGGGGGTTATTGGGGTTATTGGGGTCGGCTCGAGTCGGCTCAATTAACGAGTCCTCGTGAAATTTGATCGGCCGCGACCCGCGACCTGGGTCTCTCGTTGAGCGGCCGACTCGAGCCGACCTCCCCCGTCGACACCGAGAGAGCTGCTTTGCCTCCTCAACTGACCCCCCCGCCCCCGTCCGTCCGTATCCGATGACCCGCAGGCCGAGCAGGGCAAGGAGGACCTGATCCGCGCGGCCGAGGAGCTACGCGTTCAGAAGAACGACCTCGAGCGCATGCTGAGCGAGCTTAAGCAGAAGTACGAGCAGAACGAGCGGAGGAACGCGGAGATACAAGACGCCGAGAACAAGAGGCACAACGAGGAGATGCAGTTTTTGAAAAAGACCAATCAGCAATTGAAGGTAAAACGATACCCTGGTCTTGCCGACCTTGAACCATCCTCGCCCCGGACTCGCGAGATCATTATCTCGGATCGTTCTTTTTTCCAGACTCAGCTCGAGGGTATAATCGCTCCGAAGAAGTAATCCTCCTCCTCCTCTCCGCCCCGCCCCGCCCCCGCCCCCCCTCGCAAGTGCGCTCGAACCAAGGGTGGGAAGGAAGGGGAACGAGGCCATCATTAACTTTTTAATAAATAAATAAATGTACGTGTTTTATCAGCATAAGATTTTTCTTGTTTTTTTTTTTCTTTTCTTTTTTTTTCTTATTTTTCTTTTTTTTTTCTTTTCACCTTACAAATACACATGTGTAGGATTACAAAAAGGTATAAATATTGCTTAGTAAAGAATACAGCTGTTTTTTTTTATTTTTATTTTTTGTAATAAATATATGCTTTGCTATCTAAAACGGTTAAAGGCTTGTAATTTAACAAGGGAATTCTCGCATCTCGCCGCTCTTGGTATCAGTCGCGCACATCTCGAGACTGTCATGTTCATCGAAATTTCAAATAAAGTCGAGAATTTTATCAAATCATTTGTGATTGCTTCCGTTCTCTCTCTCTCTCTCTCTCATGCTCTCTCTCCCTCCCCCTCCCCTTTACTACATTATCATATTACCATCGTCACTGTTCTTCTTACTACATTATTCTTATTCTTATTTTCATTACTTTTTATTGTATATATATATATATATATATATATATATTTCATTTTCATTATTTCGTTGAAGCTTCGTATGCTATTTCTCGCCTCGAGCACATGAAGGAGACGCGCGTTTCATTTAGTTGATCTAGGAAAACGGTAAATCGCCGTCATTATAAAAGAATTCTCGATTGCTTTTTAATGGAAATTACAGCCGATAATTCGGCTTTTTATCTGCTTTCGATTCGAGCGATACTCTCTCTCTCTCTCTCTCTCTCTCTCTCTCTCTGATCCTTAGCATTACAGTGTATATTGCTCGTTGATCGAGAGGGTAAATTAAAAAAAAAAAAAACGACGAGCCGAAATGAATTACGTTACGTGATTTGCACCACAAACGACTCGCCTCGTTATTTTCTTCTCTCGTCAATGTTAATTTTAATACTTATACTTGTTTTACTTGTTTATTAACTCGTTAATTTGTATATTTTGTAATCGGCGCGGAAAAATTAAATATCTTTCATCTCGACGCCCGCAAGATCCCCACCCCCACCCCTCCCCCCACCTCCTAACGGCATCTGTTTTCATTTCATCGGACAAATTTTTTGCAGACAACCATCGCGTCTCTGCATTGCGTCTCGTCTTACGTTTTTTTTTTTTTTTTTTTTTTTTTTTTGTGTATTTTTTTTTTTTTTTTTTTTTTATTTTGTCTTGTATGAGTATGCGTAAAATAATACTTAAAGGATCGTTACGAACGTGCATTGACGTCGGATGTTTTGATGAGATTAACGTTTTCTGCGTCTACTGAATGACGTTAAAGGAGGGGGAAATAGTACGAAGAAACTCTACTTGACGTTACAAATAAAAATGAGAACCAGGAATGAAATCTTTTTAATGATCTGATATTTATCTATATATATATATATATGTATATATGTATATATACACGTTTCTCTCTCTCTCTCTCTCTCTCTCTCTCTCTGTGTGTTTGTATATGTACTATCCGGCGTGCGTATTATTCTCGTTAACATTAACATTATTATTATTATTGTTGTTGTTGTTATTGTTATGTTTTTGTTTTATTTGAGATATTGGCCCCAAAATGCATCATAGGATTGCTATAATATATTTAAATCGTTGAGCTCTGAATAATATTTGCACGTTTAATGGTTACTAGCTAACGCGAGTAGGTGAATTAAAAAAAAAATCTATCCCAGAACGATGATTTTCTAACAATTAATACAGAATAAATAAAATACTCTAAAAACGTGTAGTAATATACGCGTAAAAAACTTAGAATTTTATTAAAATCTTTTTATAAACGCAAACTACTCAATTGTAAAACATAATTTACACTTTCGTTACTACAATTTCATTATCTTCTTCTTCTTCTTCTTCTTCTTCTTCTTCTTCTTCTTCTTCTACTTCTTCTTCTCTAGCCAATAACATGAAATAAAACGCATTGCTTCGCGAAATATATGAAAGGGTTAAAATATAATATTATTGCGTTAATATCTCGGCGAAGGCGAATATTTCTTATTGCCGGCCTCGACCAAGTCACTGCTAATTAACAGTAAAACTTTCTTAAATATTAATATAACGTATTATAAGACGATGCCCCCTCCTTACCCTCCCCCTGTTTTGCAATTTTTTATGTAGTCGACGTCGATGGCCGGGATTTTAACGCAATTACATAAAACGGCTCGCTCGATTCGCAATGCCATCCCTTTACGACACATACTACAATGGCGCAAGTGTCTCGACTACCTAACTAACGTAATGACTCTGGCAAAAAAAAGTAGTACCAAAATTCCTTAGGCTTAATGATAAAAAGTATCGTGGCTCTATCGCCGTAATTCTCTCCTATAAAAATATCTTGGGAACAACAAGAAACGTATAAGAATAAAAAGATAGCAACGCGTGATTATCTATAACATTCGCTTCGATAAGCTTGTCGTGTAAAACGGTCAAAGCTTTCCGGTCAAGTGAACTCTCTCATCCTGATCCTTCAAGCCGACAATAGCAAAATAACTTTACATCTTCACGCGACTCTCCTCTTTTTTTATTTATTTCACATTCACGTGTACTACGCGACTTTCTTTTTTACTCGGATAAAAAGAGAAGGAAAAAAATTATATGTATGTATATTTTTGTTTGCACGCGTGAGTCTGTCTAGAATGTGCCCAGTGTGAGTTTGTGTACGTGTACGTGTGCATGCAGTTAAAGAAGTTTGCAGCACGTGTCCGAGTGTCTCGAGTAAAAAAAAATCAAGGTAAAATAATAAAATTAAAAGATAAGGAAAGAAGGGGAGAAGGAGAGTTAAGGGTTGAGCTACGATATACGATACGGACCAGCTGCTACTCGTGGAGGAATATACGTTCCTATAGCGGGGTGTAGTCCTATGTAGGGTGTAGGTCGTAGGCGCGACACCGAGGACATTAGGAATGTTTATATCCGATTCGCACTGTGACATGTAGACGAATAACTTAATAAGATCAAATGAAACATACTTAATCCGTTTTCAATTTGATAATTATTATTGATCGTCGCCCTTCCCGCAATTTACTTTACCACTTCCGTTCGCACGTCTCTCTCTCTCTCTCTCTCTCTCTCTCTGTAATTTTCGTTATTTTATTATATTTCCTTTTGCACGACTGAACAGGGTCTGATAAATCGTAAATTATAGACGAGTGTAGGACATTCGTCGGTCGACTGACAATGAGAAGGCAGAGGATACCGACAAATAAAAAAAGAGATGAAAAGTAAGATAAAATAAAATAAAATAAAATAAAATAAAGTGAGCATAGCACTGCACTGACGCTTTTCAGCAGTTACCCCGGAGTGTGGCGCTAGGCACATTACACCTACCGACCACCGTGTCACAACATTCTTCTCGCTCTCGCCGCATCATACACATCTTCTCTACAATAATAGTAATAGTAATAATAATAATAATAATAATAGTGATAATAATAGTAATTGTATGTCTATTTAAATATAGTATATATCGGACGTATGTATATCGAGAAGTCTTGCGGTCCGACGACCTCGACAGAAAGAGAGAGAGAGAGAGAGAGAGAGAGAGAGAGAGAGAGAGAGAGAGAGAGAGAGAGAGAGATAACCGTTACACAATAAAGATAAAAAAAATGCTCTTCGAAGAGGTTGGGCGGAGTGGCATTTATTATTTATTTAGTCTGCTGATCAGTGTTCGCGTTAATACTTGGGGAGAGTCTGGGTGCGATCAGTGTCGGCCCTTCTTCGAGCGCTTTCGCTTCTTTTTCTTGTTGCTGCCGTTGGAGGAGGCCGACGAGCCATTGTTGACACCGGCCACGTCTTCCTCCTCATTATTATCGGCCTTGTCCTCCGCTTCCGTCGCTTCGTCATTTCCTATCGTCGTCGTCGTCGTCGTCGTCGTCGTCGTCGCCGCCATCGTCGTCGTCGCCATCGTCGTTGTCGTCGTGATGCTCGTTGTCATATCCGATGCCGCTGCAGTTATCGTCGTCCCGGTCAACGTCGTCGTCTCCAGGTCGACAGCCTCCTGGAAGCCACTCTCGCTCTTTTCCGTCGTCGGTGTATCAACGGTCGAGCTCGTCGGATCCTCGCTCTCGCTCTCCTCAGCCTCGCTTGCCCCGGTGGTCCCTGTCATACTCTCGAGCTCCTCCTCCGGGTTGCTCAGCTCCAGAGATATGATCTTCTCGCGGAGCGTCTCCACCTGTTTCGCAGTACACATATTGTTAAATGAGGCATTAGAGGCGAATGGAACGGCTCAGCGCAGGCTTTACGATCGCTACATCGATTTAAGCCTCTATGTATAGATGTGTAATCGTTACTACAATGTGTCAATTGGCTAATGTTACAGCTGTGATGAATCAAAAGCTTTGTGTCCGTTCCAGTGCAGATCTTATGATAATGTACCTGCATTCTCATAAACATGGCTTTATTCGTATTCTGTGCTTAATTTTAAAATAATGTTATAAATAGTACAAACGTCCTCGGCAATCCTCTTAGACAATTACGTATATCGATATATTTCTTTATTAAAAATACTTGTCTTTTCGTTTGACTCTGTATTAAATAAATATAATTCATGCAACTGAGTACATAACAATAGCAATTGGCTTTACGATATATATATATATATATATTTTATTTACCGCTGACGTTCATTCAAGAGAATTTAATAACTCACTGGCTTTCTTATCATCATACATTTATTTGTACGTATAATAATATAACATGAAACTATGGGAGCTAATTACAAAAAATATAAAAAATAAACTACAGTGTAGGTGAAAATACGATATATACATATATATACATATATATATATATGTATAGGGGAAATGTGACGAAGTTGTGAAATTAGTGGGAATGACGCAAAAATTAAAAAAAAAAAACAAAAAAAAACAATATATATATATGTATATGTATATGTATATGTACACATGAAAATAATAAATAAATAAATAAATGAATAAATAAATGAATGAATAAATCGAACATAATCTATGGAGTAATAGAGAAAACAATAAAGTCATAAAAATGTATAAATCGTACCATTGCACAGAGAAGAAACTATCGGTATTTGCTGAAAACGAGAGATTTTGGTCAAGGCAAGGTGGCTTGCATTCCAGGCGAAAGTTTCGGAAGCTTGGAATAAAGAATTTTGCTATTAGCATCCCAGAGAACCACTTAGATACCAAGTTATGTGTATAATTATTATAAAAAGTCATGCTTCATGCAAAGAGTGATTACGTTCCTATAATTTAATTACCGTTGCATAACGCGCTACGACGTTTCTACATTGTTCTACATTGTCTCGCTAGGGAAAACGACGATAAGGAAAAGAAAAATGAAAAGAACGGCAATAGTAATGGGGGTGGGTGCGGGGTGTGGGGAGAAAGATATAGAGAAGGTAGGACACGGACGTGTAAGTACGTGTAAGTAGGGGATCGATGGCCCGTTTACCGGTGCTTACGGTGCTTGCTCCCACTGGTGTATCATTATTATTATAACTAGGTAAACGTTTTTATGGGCCATCCCGATAAATAATGCCGCGTTCGACTGGCAATGGCCGCCGCCGACAACAACGTCGGTCAGGTCACAATGTGTCGCACATGCAATACGCGCACAGCGTATTTATCACGAGTCGTATCAGCGATGAAATTCATAAATTAGGATAACGGGGCTTTTACCGGCCTGAGACAAGGATAAAAAGTTCTCGGGGTTATTGGGGGGGAGATAACGAATAGCCAGCCGTTGTCGGCACGCGTTGGATTTACGAGGCTTTTCGGAGCTTTCGGAGCTTACGGAGCTTTGAGCGTCACGGACCCCGATAGTTGGAAAAGTTTGGAGCTTTTGGTGGCTAGAGAGCTGCTAAGGTTGCGGGGTGCGTGATGATAGTTGCGGTACGACCGGGCCTTGCGTCGTGCCCGCCAACCGAGTTCGTGCAAGCTCCATTACAAGTACATATCCATACGTGCACACACACACGCGCGCACACGCGCACCGATATATATACGTATATATACATATACATATACAAATATATATCGACGTATATAGGTATGTGCGTATATATGCACGTATGCATGAAGATTTGTTGGTATGGTGCGTGTCAGAGCAATCCGTGGATAGTAGTAGTATTGATGGTAGAGGCAGTTAAGGTGCGAGGTGGTCGGTGGTCATGGTGGTCGTCAATCAAGGTACCTCGCGCTCGATCAGCTTCTCGACGTATTCGACGGTTCTAACGCGGCTCTCGCCGGTCGCCTCGTCCACGTACTCCTCGTTGCGCCGCGTCACCTTCTCGTCGACTACTTTTTCCGACTCGCGGACAGCTTTCGGGGGTCCCAGCTTGCTGCGCACAGCAAGCTTTGGGAAATCCGCGCTAGAGGGCCTTAGTGTAGAGAACTGCTTTGTTGTTGAAAGTTGATTAATGTTGCCGACGTTGCCGACGTTGCCGACGTTGTCGATGTCGATGTCGACGTTGTTGTTGTTGTTGTCGATGTTGTAGTTGTAGTTGTAGTTGTAGTTGTTGTAGTTGTAGTTGTAGAGGTTGTAGAGGTAGTAGTAGTTGTTGTTGTTGTTGTAGTTGTAGTTGTAGTTGTAGTTGTTGTAGAGGTTGTAGATGTTGTAGAGGTTGTAGAGGTTGTTTATTTGTGCGTGTGGAATTCGGCACAAGGCCGAAACGAAAACAACGAGAAACCGGTCACATGTTATTTCATTTAGTATCCCCAAATAATGCACATGAAGCAGCTGTTATTTATCTTTGTACTCTCTATCATTACTGTCATTACTATTATTATTTATTATTAATTATTATTCATCATTTATATTATGTATGATTAATATTGTTGTTGTTTTTTTTGTTGTTGTTTTTGTTAATATTATTTCTCTTAACGGGGTTATTCGCTATTATTATTATTATTATTGTTATTGTTGTTGTTGTTATTATTAATATGATTGTTATTTTAATTTCTATTCTTTTTTTTTTATTGCTTCCATTTGAACTAGTCATTATATTATAATATACTCTTGGGTTAGAGATAAGGTAGTACAAAACTAGATATTAGTACTGAAGAGTAATGAGGGGCTCGGGAGGGGTGGGGAGTGGGGGGAGAGAAGGTCACATTCTTAATATATCATATATCATAGGGCCTAGTCGTACGGTCAATGAATCGATTGCCGAAAGCACGGATTGCGTAATTATCGTTCAAGGTCAAGTTGACGGTGTCTTTTGATTGAAATTTATCATTGACCTACCTCCGGGACTTTTTCCAGCTCCGACATGTGCTCCTTGTTGTCGACGTTATCCTTGGACGTGTCCGCCGCCTTCGACGACGTGTCCATCATCTCGCTCATCTTCTTTATCACTAGCTGCGCCTGCAGGGCGTCCTTCAACATTCCCGTTAAACTTTCATTACACATATAAATAAACCCAAATGGAGACATTCAACCGAGCGAGTTGTAAGCTTTTTGTTTTTTTTTTTGTTTTTTGTTTTTTGTTTCCCGTTTATCCTTTCGTCTTAACTCGGTGAAGTTATTGCTTCGTCTCTCAAGTTCAACTAAACTCCTATTCGCGTACGATTATTGATTTAGGAACGAGAGCGGCCCTGCGACCTTATCTTAATGAACGCAAAGGCGCGCGATAACGTGTGTACTTTAGTTATTAGATAAAGCTCGTACGATGGGAGGGTAATGACTATTTACCTGTTCCAGTGACTTGAGCCGCGCCTGTCTCCATGCCGCTCGTTTTTCCGCCCTGAGAGCTCTTTGTTCGGCCGGGGTCAGGTGACTCTCGTCCTCCTCGTCGGACAGTAAGCCCTGTAAAGCCGGCAATACGAACGGACATGAGCAACAAATCGGCCATTACCCTTTTACCTTAGTAATTATTGAGTATGCCCACTTGGGATGATAGACTAACCAAACTTACCTCTTGGATCATCCTCTCTTTCAATCGGCGCTCGGCCTTCGCCGTCCTTACAGTGTTGGGCACACTCTGCAGAATCGGTATCGTCGTCCTCGAGCTCAATCTGCTGCTGTAAAATTTTAGGAATTCAAATCACAATTACCTCACCGTCCCACCCCTCGCCCGCCCACATTATTGACCGACGAAGGTCATAAATCGCATATCGCATAAGAAATCGATAGAGCGACACGTCTAGTAAAGCAATTGACGTATTTATCAAAATAAACAAAACGAAACGAAAGAAAAAGGATCAATGTACTTTGGTCTCCTGTTATCCTGATCATCGATCGTGTCTTCGTCCTCTAATCCCTCGTTCTCGTCAATTTGTGCCCAAGATTTTAATTCGTCCCTCGTTAAGGTCGCTATTTTCTTTTCCTCCTCCTGCTTCAGTTTCTCCACCTCGTCCTGACTCAAGAAGCTGAAGACCTTTTCTGCAATTGCGTGCGCGTGCAAGCGTAAGTCTTAACGATCTTATAATCTACGTTATAGACGATCAGACGATCCAATGATCCGAGGTCAGACTCACCAGGTTTCGGGGAAGGCTTCAGATGCTCCTCCATGGCGTTCTCGAACAACCTTTTCCTGTCGCTGACGGAGAGCTTCGCCGGGACTGGGGTCGGCGACGGGGTCGACAGCGGCTGTTCGGCAACAATTTCACACAATTAGTAATCACAATAACAAACGACATTTTCATTCGGTAAAAACTAGAAATAGATAAAAATAAAAAATAAAAATAAAAATAAAAATAACAATAATAGCGATTGCGGCGACGGTACAAAAATGAGATAAAAAAAAAAAAAAAAAGAAGAAGCAATAATAAAGTTAAACTAGTTAAATGGTAAAATAAACATGTACGTGTAATAATAAATCATGGTAAAAACAATTAATAATAGCAGCAATGATGGCAATTATAACATTAATTGTAGTAATAATAATAACGACAACAGTGATATAATGGTGGCAACATTACTACTGACGAAACATAAGATTATTATAATTGTAATAATAATAATTGTAGTGGTAGTAGCAGTAGTAGCGGTAGTAGTAATAATATAATAATAATAATCATTATACTAATAGTGACAAAAATGTAAGTAATAAAGTAATAATAACGATGAGGATAATGTGGACGAGTGCAGTGGTGCAAGATCGAATGCCGCCAAAGGTGAATCGAAAGTTAAAAGAATGCGCTCGAAATTTAATTAGTAATAAGCTAAGTGGCAATAATAACGCTAAAGTAAAGTAAAGTAAAGTAAAGTAAAGTAATAATAGTAATAATAGTAAAAGAAAAGATGCGATAAAGGGTGCAGCTTATGGGGGAGAAAATAAAAAAAAGTAGGGGAAGGTGTGTGTGTGTGTGTGTGTGTGTGCATCATCGGGTAATCCACGTGCTTGAGTAATATAAGCGTCGGGCGGAGCAGAGGTGTCGGGGTCGTGGGGTCGTGGGGGAGCATGGAGGGCCGCCGGCCTCGTACGAGGAGGTGCTCCCGGTCGGGCCTCCGTGCACCCGTTCGGGACCGTGGATCAGCCGGTGGCGGGCTCGCTCGGTCATGCTCGAGGAGGCTCACCTGAACCTCGGGAAGGAGGGTCGTGGCGCGGACAGAGCGTGCGATCTGCCGCTGGCCGAGGGTGCAGTAGCCCGGGAGGGCCGGGCCCTCGGGCCCCGTGAGGGCCGTCGGGGGCAGCCTCTGCTGGGCCGGACTGACCCGGTAGCCCGTCGGGGCCCCGCTGGCCGCGGGCTTGCTGCGATAGGGGGAAGGGAGGCTGGCGAAGCTGATGCCGCGCTTCTTCTTCGTCGCGATTATCGTTTCCCTAGAGCCGGCCTCCTCGCGATCCTCCCGGCACTGTGACTCCGGTTGACGTTGCTGTCGTTCCTGCTGTTGCTGCTGCTGCTGCTGGTGGTGTTGGTGGTGTTGGTGTTGGTGGTGCTGCTGCTGCTGCTGGGTACTGCTGCTGCTGGTGCTTAGAGTTGTGCTGCTCCGTTGGAAAGACAAAGGCACGCGTCCCGGGAGCCAGGACCGAGCTCCCCGTAGTCGGGCTGTCCACCAGGGTCCCGTAGTCGTCCCATCTCGGACGCGGCTTCACGGCGCTCGGCTGGCATCGACCGCTCAAGCCGAATCGAGGACGCGGGTGTTTACGTTGTAACGGCGTTGGCGATGGTCGTCGTGGTGACGGCGGTGGCGAAGAAAGGTTTTTAGAAGAGAAGACAGAGAGAAAAAAAAAAAGAAGAGACAGAGGATAATGACGGTCAGTCGTTAGTCGGGGCTTGCGGAGAACCTAGGCGATGCTCTTTGGGGATGCTGTGGGAGCCGAGAAGCTTCTCGCTAATGGGTGGCCGCTAACGGCTCGGATCCTCAACAAAAAAAAAAAAAAAGGGAAGCTACGCCTACTAGTCACGACGGCCAGCCAGTCTTGCTTCTTCCTCCCAACTTACCGCCTCTTTCACCTCCGGGCCAATACAATAATACTCAATTAAGCGAGACTTGTAATTGCCAATACTAAATGCTGCTGCGAGCTGCAAGCCCTCACACTCCCACGCACTCGTTACGTACAAAAAAAAAAAAAAAATAAGTCGTAAGAAATCGAAGACGCTGGGCTCTGGGCAGCGGTCAAGCAAATTTCACTAAACGTACTTCATTCTATGCTCTGGGACTGACGTGGAAGCTTCTAAACTCACACAAAGGCATTAGAGCAGAGAGAGAGAGAGAGAGAGAGAGAGAGAGAGAGAGAGAGAGAGAAATATAGAGATACATTAAGGGAGCTCGGCTCGAGTATTGGTCCAGCCAAGCTCGCGGTCTACGTCATTCATTTCCTCTAGCTGCTCGCGCACTGCTCAGTGCAATAAATAAACAAGTGAATAATAATGATAAGAGGGGGGGGGGTGGGGGTGGGGGTGGCAATGGAGGAATATATATGGAGGTATGCATAGGTATGGTGAGGGTAATTGATGGAAGGGGGATGTCTATCTACCGGTAATCAACGTGCCAGACAAATAATCGCTCGCCAAGTACTTGAAAATCAGATTGTTTATTATTTCCAGCTATCCCACTATCCATCCAATTCATTAGAAAAAAAAAAAAATCTAGGCGATTTTCTCAACGAGAAGTACGACTGTGCGCGTGTGCGTGTGCGTGCGCGTGTGCTTTTATTTTGCGGCTTTCACGTAGAGAAGGAAGCAGCCGAGTTTTTAGTTATTGGCGGGAAGCGCTTGCGTCCTCCCTTCCGTCCTCACCGCCGTCTCTGATCGATTGCGCAGCTTTTCTCCTCCCTCTCTCACTCACTCTCTCACTCCTCTTGCCGCCACTCAAACCGTCCAGCGTAGGAAAGCTCTCTCGGAGCCTCCTGCGCCCCTTCCGAGTCCCGCATCCTACGATCACCGCACGCACACGCGACACGCGACACGCGACACATTGACAAGCCTGTCCTTATGTGTTTGGCAATGTCGCATTCCAGTTATGGTATGTGTTCTGCCTGTATTTTCTTATATCCGCGAAGGAGCTGAAATTTAGCCGAAAACGGGGATCGTTCGCTCCGGGATCGTCGAGGACAATATGCAAGTCGTGATCGATCCTACGAAGCGAACGACCGTTATAATAAATCTTTACCTCCATTAAATTCAATATTCATTCTTATAATTTGCATTATTTCACGTGTAAACAAGTGGTCCGTCGGAGCTTATATCAACATGTATCATGTATATATACATTCCCGCGCGGCCGCGGGCGCACTTCGTATAACATTTATAGAAAATTTCTTTTTTTTTTAATCATAATAGCAACGGCAATAATAGAAACAAATAATAATAATAATAATAGTAAACGTTAATAGTAAACGTTAATAGTAGTTAATAGTTAATAGTTGATAGTTGATAGTTGATAGTGATAACATAGCTTACACCGAGACTATTTTCATTTATATATATATATATATTTTTTCTTTTTTTTATCAACGTCTGAATTATTAATGATATCGAGTCGATCTATCCGATGGGACAGAACGCACAAGTTCTTTCGGATGTATAAGAAAGCAAAACATCGTTCGCCATCGCCAATGCATGCAGTCTCGATATTTCTTATTATTATTTTTATTTCCTTCTCGGAGCCGCGCGTGCCGTTTTCCCCCATTTTATCGATAAATTATTTTCATACTTTGCCACTTGGACACCATCGCGCGTCACCGATACTTTGCACTACAAGGCCAAAACAAATCGACGTGGATACAGCGACAAGTGCACAAAGTCTCTCTCTCTCTCTCTCTCTCACTCACTCACTCACTCACTCGCTATATGTATATGCATATATATATATACGATGCAGAGAGAGGAGGGCCAGAGGATACAGTTGGACGCCAAAATCGTTGACGATGGATTTATGTCTCGACGACGACGCCATTATTATCGAATGGCGGTTACAAGCGAATGATCTTACTTAAGGTAAATGTACGTACGTAGCACTCGAACGAGACTAACGGTGTTACAAAACAGTATGGGTTCGGCTCCGTACTACTATACATATATAAAATATAAAGATATTTTTTTATTTTTATATATTTAAATATTCTATGCCGGCCAATGAGACTCGAGGCTGTAATTTCCATTGATCGAGTAAATAACTATGAGTATGCGTCAGCTTTATTATAACTTTGGGCAGAGAGATAATACATGGATATTATTTAAATTGTCATATTGGACGATCGTAAGGCAACGGTGAGATCCGCTGAACCGGTTTCTTTGCTCTAGTGCTGCTGCTGCTGCTGCTGCTGCTGCTGGTCGTGCTCGTATTTTTGTTGTCGTGCTGTTGTTGTTGTTGCTGTTGTCGTTGCTGTTGCTGTTGCTGCTGCCGCTACTACTTATCCACTCCGCCATTTCTTTCCGTTTCTATAGTCGATATTCGATAGTCACGGCTGCTTCCTTAATTTCACGGAATACAACGGCTATCACAGAATTCTTCTCCCTTCGATCACTCGCAACTCCCTTCTTCTTACGGGCTCATCGAGTCTTTTTATCAGAGACCGAGGAACAGAGTCGCTTCTACTCTTTCTTTTATTTTTACTTTGCTTCTCGTTTATTAATTGTAAATTTATACTGGGTATGCAGAGAGGTGTGGCTATTCCCGATCTGCCAGCAATCGTTCAATCGTTTTTTTTTTTCTTTTCACGCGCTCGTCCACTATTTTTAACTTAACAACAACAACAACAACAACAACAACAACGAACATCAACATCAAGTTTATACGTTTTAGAGTTAACGTGAATTACAATGGAAGTTATGGAAGTTCGTGACTTTGAGAAAGAGAAGAAATTCATCGTATTACATTCATTGCTTTGAATGGATCGCGCTAATTTATATATATATATATATATGTATATAAACAATTAACCGACGGCTTCATTAGCCCGAGTAAATTTCAATAAACATTTTCATTCTTGAGAGTGTCCATGATTATATACAACACCCTGGGACATTATTAATATCCTCCTTACACAGATGAAATCTAGTCCTCTTTGATTTGCAAAATACAAAATACAAAAAAAAAACAAAAACATAAACAAAAAACAAATAAAAGAATGAAGATCACGAGATCATACAATGTCGCGTTATTTATAATGTCAATGATGAATAAGTGAGAAAGTCTTGGGTCTCGCAATCGTCGTATAATTTTTTGCCTTTTCTTTCATACGTATAATATGCGCATGTGTATTTAAAGTAGACGAGGGACTCGACTCGTCCCTCACGGGGGAGAAGAGTTCAAGTGACTCACTTCTGTTAGAGGGCAGCCAAAGTAGCGTTATCAGCTTCCATCGTCTGCAAAATACGTGAGAACATGTTTCGTTCGCTTAGCCATTATCGTCGCATGCGTCCACTACAGAGACAACAATGACGTTCCATGCGCTTTATATTTATATATAGATATATATATTTATATTTATATATAGATATAGTTATATATATATATATTTTGTACGACATAGAGAAAATCGAACAAAAATACATTGTAAGACACCTAGTGTAGTGTGTGGTTTGTATGTATGTGATGGTATTAGAGTCTGGCAATAAACTCGGGCTCGTCCGCTCGTGCCTTTTCTTCTTCTCTTTATGACTTTGTTTAATCGTCAGGCGCACGAGGATTAAACAGCGTTATAAAATCGGACTTTTACTCGTACTCGTACTTAATACATATTGTTACGTTTGTGTATCATTCGTCGTTGCAAGCAGCGATAGCGGTAAAGTTTAATGTAAACGTCATAAAGACGCATAAAAATGGATTTTCAGCTAAACAATTCGTCGATTTATGATCTACGTCATTGAGCTAAGGCTATATAATATTGATTATTATAAGTTTTCATCTGACTGTGTGCAAAGTCCAGTAAGTAAGAATACGAAGAGGCTGGACTATTTCAAATTGACACAGAACAACGGCAATGTAAGGAAATCATATATTCATTGATTAATTGATTGATTGATTGATTGATTGATTGACTGATTTATTTATTTATTTATTTACGTTTACTTTTCGTTTTTTTTTCATTTGCTGCTACTGCGCATTAAATGCCTACGTCGTCTGAAAAGTGACGTGTAAAAAGCTTCTACGGTAAAATGTACATCCAATTACATGAGTACCAACTACTACTGTAACCGTCGTAGGGCTGCCAGCAACCTTAGACGAGTCACGTGAGTCATGCACGAAGAATTCATTCGATTCGTTACGATTGATCATCGCTAAAGCTACGTGTACGTGCGCACACGCGAACGCGTGTGCGCAGGGTTAAAATGTTACAACTTACCGGGGGAGTTTGTGGAGCCAAGGTGTGTTTACTCATGACGATCGTCGTCGTTTTTAGATCTTTCGAGCCGCCTGGGGACTTTGGAGGGATCGGGGTCGTGGAATCGACTGGACTGCTCGGCTTATTAACTAGGGATTCCGCTGCGCGCACGACATCCAAAACCTGCATAAGGTCCGTAAGGGTTAACGAGTGTTAACCCGAGACAAGGGATATAATAAGTGCCAATGATACGTGGCCGATACCTTCTCCGGCGTAGTTTTTTCTCTGTATTCCAATAGAGCGCGTTCCCTCTCCTCCTGCTCCCAAGCGACCAGTTCCGCCTTCATCTCTTGCTCTTGGCGCAAGGTCGCCGCCTCCTCGTCGTCCCTGTCCAGACTAGAAACGCTCTGCGACAAGGATTTGGCATCTTCGACGGTGATGGTGTCCTTGGACTCTTTCGAGGAGGTCTTCGACTCCTTGGAATCTCGGCCGGAGATCGAGTAACTCTGCTCGATCTCGTTTTTGTCGTAGCCTTTGCAGACCACGAGTGTTATCGTGTTCCCGGAACTTCGCAAAATGTTAACAGCCTCTTGGTGAGTCGCGCCGAGCAGTGACGTACCGTTCACCTCCAATAATCGCATGCCGACCTGTAAAACGGTAGGCGTTCAGTTAAATTCCCCTCGAATTTCGTTGCTGCGGGCTCGTTGTCCGGGTACGTTCGACTATTTACTTTCAATCTGCCATCCCTTTTAGCTGCTCCGCCAGAATTGATTTTAGATATAAAGACCCCTTCGTCTGTATGGTCGAGGGGGTTCCCCCGTTGGCCCTTCAGTCCGCCTTTGATATGCATACCTAGTTTTTCTCCAGGTTCCTTTATTATAAGAAGTTCCTAAAAACGTAATCCCAATTAATCTCTCGTTCGAGAGAACATTGATAATCATTGTAGGGAACAAATTATACGTAAACATATATATATATATATATTTTCTAAATACGATATAATACGCCTTGAGCACGTAAAAACAAGGACAAATAAAAGCTACTCTTAATTACATTGCAGCACACGCGTTCGCCCGCACACGCATACGTGCTTATGCACATGCGTGCGTGCGTGCGTGCGTGCGTGCGTCTGAATCTATCTTAATGCTTGCAACAAAGAAGTAATACGTATTACAGGACTAAAAAAGCATTGTTAAATAAAGTATGGAGGAAGTATTGGAGATTTTCTAAATAATGGGATCTTTACAGAGATCATACTTCGTATTAGAGTACTTACTGTCACAGGGATATACTCTATATCGACCAGCTTGTGAAATTAAACGATATGCACTTGCATTAAGATAAAGATACGTTTAAATACAATTGCAGTATCGGTCAAGCTAACAAATTTTTTTAAAAACATATTAGTGTTCGTTTTGTAATTATGAAGAATTGCGGCTAAGAAGTATTGGAAAGAACTATTAGATTTATATATAAACTATCTAAGATATAAAAATTATTGATTCCGTAGTCATTAATACGTTATATTAAAGTCAGTACGTACGTAAGTTATTTCTATTGTAAACATGCAGTCCGCAAAGACTTTTATATGAAAGATAACGAAAACGTTTTCTTATAAAACTCCTCTCTACTATTATGGCATATTTAAATAACTTTACTTGAAGCACATGAACTCGAATGTCTAGAGCAACTCTGATTAGCACAAAATAGATACTGTGTGTGTGTGTGTGAGAGAGAGAGAGAGAGAGAGAAGAGAGAGAGAGAGAAGAGAGAGAGAGAGAGAGAGATAGACAGACGTATAGATAAATGAGTTTGTATAATAGGAGAGGGATAGATGATAATGCGTAAGGGCGTACCTGATAATTTTCCGGTAGTGGATCGTGTTGAACGGTCAAGATTATCTGGTCTCCCGGTTGCAGTAATTCCATCACAGCCTCTTGATGCGTCGCTTTGGTTATATTTGTCCCGTTGACCTTTAATATCCTATCGCCCATTCGCAACTTGCCAGACTTGGCAGCTATGCCACCAGGAACAACCTGAAACGTACAGATCGTTCGTCAGCGATCCTCTATTTCTGGCCACGGATCGATCCGAGACGTGATTATTGTGATTATTAAGCAATCCTTACGTGAGATATGAAAATGCCGGGCTCCTTCGCTCCAAAAGGTGTGCAAGAATGATCGGTGCCTCCGATAATACTGAAGCCGAGCGAGCCCTCCTTAACGAGAATGACATCCTAAGGACAGACGGGGATCGTTAACGTGACGGCACTGGCAGGCGTTTTGAGTAAAGTTTTCTTTTTTTTTTCTTTTTTCTTTTTCTTTTTACAATTTGCATTGGAAAACTCGTGTAGCTCAGGGGTAAGACACGAGCTTGAGAAACAAACAAATCGATAAAGCATTCGTTTGACAGTGCTGTGGCCAATTCAAGGGATTCGGAGGGACATTGGTAATACTGGACAATGGATTATTTAAAAAAAAAAAAAACAAAAAACAAACAACAACAACAAGAACAACAAACACAGGAGGACAACAACGAGTCAGACGCTCACAGTTCACGCACGCAATCCCACACACAGTCACGCAGACTATTAGAGGAGTTTTATTTACGCAATGTTGCGTCTACAGCAAGTGTCTGGGAAGTCGATTCCCCCATCCCTTCAATTATTTATTATATTTACAAATTTCTACAAGCGCTAATAATAATAATAATAATAATAAAAACAACAATAAAAACAAGAATAAAAATATTTTGCAGTGATCGTGATACAAACAAAAAACAAAACAAAAAAAAAAAGAAGAAGAAGAAGAAGAAGAAGAAGAAGAAGAAGTTACCTTCCAAGTGAGTGGCTTTCACGGCTTGACAAAAACAAAACCATACGTAAATAGTAGTAGTGCTTTTGATAGAGTGCGATAGAGTAAGCTTGAGAATTATGTAATTGTTGTTAAAATTTAAAAAAAAAAAAACAAAAACAAAAAACAAAAACAAAAACAAAAAAAAAAACAAAAAAAAATTATTATTATTTGAAATTGAAATGATAGCTTGTCCGTCCCATTTAAGAGTGCTCCCTCGCAAGGAAGCTGTTGCGCGCGAAGCATATGAATCCTTATTATTATCGTGGCGTCCGCGCGCTTGGTCAAGCGAACGGACGCGCGAGCAGTGCGCTAAGACCGCGATAAGTGAGCGATGGAGCGTACGGGGGCGGTGGTCCTGTGTAAAACGATGTCGCAGACGTGCGCGAGTGCGAGGGACGAAGGCCGGTGGCAGGCGGTGGGTGGAGGCGGTGGGTAGGTAGGTAGGTAAGGTAGGAAGCAAGGACTCGACGCGGAGCACTCTTAAAATGTCTGGCCACCCTCCCAACTCGGGACACATTGTATTTACAAATGAATAAGCTTGTAAATGTAGTTACGGAGAACCAACGGGGGGCGGCACGTACCTCGATTATGACCGGCCTCACCAGCTGGTTGTCGGTGACGCGCGTCACGACCGTCTCCGTGAGAGTGCTCTTTGTGATGGTTTCCGTAACTTTACCAATAGTCTTTGGTGCCGGGGGGAAATTAACGTCCCCGGGCAGAGCGACGGGCTGCTTGATCGTCACGGTGACGGTGGGTCCCTTTTGGGAGGAATCTGGTGAGGGCGAGGAGTTTGTCGGGGGTCGGAGGAAATGAGCGGGGATCATGGCCTGAAATTCTTCGTTGGTGATTGGCTTCGGTACCTGAATGTCCTCTTGCGCATCCGGGCTCTTATCCTCCCCGGGTGTCGGCGTCTGCGTCGGCGTCTGCGTCGGCGTCGGCGTCGAGTTGGCCGACTTGTCCGTGGCGCTCTTATCCCCCGGGCTCGAGCCTACCTGGGAGTTTAGCCTCGGAGCCGGCTGTTGCTGCTGCTGTTGCTGCTGCTGTTGCTGCTGTTGCTGCTGCTGCTGCTGCTGCTGTTGCTGTTGCAAGGTGATGCTCTGCCTCGGAGCAGGTTGAGGCAGTCCGGGAGCAGAAGTCGGGCTCGCAATCTTTTTCGGCCGCTCCTCGACGCCGTTCATCTTGGCGACGCCGTTCAGGGCCGGCGGGTGCTCGGTCTTCCCCGAGGGCGAGGTCTTCGAGGTCGGGCTCACCGAGAGGATCTTGTCAGCGTCGAGGGAGCGCCGGTAGCCCGCGTAACCCGGTCTATTGGCCATGTAACTGTTGGCGCTGTAGAGGCCCGTGTACGGTTTCGGCGTCCCGATAACTAGGGGCGACTTCTCCGCGGGTGTGAGGTTGGCCGGGTTCGCCTGGGACAGAGGTATTTCCCGCTCGACGACCAGCCTAACGAATCTCTCCAGTCCCGTTAATAGGCTCACCGCCTGCTCGTGTCGCGCGTCAGTCATTTCCACCCCGTTTATCTGAAACAGAATCCCGTTAAGTCTCGAGGAGATCTCCACCACCATCCGCACCGTCGGAGCATCTAGATCTCGATAGGAAACGAAGCTTTTTGTTTTTTTTTTCTCGATCTCCGTAAAGTAGGACTTACCGAAACGACCTTATCCCCGACACAGAGTTTTCCATCCCTCTGGGCGACTCCGCCCTCGGTTATCCTCGAAATAAATATTGAATCACTGTTGGGCTTGTGGGGAGAGGAGCCCTTGCCCCCCGCAATGCTAAAACCTAATCCATTCTGATCTCTAATCAATGTCGTGTGTACTAAAACTGGTACCAGTGGATCCGGAGTCTGTGCTTTCATCACCGAGCTCAAGGCTTCCGGATTTTTCCTCTGCAAAAACATAAAATACAAATACAACGTTTTATTAAGTCAGGGCTTCGTTACGAAAAAGATATCGTTAAAAGCTTATGAATTCATACGAACCTTTGTCGTTTCATCGGCTTCGCCGTTCTCGAGATTGTGGGAATGCGTGGTTGAAGATACGTAAGATGTCGCGCTCGGCGCTCGGCTTGTACTCATACTCGAACATACCGAGTCCTTTCTGATAGACATCTGTCAGATCATTCAACCCATCGTTAACCTCTCGTTATCTTACAGCATATACAAAAGCTCTCTCTCTCTCTCTCTCTCTCTCTCTCTCGACATTATTACTATTAGTATTATAGTTGTTATTTTCATTATATAAATAGTGCGTTCGAAAGAAAAAAAAAAACAGTCAGAAAGCTGACTAATCGAAGGTCGCGCGCGTTGTCGTCAGCAAAGGGTTAAAAAAAAAATGAAAATAAGGTAAATAAATTAGTTGGTAAGTATATGGCGAGTTTGCGAGCGACTGCAAAGCTGTGACGCCGAGCGTTGGATTATGAATAAAAAGAAAAACATGAGAAAAACAATGGCGCGGACTCGCGCACAGGCACAGGCACGGGCACACGCACGGGCACACGCACGGGCACACGCATTGAGTAGCTGGGGAGTATGGATAGGGAGGGAGCGAGGGTCATACCTGCTCCGACGTTGGCACTATTCTCGTCACTTCTCTGACAATAACCAAAACGAGAACACGACCGCAAGCTTTTAAAACCTCGACGGCGTCGTAGTGGTCGACGTTCACGACTGATATGCCGTTGACGGAGAGAACCTTGTCGCCTACCCTCAAGCCCGCCAGGTCAGCTGGACCACCTGTGAAAAAAACAAAAGTGCACGCGACCGGATGAGAGGACGCCAAGCGAGTGTCGGGGGAGCCAAAAGACTTCGCGAGCCTTGCCGACGATTATTATTCGCGACCTTGGATAGAAAATAAAACGAAAGGAAAAACTAAAATAATAATGATGATGATAATAATAATAATAATAATAATGACGATAATAATGATTAGAAAAAAAAAAAAAAAAAAAAAAAAAAAATAGCTTAGGCTCGAAGGCGAGGAGTGCAATAAGAAACGTAGTGGGTGTATTTTTTTTTTTTTTTTAACGGCCAATCGGATCGGCTTATCATTATAAAGGAGGCTTTAACAATGCATAATTAAATTCCGCTTGATTAGCTGCTTATCTTGGCTGAAAATTGCAGAGCAGGCGCGTTTCTCGATAAATCCGAGAGGCTCGGGAGGAGCCTTAGCCGAGCGGAGCCGAGGCCCGACCGAGGCCCGACCGAGACCCGACCGAGCCGAGCCGAGGTATCCAAGGTACTAAACGTAACGTGATAAACGAACGCCGGTACTAACCTTCCGTTACTCTCGAGATGAAAATGCCCTCGTCATCGCCTTTGAAGGGCGTCGAGCCAATACCTCCAGCTATCGAGAGCCCGAGGCCCCCGGTCGTCCGCTCGATTTGGATCTCGTACTCTTCCTCGCGGACCTCTATCGACGGCTCCGTGTCCGAGAGTGCACCTGCAACATCGGCAATCAATAACAAGCGGCAACAATAAGCGGCAATCAATAATGAAGCGGCGATGCCACCGAGAAGCCGTTATTTATTAACGATCGTCTACGAGATTAAGGGAAAAGGGAACCGACTGGTAGAGCAGGCGATGGGACGCCTGATTTTCGACCTCCGCCGCACGTCCTTTCTCAGGTAGAGCCTGTACACCTTCGGCATGGTTCCCCGCTACGGACGGTATTAAAGCTAACGTGCATCACCCCGGCGACGATCGCGACTGCCGCAAGACGAGCAGAATCGAGAACGCTGCGCGATAACGCGATCGTATCTTATCGTATCTATCGTGACGGGCTCGTATACCCCTCCACCCCACCCCTACCCCCACACGGGTAAACATTGTTTCGGGAAGGGGGAACAGGTTTGGGTGCGACGGGCCTCCGTACCCAGGACGATAAATCCGAGTCGGTATAACGAGGGATAGATACGTGGGGCAAAATGAAAACGACGAGGAAATGAAGGCGCCCCCCGGCCCCGGCCCCATTCATTTCGGTTATTAAGCTCTGGGTAGAGAAAATAAATGTCTCCCCTCCCTCGAGACCCAATTTCCATTATCTTGATCAAACACGGCGTTACACGCCCGCGACTCTTGGTTGAGTAAACTCGCGCGCGTCGTTAAAAAGTAAATCGTAAAGATATTATTGCATAATGGGCTTAATAATGCCCGGGGCCGAGGGCACGACTCGTTGGCACGTCACCGTGCCGTCGTCCTTACCTTGGCTCTGGCCGTCGACGTTCTCGTTCGACTCGCCGGCGTAGGTCTTGTACGTCGTCGCTCCGGGTGTGGTGACGATCGTAGCCGGCGGCTGCGTCTCCTCGGTCTTCTTCATCAATGCCTACGAAAATCCAAGACTTTTCTTTTGAAACGCATTCCAAGACCAACTCTCGGCCAATCTCTCTCTCTCTCTCTCTCTCTCTCTGTTTCATCTTATCTCCATATCCCCCTGACCCACATGTCTGTACACTCCATTATTCAATACTTTCGTTGTTTCAAATTCTTTTTTTGGAGTTGCTCAACCTCGTGCATCAGAGGTTTTTTTTTTGTTTATCAATGAAACGAGAAATGCATGAATGATATTATTAATAGTACGTTTTAAAGAGACTCTCCGTCTCTCCGTCTCTCCGTATCTATTTCTATCTCGTCATTCTCGTTAATCTCGTTTCCGCAACAAGTCCAAAAAAAGAAAGTGAACCACCGGCACATGTACAGCACGTTACTACCAAGTTGTACACTTAAAAAGTAAACTCGAGCTACTTAGGTAGCTCAGCACATCATAGCAGAGTAGAAACAAAAAAATAAAGAAAGAAAGAGAGAAAGAACGAAAGAAAGAAAGAGAGAATGAAAAAAAAAGGTACGAGTTAATTCACACACAAAGAGGCAGACACGCGCAAATGCACATACCCGAGCACACACTGAAATAAAGAGAGAAAATAATGATAAAGAGTAAAGGTTTTTTTTTTAAACACACGTCATTCTCATTGTATACATGAAAAAGCAGAGTACGTAGCTGAAAAATTGGCCATGCTACAGGCAAACACACTCCTTGCAAACACTTGGGAGGCAGCATTCACAAATTCCACACAGTTTGGCATAGAAATCATGTTACGTTTTATTGTTTTTATAATTATAATTTTCGTTCATACTACATTACGTCTTAAGTAAAAGTGCGACAGAGAAGAGTACTAAATTTTTTTAATGTAAAAGTGTCAGTTCCAAAAGGGGGGATAAGAAAAAAAAAAAAAAAAGAAGAAGAAGAAGAAGAAAAATTTATCTGAAACTCGACTAATTCTTTGGTAATTACGGATCCATGTACTCGCTCCTTACTTAGTACCGTATCGATAAATAACTTTCTTAACTTAAGCTACTTAAGTGGTCTCGGGATACTAAATCACAAGAAAATACTTTCAATTTAGCAGCATACAAGGGGTAGGTGTATCACGAGGCTAGTAGATTTATGCATTCTACGTCACCGTATTCAACGATTTTACTTTTAGTTTTTCTTCCCGAGTTGTGGGGGGCGGGGGGGGAGGGGAAAGCTTGCGTCGCATCCCGAATCCCTAGAATAACGGAGAAGGTTCAGAGAAATTTTTTTCTTTCTTCCCCCATCAAACAATAAAGTAATAAATAAGGAGTAAAGAACAAAAAAAAAAAAAAAAAAAAAAAAATAATAATAAAAATCGCCAGAGAAAAGAAAAAAGTAGGAACGAAACGAAACGAAACGGGATAAGCGAGTAGTAAGAATTAATGGTAAAGTTGGCGTCTAGAGTTGCCGCCCGTAGGCAGAAAAAAATACAAATACGTATACGTGTGCGCGTGCGACGTCACAAACGTAAGAGTTGAGCCGTTGAGCGTGCATCATGCATCTCTCGGTACGCTCGAAAACGTCACACGAATAATCGGATAATAATTCAGTATGGAGTTGTAATAATGCACGCGTGCTTATCGCACGTAGAGTACACGAGTTATGATAATAAGATTGGCGAGGGGGAGAAGGCTCCTCATTGGAACGGACATCGGAGGCGAGATCGCCATGAACTCCGAGCCAAATCAAGAATGAATAATATGTATTTCGGAAAATAAGGAAAGTGAGGGAAAACGGCAATAATAAGCAATGAAAGCGCGGGCTTGCGATTCGGTAATTTCAAGTACGTTGGCTAATAAGCGCGGAACTTTTAATGCAACTTACCGTTTCAAAGTTTACAAAGTTTGAATTTATATTATATTCCATGCATACAAAGTCGAAAGATTAAAATTCTGTTTTGTAACGTTAATACTTGTGGAAAGCATTGTCCCGAGGGGGCGGCCGCTACTCGGGGTAAACATCGCGAGGAAACGTTGAGATTTTCAATTTTAGGGGACGAAAAGAAGCCCCGCGGAAAATATAAAGGAAGGCAAGCGGAATCATAATAATAATAATAATAAGAAGAAGAAGAAGTTGAAGAAGAAGAAAGAGGAAGAATGGCGGCGAGGGTGTCGAGGAGGGAAGGGTAGGAGCGAAAATGGAGAAATAATTTCTTAAGCTCGTGAATGGAATGTGATTGTGTGTGTGTGTGCGGGTGAAATTGTTGATCGCTTAGCATTTTGATAAATAGCAGCAGATAAGTAAGTGATTGAGTGAGTGAGTGAGTTAAATAAGTAAGTTAAGTAAGTTAAGTAAGTTAAGTTAAGTAAGTTAAGTAAGTTAAGTAAGTAAGTAAGTAAGTAAGTAAGTAAGTAAGTAAGTAAGTAAGTAAGTAGGTAAGTAAGTAAGTTAAGTAAGTCGAGAGCCCATGGTGACGCAGAGGAGGTGGAGGGGGCTAACCTGAGCAATGATGGAAGCGACTTCCTCCTTGTCGATCGAGCTGTGAATACGCTTGTTTTTCAAGTGGTGCGGGGTGTCCCGGCGATGAAGCCTGTTCGGCCTCCCGGACTCACCCCCACCCCCATAATCCGTATCCTCGGCTATAGCGAAATCGACATGCCTTTGCATTTCCTCGCTCTCCGACTCCACGCCATCGACATCGACATCGACATCGCCATCGTCATCGCCGGCATCGTCATCGTCATCGCCGTAACGCCCGACCCTCGACCCCGTAACCGACTCTTCCATCCTCTCCGCGTCCTGCAAACAGGATCGATCCCTCGCTCACAAACGCGCCTCCTTCAATCTATCCACATCCACCACAACTTCCTCTCATCTAACACTTCCAATTTCCATTCCGGGCAACACACAATAACCCTTCTTCGTTCGCCTTACCACATCCTTTCTTTTTTTTATCATTTTTTTATTTTTTTTGCTTTTTTTTGCTTTTTTTTGCTCTTTTCGCACACATTTGCCTCTTTGCTGGTACGATTTACGCAAATAAGCTTATTATTGTAAATGCACCAAAAGCAGATTGAACATTGGCACGTTTACTTACTCTAACCCCATCGTCGCTCCTTCAATTGCATCATCTGCTCTCTCTCTCTCTTCAATGTTTCAATTTCAATTTTAAGCCTCTTCCCAACGCCTCCCTTCGGCTTTATTTATTTATCAATTTATTTATCAATTTATTTAATCATTCAATCCCATGCACGTGTCGCGATTGATTATATACAAGCACTTGCAAATCTTTTCTTTTTTTTTTTTCCTTTAATCTTTTTCCTAATTTAATTATTTATTTACTCCGCCGGAGCACTTAATTGCCCTCGTGACGTTATAAACTATACAAGTATACCCGGGCGTGAAAGGCGAAAGGCCGTGGCGAAAAATAAATCGTCCCGACGAGGGATTATACGAATTATGAGATAAAAACAATGTTACGCGGATCACATCGGCCGGCATTTTAAAACGCTTAAATTAAATTTTATCGAATAGTTACGCGCGCCGTTACGGCCCAATAAAATATCAATCTTTATCGTCGTCGCTCCCTCCCCGCTCCCGCGCTTCAAGGTAGAGTATATGTCAAACAATCCGCGGCTCGAGTACAATATTACATCTAAAAATATTTTATTCCAGAGACACCTTCTCAAACACTCTACAACAAACTAACGACTCACTCACTCACTCACTCTCACCCTCTCTCTCTCTCTCTCTCTTCAGATTTTCATCATTTCTTCTGCCGATTCTTTGTAAACTACGGACACGCGTATCGCGAGCGCGCGGCTGTATAAATAAACGTATATTGGCTCTGGCCGCTTTAATTCCATCTCGAAGCGTACCTACCGCTTCGACCGAAAAGTTATTACTGCCATATAAAACAGATACTCATTTCCCCGTACCCGTACTTTTGCGTACAGGCCGAATGCTTAAAAAAGAAAGAAAGAAATGAAGAAAGGGGGCCGCGGTAGGTTGTGGGTGGGGGGAGGGGGCTGGGGTGGCTGGGGGGCTGGGGGGGGGGGCTGGGGGGCTGGGGGCTGGAGGGAGATAGAGGGCCGTGGAAGAATTAAACGCGAAAGAGGGTGAGGATCAAGCGCTTTGATGAAAATATCGTTTTTTCGCTTTATTGATTTTCAATGTCCCGGCTATCTGAACGATTTTAGTTTATGAAAAAAGTACTTTGCCGAACGAAGCGTCGGCAAATACAAATCTCTGCGTATACAGAGATCGGGTGCAGTATTTTTAAAGCAAAATTTGTTTTTAGCTCTCAAGTATATTTATGACGTATGTATATTTATATTTATATATATATGTGTGCGTGTGTGGGTGCGTGTGTTTGGGTGTGTTTGGGTGTGTATAAATATTTACAATAAAGCGTCGACGAATTACCCGGAGACTAGACGTATCGTTATAATAATAATAATTAATTATTATTATCATTATTATTGTTGTTGTTGTTGTTTTTATCATTATTGTTATAGATTGTTCGAGCTTAGACTTGAAAACTTCTTTCCACTGGCCAGGGCTTAAGATCCTCATTTTCAAGAAAGTCCCTCCGAACTTACGGAATGACAATTACCTAATGTAGGCGTTCCCGTGTGTGTGTGTGTGTGAGTGTGCGTGGGTGTGCGCGCGCGCTCGCTCTCTCTTGGCTCTGTCGGTGGGCAGAGTTTTAAAAATAAAATCAGAGCCGGAAGAAGAGGCTAAGAAGGAGGACGGGGGCGGCTTTAGGGCTTTGCCCACGGAGGGAAAAGTTACTTCCCGGTGTAAAATTGCCCCCGGGCCAGTGCAGAGCAGCTCGAAAGTCGTAAGTAAGTCGAAAGCTAATCCGAGCCGGTGTGCCCGGATTGATATTACAAAGAGCCCGGGTAAAGGTGAGGCAAACTTCGAGTCAAGGACGAAGAGATAAGAAAAGGGAGGATCGGGTCGGGAGCTTCGGGCTTAGAGTAAGTTAACGTCGCCAAGTCTTTAAGATGGTATTGCTCCGATGAGTGTTAGCCGTTGGAAAATTTTAGTATATAGCCAAGGAAGCGCCCTGAAACGTAAAACTGCTAATACAAGGGACTTACGCCGATTGCCTCCGGCTTAGTGGTCGCGTTGGGTGTGGTCGGACGACCGTGGGTGAGGTTCTGGGTCCCGCCGTTGGCCGGCTCCTTGAATACGGGGCTCGGGGCGACCCTCGGCAGCTCGCCGGCCGCACTCTGGGCCTCCCTCTGGACGAAGGGCCGATTGAGCTCCTCGTGCATGAAGGTCTCGGCCTCGACCTTGTCCAGGCCGAAGGTTTGCGAGACATCCTGCGTAACAGCAAGCGTTTAATGAGCTCGCGATTCGTGCTCGGTCTCTCTCTCTCTCTCTCTCTCTCTCTCTCTCTCATACGTAAACAAGCGTACAGGCACAGATATACACTCACTCACTCACTCTCTCTCGCTCTCGCTCTCGCTCAGAGTACGGCGCCCGTTGGATGATTGGACGGTGCGCTCAATATGCGGTATTTATCGATAGGTAATAGAGTGTAAACAGCTAGTAATAGTACTGACCTGTTCGTCCGTGGATCCAGAACGACTGTCGTTCTTTCCCTTGCTAAAGAGCTTGTGAGCTTTCGCTTTGAGCTCTTTCGGATGAGGAGTGTTCTGTCTGACGAATGGAGTCTGTGGGAAACATGGTTTCACTTTTATGCATGCCTTATCTTTTCCCGGTTGGGTTCGCTCGCGAAAACAAAATGTAAATTAAAAAAGGGGGTGGGTGGGGGGCGGGGATCTGTTGAGGGACTCAGGCCCTGCGTCCTGTGGGGCCTGTCTCAGGCGGCCGGGTCGTGGAGGGTCGAGACAGTGGCAGTGGGGTAAGGTGACACAAATACACATGGTGGTCCAGATGATGACGGTTTACGTATTAATTTTTTTATTGGGGGGGGGGGTGCTTCAAGAACTAGCCTATTGGAAATAAACAAAACAAGTACTTGGTAGCTCATGATCATACGTATCGTAAGCTCGTCGTGTACGTGATCGTACATACGAAAGTGCCTAATGCACTAGCTAACAGTGGTGCACTTTGTTAGAAACTGGAGGAGTCAATAGTTACGTGCTCGTTATTTATTTAAATATCTATAGTAGGGAGACATTGACACAGATATATTTATGCGTACACCATGCATGTCCTATACGATCGCGGACACAACGATCAAATATCTATCTATATATATATATATACGTATACGCATGTATATCAATCCAAGATCTTCCATGTACTATACACAAAGGAGGATATCGTATCGTCAGTGCATTATTAATTTACATGAACAACAATAACACAGAGATAAGGTTGATGGGCTTATATACCTTTAAACTCTTAATAGCTCAGATGGTACCTCCGAGGCACCAAAAGAGGAGAAACCAAAATTTAACCTGAAAAATCATTACTATTCTAGTTGCCATTCTTCTTTTCTTTCCTTCATATAGAATGAAACGTGCGGGACAGTGACGTTGTAATATGGCCGTGCGGATCGAGAGATTCGTGAGTGATTGGAAGAGGCCAAATGATTACAAAAAAATTCGAATGAATTAAGAGATTTCGGCTGAAGGTCATTGGGGGGGGGTAAGCAGCCGATTGTTCTTATTTGTTTTGTTTATTTATTTATTTATAAATAAATAAATTTTTTTTTTTTCAATCCGACAGCCACGATCGATCGCGGGCATCGCATATATAAAGAAAGAAAAAAACAAAAACAAAAACAAAAATAAATAAAACAAGAAGGTGAACGTGAATGTAAAAGAGCGGCGATGGCGGGGGGGAGGCGTTGGGAAGGAAGGTCGGGGGCTAAGGGAATGGTCGTCACCGTCGCGGTCGAGAGGAACGGCTTCGGTATTGCAGCGATGATACGATACCCCAAAAGTTCTGTCGGCAAGACATCGAGATCCAGCTTAAAGCCAGTGCGGACTACAGTTAATGCCTGTAATTCGTGGTGAAGAGTAACGAGAGTGTAACAAGTGGCGTCGCCCGCGCACTCCACGTAGACATCGACGTCCGTAGAGCGAGTATAGGAGAGAATATAGTGGTGGTGGGTGGGGGGGGGCGATGTTGGTGGGTGTGGTTGTGAGAGTAAGTGAGGCATCGGCAGCAGCGCCAGTAGCAACATCAATCAATGGCAGGCGGTAAGAGAGCAGCACGAGCAGCACGAGCAGCACGAGCAGCAACAGCGGCGTCAGCGGCAACAGCGGCATCAGCGGCATCAGCGAGTAACAGCGAGTAACAGCGAGTAACAAACGAGCGCTAAGGAGCGGGACGCGCGGCTCTCTGCTCTCCGTCGCACCTCCGTCGCCGATGCTCTCGGCTACGTACAACGGCTTCCTTCCCGTCCTCTCTCACCGATCCTTCGACTTCCTCTGCGCGCCGACGCTCGCAGGCCGTCGTAAGATAAGACAAGGTAGGGACAACGGCGTCGTGTCTCATAGGGTCCGAGTCGTTGATATTTCTCGGACATCGCTATCGGGTTAGGGACGACGAGGGGAATGATAATGATAGACGAGGACGTAGATGGAGCGTGGGAGGAATTGGGGGTGGGGTGGGAGTCAGGGGGCAGGGGACGTCTCACCTCCTTGTCGGCCTCGGGCGGCTCGTCCGAAAACTTCACCGAGTGCGTCCTCGAGTTCTCCCGCTCGGACCAGCCTTCCTCGTCGCTGCTCCCGGCTCCGACCTCGCGCATCTCGCCCCCACCTACGACGGCCGAGGTCGCGGCGCTCGTGGAGACGTTGTTCCTCATGCCAACCATGCCAACGCCCAGCCGCGAGCTCTCTGCTCACCAACATTGCAAAACACAGGCTATTAATACCGTCCCCGTTTGACGGGCGGGTCGGGAAGGGGCGGAGGTAGGGTGAGCCTTGTAACGAACCTGGCCCACACACCTTCCTCCCGTACTTGACCTACCGTCGTTGTGATACTCGAGCTGGGGCAGGAGAAAGCAGGTGAGGACCTCCTGGCCGGTCTCCTCGTCTACGTCCGTCTGGAAGGTGAGCATCGACTGGGCCTGGTTCTCGCTCAGCCAGACCGCCTTTAAATTTAAATTTATGAGGGAGTAGGGCAGGTACTGGAGTCTGTTCCCGGAGACGTCGAGGACGTGGAGATCCGTGCACTGGCCGACTTCCGACGGCAGGTATTGCAGCTTGTTGTCCCTCAGCGACAGGACCCCGAGCTTTTTCAAGTTGCCTGTTGCGCCGCACGGAAACAGAACATGCCAAACGGGAAGGGGGGAGGAGGAGATAAGCATTAACTTTGACGACACTCGAGTACTTCGCTTCGCTGCCTCCCTCCCTCCCTCCCACTCTCGAGCCCTTTCCCGATACTTGCTTCTACCCACCCCTGCCCAGCGCGCGCCTTCCTCCTATCCTACTCGCTATTTATTGCATACGACCTCACTCTCTCTCCTACTCTCTCTCTCTCTCTCTCTCTCTCTCTCTCTCTCTCCCATACTCGCGCTTCACTACCTCGAAGCTATTATATTTTACATAAATGTGGCTTTTAAATAAAGAAGAATAAAAACAAAAGCGACGGCGTTTTTATACATAGATGCGTGTGTATGCGTGTGTGCGTATGGAGATACGTGTATTCAAAGTCATGTCAATTGGAATACGTCGTCGAGTCGCGTAATTACGTACGCATAATGACAGGTTAGCTCGAGTAGCTCCTTAGTCGCGTTCTGGATTAATTTTAATTACTAATCGACTATAAATATTAAATACATATTACATATGAAACCCGCAATATCGAGCTTTAATAATTATAAAAGTATTCGGACCGAAATTTCCAGCTTAGGTATTATAATAATCAATGTTTGACGTCCATAGCGAAAACGTTGCATTACGGCCTCATAAAGATTATGATTTAAGCACAAGACCGTAAACTCGTGTCCATCATTATTATTAACATTATATTTTATTACACACCTACACACACACACACACACACGTACATATATACGTATGTACGATATTGTGTATTGGAAAGCCTTCGATAATAGTTATTTTTAATGATTTAAAAAGCCATTTGGAATATTGCATAGGCCACTTACGTTACATGCAGATAAGCTATTTATTAAATTTTACACGGAGAGTAACTAATAATTATAATAATTATAATGATAATAATAATAATAATAATAATAATAATATAATCGTGGAAGATTTGATTGATAAATTTTGAAACTCCCACTGCGACTCTTGGATTTAATAAATTTTTATTTCGTAACTTATTAAGCCGAAGCCGGCGCACGTAATATCATTTCATAAAGTCTCTTTTTCTTTTCAGTAAAAGAAACAACAAAAAAAAAAAAAAAAAAAAAAAAAAAAAAAAAAAAAAACTTGCACTATGAGCACGCTCTAAAAAAATGAATAATATTATTAAGCGCATAAAATGTAATTTGCCGTTTGTTAAATCGTACTTTGGAATCGTATAAAAAAAAACAAAAAAAACAAAACAAAACAAAACAAAAAAAGGGAAAAAAACGATAATGGCGTTGAAAATATCGTTATTAATTTTCCACAATGGAGTAGAAAAAAATTAACCTCAACGAATACCCGAATGAACGTATCAATCAACTATTCATCGATAAAGTGGGGTTAAGGTGAAGCGAAAAACAAAACAAAAAAAATGGGGGGGGGGGGGGGGGGGTTGAAAGGAAAAGAATGAAAAAAAAAGTGCTATTGATGCCGCGCTGCTTGAAATAATAGCGAATAAATACTTACGAGCCGTCGAGCGCATTACATTATTAATAAAAAAGTTTCAGCGTATTAAGAAACGCAATAAGATAAAAAAAAAAAAAAAAAAAAAACAAAAAAAAAATTAGCCTCAAGTATATCGTAAAAGGAGAATAGTTGTTTCGTATAAATTAATATTTAAGAAATTTTGTGGGCCTGCGCAGCTGATTGTTTAGAAAAAGGTGAATTTTACCCGATTTAGAATAATTGCCGGCTCCAATTATGTCGCTCGCCACTCGTGAGTCATAATCAGTATAAAATTAGTCTTAATTACTTTTCCGGGCCACGTTACTCTAAAGCACTCTATAGCAATTAAGTCGCTTGCCCGTAATTACGCCAGACTACGTACCGTCCATCCTCAATCGCGTTACGCCCAGCGAAAAAGTGTTTGAAAACCGCGCAGTACCGATGAGCTTCGAGCACCTGCTACGCCTACCCGACTGCATAATAACAACAATAACAATAACCCCAATAACCCCGAATAACCCCAATAACCCCGAATAAACCCCAAGAGCGGAAGGAGTGATATTTTACCAATATCCGTTGGCAGGGATTGCAAGCTATTCCTGTCGACATTGAGATTATTGAGCCTGACTAGCTTCCCTATCGAGACGGGGAGCTCCAGCAGGAAGTTCTCCGTGAGTATGAGCTCCTGGAGATTGACGCAGTTGCCGATGGTGGCGTTGAGGATCGAGAGCCTGTTCTGGTCGACCTTGAGGATGGTGAGCTTGGTCAATTCGCCGAGGCCGTCCGGCAGCTTCTCGATAACGTTCTGCGACAGATGAAGATCCGTCAAGGATTCGAGGCCGCCGATCTCCTCGGGGAGGTCCTCCAGCCGGTTCTCCGACACGTCGAGGCACACGAGGGTCTTCAGCTCGCCGATCTCCACCGGCAGATGCTGCAGCTGGTTGTGGTCCAGCCAGAGCTCCTGGAGGGCCGGGAGCTTACCTATGTGTGGCGGCTGTAACACGTCGGGATAATCCAAACCCGAATATGAATGTCTCGTCCGCGTCATTATCGCACCTATGCACTACTAAACGTAACTCGAACCGTCCCGATCGATCGCAAGGACATTTTTCATCCCTTCCAATCGCTTACACACGACATTCATTTCTCCTTTTCTTCTTCTTCTTCTTTATTTATTTTTATTTTTTTTTTATTTTTTTGTTTAACAGCATTGATACTTATTGCCTTCGCGTTATTTATTAATGAATATTAATCGATACTCTAATTATATTATACTCGAATGAATGCAAACGGAATGTCTGATTGTTTTATTGGCGGATTAAACGTTAAAGTTATTAAAATGCACGCGAACACGAGATTATACGAGAAAAATAACTCGAGCGTATTCTTCGCGGTGTTTGATTTCATATAAATATTTATTTGACGGTTTGTGCATAACGTTCGCTTTCACGTACCGAGAGTCAATTAATTTACACGCACTTTGCGTCATTTTGCGGGGGGGAGGGACACGTACACGTACACACGGTTTATAGCTAACACTACCTAAAGGTCTTCTTCTTCTTCTTCTTTTATTCTTTTTTCTTTTTCTTTTTAGCCGAATAACCCTCTTTCTCAATATCAAGAGACTCGAATAAACGAAAGTAAGTAGTAAGGAACGGGGCGTGCGTGCGCGTGTGCGTGTGCGTGTGAAGGCCTCGTTTGAATCTTAGAAATTTGAACGTCGACGAGGAGAGCGTATGCGCTAAGCTACGTAAAGCGCCCTGCCCTTCGCGTTACTTATTCAAATCAATACGAGCCTGAAACATTAATGGGCTGCTTTTAGAACATCTACACGCGAAAACGTACCGAGTGAGTGTGCACGGCACGCGTCGCCAAGCTTCGCAATAAATATTATATCAAAACGGAATAGCGAAAAAGAACTTTGCTCTGTGAGTTTTATCGCGAGCGTTACTATACATCGACGTTTAGCTTATTTTTTTTTTTTTTGCGCGCGTTCGTCGGCTACTACATTCTTCTCCGGTCCTCGTTTCGATAATAAACAACCATAAACTGTACAAAAACTACGTATGTACGTATGCATAAATTACCAATTCTTCTATGTCATTATCTCCAAGGTCTAGCCTTTCCAGCTTTTTCAACTGCGAAAGACTGTCGGGTAATGACTTGAGTAAGTTTTCCCTCAATTCCAGCGACTGCAGTGCTTCAAGCCTGAAAATAGAACGGAACGTACTGATTAACTATTTTCTAAAAACAGTTGAGATTCTTACTCGAGTTAGCTTTAAAGAAGAATTTTTAATTTTAGAGCCGCGTCACCCTTTTTTTTTTTTTTTCTTCTTCTTTTCCAGTGAAGCTCAGGATTGTCAGGATATTATTGTCCCGCCTCTTTCCTCATTGGGCCGATATAATTCCGGGCTAGAATGTACTTGAATGCGACGTTGAAAGGAATATTTAGCCGAGGCTAATAAAACGTAAGTACCGCGGTTGTAAAAATTAAAATGTTGTTACTCGTTATAACGAATTTCACGCAATAAAGTTCTTACGCTTAGCGGGAAATATTAATATTTCCATTAGGCAAACACGAACACTGCGCTCGGCCAATAATCCTTGCAACGATATCAAGGTGTCGGTGGTGGTGGTGGTGGTGGTGGTGGTGGTGATAATAATGATAATAATAATTATTAATTAATAACAATGACTTACCCTCCGAAGTTCGCGGGCAGCTGGGACAGAGACATGTCATTGAGGCCAAGGACCGTTAGGTTTCTTAATTCCGCGAAGCCGGAAGGAAGCCTGAAAACATAATTTTCCAGCTTTATATTGAATTCCCTTCCTCGAATTTGAACGAGGCCTGCGAATTTTTAGAATTCCAATAAAACCCGAGCCGAATCGGCATCTCGAGAAACAGCTCGGGGGTTGGTGGTGGTGGTGGTGGTGGTGGTGGGGATGGGGGGAGATGGAGAAACGTAAACGTACAAAAGTTACGTCATAAAGGAGGAAGCGGTTATGGCTCAGCTCGGGGAGGGAGGGGGTGAGGAGCGACTATTCAGCCGAGATGATTCCGCTTTCGAGAGGGCGGATGGATGCTCCTTTCAGCCATTCAACTATTGTCGCCAAAGCACTCGCTCAGCTCGCCTTATCATAATACACTTGCACTTGCTTGTCCCAGGTCACGCGTACGTATAGAATGCTAGCGGGCGGTGTAGTCGCGCGCACGTACAAGAAGACGTCGTCGACGTGAGTAAACCGAAAATATATATCGTTTGCTCACTCGCATTATTAGAGCTTTATTCACGTAATGAAAAAAAAAAGCAAGGGGTAGGTAGGTAGGAAATATACGTAACAAGTCTTGCTTGCCTCTTAGCATAAGAGTGCAGAGTGAGTGAGCTATTAAGGTAAGACTTTAAGACGTGATATTTTTTTTCACGATCGCCAACGAAAATAAGATGACGCGTTACAATCAGAATCCGCGTCATCGCGCACGGCAGGTGTTCTCCAGCTAATAATATAACTTTTAACGTCTCGACGATGTATTTTTTTTATAAATTAGCATAATACACGAAGCCGTGGGTGGATGGGTGGGTGGATGGGTGACCGGGGACGCGTATTTAACGTTAGCGGAGGAGGGGGAAACGAGTCGCATTCCAGCGCGAAGAATCACGCGCGTAATAATTAATCGCCGATAGAACAATCTCATTCGCTCGGGCCTCCCGGCGATTTTTAAATATCGAGCCCAGGCCAGATAAAGCTTTTCTATACTAGCCGTGTTTACCGACGAGAAGCCGTGGTATCCGAGGTAGAGGAGGAGGAGGAGTGGGAGGAGGGCAGAGGCAACGGGCGCATATTGCGAATATCGCAAAGAAGAGAACGTAGGACGACGTCGAGGTTATTGGGGGGGGGGCTATTGTATCGGACGGAATAACTTCGACGTCCAATGAAAAAGGCTTGCGAGGCAATCGATAAGCCAGAATTCCTGTGTCGTTCCGTAGAAGCGCGCGGTGGCGAGCCGGGGCGGAGGGAGGGCGGAGGGAGGAGGGGGAACGCAACCAAGTACACACCGAATTGATAATAATATGCCGCCCGTATTTCGTAGGCGTACCGGTAAAAACTCATTGGATTCCATCGGCAGCCGACGAAAGAACTTAAAAAGAGAGCGGCAAAAAAAAATAAGGTCTCGCGCCGCTAATAAAGGCTAAATAAAGTTTTAAGTATAAGAAGAACGTGGATCGCCGACATTGTTTCTATCTATTGCGCGCGTTAAGTAATGTAGGTTACCTAGAGTTTTGAAAAGGAGTTCGAAGCTACGAGTGCGAACGAGCGTGGCGGTGGCGGTGGGTGGAGGTGGCGGGGGTGGCGGCGTCGTTCAAGCCTCCCTTTCAACCATAGGAGAACCGTAGGGGAACCGCAAGAGAACCCAGAGTCCCAGGATTAAGGCGAGTAAGCTGTTTCGGTGGTTTACTCACTCTTTACAATATATAATTGACACGTTAATTACGTTACTTAATACAGGAAAGGAGGAAGGATTTTATTTAAAAGCTCCGACTGTTTGCCCACCCCACCCCCCTCCTCTCGCGCGATAATGGCATTTATTATCCGCACGGAAATATATATTGGTTATTAATTGGATCTATGAACTCCGCGGCCGCCATTTCGAAGCTTATTTACAATTCACGTCGACACGCTTTATCATCATCATCATCATCATCATCATCATCATTGTTGTTGTTGCGGTTGTTGCGGTTGTTGTTGTTAGCTTTATTTGCAAGGATTGCAACCTCGAGCATTGGGAATAACGGCCTCACGTACATACAAAGTAAATATAAAAGTAAACGTCACCTGGGTATGGGATTGCTGCTGAAGTCGGCAACTTGTAGGGAACGCAGGTTTTTGATGTTCTCCGGAATCTCTGGTATGTCTGGAACATAAAGAAGAGGAGGCATGCGTTAGGCATGAGCTTAAGGTCAATTGACGCAATCCCCTCCCTCCCGGCCATTATCGCGAATTCTTGGCACGCGAGCAGGGAGCACCTGCTCTTCCTTCCTACCTACCTCCCTCCCTCCCTCCCACCCTGCCGCCATCCCTGCCACCATCATCGAGCCGTCCGTTCCCCCCATGGAAGCGGCGCCGGCGATGCCTTTCCCCGTACGAGCCTACTGATTGAGTTCCCGCAAATAATAATAACACGACACGCGATACCGCCGTTTCGCAAGCTTCTTTATATCTTACTGATTGCATATGTATATATGTATATGTATATGTATATGTATACGTATGCCGGGCTCCGTACTGCCGACGAGCGAAATACAACGTCGTCGTAAAGGCCTCGGTGAGCTTAATAAATGGCCGCCGGCTCGGTTCGACAGGTTCATTCGACAGGTATAGAGTCAGAGCCTACCCACCCCTCGGAGAAACGTTGACGATTAGCGGATGTTACCGGGATCTACGTACTCGTAGATAAGCGTAAAAAACCCTGCACCGACGAGAGCACCGATTATACTTTGAACGTCGAAGAGATACCATTGGTTTTCGGTTTACCGCCACAGCACACAATTGGTAAAACTTACCGAGATCTTGGCAGAAGAACAATAACAACAACAACAACAACAACAACAACAACGAATAATACTACGATAGAAGCGCAACGCTCGCCGCCGCCGCCGACGATTACCGTTCTACAGAATAGCTATTCCACAGCAGGCATCTATTATTATTATTATTATTATTATTCTTGTTGTCGTTGTCGTTGTCGTTGTCGTTGTTGTCGTTGTTGTTATTCTTGTTGCATAAACCGAAGGGTAAATTATTAGATTTGCAATCGAACGAATCGATAGCAGTTGTGGCGTCGCTATGAAAAAAGAAAAAAGGTAATAATAATAAAACAAAAAAAAAAAAAAAAAACAAAAAAAAAAAAAACAAAGAAGAACCGTAAGGAAACGTCGGGGTAAAATGCACGTTGTTGGCGTGTCGGTAACGCGTGCCGACGGGCTCACGAGCTGCTACGCGTGAAGTAACGAGTGGACGACGGAGCGACTGTCGAAATTCCAAAGAGGCCACGACGGACTACAAGAGCCGAAAATCATCTTGAATGACGGTTTTCGTGAATGGGGAGGAGCGCCAACTTACGAGGACAACGGAGCTCCCGAGACACGGCCTCCTCGGTAACTCTTAAGCATATATAAGTAACGACGAGGAGGTGGAGGAGGAGGAGGAGTAGCCGGACGCTGTGACTCAGGATGACAACGTGACGAGTAATGACGGCGCTCCCTCCCACCACCCCACCCCCTCGTCGTCGGCGGCGGCGGCCTTCGATCGATATCCAACGATACTCTTCTCCAGCGGCATCGAGCAGCACTTTCGTCCGATCGCTCTCCGGAAGAACGGAGGACTGTTCTTCTCTTCTTTTTTCTCTTCTTTCTTTTTTTTTTTTTTCTTTCTTTTGTCTCTTAGCCTTCCTCGGGCTTGGACGCGTAATAGTACGGATAATCGGTCAAGACAATGAAGAGTACCGCTCGGGGCTTTGGGAATTAACCCCGTTGCTCGTCTCGACGGCCATAAATACCGCACTACGCCCCTCCTTCCCCGTGTGCATTCGCCTTTCCGAGAACCTCGTTCGGTCGCCTCTCGGGTCGAACGCGCCGCTCGCGGGCTCGTAGACGAGGCGAGCAGCGGCCCTCACCCTCACCCCGCCGCTCCTATTGTTCTTTATTAATCGATTTGAACGGCCGAGCGGAGTGTGTGTGTGTGTGAGAGAGAGAGAGAGGCGGGGGGCTGAGAGTCACTCGCGGCTCCCGATTCTCCATCAATTATAAATTTCAAGTCGGCAAGGTAACGTAGAGTGCCATCTATCTCTCTCTCTCTCTCTCTCTGTCTCTACCTCTGTATATGCGTCCGTCGGTCGGAGAGGTGCTCGGGGCGTCGGGCTCGTCGGGAAGAGTTGGCGGCCCGAATAGCGGTGACACGAGCAGTGGATGAGGGGAAAAGGGAGGGGGACGGGGGAGTGACACGGATGGCTGCACCGGTGCCAACCTGCCGGAACGGTATTTATTCGTGGCGAGGTAGGAAAAGGTCGGGGACAGAGAAGAGCCCGAGATAGCTGCGCTTCGCTCGGCTTTGACCCGGCGATCGAGGAGCCGACGAGCGATCTAGACGAGCGCTCTGCACGTGGACGACGACCCTTTGCGCAACGAGCCGGGCGACACTTTAATCACGCCTCGCGTATCTCGTGCAACACGATAGTACCACCATTACACCCGTACCTCCTTCGACTTGGCCGCTCGACTAGTCTAGCGACACCCTCTCTCCACCCCCCCACCCACCCAATAACCCCTCCCTATTTCTCTCGGATTTCCAATTCGTACGTAATAACTAACGCGGCCGTGCCTGCGGACGAGATGCACAGGACCCACGGGACCCACGGGACCCACGGGACTCACGGGACTAATAATGCCAGAGGGCCGCTCGCTCTTAATACCGCTCCCTCCCTTTCCGGATATTCAGCCGAGCTTGAAGAGCGTTTGTGGTACGTCAGTGGTTTTCCTGCTCTGCCACCACCCCCCTGCCACCCGAGCTCGCTCGCCACGCTCCAGACAATAATGCCAGGGCCGCCTTCGTCCTTCCCTCTTCCCTCTTCCCTCTTCCCTCTTCCTCGCCGATAAACACGTATTTTATTATTCTCCATCGGGGCTCTCTTACTTAGCCGTGCACCATCGGATCGTTCCTCTAATTTCGCTCGGCGATCCCCGTTCGACCACCGATGTGCAATTATTTAACGAGCCGATCATATCCGACAAGCCGTAATAATAATAATAATAATAATAATAATCCTTCTTCTTATGCTGCGGACATAATGAGCCCCGAGCCCGGAGCCTTTAAAAATTCCTCGATCGACCGCAACTTTTCATTCGATCCTTTTCATTTTGATGATAAAAATAACGAGTCTACGCGACAATGTTTTATCAATCACGTTCACAACTCTCTCTGTATCTCTCTCTATCTCTATCTCTCCCCGTCCGAATGTCCGAGTGAAACGTCACTCGTCAAATTACAAAATCCACATAGAAATCTCTTGTCGATCCTAACGCGTCCATATTCGCGCGCGCGCTTCATCATCTGCATATGCATGCGCTGCGGATTGTTTTATGCATTTTATGCATCAGTGAAGGCGGGGACGTTTATACGCAATTATAATCGCATTAGCGGAAAATGCACGCAAATACTTTATAGCCCCCGTGACAGTGCGGGGACACGTAACGTTACGCACCGTTGCGGTGTGACGAGAGAGAGAGAGAGAGAGAGAGAGAGAGAGAAAAGCCGCGGACGACAGCGACGGCCACGACATTAAACGAAATAATGACTTTGAAAATGTCGAGCCGCGACCGCCAATGGCTCGAGAATGGCTCGATAATGGCTTGGCTTAGATAACAGGATTTATTATTATTATTATTATTATATTGTCTATGCGCGCGTAAACCTCATGTGGTACCGCGCGATGTACCCCGGATATTTAAGATCATGCATCGTTTCCAAGCCGTATTTTCTTTCTTTTTTTTTTTTTTTTTTCAATGGATCCAGCATCCGTTGCCTTTTTTATTCGTCGTTGACGTAATAAATCCATCGCCGTTATATCAGTTCGTAGGCGATACTTTTCGTCGGATACTTTTCTACTCTGCCGAGGAAAGAGCGACGAGGGAAGAAAAGAAACGAAACAGGGCAAGCGAACGAAGCAAGCCGATGGTTGGCGGATGACGAATGGACTAATTGAACGCGTAGTATTTTTTTTTTTTCTTCTTTAATGCGCGGTGAGTGCGCGAATAAAGTGTAGAATGAGCCTCGGCGTTACGTTGACGAGGGGCCTTTTCAATTCACGTGAAATAGATAATTCAATGGTCCTTTGGGGTCGTCTAATGTTGAAAACTCTCGGGCCGAGAGTACTCCTAGTCCACGGGAGCTTTGGATTAAGGAAGCCGTCGTCGCGTAGGTGGGGGCGCGCATTCAATGTTGGCCCGAGATCGTTACGCCGGTCGTATTATTATGTACGAGGCGCGTAGTACGACACGACGAGGGAAAAGGCCTTGGCCCCCTTTGGCTCCTCGATTGTCCGGCCGACTGGGGGGGGGGGGCGAGGGAATCGGCCAGTACGGAGGCCCCGAGCCGGGGGGAAGATGCGCGACTGACAAGCATCGGCGGTAATTACGTTGTAACGTAATTTGTGTGGACGCTTAGGCGCGTGTCGTCGAGTCTGTCCCTCGGATGTTTTTCCCCGGCTCTTAGGCTGGCTACCCCACGACTCGAGTACAGAGCTCGACTACGTCACTGCTCGTCTCTGAATCTCCGTTAGACTGAGCCCCGATAAAGACTGGCTCGTGTGGAAATGCTCTCGTTACTCTCCGGATGCTGCTGGCCTTTCTCGTCGGCTTGCGCACCTATACTGTGGTCCCATTTCGAATATTCATGATTCGCGAGGAAAAATCATCACTGCCCGCCCGGCAACCCTCGTCCCCTACACCCACGAACCCACGACGAACCCAATGGGCATTCGCTTGTACTCCGTGTACGGCTTGGGAATACAATAATCCCGTTGCGCGGACACGTGTTCACGGGCTCGTGGGTCTCGTAGTGCGAATTGATGTTTCGCAATCGTTACTCACGCAGGGGAAGATGTAAAACGCAAAGGTCTTGCCGGAATCGCGTTTTATTATTTATCGGTGCGGCGGACGCGGACGCTCGCGACATAGGCGATGCGAGCGCATGACGAGTGACATTCATTGTGCCGCTAATTACGAAATTCCAGCTAAGCGAATAAATCATCCTTCCCGCTATCGCGAGCGTGTAATAACGAAATCGCTAAACTGCCGATGATTCCCGACTATACCGTCATTATTATGTGCAATTTGTTTTTTTCTTTTGTTTTTTTTTTCTTCTTCATCTTAAATTACGCCTAACGGTATATAATAATAATGAGCATTGATCACCGTTTACGATTGGCTTCTCTTCTCTTGGTACGAGTTCATAAATGCGAGCGACTGAGATGAATGAATTTCAAATCAAATCAATAAATTCCCCAACCCCCCACCCCCAACAAGGCGTTATAGCGTATATATATACATTAAATTAAATTAACCCGAACGAGTATATTATGTGGTGAGTAATGGCTTTATGCGGAGGAGGAATGTATAATAAACGTGACGTGACGTGACGTATCGATATTATTCAACGATATTAAGCGCCACGGGCAGTTGGGGCAGGTTATGGGGGTTATTGGGGTTATTGGGGTTGGCCCTATGCGAGACGGCCGAGTTCTGCCGTGTTCTGACCGAAAGTTAAAGCGGACCGTTCGGTTCGGTGACGTATCGCCCCGCGCGCGTTTTTATTTCAGGGAAAGCAGCGATTGAGTTTTCGTGATTTTCAGCGATTGAGGCATGCAACGTACGTCTCGTAACACAAGCGTTACCGTTAGAAGGGACCGCATGGTAGATTATAGGCTATTTTTGCATGAACAATCGTCAAGCTGTACAGCTTCCCGTTCAGCTTCCCTTCGACCCCTCGTACTTGCGCCCCCCCTCCCGTATACTTCAAAATAAAGAAATGCTTCGTACGCATCGTAAATAGTTAAATACGTGTATATTGTTTACATCGACTACCACTACCACTACCACTACCACCACTACGACTACGACTACGACTACGACTACGAAATAAGGTGGCCGGTCAATTTTTAAAACTTGCAAGAAACGCGAGATTATTTTCCAATCTCCCTTGATCTAAGGCAAATCTAAGAAACGAGTGCGCGCGAACGTATTCGTAGTGGACATTTGTAAAGGGAAGCGATTGTAAGCAAACGGGCTCTGACAAAGCTGCCTTTCGTCCATTTATCGAAGATAAAGGAAGAGTCGGGAAAGGACTTTCTCTCAGTCTTCGCGTAGAGATCGAGAATTATAACGAGAGAAAAGTGCGCGGGTCCCCGATACTCTCTGGAGCCCTTTTAAAAAGCGTATCTTGTACCCGGGAAGGCGCGTAGTGGTTATTAAAACGAATTAGCTCGTTCATTGTTTATGTGTTGTGTCAGTGGGGCCGTAAAACGTGTCTTGATATTTATTTCCTTTTAACGAATGTTGCTCGTCACGTTGGGCATTCCATCAGTCTTCTCGTGGCCAGCTGACTCAGCGTCGTCACCGACGTAGAAGAAAAAAAAAAGCAGAGAGAGAGAGAGAGAGAGAGAGCCGTACGTACGTACGTATGGTCGTAAGAAGTATTCCGAGTAGCGAGGCGCGCATACGTGAGGCGTCCAACTCGTCGTCTCGTTTCACGTGGAGAATAATGTGTCGGCGGGTATTTGCGCCCCGGACCTTGGCACTATATATAAGCGCCACAACATTTTCCCAATTGCTACGAAGACGCGACGACAAATCCAGGATGACATTTTCGGCTTCGCCCCACTCCCACTCTCTCTCTCCCTCTCACTCTCGATAGCGATGTCCGACTTACGTTTACCCTTTACGCGGCCAAACGTCTTATTATCATTCGAGGGAATTAATCATTTATCGAAGGGTCGAAGTATTCGTTCATTCTTGAGGCCCACCGAGTCTACGCGAGCACCGTAACCGTCTTGTTACTTAAAAGGGAAGGAGAGGTGGGGTGGGGAGGGGCAATTTAAATTATCGTTCACGTCGAACAAGAAAAGTAGCGAGAAAATGGAGAAGAAAATTAACGACGTTCCGATGGATTTGCAAAACCGTGGTAGTGCGCCGATACGGCAGAGCTCCTACTTTTCCCCCCATTCGGTTTCTTCTTCTTCTTTTTTTCTCTTTTTCTCTTTTTCTCTTTTTCTTTGCCTCTCCTGGCTCGCTGCCCTCGGCGATTAACGGGGGGGGGAGAAGGCGCGTATCTCTGCGTAAAAGGCAGCACCGCAACCACTGCCTCCGGTTATCGGCTTTAATAAAATAGCTAACAATACGTCGGCCCGCGCGCTCTGCCGGAGAATTGAAATCCACTCCCGCGATTTTCTATTTTTGAAGCGCGGACGCCGATAATACGCGCTCCCGAGTGCGTGCCTCTCATTACATTAGCGCTCGATTCGCCAATAATTGTCTACATAATGCTCTCCTTTGTTCTCTTCTTCTACTTCTTCTTCGTCTTCTTCTTTTTTTTTTTTTTGTTTCTTCCATCCTTTAAAAACCTTTCTGATTGGCTACCTACGTGTCTCCGGATACAACGTCGAGATACAGATAGCCAGAGAGAGAGAGAGAGAGAGAGAGACCTTCCAATTTTATCGAACATTACGTATTTTCTTCTTTTCTTTTTTTTTTGCAATCAACTCAACGTGCACACAAATCGATCATTGGGTATTGAATTTTTTTACATGCTTTTACAGATTTTTTGGTCCCTTTTTCCATTTTTTTTTTTTTGTACTACCTTTCAATCACTATTTTTATTTTGAACCTAATCAAGTACTACAATCCCTGTACGTATATGTGTGCGATTAAGTCGCGTATTGTTATTGTTCTTGTCATTCCTTGTCTATTCTTGTCTATTCTTTTCTTCTCTTTTTTTGTTTAATAAAGTAATTACGAATATTCAGCTATTAAGTTTCCAATTATTAATAAAAAGTATACAAGGACTGAAGCCGCTACTTCGTTCAAAGCGTTAATTACCGAAGATTAATTAGGGAAAAAAGGATCGACACGTCCAAGGACTGGTAAGATAATCACGGCAATTGTCGCTTATGTAATTTTCAGAATATTGTTGTATCTTGTTAATAATATAATGAAGTACGGGGAATCATGAGACATGTCCGCGAAATAGATTTAGACCGAGAGAGGGGGGTCGGGGCGAGGGAGGGGGAGAGAGAGAGACGAATTAATCCTTTGTCCAGGCCTTTTTCAGTGTCCCTGGCTACCGGCTTTCCATTCAACACCGCGCAATAATGTAAATAAAACAATCGCAGCCAAATATGATTTTCCCGGACGCGAGTACTTTTATAGTGAATTCACCCCGGCGTTTATCGTCCCCCGCCGAAGCGTTACGCTCGTTGCCTCCACATTATGTGCGAGACCTACTTTTCCAATCAGCAGCTACTATTGGAGGCGCGCGAGAGAAAATTCTTCCTGTCCTCTCTCTCTCTCTCTCTCTCTCTCTCTCTCTTTTTTCTCTTTTTTACAATATTTTTCGATCAACGCGGCTAAATGTGCTACGACCGCACGCCCAGCGGGGAGTCCCGGTCCATCAGGTCCTAGAGTCAGTTCCTACGCCTTGAAAGAAACCAGTAGCTCCTGCGCGCGAGCGGGCGGACCTTCTGATGAATTTCGATTCGGGACGCGAGTCCGAAAGCTGCCATTAAATCATACCGGGTGCGTTTCCGTCCCCCGTTCCACGCTCGGGCGTTTTTTTTTTTTTTTTTTTTTAGAGAACTGTCGCGGAAACGCACCCGGTGGCCGCGTCCTCGTCGTCGCGCGATTCCCTCCCACCGGGTCCGGAGAACGCCCTCCTCGTCACCGGGCCCGGCGGAGCGAAAAATTACTGTGAGACGACGAGGACGCGGGTTGCTCCTCCTCGGGCCGCGTAGGGAACAACCTGCGCCCGGATCTACGAAGGTTCCATTAACTGGGTTACGGTACCGAATAAAAATACGCTCCTCGGCTGCGTTGCGCTTTATTTGCGCGGCCCCCGAGCGAGCGGGGAAAACCTTTTTCATTCTCTCGAGCGTTTTTCCGTTTAGAAAGGCTCGGGGCGCGGCCGTCCAAGGAAATACTCTCTAGATGCTCTAATTAAGAGGGGGGGGGCCCGAGCGCAATTAAGCATCCGGAGCTATAAAATCCCGGCGATTCTTAGTAATTGTTACGGTTACGTACCCCTCCTCCTCCTCCTCCTCCTCCTTCCCCCACCACCACCACGGCCCCGAGCCGATAAATAAACTGTAGAATGAAAATCTCGGGAAGGATGAAGAAAATGCGATCCCCGCATCCTTTACCTTTACCCTCTCCGGCTGTTATTTTACGAGAGTCGGACACACAATGATATCGATCCCTCGATCGGATAATCGCTAATTAAGAGCGGCTCCTCCGCGATATTAAGAGACAATGGGAACGGGGGAAATCTTCGTCGAAACCTTCGAAAATCGCCAGCGTGAATTGAAAGAAAGAAAGAAAGAAAAAGAAAAATCCTACACGTCAGCGCGTAATGGCCTAAGGAATAATTGAGAGCGATAAATAAGACGAGCGTTTGCAAAACTGACGTCCCATAAAAAAACTATCTGCGCTTATTCCTTTTTTTTTCTCCTTCTTCTTTCTGCTTCTTTTGTCCTGTAAATTCCGGGGCCCGAATAATGCAGCGGCGAGTCTCGTAAATATCTTATTTATAAAGGAGTAAATATTATTATTAGGGGGGGCGTGACGGGGCCCGAGCGTTAGTTATTAATTCAAATACGGGGGAGCGTAAATCACGGGTGAAAATAATTTAGCGCTCCCGTTGATTTATTATTGGCCATTAATGCGAGATAATCGCGGCGCAGCCTCGGCTACGCGCGCATTAGACACGCATTAGGCATTTTCTAATTACGATATTGAAAAAGTCAATTTTATCGCATAAGTAAAATCGAGCGGCAAGTACGCGCCCTCGATACCGACAACCACGATTTCCACGCTCAATCCAAGTCTGACGATTAGCGAGGGACTGTTTTTTTTTTCCATCGGCACTTACACACTCCCCCCGCACAATTAAATATTACCATCGTTCGATGCCGGAGCGCAAAACTAACAAAATGGGGGAGGGAATAAAACTTTCGGTGCGCAAGTCACATCCCTCGAGCCGTAGGGAATTTTTGAATGGACGGGGTTAGAGAAGGGCGAGAGTCCGAAAGAGTACACCGAGGATTGGGGTGGGGGAGGCGTGTGTCTTCGTGTCGGGAGTGATCGAGGGGAGGGAAAACACATCGCCTCTCTCTCTCTCTCTCGCTCGCTAGTCGTACCCGCAGAGGAAGCATAGAATTTCTAATGCGAAAGAAAAGTTTAATTACTCCTGGATAACTTGTTACTTCCTCGGCGAGGCTACGAGCACGACTCCCACGCGCGAGTCGATACAGACGCGAAGGCACAAAGACACGTATTCACGCCCGTGTCGAATTGCCGGCGGCTCGTAAAATCTCCCTCCCTCCCTCCCACCAACCTTCGCGAGACCGACGAGAGAAAAATCGCGCCTCTCAATGGGATCGGACGGGCTCGGTAATTAGGCGACCCCAATAACCCCGTCCCTGCATTCCAGCGCTAATGGAAATGCCCATAGCCGACGAGCCAATGAATCGCAATTGGTAATTATCGCCGTAGAATGAATGCAGGGAGGATCCCGTACATTCGTAATAATCCGCACGGAGTTTTGGAGAACCGTACGACCTGCGGCCAATGTATACGTAATATAATGTCGTCGATCGCGAGCCCCCGCTGCGACTCTTGCGGCTCCACGGACGTCTTCCTCGCGCTTACCTCACGGTCACGGGGATGGGATCTCCCCGTGGCAGACGGTAAGACGAGAGCGTCTTTAATCGTCGCTAGAACGTGTACTCGTCCTTTTTAATTTACGAGCACTCGCACTCGCACGGCCCTGATTTTTTACCTGCGAGTCGCTCTTTTTCTCCCCCCTCCCCCTCCCCCGAAGACGTGTTACCTCGTCATTCGCGTGTCACCCGCGACGCGTAATTAGGCATTTACGAGGGACAAGGACGTCGTTCGACTGGCGCTCGTGACGATTGTGTTTCTTTCTGTTTTTTTTTCTTTTTTTTTTTTTCTTTAACCTTATACACCGAGACTCGCTACGAACCTTCTTCCACGAACGTGTTAATTTAGAGGCTAAATGTGGCCCGACAACGCCCACGGCGTCCACCACCCCCCGCCCCCGCCTTTTTTTTCCCCCTTCTTCCGTGCTCGGAGTAAGATATTAAAGGATAGTAGAAGTTTCTCGCGATGGAATCGACGATAAGGGCCCGGCGTGGGAAGGGGCGGGGCGGGGTGGGGATGGGGATGGGGATGGGGCTTCCACGCATCGAGCGGAACTCCCCGGAGAGGGCATCCACCCGCTGCGCTCTCGACGTCGATTACGCGCGGCTCAATCGCAACAAAGGGACAACGGCAGCAGCAACAGCAGCAACGGCAGCAGCAACAACAACAACAACAACAAAACGTGTCCACTTGGCATCAATGGCCTTCCGCTACGCGCGTTCCATGGAACTTTTCTTTCTACCTCTACCGGCGGAGAAAATAGAGAACGAGAATAGCAATAATAATTGATGCGGATAAAATAGGTGCATAGGTGTAGATGGCGGATGGTGGTGGTGGTGGTGGTGGTGGTGGTAGAGCGAATTTGGCTTGTAGCCGGTAAAAATCGATTCCACGAAGGACCCGAGCCATGCGTTAACGGCCCTGCGCCCCCGGCTCTTGTTTTACGTGCTATGACAATCGAGGCACGTTTCGTTATACCGACTGAAATATCGATAAAGTGTAGCTACTAAAGTTTTACGAACCTTCGGCTCGCCGGAACGACCGTACCAGCCGCCGCTGTATTTTACATCGACTCTCGCGTTCCGAGTGGATTGCTCACTTGCAATTATTGTTCCCGAGCTTTCCCAAGGCTTCCCCCCAGTCGCGTTAAAGAGAAAATTCGGAGAGAAATTTTTAATTACTCCGGGACGTGTATATACGTACATATACATATATATATATTTGTGCGTGTGTGCTGTGTGCTGTGTGCTGTGTGCTGTGTGCGCTTGGTGATGTAAAGCAGCATCGTGGTTGCGACACGGAATAATAAATATAAGGAACTAAGGTGGCTGCGGGGAAAAATGAGATGACCACAAAGCCGTAGGCGGACCGCAAAACTCAATCTCTCTCTCTCTCTCTCTCTCTCTCCCTCTAATTCATAGGGATAGTTGTTTGCATCAGCTTGCGAGCTCTGGTCTCCTCTTTCTTCGTCCTTTTCAAGCGCTGCGCGGAGGCCTTCGTAAGCCAATAATGTGAAAGGGTTCGAGGAGTCCAGGCCCCGAGCTCCGCCGATCCAATTTACCAATAAGCTATTTTCCCGACGTGTCCTTTGGCTCTTGGATCCACAATAAGCCAGTGCTACCACCGTTGCCACCGCTGCTACCAATGCTGCCACTATACTACCAATGTCGCGCCTAACTAACTAACGTAACTAATTTATCGTTAACGAGGTTGGGTGGCGGGGGTGAAAAAAGAGGAGGCAAGCTTTCCAAAGGACGAGGGCTCTCTCTCTCTCTCTCTCTCTCTCTCTCTCTCTCACTCTCTATCTCTCATCGTATACGATGTCGGATGCTCTACGTACTCGAACGCTCCCCCTTGTCAGACGCTCCGAGCCTCTTTACGCCGAATAAGCAAAGGGAAGCGTCTCTGTATTCCCTTTACCCTTTACACAGAATAATAATGGCCGGCTGACCGGTCGGCTATTATTAAATATTGTCCGGATAATGAAGGATGCTGCGACTATGGGCTAAAGCGCTACATTCCCCGATAACATAATTATATTCAGGCTGTCAATGCATCCATCTAGCCGCCTTATATCTATCCTCTGAGAGGATCAGTACATGCTCCGCCCCCCCCTTCCCATACCTATAATCTATTAAAATTAATATTAATTATCTCCTCTCTTCGATGCTGTGAACAGCTTCAAAGCACGCGGCCGACAATAACTTTATAAAGGCTCGCTCCCTAGCCGCACGAAGCTCCCCCCCCCCAACGCCCCCTCCCAAGAGTCGAGCCCGATAATAGGGGGGAGCTTCGACGCATTCACGTATCCTATCCCAATTACGTGTGCTCCTCGGATCTCGGGGAGGCCGATCCTCCTCCTCCCCCTCCTCCTTCTCTCTGCGGACGCACTATCTAACTGTTCTTGCGTAGAGTTTACGAAGAGGAGTTGCTTCTGTCGGCTCTCCATCTCTCTCTCTCTCTCTCTCTCTCTCGTGTCATCAAAGCGTTATTGGCATCGCCGTCCCCCGGGAACGACGAGGAATGGTGGCCCCATCGTTCGGGACACGTAGTCGTGATCGCGGGGGGTCGCCGTCCTGCCACGTGCACGATACATTAAAAAAAGAGGGGTGAGCGTCCGGTTCCGCACTCCCGTCATCATTCGGCCGGCGACCGAAGAAGCACGTGTCCCACCCTCTGCCCGACAACCACGTGGGACGAGAACGTTCGTTCGTTCGTTCGTTCGTTCGTTCGTTCATTCCTTATTCGGCGTATTTTTCCAATATTCTTACATAACGTAGCCTCGAGCTCGTCCCCATTACTCAATTCGCACGTAGGACATTTTCTGATTTCTATCTCCTCCTACCTTATAGAACGTTATTGTTTCCTAACGCCGCCTTATTCGTTATGGATAAAAAAAAAAACAACAACAACAACAACAACAACAAAACCGTGAGTTTCGGTACTTTTCTGAACCTGCGCTGCGACCTTCAAACATTTAGTAAAAACGGCCAAGTTTTAAATTATTGCGGGACGATGACGTCCGGTGCTTCATTAAATAATCCTTACAGCAAGCGCTCGCAGCCGTAGATTTACGATAAATCTCCAATCGGTCATATATTTGCACGAGAACTCTCCCCCAGCAGGGCATCCGAATAGACGGACACGACTCGATCGTCGATCATATACATACACGCACACGCACACATGTATATATGTGATGGCCCCGGGATGTCCCTGTCCTCGAGCGCAGTGCACGACAGGTGGTACGCATCCTGTCCGTAAGACCTTAACGAACATCTGTCCCCTCGTTATCGCCTCATCTACCCATGGTGTTTACTCGTTGGTATTTGCAAGCCCACCGGCCAGCCCGCACCATTTTCTTCCTACTCCTGTTTAAATGTATTCATTAAAGGAATATTTTGCGCTTTCCGTGACTTACTTGTACGCAAGAGTATGTAAAACAAGGTCATGCGCGCATTAAGCACACCGTCGCTCCGAGGAATCGCAGTCAGTCCTGAAATTCCCTCAAGTCCCACTCCCCCCCCACCCAGCTTACATCGGGGCAAGATATTCATAAAATCCCTTGTTATTGATAAGATAACGGCCTCGATGTCCCGGCCAGATATTTTTAAAGCCCTAACAATTCGTGGACACCCGGTGCTGTTTGTGACGTAATCGTGACCGCGATCCAAAGACGTACATCATCTCGGCACACGGCTATTTATTATAATTGCCCTTTAACCCGAATTGGGCTTCGTAACGTCACCACAGATTTCTGTCATAAGATTACTCGCTGTTTATTCTTAGGCCTACCAACCACCGAAGGTTTTCGGCATGTTTTTCTTTAAAATGCTTTAAAAGACCAAAGGTGTCCGTGCTCGTTAACGTTAACGTACCCTCCCCTCACCCCCCCATTAAATCCCCATCGCGGAATCTGCGGAATTGCCTCGGTATTTCTCGATCCTCCGCAACGTCATCCACTTGTAGCTTTATCGATATCATTGACAAATTCTTAAGGCACGAGTCGGCGCCGTCGAACGAATCCTATCCAGCGTTTAGCGATTATTAATAATAATAATAATAATAATAATAAGCAACACAAGTCACGAATAAGTGTACCGGATTTCTATAGCACTGCGCGGGATTTGCCTGGCCTAGTCGATAGTAATGACACGGGTGACATCCTGGGGAGCCTCGCCACCGCAATCGGCCTCGATCGAGGGCGCACAATACCCCGTCGGCTGGGGGGGGGGGGGGGGGGCGGACGGACGGACTTGTTTCGGGTAACCCCAGCAATACCAGGGACACACACACCGAGCTCCGGAGGTATAACCACGGCCGAGCCATCATAGTTAACAGACAGGCATACTACGTCTGCATCGATATAACTAATACTGAGACTATAATTACGAAATGTTCTAATTGAATTACGTTTATAATACAGTTGCATGTGGGCATGTGTCAAGGACATTCTCGATTCAACGACGACTCCTCTCCTCTTGGGCTCGTAACTGTAAAAGACTCGGGGGAGCTCGGACGGCGTCACACACGTACATGGCGGATATATCACGCATAGACGACGGCGTAGATCGACTTACACGACGAAAGCGTCCAACGGCGACAAGTTCGGTATTAAGCCGGAATATTACATTTATTGGGGGTTATTGGGAAGATATTAATTACGGCCGTAGTAGCGAGACGCGTAATTAATATAATGAATAACGACGAAGGAAGATAAACGAGGGACACGCGCTGGGAGGATAGTTTTTCTAAGGCTGGATTATTATTGTCCGTGCTAATCGGATTTGAAGTTTTTAATGAGATTGCTCAATTCCAAATGCGGCTTATTCGGCTCCGTAATGAAGTCGAGGTTAAAGGAGAATAGCCGAGGAAATTTATATGAACGACATTTTCTGAATACTTGCGCTCTCGAGCGATATAAATCAGCCCGTCGATCACACACGTGCACGCGCGCGCGCTCGTTTCACGTAAAAACGCGTTTTGAATTTCAAATAAATAAGAAACTTCAAGTTGAAACTTCATTTTCACTCGGCACAATCTCTCTCCGTCTCTCTCTCTCTCTCTCTCTCTCTCTCGTTTTATTTTTCCTTTCAAACGATGATACTCTGATCGTTAAGGAATAACGACAAGCGATTTTCACGCGACTAGTCAACTCGTGAATCTATCCCTTTTCCTCGTCGATGAGGAGAAATTATTTTTAATCACTTGGCGCACGTTCCCGCGCGGACTACACGTCGATAGGAATGTTTTTTTTTTTTTTTTTTTTTTTTTTCTCGAAATTCCCGCATCTCGTGGCTATGATAGATAAAAATAGATGAAATTCAACGTGGCAATATGGGATATTAATATCGATTCGAGAACTATCCGTTTCCACGTAACGACGAAAGTGAGCGACCGAGCTCGCAGAGAGAGAGAGAGAGAGTGGGAGAGAGAGCTCCATGTCAATTACGTAATTTATTAAATAAATGGGTCGATGAGTTTTCTCAATTAACCGAGTCGAAAACTAATATCGTCGATAGGAATATTATATTTCAAACGTGTTTTATCAAAATTTATTCTCTCTCTCTCTCTCTCTCACTCCCTTCCCTCCGCCGTAATTCAATATTGAAGATCCTCTGTCGTAAATGAAAAAGTGAAAGAGAAAAAAATGAAAAAAAAAAAATCATCCCGAGATGTTTACGTGATACGAGTAAATTAAATTTGTTTCACGAGCTACGCGCTCGTTTTGCTGAATTATTATAAGGCTTTTGTATCCCATGCTCCTGACGCTTTCCCTTTAAAAAGTGCATTACAATAATTGTCTAATTAAATTTGTCGCTTATTCGCCAGGGCAATGAATTGTCGACGATATTACAACAACAACAACAACAACAACAACAAAAATATATATATATATATATGTATGTACGTATGCTTACAATGGCACCGCGAATGTAGTTTATGCAATTTGATTTAATCTAATATCGTTAATTAATGGGGTTGTAAGGTCGGGGAGGGGTGAGGGAAAGGTAAGTGGAGGTAGGAAAGGAGGGGTCGGTCCGGTCTCTGGGAACCGTATGCAAATGGAACGCGAGGAATTGCCTCGAAAACTTGCTTATGGCAAATGAGCGAAACAAAGATGCGATGCGATAGGTTGGAAGAAGCCGCCAAGGAGGCCAGGTAAGTAAGTACCTTGGGCCGTGAGAGAGGGGGGAGGGGGCAGGAGGGAGAGAGAGAGAGAGAGAGAGAGAGAGAGGAGCGCGGCATATCAAGTCTCTTTGAGTACGTAGAGCGTAACCTTGAAATAAGCCGAAGACAAAGCAGTGCGGCAACTGGACAGACAGAGAGGGAGGGAGAACGAGGTTAGGTGTACACGACACCTACTGTAGAGGCGATAAGGTCTGGGCTGCTGGCGCGTACTACGTCTTCTTCTCGACCGCACCTGTGGTGCACGTGAAAAGAATTACCGCGATGTAAGTGACTCTGGATAAACTAGTTTTAACCAGGTGCGCGTCTCCGTCCATCACTGGATGGAAAACTCTCACTGGTCACACTCTCTCTCTCTCTCACTCACTCTCTGACATCAAGTTAAGGAGCTGCACGTAAGGGCGGCGAAGGGTGGAAGGGAATTGTACAAGAGTACAGCGGATGCGGTGGCTTCACGTATTTAAATAACCGCCTCGGACGTGTGAATTAATTTAATCAGCCCGACGCATATCGCACACACATTTATCGCGCGGGGCATTGACGACTGCGCGAGTCGTTACTACCTCACTAAAAACCTCTTTGACTACGCTTTAAATCTTATCTTTTTTCAACTCTTTCTTTTTTTTTTCTGCTGAAAGACCGAGCTCTGAGAAAGGCTCGCTCATTAATCATATTGAGGGGGCAACGTGTATCGAGAAGTCGATTCTCTTTAAAAATTCCCGTTAGCCCCAGAATCCGCGTAAGAATAACCCCAATGATCCATCGAAGAGATCATATTGCCCAATACTTGGGATGATCGGAGTGGGGCGCGTCGTGTAGAAAAGTACTCCGCGGATCGGGGTTATTGGGAAATGCTGAAAAGCCAATGCTGTTAACGTTAATTAATTACGGGTTTCGCAATAATTCTGCGCTCTATGAATGGGAACGGGGGGGTGGAAGGGTGGGTGAGGGGGGGAAGGGGCCTCCTTTCTTGCCAACATCCGTCGCGATTTATGCCTAACTGATGACGAGTATTGGCACGTGGAGGAATATCCATAAGACATCGTGTAATCGCACGGAAGGCTCACGTGACATTGAAACTTATTACGTAAGCTGGCGGGGTGGATGGGGAGTGGGGGGGACTCGCGGGTACGTAGCGGACGACACCGTCTTTGTAATTAATTTACCTGACGCGTGATATAAACGTAAGTAAATGCACGTATACAGCGACGGGTGATGTATGAACGAATCGCCGAATGCCAATCAAACAAGCAAGACTCCTCCTCCTCCTCCTCCCCCTCCCCCTTGAGAAGATTTTTCTCTTTGGCACTTTGGAGGCTCGGGGCGGAAAGCCTATATTATATATTAATCCACGACTATAAATCCATTAGCGAACGTAAAGAGCCCTGACGAAAACAATGGAGGGGGGGGAGGATAAAGTTGCAACGAGAGCAGGAGCACTCGGCGGCCGCTATTATGCACCATGCGCACTGTACATGGTACGTGTATATTGAGTGGTATGTCCGTGCGAATCGCTCGTTCGCACACGCTCGCGATCGTCTCCGGATGCGCGTAGCTTCGATCTCCAGCTGCATATAACCATTGGTCATAAGCTACATATTTATATCCTTCGACGCTGCGGTACGCGCGTCTTTGGAATTTCTGGGAAGGTTAACTAACTGTGCTCTCCGTATCACTGAGGCTCGGACTCACACTCACACTCACACTCACCGCGCCCAGTCAGTCCCGTACGTGCGATTAGGGCTCTAAAGTTTCTCTTCGAGCACCAGGAGAGAGGCTCTTCATCATCATCATCATCTTCTTCTTCTTCTTCTTCTTCTTCTTCCATTTGTACTTTTACTCCCATGTTCATTGAATAGTTTTTACTTCACATTCTCTAGATTTCTGACCAATGATAACGAACGAACGTACCAACGTACCAACGAAGAAAGCCTTCGCTCACTTGAAGACTTTCATTTGAGGAATTTACTTTTATTACAAGCTTAACCCCCTACACAATTCAGTAATTACAATTAAATAAAGCTCAGTCGATGGTATCCACGTAGTCCATCATGTGGATTATTATTTTGAAACCATCACTCTTCTCAAGTGCAAATATTGCCTTTTTATAAGTATTGGCTACTTTGCTGTTTTTATTTAGTTTTTTTTTTTATATACATATTTTTATATTATATTGACGCACGTGTAAGTCTAAAGATAAATTATAAATGTCTAAAGGATGGGGGAAAGTTCGTGCTTGCTTCCATTCAATTCGGATACGCATTTCCTTATTAACTTCATCATCATCATCATCATCATCATCAGTAGCAGCAGTAGCAGCAGCAGCAGCAGCGTTATTGATATTGTTGTTTTTAATGCGATTATTAGCGCTAATTTAGGGATTACAATAGGCGTCAGATACGTGAATGCTTACGTATATTACCTATAAGAATTGGCAGCCGTCGTTATTACGGGCTTTAATTATATCCGCGTAATAGTATTGAAGAGGCCGTGATTCAATAGAGGCCCCGTGAGTGAATCAGAGGAGAGTGAATTGCCTACCGCGGCTAAGAGATTATCTAAAAATCTAAATCATCGCAATTCATAATGTTTTAAAAGCAATAACTCGGCTAACCTTAAATAAAGGCGTAAATTTAGTAATTTAGCCGAGGAATGATGTTTAACACAGATTTTCAGTGCTATAAATATACTTGTCACATTTAGCGGCGTATCTGCGGACACGTAATACCAAACGATGCTGCTCTGCCCATGCCTCGCAAAGCCCGACCAAGGTCCGCAAATAAGGTTAGGCTAGTAAGAGCGGCTCCCCCCTCTGTCTCTCTCTCTCTCTCTCTCTCGTCTCTTCCGCTTGCCCGCTTGCTTTCCCCGTGGCAATTCTTACGAGCGTGCGTGCGAAGAGGACGAAACGCGCACGTACACGTCACGTCACTTCCTATATACTCCAGCCTGCCCGGCATAGCCACAGAGGGAGGGGGGCAGAGAAGTATGTGGCGAGGAGGACGTCATGCCGAGCGACATACTGAGCCCGTCGCAATTTTATGGTAGGACTGGGCGCATCTAGATTCCTAGGTGCACTCACCCTTACATTTCCGGCGGCTTGTCGGCCTCCGTCCTGGCTGCATGTGGTTATACTACAGGGTATATAGCGCCAAGGCTTCTTGAAATAACGCTGAATTCCATTTTCAGAGACGAGCTTGGTGCGTACACACCGAGAATGGGAACGACGTGGCGCACGTGCTTGCGTGTGCGTACGCCTGTCCCTAAACAACATAGAATTGGAGATAGAGAGAGTGAGAGAGAGAGAGAGAGAGAAGGATAGATAAGACGAGAAAGTGTGAAGAAAGAAAGACAAGCCGAGGAAGTATAAGACGACGACGACGACGACGACGACGACGACGACGAGGTTTCATCGAGAGTACATAGTTATTTAGAAAGTATAGGATGAGCGTTCAATTTCAATGATGACTAGGCAGTCGTTAGCTGACGTTAAGTTAATTAAGCTTCGCCGCTGATATTTTTATAGATACCGATGGCTCGAGCCAATGAAAATTATACGTAACTCGAGATAGATTTGTTTATGCGTGCCGAAACGACCGTATCACTGGATCAGGAGTATCGGTCAATGTAAAGTCGCCCGTAAAAAACGTTACAGGCGCGCCTTTGTTCTCGGCATCACATGTGCCGTTAGCGTTACATAGTCTTTTTAAATGTCTGATATTTTATAGCTGTACCTCTTTATCCGCCACCTGCCGCCCCGTACGAACGAACGAACGAACGAACGAACGAACGTGAAAAATTATAACTGATACTGTAACTTCAATTCAGTGTCTTATAAAATGCGTAACAGCAGCAGCAGCCGCACGTTATTTATTTATCGATTGCAACTTTTTCATCAAGTCGGCAGACGTCGTTTTATCATATAATTCATGGATTATCGTATAAATTGAAATTACTTGCTGGTATTAAAAGTCAGCTTCGTTATAATCGAGAGGTTAATGCGAAATACGGGTAATATTATATATAGAGGCGCGTAATTGTTGATATGGTCTTTCTCGATTGGGGATTATGGTATTTCGGCGATGACGTGCTTGAGTGTGGAACACGATACGCATAATATTACCAGCGGATGATAAAGGTATAGGGCAACGGAAGGCTCGATTGTAATATAATAATTTACAGCTCCGCTAGGAGTGAAATTGTAAATGCACGTACACGTAGCCGTAGTTGAGCGAGTAACGGTAAACCGGCGGCGGTGGTGCGGTGGCGGTGGCGTCGGTGGTGGTGGTGGTGGTGGTGGTGGTGGTGGTGGTGGCGGTGGCGCATAGGGCTCGGAGTGAGGTTCGAATTTAAAAAAATTTCGATAGGTAAAAGCGGGTTTGACGGTGACTCGTCTCGAGCAGTTGACACCCTTCCTCCATCCATTCATTGATATTCATGCCGAAGTAGGCGCTACTCGCTACCATCGTCGTCGTCGCGTTAAAAAGACAAATGAATTTTTTATAAAACGCCCTCTTGGTTTATATATATATATATATATAAGACGTGTATCCGATCGTACGTCGATCGTACATAGATCGTCTATAGGAATTTAAGCGGCGACCGTTCGATGAAAATACTCTTGGCTGATTTGACGTGCTTGGCGGCAGCGCTAATTTTGAAGGTGGGGGGGGGGGGGGGGGAATCGCGCTATCGCTCTTACGCTGTCGCTATTTTAAAAGCGAGAATTCGGTTTTAATTGAAGAAAACGCCGGGGCTGACGGCATCAGCGCCTGCACTATATCGAGCCTCCGGCGGTGACATAATTCCATCGGAAACGCAATAAATCCGTAACGGCCGAATTTTTATGCGCGCAATAACGTTAAGAACGTATTTATAAGCTCGGCTTATGAATTTATTGGGCGAGGGGGCTAAAATCACTCCCTGCTCGTTCCTCGGAGTCGTAGCAATCGATGCGAGTCAAGACGATTGGCTAATGAAATTCTTCATAAGCCGAGGGTGGACGGGGGACAGGGGGAGGAGGAGGAGGAGGCTAAGAAGTAAACGACCGAGAATATTCAGTGAAACGAGATAGAGTAAGGGGGTTATTGGGGTTATTGGGGTTATTGGGGTTATTGGGGTTATTGGGGTTGAGGCTAAGAAGTGCGCGCACGAGGTTTTATATTGCATTTTAGTTAGTTATAATTTTCGATTAAATGAACTGGATATCCGTCCGATTGAAATGATTTCATTGCGTGCACGTCCACATGCCTTTTTAATTCAGCCGATAGTTTCAGACATAAAACCTGAAAGATTATAACCCCATTTCGGCGTTACGGTTTCACTTAATCGATTGCACTTACGATTAGAACCGATTAGACTAGGATATAAACTCGACTCGATTACATTATATCTATTATCACGATAATCCCGAGGAGTATTACATTTAAATTGTCTTTCTTTCATAATTCTAATCGGCAAATTACACTTGGTAAGTAACCGTATCGCAAATTATTAGTAATTTACTTTGCAGCGTCGATCCCTGTAATTTTTTTAAGGTCAATTGCAATTGAGCCGAAGTGCAACAATTAAGCGAGATTATACATTAATATTCTATACAATTATCAGTATTATTCTATCAATAATTGAATCGTCTTGAGTTTTTTGTTTTTTAATTCTTAATCAGAATCCCGTGAAAATGGCTCGTTTTCTTTTTCTTTTTTCTTTTTTTTTCTTCTTCAGTTAAGATATCGCCAGTGCGAATTGCTTGATTTGAGGAATGGATTTTTATATAAAAGAAATACATGAAATTATATAAAAGAACGGCGAACGGGCCTGATTGAAAATATTGTTTGTAATCCTTCTGGACTTGGTTGATTATTATTGAGTGCAAGAAGGAAAGCCTGCCGAAAACAGGTAACAGTTACGGAAAGAAGTAGAGCAAGTTTACCGAGGCACAGCCAATGTCTTGATTATAAATTATCTATGTAAATGTGACTCAGAACGACGGGACGGACAATGAAATAGTCAATGAGACAGCGGCGGAAGGCTTGGCGGCACGGATGGTAAGGGGGAGGGGGAGGGGGATGAGAGGAGAAGGAGTTTCAGCACAGTAAATCGAGTTTAACTCTCCTTGACAACCTTTAGCTTCGATGTTTTATCCCTCTTCCCTATCCTTTATTTAAATAAATTTAAACATTTATTATATATATATAAAAAAACAAAAAAAAAAAAAACAAAAAAAAAAAAAACGTCGTGGTGAAATTAGAATTTGAAGTCGTGGCTGGGAGTAAATCACATTAGAATGGGTTAATATCGAGGGTCGTAATTCTGCCTCGGCCTAATCAGTGCCTCGTGGTGAGAAAAATGTGCACTAATTAACAAAACGAGATTTTCAATGAAGTCCCTCGCCGTAAATGTCTTTCCGGTTATTTTACGGGCTTCCTCTCCCATCCGCTACTAAGCTCGCTCTTTTCTACCTTAATGCTATTTTCCTCTTCGATCGAGAGTAAATTATTTCTATAAACAACGTTGCCACCTTTGGCTTACGCTCTCAATTACATTACGTTTACGCAATTACCGTATATACATACATATATACATATATATATATATATATATATATATATATATATATATATGTATACGAATAAGCTAATGATATCAATATGTTGAGCGACGATTGTATTTCCAAGCGATTCTAATCGCAATCGGCGCATTTAATAATGCATTGTGTTAATAATTAAAAAATCAGCGGCGGCTCGGTACATTATATCCAGTTAAACGTCGAGGTAATTAAAATTAATCTGCTGCTGCTGCTGCTACTATTACTACGATGATTGTAATTACAAGGAAATCGTCTATTTTTACATACAAGCTTCGAGGCCGGTTATTTATGATAAGGCGATAAGGCGCGTAATGAGTCGGCGAAGGAGCCGGAATCGGAGAGTTTCGGGTCTCTTCGCAGCCGTCGATAAATAAGACAGAGACAGAGACAGAGACAGAGACAGAGATCTGTCTAAACAATTCCAGGTATTTAGCATAATAAAGCCGATATCGATAAGATACCTTGAAATTCCTCGCTTCGAGAGTAATTGATAAGAGAGAGAGGCAGAGAGAGAGAGAGAGAGAGAGAGAGAGCAAAAAAAAATTCTAACGTATAAAAACTAATAAATTCCAAGTCCCGAGAGCCAAGAGCCCGGCTCTCTCCTCCTAATCCGCGAATTGATTCCCCTCCATATTTCAATACGCGTGAGCCTCAGCTCTGTCTCGGCATCTAAATCATCGCGCTTCACATAAAAATAGAGCGCACTTTTAAAGGCAAGCGCTCGAACGTAGTCTACGAGTGTTTTTAAAGTCTCTCTCTCTCTCTCTCTCTCTCTCGGGGTGGGGGGGGAGGGGGAGAGCATGAGAACGACGGCTCGGCTCGGCTCGAGTCCCTTTAAAGAGTGTGGCCAAACAGGCTTGAGTCACAACTGCTACGTCAAAATAGTGACTCGGTCTTCGAGAGGCGTAAAAAGTGCTCTCACAACGCCCACGAGACTCGCAAGAGGCTAGCGAGGGAATTGCCCCTCCCTTCCCTTCCCTTCCATTCCATTCCATTCCATTCCATCCTTTTCAAAAGCCTAATAGATTTTTGTTTACCACTCTGGCATGTTGACGGCAATTTTTTTTCTTCTTTTTGTTTTGTTTTTACGTACCGACGTTTTTACGGCCGAGTTCGCCAATTCGCCAATATTCCCTAGGGAGCCGAAGACGAAGACGAGGACGAGGACGAAGACGAGGACGAAGACGAAGACGGAGCCGTGGGCTCTAACCCTTTCCCCCCGAGCTATTCCCGGTTTTCCGAAATTTTTCCGTACCGTTAATACATCAACGTATTGGCTTAGGGCGGCCCACCCCCACCCCCACCCCCCAATAACCCTCCCGCCTATACGTTCATTCATCCGAGCGAGACTCTCCGAGTCTCGCTCGTGTCAATGTTGGCCAGTGTCAATTAGTCCCAAGAGGCCGGGTTCGAAGATTCGTTACGAGAACGGGAGCCTCCGTCCGTTATCCGATCCGAGTTTCCTCGATTTTTAAAAACATTTCAACATTTCCAAGCAGCCTTTGGATCCAACAAAGCGGATCCACAGCGAGTCGCCCGGTTATTAATTAAAGTCAGCGGAAAGCTGCCATTAATACGACTACGTGTGAATATATCGCCCACGAACAATGCATGAAGAGCGGAATGTGGGAGGGAGAAGCCGTATACATGGAGAAGGTAAAAAAAAGGGGTTATTGTGGGCGGGGCAGGGGCAGGGGCCGAGCGATTCCCGATAGATGGGAGAAGGGAGGAAGGCGCGAGGCCGATGTCCGATGGCGGTGGGCACTCGACTCTTTTTTAACGAGCTTACGTAAAGCCCGAAAGCACCGAACCCGCTGCAGCCTCTCTTCCCCGAGGGTGTAACGGCAACGTATAATCGAAGAGCTTAGACTCGGCCGCGCTGCACCACGTTCGTTCGGAGGCCGAGCCATATCGCCCCGACCCGACCCGACCCGACCCCTTTCGACGTTTCCTCCTTTTAAGCGCATAACTCGCTACGTACTCGCCCACCGAGACCCTCGCGCGAACAAAGAGGGCTCCTCGGGGTGTGTGCGAGAACTAAAGAGAGAGAGAGAGAGAGAGAGAGACTCGAACTGAAAGTCGTAGCGCGCGAGTTACGCCCTCGCGTGCACGTGCATCGTCACTGCACCGTGGCCGAGGAGAGACGTTTGCCAGAGCAAAAACTTGTTGAATACCCCCCACACCCTCACACCCCCTCTCTCCCTCTCTCACCCCGTCCATCCTTCCGCACCCTGACCTTCTTTCTCCCGTTCTTGCTCAAGGCAGCCCCTGACGTATCGTATCTTGCAAATAAGTGGCTTTATTTTTGAAACCGACCCCGGATATCTCTCTCTCTCTCTCTGGCCTCTCTTACAGCCGCGAAATACGGAGCTTCTATATTCGGCACGCGAAGCCTCCGGAGTCTCCGCTACTCTGATACGTGCTCTCTCTCTCTCTCTCTCATAGTCGTAGCGCGAACTCGGCCATGCATCCGCACGGGCGCACGGGCTCCAGTCCTTACCGAGCCTATTAGCGAGGGGCATTAAGAGCCAAGAAATTACTGGGCGTCTCCTCTTCGTCGGAGCATGTCTGGACGTCGACGTCGACGTTGCCCGGATAACGTAAAGCTCGTGCTCGCGAAGCTAGATCATCAGCCGGTAGGCCGATAGACCGCGTGGCCTCGACAGTCATCCTCCTGTCTATTTATAATCTACGGTTATGTTATCGTTTGCGCGTTACTCCCTCGCGGCATGAATCACGACAATCGCCACAGCCGATGTATTTCGATGACCAATGCACCGCCGACTTAACTTTGCCCGGATACGTCTCGCCGCTCGTAAGCAACGGTATTCTTATGCCGAAGGCCGTCAGAGAAGCTGCTGCTGCTGCTGATGCTGCTGATGATGATGATCTTTTGACTCTGTCGAGGACTGACGAGCAACGGAGAGCGGCGTCTCTTCCTTAAATCTAATACAATAGAGTTATTGGGCTTGTGCCGCGGTGGCTCATCGCGTTCTGTACTACTGACGACTCACTTCGATCGCTCGCGCATCCCTTGAGCGTGTATTGAGGTGCAATGCCTCGGGATATCCACAATACAAGTCGAGGCTCCGAACCTCACGAGACATTTAATAACAACTTTACCCTTGATTGTTTTTTATTTCTACTTCTACCTCTTCTTCTTCTTCTTCTACTACTACTACTACTACTACTACTACTACTACTACTAGTCAACGGGCGATACGGCAATGTGCACGTTCGGATGCAATAACGTTCTACAGCAGTCGGAAGCGATAACAAAGCGGAGCCAATACCACCGCAGATTCGATAAACGAATGCCATTGAATGCGTCTCTGCCATTAGAGACGCGTACGTAGGGATAATTTTCGGCGTCAATTAATTTCCCGTTTCGACGATAAATTTCGTCCCGCAAAGGATTCGCCCGCGCCATTCCATTATCTAAAACGCCGTTTAATAAATGACGTCGGAAGGGTCACGAATAATACGAATTCTGTAACAGAGTTACAGATTTAATTATAACGGACAAACGCCGGCGTTTGTTTTTTTTTTTTTTTTTTTTATTATTATTATTATTATTATTATTCCTCCACGCGACGGTTTATTATTGAATGAGGATCTGCCGGTAAGGAAGAGGCGGCTTTACCCGCACTCGACATTTGAATACCATTAGCCCGAGTGGATAATTTACGTCCGCGCGCACGTTATTTTGTAAATCCCTCCCGATTAAATTCAATGTAATTGTAATGTTTATAGCCGAGAGGCTCTCTTTTAGAATTTGCGTAAGAATTAAAATATCCCTCTTACTTAAATATAAAGCCTACGTCCGTGTCATTAATAATCCTGACTGTATTTTTATTTCATTATTATTTTTTTTTCTCTCTTCTCTTCTTCTTCTTCTTCTTCTTTCAAACCGGACAATGTTACTCGACCATTTTGTTTTTTTAAAACAACTCAAACTCAAAGGCGTATGCTTAACACTAATTGCTTATATTTTACTGTTTTAATCAAATATGGACACAAGCTTTCTCCCTCCCCACGCCCCCCCCCCACGCCCTGATGAATTGATAATACACTTACAGTAATGCAATCTTTATTAACGACTGCTTTATAAAGATTACACGGGTACGATTAAAGATAAATATGGGTAGGATAAGAATATAATTAATTGCACGTACCAACTTTCTTAATTCAATTCAAATATCGCGTTACACCGTAAATAATATTATCGATTTATTAGTTTTTTTCTTCTTCTTCCTCCTCTTCTTCTTCGTCTACTTCCTACCTCGCGCCCATAATCCCATACGCGATTCCTTGCGAGTATTTGTATTAATATTAGTTTTCTAAGGGGGGGGGGAAAAAAAGCTAAAAGGACAAGCGCAACTTGCACAAACGCTATTTTTGTTTAAGAATATTAAAATCGTACTAAATATAGAAGCACCAAGTCGCAGTAAATTTTATATTTATTGAATTACGGTACTCTGGTATTTATTCCTTTACCGTTAAATTGAATTTTTTTTCTGTTTTTTTTTTTTTTTTTCTGTTTTTTATAGTATTACAGATTAATATGTAGTATTACACATAGTTTAGAATTGCTTCTTTACAAAATGAATACTATGCGTAAAACTTCGTATATTTACGAACTACTTCGATAAAGATTGTAAATATCGATGGCAGATTTTTACTTACTAATATATTTTCTAGAAACGAAAATCGATGGCAAGGCATTTGTTATTCGCATATCTACGTACTCTTAATTCACAGTAAATAGAGAACTTTGTCAAGAAAACAATCTCTCTCTCTCTCTCTCTCGCTCATTTATATCGAATCTAAACATTCGAAATAGTTTTTTCGATAGTGCGTACGTAATAAAATATTTCTATAAATAACACTTCGGATGTATATTAAATACTTAAAAAGTCTTGTGCTTGAGATTTGCAGTAAAAGCTACGGAAAGCTCAGGCCGCGTTCGTATATAAAATAATCCTGATATTATTTAGAAATCAAATAACTATGACGAAGTTAAGAAATAGAAAAAAGGAGAAGAAGAAGAAAGTAAAACCGAATTGAGAAAAAAAAACAAATAACAAACGTTGTACTAAAAATTTATTCCTATTTATATCGAGTTATGCTATCGCTGAAAATTAATTGACAAAGAAAACATTGTGACTTGATTATTGGATAATGGGATTAAGAACAACGCGGGCAAGGTAACTGACCTCGATCATCAACTTAATGGCAATAGCCAATTAAGTTCCATTAGAAAAAATTAAGGATATTTAGACCTGCTCGAGTGCCGGAATAGTCCGATCCGAGAGAAATTCGTCACATCTCACATGTGACCTAGTGACAGCTAAAAGGTTGCCGAAACCGTGGCGGGGGGGCGGGGAGGGGAGGGAAGGAGGTAAGGCCGGCATCTACGTCAGTCACTTACTACTACAGCTAAATGTGACTTATTGGATCCTTAATAAAGAAGATAATCCGATTGGTTAAAGCTCATCCGCAGACTCTCTAGTACCTTAGCTAGCTAGATATATGTGTTATATGTGTATGTATGTATGTATGTATATAACGGACTGGATATGTTTAATAGGAGAAGCGGGCCGTTCTCCCGTACGCGTACGTACGAGCAAAGGGTATCGGACTAATCCCAAGATGAACAATTAGTAATTACAGCTACTCGGACTCAATCGGCCGCTCAGGAACTTTATAAGCCTCTCTTTCAAAAACCTCATGAGATAATAATAAATTTTACTTTTTTTTGTCCAGAAGCCTAGCCGTACTCGTCCATTGTTCATCGAGACAAGACTCGTGAAAGTCGACCGGCAGGATTTTAATAATCCCTAAATTTATATTATTTTCCCTTCCCTATGGTTCGTATAGGCGATTCCCTCGGGTATATCGTCGCCGCTGCCGTCGCCATCGCCGCCATCGCCGAGACTCTTTTCTCGTCTAATCGGAGCGCGAGCGCACGCCTCGGTTATTATCAGTCGCGAATACGGTTTTATTCGTATGAATAAAATCTTGGGGCAGGCGGGGGGAGGGGAGGGGATGATACGCGACAAGACGACGCGTGTCATTATATGCATTCCCCTGTGAGGAACGACGAGCCGGGGATCCCGAAATTGATTTGGCACCTCGTAATGCAACGGAAAAAAACGCGCTTGTAAATTTATAAAGATAAATAAGTCACTGCTTCCGTGTATTCCGTTCCTTCCTTGTATTTACGTGACTGCGTGCGCGCGCTCGCCGGCTGCGAAAAAAAAAAAGCAGCCAGTTTTTCGTTACGGAATAGGTCTTTTCTTAGAGAAAAAAAAAAACGTTACAACGTTAGAGATAATAAAAAAAAAGAGGAAGAAGAAGAAGAAGAAGATGCGATAAGGACTTGTGCAACGGTCTGGCAGTGTCAGCCAGACTTCTTCTACTCTTACATTTAAAGATATATACTTTTTACGACGGACGTGTATATATATATATGTATTGCGGCTTTCGTAAATGGCGAGAGCAATTTTCTTATTTTTGTCTTGTCGAAGCTTGTCGTAAGTAATTAATTCTACGATATTTTTTTAACCGACGGACAATACGTACGTAATACATGCATTGTACGAGCAGTGTATTTCATATGGCTGACGAAATGTAATATTTATTATCCAAAAGAATTAACGTGATCGATTAACGTGATTTCTAATTGTTTGCTTGTGTTTTATAATGCTAATGTAATAAAAAAAAAAATAGATCTCGTCGGCGTCAAATCCTTTCCGACTCATATACATTCCGTCGCTGAAATAATAATAATACCCGGCCGCTATTTATCAGCTCGGAAGCCTCGCTCGATCGTCGGATATTCTTTATTTCGCAGCTCAGAAAAAACGAGACGCTTCTTTTTCGGCCCTTAAATAATCCAGGCGGTTATCGAAGTACGTGGATTTACGTACGTGATACGACGCAGTTGCGCGCACGCGTCCCTCCTCCTCCTCCTCACGTCCTACGTCCTACGTCCTACGTCACGGAGAGGCGGTCAATGCAATTTCCATTTGTAATGTATTGCGAATCTTGAGGATTAAGTTGCGAAATTAGGAAATTTATCGATAACCGAGATATCGATAGCCCTGCGCGATATTTACGACAGCCGCGGCTGTGTGTGAAATAGGGTACTGAACGGGCATTAGAGACGGCTCGAGCGGCGAAGGACAAGCAAGAAACGATAAAAGTTTAATATCTGATGGCGCGAGTCGTGCATTCGTGAATCGAGCGAGACTCGAGCACGGGAGAGCGCGCGCTACCTTTTTTCCCGGCAGGGCGGGCTGACCTTCAACCATTAATTACCATTAATACAAAAAATATACGTATGCGCGGGACTTTCCAAAAAATTTCGCTCCCTTAATCGATTAATCGGCTACGCACTATACGCGTACGCACTATACGCACGCACATTATGGTCACGTACATCGAGTCACTCGCTCGGCAGAATTAAAGCTTTCGGAACCTTTTTTTTTTTTTTTTTTATTCAATCGAATGGCTCTTTACGTTCGATTAACCAATGGAGGTGTAGCTTGCGCGCCTCCGCGTACACGCAGGGCAAGCTTCAGTCGCACGGAAGCTCCCCGAGCACATTCATTACATTACGCCTTAATATTTAATCGTAATTACAATTAGAGTTGGGGACGGGGAGGCGAGAGTGAGCGCGGGGGGAAAAGTGTATTTACGGCAAACGGCAACGTAATTACCTTGTCATCATTGTGTTGCGCGAGTACTCGAATCACAATTCCCGAGCCTAACTGCTTCGGACTGTTACTTATTACTTCCGAGCTAAAAAATATCTGCGCGTTTTTCCTTATATTTACGTTGGACTGTAAATAAAGCATTCCGCATCGAGTGATCCTTATGCTCGAGATCGTTGGGGGTCGGTACGGGGCGGGGGTCGGTACGGGGGCGTCGTCGACGGGAGCGGACTGGCGGCGTCAAGGAAGCGGCTCGTGCTCGAGAAAGCCACGCGATTCCGACCGCGGAGGCTTAATAATGCGCATAGCGAGCGAGCGCGACGAGAGTACTTTAGAATACCTGCATTATAATTAACAACGAGAGCTCGGCATGTACGTACGTACGTACGTAAGTACGTGCACGAGCGCGCGGCTCTATTTTTATCTCCTCGTTCTCACACTGGAAAAAAAGGAGAGAGAAAAAAATCAATGAAAGCCGGCCACAAAGGGAGGAACGGGAGGAGGGAAAATGACTGGGGAAAGGGGAGCGGGCGGCATAGGATGCTGGGTAGCATGCATCACGGGAACAGAAAAAGAGCGCCACTGGCTAAGCTGTTCTTTCTTCTTTTTTTTATTTATTTTTATACATACATATATATATATTTTTATCTCCCATACCCAGGACGGAGGTGCACGTATTGTCTATTGGCTTATGGGAGCTCGGCGATGGAACTTTATTGGAATTTTAGTATCTCAAAGCTCAGGTACGGAGGTCCAGAAGAAAGAGACTTAATTACGAGGTGTTGCACATAATCTCTAAAACAACCGTTTCACGCCCGACTGAGTAAAACGGTTCAACGATGCCGAAGATCCGTCGTAAGCACGTATACGTATACGTATATATATATATATATATATACATATAGATAGATAGATAGCAGCGGTCGGGCAACGTTTGCTTAAAATTACGACTTGAATCTTTGAATTTAATTCAAAATGAAAATGTAAATGAAACGAGGCTTTGACTTATGCTCTCGCGTGAACATGCAGTCAAGGCTTTCCCATTGGAATTTTATCAGAACGCCAAGGCGACAAGGAATTACGTATTGTTATAGAGATAGAGAGAGAGAGGGGGAGGGGAGACTAGCCGAGTTGTTTGTGCCGAGCTCAAAAATGAAATCATTAATAAATACTCGAGCTTACGAATAAACTTTTAACGCTGACGGCACGCCGATTCCTCCATGAAATAACAAATTGACTCGTTTACAAAACTGTGTGTGCATATGTGCGCACACAGAGCCGCGTGCAGTGGCTTTAAAACGCACGCGTAGAGCTAGTATCGAATCATCAGAACTCGATGGAATTCAAATTATTCGAGTGGAAAATAATACTGGAAACGAGGAGAGAGAGAGGAGAGAGAGAGTAAACGTGCATTTGTCGATCCCAAATTCTTTTACCTGAAGATAATCGACGCGACAATAAAATGACTCATTCTCTGAAATGCACCGGAGTGTGTACACCCACAAAAGGTCTACGGTGGGCTAATAATGCCCGCCAGTCAATAGCTTTCGAAGGAATTCCAGGGAATACGGAGAGACCGTGTCGTTTTTGAGAAAATCGAATCGCTCGATGGATCGAGGGCCCTACATTCTAATGCATTCTAATGCCACCCCCCTCGCCCCCCCAATAACCCCATTACACGCTCATTCGCTTGTACGTCCCTTACGTAGGTCGAACATTATTTTCGGACTCATTGTTACCGTTATTATGAAATTGCAATTGCCTTTCGTAAGCCCATTGTCGGCTTGACATAAACAGAATGCCGTTTGCATTTTAGATTCACAATTACGGGCACGCAACGAAACGTCTTGCTTTAACAAAGATTATTATTTGAAATCCAAAGTATGCGAGATACCATTCCGTCGCTTTATTCGACCGCGCGTCAGCCGGCGAGTAAAAAACGAACGAATCCACGTATAAACGTGCCAATCCTTATACGTCTGCCCTTACACTCTCGTCAATGCCTACGAAATTTATACACGCACGTAGGGATAAGTAAATGACCGTTAATACGTACTACATAAGTTTCATTATGAATCTTCTTACGAAAAGCCCGATCGATATAACGAAAGAAAAAAAAACAAAATAAAATAGAAGAAAAAAAAATAATAATAGTAATAGTAATAGTAATAATAGTAACGATCCGCAATAAGTACTATTGCGAAGCATAGCAGAATTTCATTAAATATTGCCGTAATCGAGGTAGTAAAAATTACCGAGTTACGCCTCGGATTAATTAAACGCAGTATACATTAAATGCGTTTCTCTTTAACTAATTTTATTGTCCCCAATGTATTTATGGCTGGTAATTATAGAGCAATTATTTAATGGCGCGCGGAAATAATTAATACGCTTGATTACGGTTACTTATAAATAAAATTCCCAATAGAATTTCCGATGATTATTCTTATTGAGATTATTGAGTTATCTTATGTATTAACAAGTCGATTTACTTGCACAAAAGCTAAATGTAACTCATGCTTCCCATTAAAGATTCACCGCATCGCGTCGTTTTATTAAATTCCGCTTTATTGTGCTCGTCGTCGTCGTCGTCGTCGTCGTCGTCGTCGTCGTCGTCGTCGTCGTTGTAAAAGATTATCTCTGATCAAATGATATTTTATTGAATTATTATATTCCTATAAACGACTACCAGTCGGAGATTTATCACTACGACTAGTGCACTCGTACATCACGGAGGCATTTCGTACGATGAAGAAGAATCACCGTACAATAACGAAATAAAGCTTGATTTCATTGATCATGAAGAGCACGTAAATTTATTGATCTCTTGCAGCAATACTTTTGCTTCTTTTTTCTTTTTCTTTCGTTTCGTTTACATTGCTATTGCTCGTACCCAAACGAATGTTTTCTTACAGAGAAATTGTCACTGTTTCGCATATTGTACTTCGTACCTCGGCTATAAATAAAGATCAAGAAAATATAAAATGCGCCGCGTCGGTCTGAATTTAATTCAGACCTTTAATATCGATATTACGATGATAATCCGCGAGTACGAAGGACCGCTGCCCGGCTGTACGCACAGTAATTTTCATGATTACATTCCTGACATTGTTTAGGGCTCGCGGTATTCCTAAAACGTCGCGCAATAACGCTTCCGTTAATAAATTACGTAAAAAAAAAAGAAAAAAAATATACCTTTACTTATTATCGACTCTGTCTCTTCAACGCGAGAGATTATTATTGTGCTATTGTTGTATTCGTTAATTGGAATTATTATACGTAATAGGACGTTAAATTTAAATAGATGTTAAAGGCGATTGCGAAAAAAAATAATCTCCGCGATCGTCCATTGGTTGAGTAAACAAATTTTCAACAATTCCGTAACCATTACTTTGTTTCCCCTCTATTCCCTCGAATCCAACCGAAGCCATTTAATCGCATCAACTTTACATAACAACAACAACAGCAGCAGCAGCAGCAGCAGCAACATCAGCAATAATAATAATAACATTATCGAGCTTGAGGCCCACTTTCGCTATCAATCTTAAGTGCGAGTGAAACTTTTTTCTTTTTCTTTAGTTGCCAATGTCTACGTACACTAATGTACGCGTATTCGCCCTATTCAGGAGTATTTTTATAGAAAACGAGCAGAGGGAAGAAAGGAAGGAAGGGAGAAAAAAACACCGAGGCCGGTAATGCAGAAGAAGCACTCAATCAATGTGGATTGAAAGCGGCGACGATAAAGAAGCCGCAAGTGAAGGAATAAAAGGTGACGCGCGGCTTCTGTTGCCTCGCATGCTGAGCGAGAACGAGACATCGATCGTGGATCATGCGCTCGTCAATAACACACGAGCCTCTAAGTCCTCTTAGCGCATGTACACACACGCGCGCGTACCTTGTATGTGCGTAATGCAACTCTCAAGCGGCGATACCTGCGCGACGATCACCTGCATTGACAGGCTTCGTTCCCGCTGTCCAAACAACACGTGACACAGCTTCATGACCCGTCAATTAATATTATTAACAATATAATGTTATTAATATACGTATGTATACTGTAGAGGCAAAGGGAAAAACCTATTCTTTTTTCTTTTAACTACGTTAAGCTTTTTTCTTAACAAATCTACCAAATAATAATAACGATTTTGTAATATCAAGGGTCGAGGGAAGCTAATTGCAAATTATTATTCGGTTTTCATTCGGTAATAAGAATATGTTGATATACGTACACCCATATGTAATATGTACCCATATGTACGTATATAAGCAAGCGTCCTTGGCGATAATCGATGCATCGTCGTACAAAGTTCCGAGCAAACATTATAACGCAAATTAAAGCTCTACATTATATTAGAAAAACTCTTTGGTGCTAATGTACACAAACTTTTAAGCGCTATCAAATATAAGTTTCAAACTGTGTACGGTGATATAATCACAGTTGCAGGAGAATAAATTACGTTTGCATTTCCACTAAAGCCAGTTTTTTTTTTTCTCCTTCTCGTTCTTCTTTTTAAATAAATACGTTCATCGATCGGGAGTTGAGTTGATATGAGAATATTACGAGACGAAGGTCGATGGTTGAATATTTTTTTTTTTTTTTTTTTTTTTTTTTTTAAATATTTAAAACTCCCGCCGGACGGTGAAAATCTATCGAATAAGATAGGCAAAACATTCGAGGATTACGAGTTTCACTTTCTTCTTCCTATAACGCTTAGTCGTTTTCATACATTTTCTCTTTTGGCTTCCTACGAACTTCAAAAGTAATTTTCCCCGAGCTGCAATAATTATTACAGTAGAGAGAGAGAGAGAGAGAGAGAGAGAGAGAAAATCTTATTGCATGTAATTAGAAAAGGTTTTTTGCAAGGAGCTGAGAAAGGTACGGGCTTTCAACGCACTTGTATTCTAATAAAAACATAACAAAATGCATTTTACGCGGATGCAAAGTTAAAAATTAAAAATTAAAAAAAAAAAAGTTATTTACCGCCGATAAGATTATAATTAATAATTACGGTATTCCAGATAAGCTTCAAGGCTTTATAAATACGCAAGAGGGGCGAGGAGGGGAGGGGGGAGAGAATTCGAGGAATTCGGTGTATTTTGATTAATTAAAATACCGCTGAATCGTGGAAGAGCTGCTGCTGCTGCTGCTGCTGGATTCTGTATTATCTAAGAGTACGCTTAACATTTATAAGCCTATTATGGTTGAGGAACAATTAGATATAAATAACATCGCCATTTGTACTCCCTAACAATTTTTAATGCCTTCATTCACAATAAAAGGAGGCCGAACATAACTTCTCCGTGTTGTTTCACGTAACCAAATTTAATTAACAAGAATGACGTTGTTTACCATACAAAACCATACTTATACTACTACGTAAAAAAAAAAAAAAATTTGTTTTTATCTCAGCCGTTATACGAAGCCCGAGAGCTCGTTAAAATAAATTAATTTTAAACCTTAAATTCATAAAAAGAAAAGGGTATGCCGCGAGCATATCGGCGTGATATGCTTTACAATATAAAAAGGTGGGGGGAGGGGGGGAAAAAACTCCACACCCACGCGTACGCAGATTAAACGACGTTCGTAAGGGGGGGAGGGGGAGAAAAAAACTTGCAAGCGATAAAAAATAGAAGAAGGTGCACCGCGGATAGAAGAGAAAGGGGTGAAAAAAAAATGCCGAAGGGAGTGTCCTATTTTAAAAGAGGAGGGGATAAAATAAAAATTGTAGCCCGAGAGGCGAGGGGCGTTATACGAAGTACAAGTAACTCTACGGGCACACATGCCTATGATTCACTTGCATGTCCGTGTTCGCATGTCCGTGTGCGAAGAGGTCTTATCCGAAGGTGTAAATATGAAATGAATTTATTGGCCCCATTAGAATTCAGCCCCGCGGCTTTTATTTATAAAGAGCATTGCGCCCATTGACTCGCATCCAATTGATATTTAGAGGACGAGAAAAGAAAAGGTAAAGAAACAAGAAAAGAAACAAGGAAAGCAAAAAAAAAAAAAGGACGAAAGAAGAACTTCGTAGATTTGGATTTTTTTTTTTTAAGTATTAGTTATCGAGCGCAACCGGAGCTTACTATTTTGCGAATTGTCGCGTGGATAAGAGGAGAGGAGAGGAGAGGAGAGATAGCCTTCCCCCCCCCCCCACGGTATAAAGGATCGGGAATCGGTAAGGAAGGAGGGCGAGATTAAGCTCGGGACGCCGTAGCTCTTGACGCCTCAAGTGAAATGTGTACTTTATAAACACGTATCATAACGTGAGGGAGATTATTCCTCTGAAGATATTCGAGCACCCGGGGGCTCGCGTCCAAGAGAGTTTAGAATAAATAAAGCTCGCGAAACGAAAACAATATTGACCTTTTTTTTTTTTTTTTTTTTTTTATAGAGCTTTCCCTGACCATAACGTCGTCATTATTATACATTCCACGCTCGTTGTAATGCCCATCCGGAAACTACTAGTGTCGTCCATCCCATTTCCACTTTCTTCTCTTCCCTTCTCTTCTCTTCTCTTCTCTTTAATAATAACAACAACAATAGCAATAATAATTGTTATCGGGGTTGGGGTTGTCGGGGTTGTCGTTATAGGGAATGCTGTCACGGTCGGAGGAGAGCCGCAGCGCTAAACCTCGACTGTATGCATCTCACGTGCACGGCGGCTCTCGAAGGCTTACAAAAACTCCGGTGATTCTGTATTTTTAGATATTAACGTAGAAATGGGGGCGAAGTGCCGAGGGCCACGGGCAGACGACTTCTTATGCGGGGAAATACGAGAGAGTTTTTAAACGGATCCCGAGGAGTGGAAAAACTCGGTGTAATAAAGCAGCTCGGGTTAACTGGAGGAACGACTCGAGTCGAGCCCGGATAGGCTGCTCGCTCTCTCTTCCCCCTCAAACCCCCACGTCGGCGAACCCGCTCGGGCATGCCCAGACCGACCTCACACAAATAACCGAGTTTCCCCAATAGCAGATAAGTTGATTACACACATCGCCTTTATCGACCGTCCAATTTATAAATAGCCCTCGACTTTTGCCCGTACAATTTCCGCCTCCTTATTAAAAAGGAAAAGAAAAACGGCGAGGGAAAGAAAAGAAAAGGCCGCGGCGATACCCTCCGCTTCTTCTCTGGGGAGGGGGGGAGGGAGCGGGAGTAGGAGCGGGAGTAGGAGGAGGAGGAGGAGAGGGATCGCGTGCGACTCTCGCGGTTCCCCTGACACGAAGAGCGCGGCGACGGGCGGGTGGGAGGGGACGTAAGGCGAGGTGTCGATGAGGATCCCCCTCATGGAGAACGGCGGGAGGGACGCGCACACGTGTAACGGTACACGAGCTCCACTCGGCTCGACTCGGCTCGGCTCGGCTCGGCTCGTCTCGTCTCGTCTCGTCTCGGCTTGGTTTGGCCGGCGGCATCACTTTTTATCGTTACATTTATCTTGGCCGAACGGACCCCGCCCCCGCTGTGCCCCACACCGCCTCGCCCCCGCTGCCAACGCGCTGCGCCCTGTGCAAGACGCGCGAGGCGATTCACTGTATTCCTTGGCCGCGCGTACTCGCTTTTTCGGCTGTACGAGGAGAGGGGGCCGACCGCGAGCGCATCCCATTACAACGTCGCTTCGTCTTCCTCCTCCTCCTCCGCCTCCTCCTCCGCCGTCCCCCGCCCCTTCCTCATCTCTTGGTCTTTGTCTCGCTTTGCATATTTCTCGAGTGGCTTGCTTCTTCCTGGCTCATCGCGTGCCGTCGCTACCCTGTCCCTCCAAAAAATATTGGCCAGGAAGCCCAGCGAGCCACCGAGAGAGAGAGGGAGAGAGAGAGAGAGAGCGGGCGGACGAGGAATATATAACTTGACTTCCCCAGTCTTTACATTGCAACATTGCTTTGGGAGCGCTTCGTTGCGAGAAACGAGTAATACGCGCCCACACGTGCACGTCTCATTGTGAAGAATCTGTAAATACGAGCGTTGGACTACCGAGTCTTATCGCGTGCGTTGATAGCTAAGTAGTAAGTGGCTTTTCTACCGTATTTTAGACATACGTAATGAAAGGGCTATTCAAGCTCGGCGTTTTTTTTTTGTGTTTTTTGTGTTTTTTGGTGTTCTTTGGTGTTCTTTCCGATAACGTAATGATATTTCATCGGCTGCTTTTATTTATTTCCAATCGGAAGGTTATTGCCGTCGATTAACTTGCGTTTCCGTAACCGAGGCAATTTCGTTAAATACCCCCCATGAAATCATCGGCAGTTAATAAATTCTAGAACAATAAATAAATAATCCTTCCCGAGCCGGGCCAGGAAGTTTTATTACCCATAACCGTACGCGTGGTGAACGTAACTCCAAACATACATTATCAAGTGCAATATCAAGCTACTGACAATTATTGTTATTATTATTATTATTATTATTATTATTATAAAATTCAAACGTTATTATACCTTCGTCTAAGGAAATACTTTTTTTTTTTTAACGAGGCGTCGAATTACGAGAGATTAAAGTACCGTAAGCAGCAATACGTAAAAGGATTCTTGTCATCAATGACTTACTGGATACGTTAAAACCTCCAAGTTTTAATATGTATATGAAAAAATAGTACATATATTCTCCGCGCACTACCTTGCTAAAAAAATCTATTTGTCGTGTATTTATTCTTTATTCATTTTATTACATTCGTACGTTGAACATTGATATTAATATTGATTACACGTAAAGGTTAATTGCTTAAAAGCCGTAATTATTAAATCGTAATAATATTCTTATTAATTTTAAAACGCGAATAGTTATATATATATATGTGTGTGTGTGTGTGTGCACATACGTGTAAGTATGTATTATAATATTTAAGGACTTTTAAATTAATTTTCATATCTCCGTTGAGATTTTTATGGCCTGGAATTAAACGAGCGAGTATTTTAAAACTCTGATCGAAATATTATCTATAATAAATAGAAATGTAAAAATAATCATAAATATTTTCCACTAAAGATTTCATATGCGAGTCCGTAAATTTTCAATCGATATATCATTATTGTATTAATATTAATGTCACGTCTTCAATAATCAGATACAAATATTTATATATTTGAAAAAGCCAAATAAGATATTGAAGGCTTTCGCGATTAAAGATTTTCTATCTCGCTTTCGAAATTTCACGTACAAAAATACAGTTTTTACAAGAAACGTATCCAATCTTATTTGTTATGAGAAATTAATGATAAAAGTTCTTTCGGCATTATAATTAATCAATGCACCTCAATTTTCTGATAATATTTTTCAATCAATACTACCGTAATCATTTAAAAAAAAAAAAAAATATCCCATAACAATATTTATATAAAAAAAAAAAGCAAAGATTTGCTTTTACGAAAAAAGTTATTGAATTTTTCAATACTTTTCAATACTTTTCAATATATACACACACACATATATATATTCGATGCTTTGCTAAAAACAAAGAAGAAAAGTTAATAAATAAAAAGTGGAAAAAATAGCTGGGAAATGTGGTTTTACAGCTCCTGTATATAGTCAGTTTGTATTAAATTAATTCAACTAAGTAATCGAGGCTGATTGAGTTTTAAAAGTTTTTTTGGAAACGATCCCACGGATGAAAAATAAGCCGCGATTAATGTTTCCACACATTTCCCCGTTACGAAGACAAAACAGTTGCCGAGCGTTCGATCGTGCATTGGAAAAGCTACATTCGAGTTTCACTTGGCGAATTTAGAAGCGGCACAACGTCTCGAGAATTTACGCGATAAAGGCGCCGCCTTTTTTCTTTTCAATAAATACGTTAAATAACAAAGAAAGAAGAAGAAGAAGAAGAAGAAGAAGAAGAAAAAGGGTAGAAAAAAAAAGTAATGCAAATAAAATGAGACGAGATATGATTTTAATTTTAATATCGGCAACGTCGATAGTGCTTGAAGCTATTTTCATCAATGGCCTCGAATAAATAAAATACAATACAATACAATAAAATAAAATAAAATATACGTAGGCCACTAGATCACGTCCGAATAATAATATTCTATTCGAAATAAAATCGAGTCTTAACTAAAATTATATCGCACCTTGTTAATGCGAATTACGTAGATTTAGATGTGAAAATGATTTACGAGCTCGTAAAGCCGGATAGAGAGAGAGAGAGAGAGAGGGAGGGGGAGTATGAAAGGGTGACGAGAGGAAGGATTCGGAGGCAGGCGGTCGAGGAGTATGAAAAATCAGAAATTATGGATCGTTATTGGGGTTAGAGATCGGCATGAAATTGCAAATGGCTATAGGAGGTATGAAGGGGTCCGGTGGTTCGTGGAGGTGAAGTACACTCCCGCGATTGCAATAAACGAGCGGATCTATCGTCGGCCGAGTTTTCCAGCTTACTCATACGAGCCCAAAAACGCCGACTCGAAAAAAATCTGCGATCCCCTCCCCCTCCCCGCCAACGGGAAAGATATTGAGCAGCAACAAAGACGGACTCTTGGTATACTCTTGGAGAGAGCGGGAGAGAAGAGAGAGAGCGGCGGAGAGGAGGTGAGCGCGGGGGGAGGGGGAGGGGGAGGTGGGAGTCGATACCCGAACGAGGCGATTGCTTGGAGCAACCTTGGAGCAGCGTGGAGCAATGCAGTTTAACAAGCGTTCAATCTCAATGCGCCGCGTGATATAGGAGACGCGTTAGGCATCGCGGTAAATTAATTAAGATAAGCCGAGGCGAGTAGGGGGTCGAGTAGGGGGTCGGCCGCGAGTGGGACGTCTTTCGATAGAGTCGCTGCTGCTAAGCCCGTGTAAAGCGCTTTTGTAATAATATAAGCTGCGAGTTGTTTATCCTTAGCCCGGCCTACGAATATTATTATCTATTACAAGTGAATACCGCCGGTGAATAACCCCAATAGCCTGTCCCCCCGCCCCCACGCATATCACGCTTAAGTTAGATTTGTTTATGCCCCCCACCCCCACCCCAATAACCCCTAGCCCTAGCCCCTTTGCTTTTAAAACTCTTCTCTTCTCTCTTGTACATCGACGCCGAGAGCGTCGCCAGGACACAAAGGCAGTGGCGGCTACGCGTTAGTTCTTCCTGATCTGGGTTTTCGCCGGGCAAAAGATTCGGCCCTTGGATATTTCGTGACTTACCATTGCGAGATACGTCGAGCTCCACGAGATTCTCGAAGTTCTGTATGTCGGGCGGCAGCCGGTGGATCTCATTGTCGCTCAATCCCAGCTTCCGCAGCCTTTGGAGTCGAAAAAAATTCTGAAATAAAGGAAAGCCTCGTTCAGTTTTATTATCGGCACGAGGGTAGACGCCTGTTGCGTGGAGGTTATTGGATAGGAGGAGGGGACAGGGAGGAGATCGATCGTGTACCGAGCGCACCAATACTCATTACTCGTTGGAGGCATTAGATTTAAGGGCACGCGTCCAATCACCTTTCACATCTTAATTAATGGTAAATTAAATTTCCAGTGTTTGGGGGCTATTGTGCGCGTAGACATTCCAATAACCCCAATAACCCCATAGACAACATGTTGGAATCTTCAATACTGTATAATAAATAGAAATTATGACGAAGCGGTGGGGGGGAGGATTAACATTAATTTAACAAATTCCACTTCGAAGATTGTGGTATTACCTCGAAGAAGAAGGAGGAGGAGGAGGAGAAGGAGGGGAACGTGAAGATGCGAGTAGGAGTGAGTGAGAGAGAGAGAGAGAGAGCAGAGCAGAGCAGAGTGAATAAATAAGAGTTCAAGAGGAGGATTAAGGCTTTTCCTAATTGTCACGATTCCGCTACGTACGAAAGAACACTCGACGAAATTATGAGTCAATAAATGTCTGGAGAATTGTAAGAACAGGGATATAATAATGCATAGTCCGAAATCTTAAGGCAATGGTGCGCCGCTCCGCTGCTTAAGAGGCGGAAAACCGTTAAGAGTAGAGAGCACTTTCTTTTAAGTACTCGAGAGTCTAAGAGAGAGACAGAGACAGAGAGAGAGAGACAGGGAGAGTGCATTCGTGTTGATCTACGACTATCAGAAACCACAAAGGAAAAATCATCATCGGATGAAAACCATTGGTAATCGTCGGTTAACGTTTTTCTTTCCATTCTTTTATTATTATTATTATTATTATTGTTATTATTTACTTTATTTGGACACGAGACTTTTATTGTAAATAAAGAAAGAAAAAAAAAAAAATTTGTACAATACGTGACTGTATATTTTGCAATTCGTTTGTTAAATAGTTGGTAAAAAAGGGTTTGTTACGTTTAACCGTAATTAAGATGCCCGAAGGACTTGACAAAGCAGTATAATTATGTTAATGATATTCCGAGAGATGAATTAGCATAAAGCGATTGGGGGATAAATAGGGGGCTCCTCGGCTAATGTAAATTGTTAAGGATTAGGGAAACCGAGCGTGAGAGAGTCTCTCTCTCTCTCACTCTCTCTCACTCTATCTCTATATCTCTGACGCGGTCAGGAATAACAATCAACAGCATCCAAATCCGCAAAGTGGTTGATGAACTCTTGGGTTCGTTGCATAGCCGTCGTGCATCACTTGGCAACATTCGTCGCGTTACATTAGAAAAAGGTGATCGATGCAAGCGAGGCTCACGTCCGATAGCTTGCAAATAAAAACAAACAAACAAACAAACCAAAGGAAATTCGATTATTATTATTTCCTCTGGGAGAAAAGCGCGTTTCATCTATCGATGCCCTTCTTCTTCTTCTTCTTCTTTTTATTCTTGTTTAATAATTGCCAAGCGATCGGACGAGAAAGTCGATGCCCAAATCCCAAAAGCCAATTATTTTTTACTTTTACTTCTCCTCGTGTCCGTACAATCATTAATCCAAGTGCGAGCTCGGCTGTGCGAAGATCGATATACACATATATATATGTACGTACGTATATATATACAAATGACGGACGGATTTTCCAGCGGATCGAGAGTGATTTAATATGGGAAAGAAACAAAAAGAAAAAAGAAAAAACAAAAAACAAAAAAGGCAAGGGGAAGGAATTCCTCGTGGAGTAACGAGAATTTTTTAAGAGGGGGAGTAGCGACAGTGGTGATAATGTAGAGCATTGAAAGTGGTCGGGAACGCGGATCGTAAGATAAATAGTGAGAGAGAAGTTGAGGAGTCGTGTCGAATCGATAGAGTAATTAATGATAAAGATCGAGAATAAAAGAGGGGAAACCGCGGAAAAGGAATAGGAGTCCGGTATGATTGTTGTTATTATTATTATTATTAATAATTGGATAACGTAGGTCTTTATGCTTAGGAAATGTACTACTACTACTACTACTACTACTCACTCACTCAGTCACTCAGTACGAGGACGTAGATCATCCATCGCATGAGTGCCATTGGCAGTAGTTATTATTGGATTAAATCGAGCGAAGATTTAATTAACTATTATTAATATTATTACTATTTACGGGCAGATTGGGGCTCGTTGGCTCGTTGGCTCGATCGGCTCGATCGGCTCATCGTCCGGTCGATTCAACAACACATTATTCGCTAAATAATATATTTAAGGAAAGGAACAGCAAGCCGATCGAGAAGCTCTTATATAAAATAAAATAACATTATGAATCACGGACGACGGTGATTCATCGGGGATCTTAAAATAAGCGTCGGCGAGAGGCATTTAAAAAGAGGAAGGGAAAAAGCATTGGGGGTTGGGGGGAGGTGAGGGAAAGAACCGATCGGGGATAGCTGTACGATATTTATTCAGGGACGTGTCTACCCCCGGAACGTAGGCTCGGGACAGGGAGGGTCGGAGGCGGGGATCGGGCTCGCGCCAGGATGCGCCCGTCCAAGGACCCGTGCCCGTGCCAGCCAGGGAGGATGGAATTTCAGGCGATTTCGGTACGGAGATGAAATCCGTAGGCCGGGGCATTTCCCGTGATCTGGAGCTTGGGAACGTGAACGCATCCGCGGTTTATTACGCGGCAGATCTCGCATCGGATAAGTGCATAAAATGCAAAGTGCAGCTCGTCGAGCCCTGTTGGTGCTGCTGCTGGTGCTGCTTGGTGCTGGTGCTGCTGGTGCTTGGTGCTGCTGGTTGGTGCTGCCGTTGCCTCTGGGACGTCGGGCAGGAAAGTGTACGGCATAGGAAGGAAGCAACGGTGCGTGGAGGAGAGAAGCACGGAGTGCATACACAAGTAGGTGTTGTGTGCGTCCCTGCCGCTGTGGCTGTGGCTGTGGCTGTGGCTGTGACTGTGGCTGTGGACGAGGTGAGCTCGGCTCTGGTGGGCTCGGATCGACTGGGGCGGTGCGGTGCGGTGCGGTGCGGTGAGCCGAGGCGTGGTAAGGAAGGATGCGGTGCGGAGAGGCGAGGCGAGTCCAGGTAAGGTAAGGTAAGGTAAGGTAAGGTAAGGTAAGGCAAGGCAAAGTACGGTGAGACGTGGTGTAGTGTAGCTCGGAGAGGTGAGGTGAGGTGAGGTGAGGTGAGGTGTGAGGTGAGGTGCAGTCCCGTGCGGTCAAGAATCGGCGGCGGCGGCGAAAAAGGTATACGAGGTGATGGTGGAGGAGTAGGGGGACGCGGAGGAGGAAGAGGAGGCGGAGGAAAGCGGAGGCACCGAGCGAAGAAGAGGGCTTACCTTCGGCAGGTCGCGAATGTGATTGGCGTCGAGCAACAGCTCCTCGAGGCTCCTCGAGTACCTGAGGATGTCGTCGGGGACGTTTGGCAGGGAGCAGTGGCGTTTGTCCACGCATTCCACCTGCCTGTTACAGCCTTTGAAGATCGGGATGCAGCGGAACATTATTGCACACCTTCCTCGCGCGCACTCTCTCTCTCTCTATCTCTCTCTCCCTCTCTCTCTCTCTCTCCTCTCTCTCTCTCTCTCTACGCTCTCTCACGCACACGGGCGCGGGACGCTCTCGGCACTGGCGCACGCACGCACACGCACGTTAGCACACACGCGCACAGTAGGAGCGGGAGCGCGCGCGCACACCCACTGCGGGGAGGGAAACACGGGCGCGAGCAGCGTACACACGCGTAAAACACACGTTTTCCAATTCGTTGCTTCCTCCTCTTAACCCTTTGCTCGTCCTCTCTCGCTACTCTTTCTTTCGTTCTTTCGTTCGTTCTTTCTTCCTTTCACAGTCTTTCTGCCCGCTCGCCTCGCAGCGATGCAAACGGCAGAGACTTGTCGTTCAGTTGATCTGAAAGGCGGGGCGGGGGGCAACGGGAGGGAGGGGAGGGCAGCGGCTGCTCTTAGTAGGCAATTACCGCAAGTGCTAGTTGTACCGGAGCTACAACTATAACGGCTACTCCGTTGCTCTTCCTCTCTCTCTCTGTCTCTCTCACCTCCTACTCGTCCTCCTCGTCCTCCTCGTCCTGCTGCTCTTCCGCCCTCGGCCGTGCACCGACACTGGGGCACACATAAGCGGGAGCGGAGGCGCGACGGGACCGCTCGCGCTCGCGCCGACGATCTTCAGGTCGGAGGATCGGCCGAGCGCATATTACGACCGTGGCGCGACTCCCCTGCTTCTTATTGTTATCGTAGGATCTCCGGTCGTCTGGGTCCGTGGACCCAGGGAGATATGCGTACCTGGGCGGCTGCTCGCCCCCGGGACTGAAGGGGACGTGTACGGACCGAGCGAGACGAGAGTGGGTGGACACAGCGAGCAGCTTCTCGTACTTGTCCTTGTCGTTAGTCCTGTTGCTCGGATGTTTCCGTTGCCCTTGCTGGTAAAACCTACCGCTCGCGATGACGAGGACGGTGTCCGAGACCTCGGAGGACGCGGTGCGCTTGTGAAAAATACGCTACATCGGTAAGTAGGGTGCGCCGCGCTGTCTCTTACCGCCGATCGTAAGCTACGCGACGAATCCGAGTGAGTCAGAACTTTAGGGGTTAGGTACGTGACCGAGCTCCTCCGGGAATAATTAAGGAGAAATCTTGAGGAGACGGGCCTCTATCGCCATGTGGCTTATCGAAGCGGTTGCGAGAGGCTCTCGACTCCGGAGCGAGCGGACGCCTCGGCAGGCGCATTCGAGACCAGCGCCGCTTACGATGGCTCCCCGGGTGCCTGCTGACAGACTCGAGTGCCGCTCCCCTTCTATCTCACTCTCTCACTCACTCTCACTCTCTCTCTCACTCTCTCTCTCTCTCTCCCTCTCTCGCTCGCTCACTCTCAGAAGAGAGAGAGGAGACCCTGAGCGCTGGGAGAGAACGGTGTTGTAGCGCGATGGGCGGACTGCCGGTGGCCGAGCGCGACTATGCCGCTGCTCCGGACGACGACGACGTCCGACGACGACGCTGAGAGAAGGCCTCGAGACTCGTGGAGCACTGTGCGCGCGCTGCTGCTTCCACTTGCCGGATCACTCGGCGGCGGTGGCGCAGTCGACGTTCCTTCCCCTCCTTCGCTCCCACCTCCACCACTCCTCTACTCACGACTCTTCGGAACACTCGTTTTGACTCTCCCTCCCTCCCTTCCACCCTCCCCCCCACTACGCGCGCACGTTCGCTCTGTCTCTGTATGCCTATCTCTCTCTCCCTCTCTCTCTCACTCTCTCTCTTTCTATATATATATATATACATATATATATATATATCTCACTCAGTCAGTCAGTCAGTCAGTCAGTCACTCACTCACTCACTCACTCACACCCACGCTCGATTCGTTAGCGTGTGCGCGCCCGTAGGTCGTCGTGGTCGCACTGATGGGCGCACGGGCACCCGGGAGTAGTGGCCTGTCGGTGCGCGTCGACCCCCTCCGTTACGACCACCGCGTACGCTCGAGGCGTCTCCCCCCTTGGCCCTTCCAGTCGGTCCCCTAGCTCCGCGATAACGCGCTCTCCCTTCTTCCTCGGCGGGCGTCGACGGCGGCTCGAGGACCGAGGAAGCGGGTCCCGACAATCCCCCGTCTCGACCTTTATTCTCTCGCTTACGACTCCCTCGTCCCCTCGACCCCTCGCCCACCCGTCCCGGCCCGGCAATGCCAACTGAGCCGAGCGCATGCGCCGGGGAGGCCCTCGACGGTCCGGACGGAGGATCGAGCTCTCCCAGGGAAGCGCCGACTCCCCGGCTCGACGTTCCTCCGGAGCCGCGCAATTTTCAGCCCAGATCGCGCTACCCGACGACGAGCTACCTGCTTCGGCGACCCGAGCACCGGCTCTTCCCTTACGACCGACCACCCGGAACTTGCACATTACAAAAGGTCTCGGCCGAGCCTTCCATAACCCTTCCATAACCCTTCCGTGCCCTTCCGTGCCCTTCGTTTCACTTCTCCGTATTCCTGAGAATGCCAAGTAATTCAAATTCTTACGGTTGGAGAACCGAAACGAGCAACCGGACACGTCCGTCCCTTTAAGTCCTGTCGGATCATCAATGAGCGAGCCCTTATCGAGCGGCCAGTATTTAAATCCCAGAGCCTTTTAAACTTTAAAAAATTCCGGAGAACAATTACAAGCCGAATCCTTTGTATTGTTAAAACAACGTATGCATACGAGAGAGAGAGAGAGAGGGAGAGAGAGGGAGGGAGGGAGAGAGAGAGGAGCGCCCATTGTCCATCTTTAATGCTTCGTTTGATATGTAAATTGATTTTAAAGCACTTGATCGAACCGTACGTGTTTATATTTATTTAGATTAATACAGATTTGGTCGCAAGTACTTATATTAATACCTATGAATAATCTATCGTACGTGTTAAGGGACTGAGTAAAAGTAGTTTTCGGCACACGTAACAGTACAGTGTAACTAATAGACGTAAAACAATTGCTATTCTTCCAGGCACGTAATTCCCGTTCCGTTTCCTTTATTTTTTCACACATAACTTAACGCTCACGTAATGCCTGCTCATAATACACTTTATACAAAGTTTTATCTCCAAGTAACTACTTTTCGAGCAATACACGCTCTTTAATGGAGATATCAATCTTCCATGTACTCGTTAAATGTAAATCGTAGAATCTATAAAATATTAATAAAACTATTTACATAGGAAAATAAAATTTACAATTGTAAATTTATCTCATAACAATGGCCTGTTGTATTACTTATTTAACTCTTGTACATATTGTTTAGTCCATTCGGATCTTTAACGGGTTAGATTTATGGTTTCATATTTTTGTAGTTACATTACTTAGTAAGTACCTATAAAAAGAACAATTATTCAGTTTTATTGCTGCATATTTAAAGAGCGTACCTTGAATAATAAACACTGGCAGTGCTGAGGTGTTGGGGTGTACCTTAGCGACGGCGCAAATGACTTTTTCTGTTTCTCGTATTCCGATACCAAATCTTCGGCACGCGATAACAAGTAATTAAAAAATTCACCATTTACAAAATACGTAGATCTTAGAAATTCAAAGCTCGTCTTTGTATTTGATACGATGTACTTGTACAACGCGTTCCAAGTGACTCGTTTCAATTTCTCCCTTAAAAGTAAAAAAAAAAAAAAAAAAAAAAAAAAAAAAAGGTAACAAATTAATATGATCCGACAGTACTCTGAGGTCATAAATATTTACAGATTTTTTTTTTGTTTTTTAATCCATACATTATTAATTCGTGCTTATCTAATAAGTAAGGACTTTTAAATAAATCCTTTAGTAAAGCGATTGTCTGCCGCCTGTGTGGATGGTGATTGTGAACTCTCATGTAACAATTTAAAATTGACGTATCGATTAAATCGACGACGTAAAGCGTCACGTTACCAATATTCGCTCTATTTGATTTAACGATGTTTCGCAATAACGCCATCACCTGCAACGCAACGTACACATTTAATTTCTTTAATTTCTACATGTATGCGGTTCTTATTTTACAACGTGTTTCGTGATTTCTTTAATCTCACCAGAGGACAAAGCTTGTGGACGTTATCACCTCCGACGACAGTGATAAATTGACCGGCCAGCATACCTAAGATCAAGCAAACGAAATCGTGACCAGCCTCGGTGAAGCACCTTGACAGCGACTCGGAAACCTTGTACGAGTGATCGCTCTTGCCCTCCGGCCTCACCAATAATGGAAGATACGTTTCAAAAAGTTCTCTAATTAACGTTTGCAAGGATATGTCCGACTTGACGTTCAAATTCCCAATTCCTAAGATTATCATCCAGAATATCCTTTGTGAGAGATGTAGCGTGTAATGGGACGTTGTTTGTTCGGGCGGTAGGGCAACTTTGTTTATCAACATTCTTAGGGTACTATTCAATTGGTTCTAAAAAGTGAGGATTATATTTACTCGAACGTCCAACTGCTAACGCGACTGCTGCTAACGCGACTGCTAACGATTATATATACATATGTATATGTGTATAGGGATCGTGCTGACCTTAACGTAGAGTATTGCCGAGCAATAATAAATTACGGCGCCGATGCATTTGTAAATCCAAATGGAAAGCCTCGACTCCTTGTTGTCCTCGTTTATTAATTGTAAAATCCATTTGTCTATATTATGGAAAAAGGGTTTACATTTGGCATCGAATGACGCGCGCTGCTGTTCCGTCTGAAACAACGTTGTGAACAAATTTCAATTTCATTTATACCTTCCCTTCCCTTCCCTTCCCTTCCCTTCCCTCGACACATTTCTTATGTGTCATTTCATAGGCTTAAGATAACAATTACAATACCGTTAACTGTTTCCGATATTTTGAGACGATTGTTAGGAACGCGATGATGGATTCGTCGCTATTGAGTAACTCGTTCGCGTCGCTTTCCAGGCTCAAGATTTCCTTAATTTCAGGCAACTGGCCGATATAATTCACAAGAAACGCGGCTTCATTGTTATTGACATTGTTATTTAATACGCTACACTTTATCCATGCCTAAATGAGACGAAAGAGAAAGAAAAATCTTGTTATTCGCATGGTTCGCTTGCGTAACGTAAATCCGTTAAGAAATGCCGTTATACCTGAATGCAAATGGTATTGAAATTCTGAATCTCCTTCTGAAAGTACTGTAAAACCCTGGTCTTCTGTAATATCAAGCTCAAGTACAATTTCGTTATCCTAGAAAGGAAGGAAAAGAAAAGAAAAGAAAAGAAAAGACAAAAGTCTCCGTTTAGTTATCGGTTAGTTATTATATAAACAATGGAGGCCAGTTGTGGAATATAAACCTCGTGTCCTTGATGATAATGGATGTGGTGAAGTGGTGAAAGAGTGACGTCGCCGAATGGCCGTATTTCTTGGCAGTTACTGGATCACGGCATGCCTCGAGGGTAAACGCGACGGCTAGTTTCGTCGGGTTTTCATAAAAGCCGGTGGTAGACAGGTCGTAAGTCGTCGTGGCCATTTGTCGGATTCTACTGGCAACGTGTTTCCACAGCCCGTTAAGCATTAACGAGCACCCTTAAAACAAACAAAGCAGTCGAGTAGAGTAGAGTACCCGTTGCCGGTATTTAATGTAGTAAAGATGAAATTTCGTTATTGTTCGTAATTACCCTTGGCGTTGGTACTTTGTAGTTCGTCGCATTTATCAAAAACTCTCAGCAGCACGCTCGTCAGAATGGTAACTTTATTGGGTGAACACTCCAAGAGATATCGATCGATCCATCCACCGAGGAAGCAGTGCTCCGAGCGCTCGAAATAATCAGATTGCGTTAAAATCAGTCTGAGAACGTCTATGAACCATATCATCATGGAGCGCGAGCCCTCGTCCTTTCGGCAGCTTATCGCATTCACCTGGGATACGAGAAACGTTAGGCGACTCGCTTTAACGTTAACTTACCGTCAAACGAAATGATAAAAATCATCACCGTCTCTATAAAGTCTTCCGCCACACTATTAAAGGGTAATCTTTGCTCGTTGTAAAGCAGCAGGACTATCAGCTTACTCTTCCATATTAGGGAGGACCTTTTATTATCACTCGAGTCGGTCGATTCGAGTATTGATGGCAATAGATTCACCATAGCCGAGCACTAAGAGTTAAAAAACAAAAAAAAAATATGGTTTAAAGCATTAGTTTAAAGCTCCAATACGTTGTTATTGGATTTTTCTCGTGGCAAGAACTTACGACGTTAATCGTATCGGCGGTAACGGCTAACGTGATAAATAAATTAACGAAATTATAAAGACCGGATTCTGTGAACTCTCGTATTTTATTTTGCGAAAATCTCGAATAAATCCTGCCTTTGATTTGATTCCAGATTTTTAAATCGTTACAGTTGTAATTCTTTTGCAAGACCGTACCTACAATAATTACATTGATTATAAATATTATAAATATAGCCGATTAAGCTGATAATTGCGTGATATGTTATGGCCATCTACCAAGCAAACGCAGAAAGAAACTGAAGCTCGTTTCACTGCTTGTCATGTCACTCGTGCTTTTAATTCTTGCTCTAACTTGATTTAAGATGTCCATTGGCGTTTTTCTGCAATTCGACATCGGACAAACGTCAATGACAATGATGACTATTATTCTTATCAATTTTATAATGCGACATTGGCAACTACGTACTTTTCGCTTGACGTGCACCAAGGGCCACGTGTTTGCATTAAAAATGGTTGCTCTAATCGTCGATGAAAGCATTCCCACAATAGCGTGACTATCTGGACCTGAGGCTTCCACCAATCGAAGCTTAAAACATGCAGTAGCGGTATGATGACGCATAACTCTTCGTCAATTTCATCTCTGGCACCATTCTTCCCGCCTTTATTTACGTAGGCTTTTAATATCTTCTCCACTATATCGATGCTCGCTTCATTCTGAGGTTCCGCAAACTATGGATATTTTACAATCGATTAAATTATGTTGTGCTATGTAATATTGAGCAGCGGTGACGGCTTAGGCAAAAGCTCGCAAAAAATATTTACTCTACTGGACGGAGTACTGCAATATCCACCGTTCCTAGTATAGCCGTATAATAATATTAAGTGATACGTAAGCCATGTACAAAATAATTCTGGATTTTTACAATACGGTAAGCTTATGTTTCTTTGAGGGATGGTTAAATAATTATTTAATTCATTTGTATATAATTGTCGCAAAATTCTTCCAACGTAGGCCCAAAAAATCTGCAAAACATTTACTTTACAATTAAAACTATTACAATTGTTAAAGAAAGAAATGGAATCTCTTATTTCGTACCTTGCATTTACGTTTTACAGCTAAATCGTCAATGAATATCTGTAACATAATCCATAGCTCTCTCGTACAAGTACAGGCATACGGTGTTCTTGATTTTAAATCTCCGTTGGTAATCTAAAGGGGATAAATAAAAGACATAGATATAGTACGTGTACAAAGTTACATAATTTATTTATATTAAGGGAGCGTCATTACTCACTGTTTCAAATATTTTCAGAGAAATATAAATTAAGTCTTGAATAACTGTATAAATAATATTTTCTAATTCTTCAGACTTATTATCTAAGCATCCCCAGGAAGAATTTTGTACAAAAATAAGTGAGATTATCAACCATCTTAAATCTAGGTGAATATGATACATGTGATACTCTGGATGATTACACTAGACCATAAATTTTAATAAATTTTACCTAAATGATCGATAAAAATTTTACCCAACAAATAATAAATGTCAAACCTTGTTGCCGACGTTTGAAGTAGCATAAAGAAATGTGGAAACAGGCATTTGATACAGACGACAAAGGAATCTGCGAATTGTACCAAGTAGATCATCAAAATCTCTTATTGCGTCATCGGATATATCTTTAAGAGCAAAATTTTCTTCTTTGATACTGCAGATTTTAAATATAATAAATTATACGTAGAATACAAAGACATATGGGGTATTTTGACAATTATATCTAATTTACCTTTGCAAATAATTACGTAGATAATAAAGAAATTCACAAATTTTCACTCTCAAATGTGAAAAATCAATATGTTTGTACGTTTCTATTATACGTTGTTTTCCAGAATCTGTTAGGATCTCATGCCTGTCAAGCTGCTTCAATTTAGCTCTAAAATACAAATGAAATAAATAGAATCTCTTTCTTTCTTTAACAACAAAATTACTCACTCAAAATATCTGACGAAATGTTTTAGATTCAATAAAACATTTATTCCCGGCAGTTCAGAATCAAAAACATTGACATTTGCATCGGACCATGCTGTTTTTTCACTCAAGACATTGTCTATTTCATTTTGTAAAAGTAAACTCGAATTATTTAATTGCCAATCATTTATATTAACTTTTCCATTGCAGTTAAAGTTTCCTTTAGACATTATTTTAAAATCTACTGACAATTATTAAAAACAATTCTCATTACATTCAGCATCAAAATAATAACAGGGCACAGTTGCATGAATAACTTCAATTATCATGAATTAAAAGACATACCTTTGATCGTTTAGATGATCCTATAAAATTACTGTTATATCTGACTTATTATATTTATTAAAAATATCCCCCTAATTCATTATTTTTAATTTCTAACCAATAACTTGTGAACGTGCTGACCGGTAAAGTCGAATTTACCTCCCACCCAAATCAACAGTTTGTTTCGTAAAATTGAATGTAAAAAAAAAAAAAACACGCAGTGCATACTGTTGAAAAGTAAGCAACGCAATTCAGTCCTTTTTTTATTCTATCGTGTTTGTTGTTTATTGCTTTGATAAAAAAAAAAAAAACAAACAAACAAACAAACAAACAAAAACAAAAACACTTGATTATCATTAATCACCGCATTTTAACGTAAATTTGTTTCAATTTTTCGTAACTACAGTCGCGAACATCTGCTTGAGATCCGAAGGGATAATTAGAATCACTTTGGCAGAAATAAAGAACGGCTACATGTTTTGAATATAATTTATCAAATAATAAATAGTAAAAAGGCGGCGGGGGGGGGAGAAAAAGAAGCAGGAGAAACGACGGTCAAAAAAACAGAATCAGCAGTGAAGAAATAAGCTCTGCGCGTGCGCACACGATGGAATTACGAATAAGAGCAGAATTTATTATGAATTCCAAATCGTTTGGGGCGGGGGGGGAGGTCGTTTCAAGCCCAAGGAAGTTTAAAAAAGTATAAAGCACAAGTATTATTTTTGCTTAAAAAATTGCAAAAGCTTCTTGCACTTCAAGTTAGTTATTTTGCAATGGTTATTGTATTGCAATAACCGATCGATGTATAAATATTCTTGACACAATGCTTTTGTCGCGTATTCACGTGTTACGACGTAATTACTCAGGAAGTATTTCTTTAATAATTAACTTATTTAATTAATCGTTAGAGAGAAAATATTCTTATTATTCGTAGATTGAGTTGTCATTGTAGTAGTAGTCCGTATGGATTTCGGATCACCGAAACGATTAATCTGGAGGCGCTGCTAATTTTTTTTTTTTTTTTTTTTTTTTGTTCAAGGAATCCGAGTATGGCGAAAAAGATCGCGCGTTTTCTTCTTTTTCTTCTTTCATTGCCACGCAAAGACTCGCTCTCGGATACCCCCCCTTGATTGCATTGACTATTGACGAGTTATTGGGGTTATCGAGGGAGAGAGAGAGAGAGAGAGAGAGACAGCTTAAAAAGGCCGGTAATTGAAATAAGTAAGTGAAGGAGGAGAAAGGAAGAGACGCGCTTACACGGTTTATCGATGTGGTGGTTACGTGCTTACGTAAACGGGTCGCGATCTAGCGACCGATAGATCAAGTGCCAATAGAGGCGCGTCTTGTAATCCAAGGACGTCTCGTGATAAAGGAAAGAGGATCCCCTCGATCGAGACTCCAGCCGTGGGCATAAAAAAAAAAAAAAAAAGGCCCGCGAAGCTCAGCCATTGATCGGCTCGCTAATAAACATTTCGTTTGAGATTTATTCGTATCCGCAATCGAGAATCTTCCTTGACTCGGCGGCTGCAGCCGCTTCTCTCCCAGCTTCTCTCCCAGGGTCGTTAAAATAAAAAAACAACAAATACCGGATTAATTCAAGAACGCGAGCTCCGATCGTTTATCTAAAAATACCCGTCGCGGGATTAATAAAAATCACCGTGTTATTACGGTATTGCCAAGTATCGCCTACGCGTTTTTTCGCCTAATAGAGCGTCCCGACGGTAGGGGGGGGGGGAGGCGGGGGATCCCAAAAAGTCCGAGATCCAGTTAATGGGAAAGTAATCGTTGTTACTTGAGGCGGCGAAGCAGGTAAAAACGGATAAGGCGAAACGAGGAATGGCATTCGATAAAAGAACGGGGAGAGCTTACTAAAGAAAATATCCCCCCCCCCTTTTAATTCGAAATAAATTTTGTCGTCGAGCTCGCTCTTTAGCCAATGCAATGAAAAATTATTTAAACGCCATTCGCTGTTTCAGCCAATACATCACTTGGCTGTCGAATGATAAATGCAACTGGCGCACTGATACCAAATGAAAAAGCTATTTTTCTTTCAATCGATTCCGATACACACGTATGCATATAACGTACATATCTATATATATATATACGCACATGTCCTTACAGTCGCCGATTATTTGCATTAGAACGGCGTGGACTGCTGAGTCATACGTGTGCGTGTGTCAGTTATGCATTGCGGCGTAATCCAAGTATTCAATCGCCAGCATTAAAGAGATCTATTTCCACAAAGAGTAATACGGATCGATAGGCAAAACTTTCTTTTTAATATTAATTATAATTCCCTCGCTCGTTCGTCGGATTTTTTATTCACTATTAGTCTTTCTTTATTAACGAAACGCGCTTTTCCGCTCCAAGTTTACATTTATTACATCGAAGCCACTTTGCGTATTAGAAAAAAAATGCGTGACAAACAAATAAGTATTTTTGGAATTTAAGGTACGTTGTACGAAAAAAAGAAAAGAAAGAAAAAGAAAGAAAGAAAAAAGAAAGAAAAAATATCATGGACATTTAAAAGAGAAAAGAAAAAGAAAAAAGAAAAAACACGTCATTATTCTTCATTTTTTCCTTCTTCATTCTTTTATGCGCATGCTCGGAGCTTTTTATGTAGTAGGAGTACAATTTTTTTTTTTTTTTTTTCGAACGCGGCTCTAAAGCAGCGGCAGCAGCAGCAGCAGCAGCAGCAGCAGCAGTAAAGTTTGAAAGTTTTGTTGGCATCGTGGTTCATTGACATTCGGAGCAATACAAGCTAATCATCTCGCCTTAGCAATCGCTTATTATTTCATTACAAGTTCATTAATTCATTGCCATTGGTTTTATTAAGATGTAGGTGTTAGGGTATTTGCCGATGCGGAGCCCGTCGATTACATTAATTTTATTATTTATTTATTTATTTATTTCTTTCTTTCTTTCTTTACTTTTGTCAATAATAATAAGTGGCAAATGAAATTAAAAAATGTAGTTTCGTTTTTAATTAATCGAGATAATAAATATGTTGAGTACATTTTCGTTATCGGAATCGCGGCTTTGGGCTCAGACAACGGGGGGAAAGATATTTTATCTACGATTCCAATAAAGCTTGATAATGATTTAGCATTAACTTAGGTTATAATCGTTATAATTACGTCAAGGTAAATTTATTCAATTTAAAATGTCAGCCTGTAAAATCAATGATTAATAGTAAATGATATTTAACTCTCTGCTTTAATTCGTTAGTTGAATAAATTAGAATTTTCCTTCAACACGTTGTCGTATTATTAAGTAAACAACAATCGAGCTAACATATCCAAAACTACTGGTACATTGCATTTCTCAACAGTATTAATAAAATAAGTGATTAGCTGTTATAAAAAGGATACTGCTATACAATATAATAGATAGTTGATTGTTTTATGTTAAGAACATTTTGTTGAAAATGAATGTTGCTTTAATATCCAACTACTTGGAAACCTACGATGGCAGAGACAAATTCTTAAGAACACTGTCTTATGCAGCAAAGTTGGCTTCTGGCTTCCCAGCATCCAAAGATACGTCTAATAAATTTAAATTATTTGGAAGTAAGATGAGCGGAGCCAGGGTAATTTTAAGGCTTCTCGATGATATTCCAAATATTCATCGAGCTACAAATTTTCGATGGAGGCAAGAGGTACCTCTTTACTTTTATCGTTATTTTTTTTATAAAAAAATATAATTTCACTTCGTTGCAGCAAGCACTTTGTTAATTTCATGTAAAAACATAATTTATTATTTGTTATTCTAGCAAACTGATTGGATTATTAAATTAATTGAACTATTTAAAATAACTGTTGATCTTTTCTATAGTCCTGTAGAACATATTTGTTGGGCTGGGGACAATAAACTTATCGACATAGATCTTGGTAAATGGAGTAGAGCTTCAGTTTGGTTTTGGATAATTTCTCTTTACTTTTCATTAATAAAGTATGTATTGATTAATATATTAGATATCTAACAAAGATTTAGCTCACATTTATTAATTTAGCTTGTATTATTTTGTCTTGGCATTTAAGAAAATCAATTGTATTTAATTTATGAAATTAAACATTTTCAGATCAATGCGAAGATACAGGCTTTTCAAAAAAGAAGAGAAGCGTTTTATCAAAAACGAGTTAGATCCAAGGTATAATTTTCTTCTTCTTCTTATTATTACTATTATTATTTACTTATTGACGATTAAGTGTATATTGTAAGCTCATTCGCTTTTTACCTTTTAGATTCAATAAACTAAAACTGAGGAGTAAACAAAATCATGAATTGGTCATTTGTTTAAGATTATTGCTTGATCTAAGTTATGCAATAAATTATCTGCCAAACGGTACTCTATGGGGAGGTAAATTTTCAGATTGGCAAGTCGGTGCGTTAGGTACAATATCGTCATTGCTTGGCATATATCAGTCATTTTCACGGACAATTGCCAAGAAGACAAGTTGAGTGATATTAAATAGTTGCAAAAAATAGCATTACGTGTGGAGGAGGCTGGTTATGGGATATTTTTAATAGTTAAAATTGTTTATTATTATAGTTATAGTTATTATTATTATTATTATTATATTAAATGCATATATATATATACATCTATAGATAACTGTTTTTAATAAAATTAATCGAAAAGCCAGTATTTTGTTAAAGAGAAAAGATTTATTTTTTATCATTTATTGATCTCGTACTACAAATTTAATATTAACAAAGATAAAGCTAAGGGCACATAGCAACCTGGTAATGTATTCCTGAATAATACATTTAATTGTTTAAGCTGCTTAAAAACTTTATTTCAAAAAATTATTAAATTAAAAAATTAAAGGGACCAGAGGCACTTCCATGTTAACTTAAAAATAATGTCTCATCGAGACTATAAGATAGTAAAAAGCACATCGCCGCTAAATGCTTTACAGTCTTATTCATCAGATTAAATCACTTTCTCAAGTATGCGCGTATGTATAAGTTTATTAAATGCCATGACTCTTTACACTTAAAAATAATTTCCTTTGCGTATCGCTTTAATAAAACTATGTATGGGAGATCACGTTAAAAGGCACGACTGATTAAAACTGAGTAAATAAGACTGAGGATAAAAGATAATCATTAAAATTTTTCTCACAAGGATTTCATTAACGCAACTGCCCTTCATTATCACCTTGCAAAATAACACTGAGACTAAGATTCTACTACTTTTATTTAACTACTTAATTATAATTTCATAAGTTCCTTTTTCAAAAGACTCAAATATTTTATTTTAAATACGTCGATAGCAATGCCTAATTGCACCAACAAAGATTTATTTTTTTGCCTACCGTTAAAATACTTGGGGAAACACGAAATATAATTTATTTTCGATAATTTATTATGCTCTAGTTATTTAAAATTCGCCTAGTATTAATTACTAATTGATTTCGCTTAATTATACTATGATATTTCTTAGCTTAGCACAGAGGAAAAAAAGGATAAGACATAAGAGAGAGAAAGGTTTTTAAAAAAAATGAAAAAATGAAGCTTTTATGCAAAAATCTAAATTGTTTAATCCAATTTAACAGAATTATATTTATAAAAAAAAAAAAAATGGAAACGAAACATATTAGAGACAGCGCGGTAGAAAATAAGCATTTTAAACAAATAGACGCAACACGCAAATTGCGAAAATAATAAATCATAACAAAAAATTAAAAAAAAAAAAAATAAAAAAAAAAAAAAATAAAGATCGAAGTTCTACAATCAAAATCGTAGCCAATAATATATAACTTCTTTTTCGTCATTGTTTAAACAGCCAAGTGTGAATAAGAGGGTGTTTTTTTTTAGTGGCAAAAACCATTTTCCACTGCTATTACAATAAACGCACAAAATTTCTCTACCAGCAAGTACTTAAATCTTTCCCTGGTAGATAACATTATTATAATAATTATTATAAATCAAATTATATATCAATAACTGACTGGGTCCACTCGTCAATAGGGGCCCCTCCGAATCGCACCTAAGACGATCGAAATCATAACAATAATTACTTTTCTTCTCCTTAAATATAATAATTAAAACAATATTTTTCCCAGACCAGTGTTCTTGATAAAGATATAGGGACAAATAAAAAATATTCTCTGCTCTTATTAGGAACTCAAAGTGCTTAGGCTCTATAACCATTGAAAACAAACGCATACTTGGCACGATATTTTCATATTTCGCAAAGAGCCCTAAGTCTCTCCCCGCCCCCCCCCTTCACAAGTTCAACTGCGAATTATAAAATTCTCGTTACGTATTCGTCGCTCTCGAGTTACATTCTTTACTAATAAACGCCCAGTTTGTGTTCCCCCGTCGTTGTGGTCAAAGAAAAGAAGACGTGTGTGTGTGTGTGTCGGTCTGTTGGGGAGGAACATTGGCTAAACGATGTCAGCAAAACAACCTCGTAGAAAATTATAGTAGATTTGTGGAGCGACTAGCCCCGACACTCGGAGTCAGACCTATAACTTGATTGGTTTTCAGACCGCGCGACATGGGCTTGTGCCAATTAATGGATTCATTGCTGTGCACCCATTGCCAGCAGGTGTGACAGTAATACTTGAAACAACACTGAAACATACGTAAGAAGCACAGGTAGGTAATTCATTTAATCGAGGTCTCCTCTGCACGGTCTAACGGCTAAAGTACTCCCCCCAGCTCTCTTTGAAATAAGTAAAATTATGATTAGGAGTATTATTATTATAATTTTCATTCAATCGAATGATAGCGAGATTGGCATAAATAATTTTATATAAAATTTATGGTTATTTGAAATTACGAATGGATAGATTACCGATTCTCGACAAAAATATGGTCCTTGTTGGACGTAACAACTTGAGCATGGCGCGTCTTCGATGTACGGGTCGACTTGTACCTTCTTCGTGAACCTAGTAGTCTTTATTTCAATAAAAGCTGCATTGACAGCCTTGTGAAAAGAGTATTTGTTACTAAAAGTAACTCGTGCCGATCCAATCGGATACTTATGTTTGTCAGTATCAATACCTGAAATTGAAACGGATCATGACCCATTTCAATAAATAGCTTTATAAACGTCCGCGTTTTTACATTACAGACGGAAGTAAAGTAAAATGTGTACCTGCATAAATCACATTATCAAATAAATCATTCATTACTTGCGCCAGGCCTGGAGCAGTCATCATTCCGTGCAAAGCTCCAACAAAAACGGTTTTCTCCGGGTCTAACTTTTGGGATGAGGATTTCACGTAGTTACTGTCATTCAAAGCCCACGGAATAACTTGTACCTGTAAGTCATGTAAACGAAAATGTAAACGAGAACTTGATGGATCGAGGGAGCTTGAAGCCCTGTTGAATTCACTGTTACATCTTACTTGCTTGCCCTTCATTCTCTTTGACGAGATTTTGTAATAATAGCTTCCTCCGTTAGAAAAGTCGTGGGTGCAACAAGTGAGCAGTGACTTTACCTAAGAATGTATTAATGTTGACCGTCTCGGTTATGGTAAGCTTATAACGCGGTACAAGCTTGCTTTAATAATGCTTAAATAACGAGCAGTGCGTACGTACGTACACACAGACTGACTAGTGCAATGAAATGAAATGAAAGAAGAAAAAAAATCCATACCTGTTTCTCGGATTCGAATATTATATATACGTATCCCTTTGGCTGACTAGTAGTTTGATCTTTCCCAGGCCATTCTATTCGGATTTGACCAAATTGCTTAAACGTCGATATCAATATAGACTCGGTTATGTCCCACGGCACACCACCTAAAAATACTTTTGACGAATATCCAATGGGCTTCTGAGTCCTTTGCGGCAAGGTGCCGCTCCAAGTGTAGTTGGCATCGGAAGCAGCTGGTGGCACGCAACGCAACGCACGAATCAATTTTAAACAATTTCTTGATACATGCACGCTTATATATATATTATAAATAAAGAGTGTAGGTAGACAGGCACAGGTACCTGCGGCATTACGATGGTATCTTGCAGCTTTATCTAATGACAAGTGAGAGGGTGGCGTAGTATTAGGTAATGAAATAATTGAAACGTTCCTGTTATTCCCCAAGCAACAGTTCTTCTCCGATCCAAATACGGGATTTATGTAAGGGCTACCGTGCTGCTGATTATGGTGGTTGTTCCTTGTATGCCCATGGGTATGATGGTGATGATAGTGATGCATCGGCGTTTGCGGCTGTTGCTGCAAGTGCGTGTTGTTCAAGTACTTCTTGCGTTTAAGGAGCTCCAAGGTCGCTCTGCCGTACTGGAAGTACTTCTCGGCCTCCAACAAGGAATTCTGATCCGTGGGGTAACAGCGATGCTGGCCCGAATTCAGCGACAAGTAACTCTACAATGCAGACAATAATGTCAGGTCGAATGAAAATCACATTCCTTATCTAATCATATCTAATGACAAGGGAGTGAGAGAGAGAGAGAGAGAGCAGGGGGTCGAGCGTACCATTATGTCGGATAAAGGGCTTTCGATGCTGTTGACACTGTTTTCCGAATCCGCAGGCGAATTGGATCTTGAGCCATTGCAATTATAAGGATGCGGAGAAAATTCTACGGATGGACTGCTGCAATCACTTAAAATATTTGGATATTTTGATTTGAACAACACCCAGGACGCCGCGCTCGTAAGCCGCGCTCGCTTAAGTAACGAGGGGATTACCTGTAGGGCGTGGAGCCACGAATGGGCCGACCGTAGCACGGGTAGCGTAGCGGCGAGGATGGACTTTGCTTGTTGTAGTCGTTGGATACAGACGAAGCCGAGGTGTACGGGCTGCTGTTCACGCTCGAATACGAATAGGAGTTGGAGTAGAGGCTGCCCGGGGTACTGGGACTCGCTGGCGTATGAAATGAAATCGGCGAGCTCGGCAGCACGTCCACCTTCGACGTGTTTGAGTAATATCCGCTTGAATTATTGTGCTGCTACAATGAACAATACACGTTAACCATACTATCTCTTTCGCTGAATCCCTTTTTAATCGAGGCTACGACAACATTAACCCGATCATTCGCTTTTATACAAATTATTATTTCATCCCCACCCACCCGACAATTCAGATCGATCAATAAAAGTGAACGACAACAACAACAACAATAAGTGATAATAAGTGATAATAAAGGCATTGGAAAGGTTGATATTCAGTTTTTTACCTCCATAGCTGATGATTTTGTATAGAATCCAGATGAATTGTCCCGTTGCTGAAAACAATCGACTTTGGTTATTATTTTCTCGAAATAAAGTTAACATGCGTACATCCGTCATCCGTCAAAATGTTTTATCTTTCTTAAGGCTTTGCATACGTTTGTTTCGGTTGTATGCTTTAAAATGTAATAAATTCTATAACGAGTAAAAGCATAAAATAAATAAATTCTAATATTTTTCAAAGACATCGAAAAGAGAAAAGGTTCCCCCCCCCCTGTGGTCTGGTTGGGACCAACAATAAAAAAGAAAGAAAAAAAAACTTTAGCCGCAGGGATTTCCCACGGCCAGTCTCGGTCGTGGCCCGTAGTAGACCCAGCATCCACCGACGCAGAATTAGACCTCCGGGGAAAGATGGTCACCAGATGGGTGACGGCCGGGCGATCCGACACCGAAGGAAACCACCCCCCCCCCCCGCCCCCAAAAAAGAAGGGTTGACCGAAAATCGGGCGAATCCGCCGGTACACTGATAGTACAACATTCCCGCGCCCCCTCCGGGGGATTTTCTCCTCCAACGAGGAAGGAGCTTTCTTGACGTTTTTTCCCCCGTGTAAGACACCTTTCCCTCCCCTCCCCCTCGTCCCCCAGCCGGCCAACCGCTCACTATTCTAAAAACTATCCGCAGTATAAAAATTTTCAAGAACCTTTTACGTTTGAAAGACAGAATTAAATTAGAAAAGCTCCCCGATCCCCGAGAACAATAACAATAATCTTCATTCGGGAAACAAATAGCGTTGATGCCAAGTTTTTTTTTTTGTTTTGTTTTAACCTATCACGTCATTGGATGGGCAGCAGCAATATTTATAAATATTAATTAATGTACTAATAAAATTATGATAATAGGAAAGAGGCTACATTATTATTTACAAAACTATATAGTGACATTAATTTATCAAATATTACAAATTTAATGAAAATTCCTTCGATACCAGAGTCTCCAAAAGACTTTTCTACATCTACATTTATTTTTACAAGGAGCTTTATTTTATATATATATATATTATAGATATTGGTTCAGTCGGTGGAATAATATTCAAAATTATTAATTATTTACTTTGGAAAATACCAATGTTGGTAAAAATAGGAAACAAGTAAAGGCTTGCTCCGATTCATCCGACTTTCTTCATCTTCATCAAAAAATGAGAGAGAGAGAGAGAGAGAGAAGTCTAAAAATGAGGGAGAACAATACGCATGGAAAAACGTATGGGAAAGTAATTAACGGAGACGGGAAAGCATAGAGCGAGAAGCATTGTTTCGAATTGGCACCTAAACGCTTTTTGGGCGAGTTCCAACGTAATATCAGGGAAGAGCTTCGGGCCGAAGAGATGAGAAGAAGAGGCGAAGGAGGGACGTAATCATGGGGGGAGGAGGAGGAGGAGGAGAAGAAAAAAAAACAGAAAACGTGAATATAAAAGATTTTAATAATGCCCGGCGATTATTTTTTTTTTTTTTTTTTTTTTGGGCTTCGTTATATCGATGATTGTAAGCCGCGCACTCGACGACAATTAAAATCGTCCGCTAATAAGGAAACGTTATTTTTATTTTTTTTTTTTTTCTTTCTTTATCGCAATATTAATAATATCGTATACGCCTTAAACCGTATTTTGAGCTTTACGCGCGCGTTGTTAAGGCGGATCAATATTGTCGTGTATGCAAAACACAAAACAATAATGTGCGTTGCGTATAAAATGCACGAGGAGGAGAAGAGGAGGAGGAGGTTGCGCTCTCTTGTTTCCTTTCCTTGGGCTTATTTGAAAACAAGAGCGTATATTATGTTAATAAAAATGAAAAATTTGTATGAGAAACGGCAGTTTTAATCGCGTACGTGAACATCTGCCAATTATTATACTACATTTTTCACGAATGTTTTTAAGTACAAAAGAGACAGAGACAGAGAGATAGAGAGAGAGAGAGAGAATTAATGCTCGGAAATGTGAAAAAATTGCCAAAGATAACTGCACGTTATACGAAAATAAATAAAATAAATTGCATCGGGAGTGGGAAAAACGGCGATCGCAGAAATATCATAAAAGTAAAAAGGGTGGGAGAGATGAGGGGGGGACGATAATGCACTCGTGAAAATTGTGGGGGGGAAAGTCCTTGGGAAAAGCAGTTGACGTCCGCTTTTTAGTCGGTAGGTGGTACCGCGGGACACTTGGAGCAGATCTTAAGGAGGACGCACAAAAGGATATGCGCTCAGGATGCAGCGATTCTGGCCAGGGATTCTTGGCTCCATCTTAATCCGGGTCGTCTTCTTAAAACACGAGGGCGCGTAGTAGAAGAGCCTAGGTTCGTTCGGTCGAGTACCTATAATACACGAGTGGGATGGAGGGAGGAGGCACGCTGCTTCCTTCCCACCCTCCGGGGCTTTTATTATTGCATCGGACATTTCACGAGGGCCGCGCCAGAAGCAGAAAAGCTCACCAACCAACCAGTCCCGTGTGACCAATTGAACCTTATAGCCGACGTCTTTACGAGCGGACGGATGATCAATCATCCGAATTTCCCTTCGCGCCGCCGACTTTTTAAACCGACGTTTTCTCCCTTCCTCGTGTTCCGTGTCCCATCTCCTGTCCCGTCCTTGCCCGTAACGCCAAGAAATATCCATCTCGAGGCCGAATATTATTATTACGAATATTCCTTGCGCCTTGTCGCGAAAGGTGTCGTACTACTACTACTACTACTTTGTCAATAAAAACTCGCCGCCGTATCCATCGAAAATCGGGAAGCTTACGCGACACGCTATTGCATACCATCCATCGATTGCCAACACTTTCGATCATTTTCTATTTCCTCGTATAATCCTTCCGCGCGAGCCATTTAATCCCTGACCCCGCCATTGAATTCTTCAAACGAAGATTTTTTTTTTTTTTTTATGTAAACGGAGGTATCGAATTTAAATAATACCGTCCGTCATCATCATCTCGCGGTATCCGTATTATTACAATCTGGGGGGTAAGGAATTACTTCTCGTTAATGTTTATTTGAAAAAGCGAAGACTGACCGTTTTTCCAATTTTCATACAAATAATACATGTGAACAGCCAGGCTTTTTTTAAAAAAAAAAAATAACATTTATGCAGTTAACCAACCAAGTTATATGCAGCGAATTAAAAAATACACGGCAAACGTTACGAAAGTAACGCATACGTTTGAAAACGTACCAATGCAGCATCACGTACATTGTCCCATAAAAATACTTATGATTTACTCAAAATGGCTGGAATATACTTAAAAATTTTAACTGGACGCGACTTTTTTCTTTTAATATAATTATTATTATATAAATTGTTTAAATAAAGTTTGTCGTTTGGATTGAAAATGAGACGAGCAAAGAAATTCTACGATTAGAATTAGAATTAGATTGTACATACAAGTTATTAGAGCAATTAATTATTATTTGCCTTCGCAAATCATTGTAACTGATAATAATGCGATTTCATCAATAAACAAATAAACTGTCGATAAGAACGTAACAATACGATTGTCATTATTAATTTTAATACAGGTACTATAAATTTAACAGGGCAAATATTCGTTCCATTTAATCTGCTGAATTCTTAAATATTATTAACTATTAAATTAGAAAATTATTAACAAGACAATTGGATGAGCAAATGTAAACTCTTTTGGATTTTGGATTTTTAATGTCTCGGTACGTCTGATGAATTCAATAATATTACATATTATCAACAATGTCTGAAATACTCAAATCAGATATATACGTATATGAGATATTCTTTAACTATGAATTAAGTCTACCGTTCTCTCGTATGAAAAAGTCATTCGTGCGCAATTTAATAGACCGAAATGCAATTGACTGCAATTGATAATCAACGTTTAATCAAAATTTAATTTTTAAAATCGACAGTTTCATAATATCGATTTTTATTTTAGTTGTATTTATATAAAACTAGTCTTTGAGCGTATAATACAAGATTGACTGACATGTTTCACGTTTCTTTCTTATACGTGCAATAATAATCTTATTAAGATATAGTCGATAATCGAGATAATAAAAAAATAGTTACGCTTAGAGCTTCGAAGCGCTTTTACACAATTGCATCTATATTTTCATGTTCCAATTCATACGTAATAAAATTAAATACGACGCTACTACTGTGTACTAAGTATATTCCAAAATACTAATTATCCTTTATATACAACAGGTAGATGATATTCGACATCGATTATTCGATTCATTAAAATTATCTAATATCACAGGCTAAAATTCAATTATTATAAATTATTTAATGATGTTATTGTAAATGGAAATAAGTGTGGATTTAAATAATTATGTACAGTCCAAGTTTGAAAGCTTGCACACGGGGATCGCAATCTCCAGGATAAGTAAAATATCGGCAGAAGCTCATGTATTACCTGATGGTAGTATCGATATGCTGGACTCTCGCAATTAGTCTGACCCTCCTGTTCTTTTTGTCCAGCCCCCATTAACGATCCACGTGGTAATCCAAGTCCAAAAAGATCAGAAATTGACATGTCTATAAATAAAAAATAATTTAATCAGTAATTCTCATGCCAGAGTAAGCATTCAGAGATAGAGTTCGGACAGAGAAATGCGAGTTTAAAGTGCTTATAGAATCAGAATAGATATAGAAAAGGTATATTACAATAAAATATAACAAAATAAATGGGATCTGTTTACTTTTATTTTATTTCAAAACTACTTTTAAATTATTTCGTTTCCAACTTAAACAGTAGTATTAATTATCTTATTTAATAAGCTTTAATTTAAGTGGTAACGTTACTTTAAATATAATAAAGTATGGGATTTCACGAAATTATCATTTCCCGTTACCAAGCTAATCTCATATTTTCAGTTTTGTAAATAATTCTTCCCTTTTAATAAAGTCAAAAAAATCTTTCGCCTCGGTTGGTAAAAAATACGTTTTTAAATTTACTTCTATAATTACATTCAAGATAATTTGTTCAGTCCCCTTTAATATTATTCAACTATCCTCAACTATATATTGATAATAATTAATAATAATAATATATATATATTTTTTTTCCCCCTTTATAAAACCGTGAAATATTACAAGGATTACATTTTCATGTGAATACTAAAAAAAAAAAAAAAATTATCTTTGAAAAGTACATATTTATAAATTAATGCAATTTTACAGGTACAGATGCTTTATTATAAGTAAAAAGTACTATGGTAATTAAATGAAAGTATCTAATTTTTATGAAAAATTTAATAGAAAAAATTCTTTATTAAAAAAATAACGAATTAAATTGTTGTGAGATTAAATTATGTACTCATTTAATGATAACGTCATAGATAGGAAGTGCACATTTTAAAACTGAGCTGTGAAAATTATGAATAAATGAAATTAATAAATAAGCGTTATTGTACATCCCTTTGAAAGACTGAGATTTAAATAATCTGCGTAAGCGAGTGAATTAAACGAATAATTAAAAAAAAATTACTTTTCAAGCGGAGGATAGATACGTTTATGCAATATTCCTAATGAAAATAATACTCAAGTATTAATTAATAAAATAGAAGTAATGTTTAATTTAATTAGGGGGTGGGGAAGGGGAGGGGAGGGGGGTGAAGAAAGCGTAGGTAAGCAGAAAATAAGTGAAAAGTATATTTACGAACGGGCGAGTCGATGAAAAAGATTTTGAGATTTTGTGATTTTTCGTCAACGTATTTGTTTAACGGCAGATTTGAAATATTGGAACGTCGCGTTCGACTCGGCGATCGAAAGGGGGGAAAAAAAGAAGGCACCCCCCCGATGTATTTTTATGAAAATGTAAAAGATCGGCTCGGGGGGCGGGAGGGGCGGAGGGTCGTTTCGAAGGATCAGCGACGAAAAATTCGTTAGCCGTTCGGAAGTGAATAAGACGGGGAAACGAATAAATAATAATAAGGTGGGGGTGGACCGACCGGTGGCGCGACGGGTGGGATCGGGGGGACGCGTGCCTGGCGCGCTATCCACGAGAAATATAGGGAGGACGTAAAATAGACACGAGATGGAGATAAAGAAATAGGAAGGAAAGAAGGTAAGAAAGTGAAAAAGTGAAAAATGTAAACAGCCAGGACGACGAAGAGCGTCGTGGTGACCTTCGAGGCTCGCGGTGCCGTCTTTGGTTGTCGGCGAGGTGACGTCGTGGGAGAATTTGGAGCTGCTGTACGAGTTGGGCGAGGATGGCGTGGGCAGGTCGAGGAGGAGGCTGTTGATCGACTGGAGCTGCTGTATGTGCTGGTCCCTCTCGTGCTGCTGGAGCTGCATCTTGTTCTCGCGCTGCTGGGCCGCGTGGTCGCGCTCGAGCCCGAGGCCGGACATCGTGTCCTCGCGCTCCTGTCGCTGCTGCATAAACTTGTGCTCCATGTTCTGGAGGATGATGCCTGTCTCGCCGCCTGATGCTACAGCCGCAGCTGCTGCCGATGCCGCCGCCGCCGCCGCCGCCGCCGCCGCAGCCGCCACCTTATCTCCCTCGTACTGATAAACAAGCTGTAATTTATTCAACCGATGAATTACTTTACTTACGCACTTGGCCGCATTTATTCGCTCCACGCGCTTCCTTATCCGAAAATACAGTTCACTATCTCCACCCCCCCCCCACCCCCATAAGCCTATCTTAATTCAATATTAAAACCCTGGCCAATCAATGTACAGTCCTCGTCATCTCATCTGATCCCCGATTTCGTCAACGCTATTATTATTATATCGTATTGCCTTATGCCTGCGTTTTATCAATGGCTATACGAAATCTTATGCAAAAGTTAAGTTTACGCTTCGTAACCCTTTTAATCCATAACTGGAAACACGTCGTCTATTGAAATTTAAGCAGAGTTTTTTCTCTCTCATAGATATGACATAAAATAAAATAAAATACATACATACATACCCAAATTACATTGACTCTTGCTTATAATACACAACAAGATATACACATGCTTATAGATAGATAGATAGATAGATGGAAAGGAAAAGAAAAAGAAAAAAATAATAATAATCATAATAATAAAAAAAAAAAAAAAACAATTGAGAACGTGATACACGAGATGCCATTTATCGTCTGTTATTGCCACTAAAATATCTCCATCGTACTAGGAAACTTTTTAAAAATTATAATACACGAATGTATATTATTATTGGTTGTTACAGTTACAACAACTATATATATGTATATATATATATATGTATATATATAGCAACGCGACGAGACCGACTTTCTTTCGGCACACCAATAAAAGATCAAGTTACTGCGGTCGTCAATCTCTTAATCACTTATAATACGGGTAATAAATAAAACGTATTTTAAATTATAAATTATACATTTGAACAGCAGCTAATATCATAATCGTAACCGAATGAAAATTATAAACAAATGATAAATTAATAAACCTAAATTGGCGGCAAATAAATAAATTGGACTTTTATTTATATCTACCTGAGTAATCGAAATCCTTTCAATAACCCCAATAACCTCACTTCCACTTTCATAATACAAATATATATATATATATATAAGCTATTTTATTATAAATATATATATATATATATAATAAGAAGTAGCGGAGCGAAGTGATTAAATGTTAACTCGTAATCGTTACCTCATGAGTCGTGCGAATGCATTAAAAGCTCCTTCCTACAACTCCGTACACCGATACCATCAATTCATAATAACAATTTACGAGAATATCTAATTTGAAGCCGATCGCCACACCAGCGGCTTTACTCACTCACTCACCTGTGTGATTTTTACTTTTTTTTTTTTATTTTTAAAAATCATAAACCAATATTAGAGGCTATTGTTGTAACCAATTGTAATTAATATTTAACACAAGTAATTTAATTAGCAAAAAACATTAAATAAAAGAAAGCCCGGATTTAATTTTTTCTCTCTTTTTCTTTTTTTCTTTTTTTCTTTTACTTTATATATATATATATAAAAAAAATCAATAATACATGAATCCGATCAAAACAAATAATAAACGAAATGCATTCAGAAAAATTGTTTTCTTAACCTTCATTTATCCGTTCGTATTGGCATCATTGAGAAAGAGAAATTAAAGTTTTCGATTCCCATTAAAACGGCCTTTATTTTTATTATTATTTAAAAGACTCGTACGACGATATGCCATGAAATATCACGAATATATTCTTATATACGTTAAGGGTACGACGGTAATTTGCAAAATAACAAAAAAAAAAATGGCCATTGCGTACACGAACTTAATTTTATCCAATGAAAACAAAGAAACTGTTACTGCGCATGAAAAAAAAAAAAAAAATAATTCACTTACTAATGTTAATATATTAATAAAATATACGGTATGAATTGATATTGATTGCACGTGAAATTTTATACATCAACTAACTCAAAATAAACGAAAGCTGCGACTGATTACGTTAGGATTCAGTTTTTTAATAAAAATTGCACGAAATATATATGTATATATATATATATCTGTATATATATGTAAAATTGCAAAACAATTGATTAAATAGCCATTGAAATATATTGTTATTTGTGTTTACGGAGAATCGGAATGATTTATAATCACAAATGTGATATGTTAGCCTTTGCTACCTTCTTGACTATTGTATCATACCGATCTTGGTCATAATAAACAAGTCTTAATTTATGGGAAATTGCAAATGCGCGAGAATAACTTGTAATTGCAAAACACAAAACCGTTTTAAATGCCTAATTAACAGAAAATGGGAGGATACCGAGTTTACATAATTGAATATTATATGTTAAGGAAATGTAAGGAAATGGTATATAAGAATGATACCGAGCTCTTGTATAAGAATAATTGTTATCGTAGGTACGAAGCTTATAAATATTATTACCTTTAAGTAATGTAATATTTTTTGCAAATGCAACGTTGAAATGTTCAACTCGGAGACTCGACGTACAATAGAAATCGGTAGAAATGAAATGAAATATAGAAGAATGAAAGAAAGAAAGAAAGAAAGAAAGAAAGAAAAATTATTACAGAATATTAGCAATAGATTTATTTACGAGGATGGCCAGCCAATGGCTTGTATTTGTGATGAGGTGGAATAAAGATAAGCGTGGGTCAGGTGTTCGCCAAATGTCAGCAAATGTCAGAGAGACAGCACAGCGCCTCGGTGTTAAACTGTGACATTGTGTCGGGTGATTAGGGGGGGGGAGGGACCGGGAGGGGCTAATGGCAACCCTGCCCCAATGCGTTAACACGTTAGGATAGGAAGGCGAAAGAAAGAGAGAGAGAGAAAAAAAATATAGAAGATGTCGCAAAATAAAGAGTCTCTCTCTCTCTCTCTCTCTCTGGCTTAGGTCGACGTCTACGAGAGGCGATAATAACGATCCTCGGCGACGTTAGCAAACATTCGCTGACAATAATACATTCGTCCGTCCGTCCGTCCGTCCGCGAGGTTAATTCGCATTTAGGCTCGCTCTCTCTCTCTCTCTCTCTCTATCTATCTATCTATCTATCTATGTCCGACGACAGCAGCAAGCAGAGTACGCGCTGTTCCCAGGGCAGGCTGCCTGGCTTCTTGGAAATTCCAGTGGTAAAGGACGGGAGGATAAGTGAGCGAAAGTACGCCAATATGAGCACGAGAGCCGCTCGCCCGGCCCTTTACGCCTCGATGAAAATTATCGATATTCCAGGAAACGAAACGGTTTGACGATATATATATATATATAGAGTTAAAAGTCAGGAGGCCGCGGGGTCTTACCTCGCGGTCGTGGGGTTATTGGTTCCGGAGGGAGGGGGGTGAGGCTAAGGAGGAGACAGACGAAGATGGTGCCAGCTCGCTCCTAGGTAAAGAGATAGAGATAGAGATAGATAGAGATAGAGATAGAGAGAGAGAGTGAGAGAGAGAGGGTCGTCAGTTCGGTTATTTACTGTTGCGCCTTGCTTGCCTGCCTGCCTGCCTGCCTGCCTGGCTGGCCATCCTCCTCGGGCCTGTCGCCTCCCAGGCCTTATCGTCCTAATCCGCGTCTCCATTATTTACAAACAAGCCACCGCCGATACGCATTCCTGGAATTCCTCGGGCCGAGCGAGCCCAAACTTCTCTACTCGCCGCCAGCCCGTGGGGCGAGGGGGGCGGGGGGCTGTTGTTTGGAATTCGGGGATGCGTGAAAAACTATTCGAATCGAGCTTTTCCCCTCTTATTTTACACCAGGTCCACGTCTTCGGCCGTGCTCCTCCTCAATCAATCACTTAATCAAATTAATTAATTAATTGATTGTCCTCTGCACGGCAGTTATCCCTAACCTCTTTCGAGCCGGGGTATCTTGTGAGGGGTGGGGGGGGGGCGGCTTGGGTTTACCTCTGCGAAGGGTAGAGGAAAATCGGTTGATCTCCGTCTTTCGGTGTACGGCCTCATCGTCGAGCTTATTTTTGATTTATATATCGATCTCCGTATACGTCGTGAGGAAGCGGCGGCTAAATGTACCGGGGGAAGAGCCTCATTATCCACGAATGCTGTTTAATAAATAAATACGCCGAGCAGCCTCGGGCAATAATTATCTTCGTCCAATTTTCCCGTTTGCCGGCAACACGTTCGTCGACACAATCATAACAATACGTAACCAATTATATTCAACGCGATCGGCGCAAAATAAATACTTCATTAAGAATTAAAGATATAACTTTTACACTACATATATATATATATATGTATATAGATATATATTATAATATCGGGAGTAGGACTGCGATTATAAAACAATTTTCTTCTTCTCACTCCGTCATTACCACGGATACGACGTGCCCGAGCCTAGTTTTTTTTTTCTTTTTTTTTTTTCCTTTTCAATTCACCACTGAGCCCTAACGCGAATCTATGTTTTTAATGCTCAATGGCGCTCTTGCCGATCCCGAATGACCGGATGGTGATCGCTAATGGAAACCTATTTGCTTTCGATTAACAAACACGTGCATCGTTGTTCCTTCTACATATTTTCTTTTTTCTTTTCTTTTTTTTTTTTTTTTTTTTTTTTTTTTTCGAACAAAAAACTTGCGATCTGTACGTTGTTTGTATTTAAAAAAACACATACGCGTCATGACATACACACGGACACGCGCGGGCTCGCTCACTCGCTCGCTGGTTTGTGTACGTATTATAAATATATATAAAATGTATATAAAATATGTATAGAGAGAGAGAGAGAGAGAGAGAGAGAGTGTAGCTGTGCTAAAGAGGCACGTCGGATACGTGTATTGAAAAGAAAACGTATAGTGGTGTTAGTGGGGAGCTTTTAAATGCAGAGCTTTAAAAAGCAAGAAGCATGAGAAAAATTGGTTTCGAGCCCACGATCGCTAATGATTTACGAAGCGGATTGAAGACATCGAATGAAACATGAGAAAAAGAAAGCGAGATAGAGAGAAGATAGTGGTAGAGAGAGAGAGAGAGATGGGAGAGAGAGAGAGAGAGAGAGATGGGAGAGAGAAAAAAAGCAAGATGTCGGGGAGGAGAGAGAGAGAGAGAGAGAGAGATTGTAATGCATTAATGCAGGATCGAGGCAGAAATAAATGAAAAGCGGTCCGGACGTTTTTCCTGGCCGGAAGAAAGCCCCCCAGAGTCCCGGTGAGATGTAAAAGTGAAAAATCGCCTGAGACGAGGCGAGTCGAGACGGGGCGAGGCGAGGCGAGGCGATAAGGAAAGAAAGAGAAAAGGAGGCCTCACCTGTTGCAAGGATATGGGCATGTCGATGCCGTGCTCGGGGGTCGATCTCGTCTGTCCTCTCCTCGTCAGCGAATATCCCGGGTCACTCTGCAGCTCTCTCGCTCTCTCTCTCTCTCTCTCTCTCTCTCTTCTCTGTCTCTCTCCCTCTCTATCTTCTGCCTCTCGTGCGTTCTCTCACCTTCGAGGCACGTGTCGAGCGCGCGATCGTACTAACGATCGTTAGTAGTGGGAGGGGGGCGGCGGCGAGGCTACCGGAGACACATAGAGAGAGACAGAGAGGAGAGCGAGAGAGAGAGAGAAGCGAGCGTATGCGTATAAGAGGGGGTGGAAGAGGAAGGGGCGCTAAAGCGTAAGATTATATGTGAGAGAGAGAGAGAGAGAGAGAGAGCGGAGGAGAAAGAAAAACAGACGAGGAGCACCACCGGTCGTCGCCCTGGAACGTGATCGAGCGGTCGCGCGCGCGGCGGACGAATGCAACCACCAGAGGATATCTGTATATATATATATATATATATATATCGTTATATATAAATACGTATATATTATTAACGAGTATCGGCGACAAGGGGAGGGAGAGATAGTAATTAAGCTCCAGTTGTCGGGGTTAGACGAGGGTGGGTACGGGAATAGGAGGCGGGTGGTGTGCGGTAAGTGTCAAGCTTCAGCTCGATTACCTTCACGTGCGTCGACCTGCGCGGCCCATCGGCTACTGAACCGGGCAGCCGACGTCGGTTTTGCCTCGGTCCCCTGCCTCCTGCCTCCTGCCTCCTCCTCCTCTCCTGCCGGTGACCGCTAATTAAAGACGCTTTCGCCGCTCCTTTAGGCGGCGGGTGGCCCCCTCTGGTGCTGCTGTTGCTGCTGCTGCTGCTGCTACTGCGGCCCTCGTGGACGCGTGCCCCGGACGATCCCCTGCCGAATGCCGATCGAGACTCCCTGTGACGCGGCGCCGACGTACCCGAGCAACTGCCATTTCTCTCCGAGGCCGTCTCTCCGCGCTCCCGTTCCCGACTCTCCCGACCGAGCCCCCGGGTTACCGCGCAAGCGCGAGCGCGCGCCTCCTCGCCGCCGCCCTCCCGTCGCCCCGCCCCCGTCCACGTGCTCGCCACCCTCTCGGGGTCGCCGTGGTCGCCGTGGTCGCCGTGGTCGCCGTGGTCGCCGTTACCCCCCGCCCCTGCAGCCCTTCCGCGATTTCCCGCGAGACCGGACCGATTTACCCGAGATCCCTTGCCCCCCCAACCCCACCCCAAAAACCTCTCGCGCGTAACCATAGTAATGAGGACGGGCTATTAAACGAGCCGCCCAATTATTGTTCAATTCAAATCTTACGTCTGCCTCACCGCGCAACCCGCGCGCAGCGCGAATCGCTCCTCGTCGCCCCCTCACCCTCCCGAGCGTCCCGCGTTAATGAATGCGTACTCACTCGTACTTCTAGCCTAATTAAACTTAACCTAAAGCAACGCGCCCATTCCCCTATCTTTCTTCCCCTAATCCCTATCCAATCCCTATCCAATCCCTATCTAATCCCTATCCAATCCAATGGACCGACCGACGTTATACTGCCGCTTCTATTGTAATAAATAAATTATGATAACGATAAGACGATAATCGACGGGGGCTTGGCGGATTTTCGGATTTCGCGATCCTGCCGAGATAAAAGCACGGGGAATTGATTCTTTATCCTGACATTGATTGGCTAATTTGTCCAATAACCCCCAATAACCCCAATAACCCCAATCAATCGATCATCGAGGGTCGCGATACACCACGTTTGCATGTACCACGTGAATGCTTAAACCCTGGACAGCGGCTTCGCCTGCTCCGGGACATCTTTACACAATTGCACTAATTGCCCTCCTCGAAAGAACTTTAAGGTACCTCCTCCACGTACACGCAGACGTTTTTGCCTCTCCTCGGCCCCTACATCTCGACTCTTGTTATAGGTAATTTATTGATTCGGAAGCTCCGCGTCACGACCGTTACTACTACTACCGCGTAACTATATTTATACAAAAATGAAGAGAGAGAGAGAGAGAGAACGCCGCAGACTCTATCGGGTTTCTAATACCTTCTAAAATAAGAATTACTCAAGTCGACTTACCGTCCCGATATTATTCAACGCGCTCAATAATTACTACTATCCCGACAATAAATAAAGGCTCGGAACCAATAACGATTAAACAAAAAAAATGAAAAAAAAAAAAAACTTTTTTTTATAATTACGACTCTAGCGATCGGGGGGGCATACATATATATATATATATATACAAACATTTAAATGAAATAATACGCGTAATTTATGCCCGAGTTGCGTTGCCGAGCCTCGGCTTACGAAACGCGAGCAATTACATACATACACTCGCGTCGACTGGTTGTATTTTCTAAAAGTGAATATTATAATGCGTCGTATAAGGCCTCGGGATGGCTTGTAATAATACGTATTGCCCTGCGTCCTGAGTCCTGCGTCCTGCGTCCTGCGTACCGATGGGACTCAGCCTCTCTTCACTCGCTGTACTAATTAGTTACTAGCCCGATAGATCCTAAATCGATCCCTTTCCCAGTGATTCGTGAAGCGGTATTCGGGTATTCGGCGGCCAGAGTACTTGGTAAGCCCCGCGGACTTTATTGTGGATTATTGGGAATACTTTCACCTGCGCGTTCTGTCCGACTGCCGCAACTGATAAAACCCCCTGCCGATCTTATTTCACCCTTTCGCGTCCATTACACCCACGGCCCTATCTATCCCTTCATTTATATTATCCCCCTCTCCGCGATTGTCGGGATCCCCCCGCATTACTGGCCGTGTAAATCGTGACCGGAGACTGCCTCCGATCATTTTATCACACAATCCACGGGCTACTCTGCGTAGCGGACGCAATGCGAAGGCCGCGATGCGATTTCATTGCCACGCGAAGATGTATTTTATTGATCAGGTCGCGGTTAAGGGACGCCGAAGACGCTACTGCTGCAGTCTATATTATGGATTTATTTGTTCACCGGTGGACATTCGCCATCCAATAACCTTATTATTCTGGCTGAACGTAACGTAAATAATGCTTTAAACGGCTTTAGATAACGCACGTCCTTCATCCCTCCCCACCCCACCCCCCCAATTGCATCTAATGATTTAAGAGGCTCGGGCTTGTACGGCGACGTCGACTGGCAAACGGCGACGGAGATTATTATTATTATTATTATTATTTGTAAGGGGGTGGGGATGGTGCTTAGATTTGAATATGTGAGAGCAGAGTGGAAAATCGAGCGTTAGAAAATCTTAGAATTGCCTAAAGACTCGGGGAACGAGCTCGTCCGGCCGACGAAGCTGCCTAACCGTTAATTTCATGACTTTCGTTAGGAGACAAACTGGTCTAAGGCCAGGTATCGCGCATTAGGTATCGCGCCAACGCTAATGCTCTTAAATTACTCGTATTATTTATTTACCTCAAGTTCATAAGCTCATTTTAATAATTCCATTGCAAACACTGTCGACCACTGCCAATTGAGTGCACGTATATATATATATGTATGTATACGTAGGTATATAAGGCAAGAAGAGTACAGCGGTAGATTGACGTCGAGGTCGCGCGACGTGCGCCACGAGATTTACTCTAATTACTCTAAAATCATAACGTATTTCCGATTACCCGTTCGATTTTACGGAAACCCTCGATTGGAACCGCCGCATTCCTCCTCGGCGGAGCTTGTTTATCATAAGCGCGCCTGCCCTACGATCCGCCTCTAATCTCAATAATCTCAAACCTCGAGTAATAATGACAATGATAATGATTTATCAATAAGTTGGTTTCTCCCTTTTAATAATCCATAATAATGGGATACAAATGAACGTTATTACCACGAGTCTCGGTAATACGACTCACATTGTAATTGTAAAATAAATATACGACAAATCGATTTGTCGTGGAGCTAAATTTCGATTTCCCACTTCACTTCCTGCCTGTAATTAAGATATTAACCGGACAAACTCCTTAAGCCATTCTTCGACTTATTCGTTTATTCTACTTCTTCTTCTTCTTCTTCTTTGACGTTTACCTTAATTGCCGTTAGAGATATAAATCGTCAAGTATCGACACGTCATTAGTTCACGCCATTATTAAATCTTCGAGCCTGGCCGTTGCTCTGATTTACCGATCAAAATAATCATAATGATCGGCCGATCCTTGCGCAGCCACAGCCACAGCCACAGCCACAGCCACAGCCACAGCCACACATATGTACCGACGATTACCAATTACGATTGGCGATCTACTCGGTTACCGTTAATTTTTTTAACGAAAAACAAAAAATAAAAAAAACAACAACAACAACAACGACAACAACAAAAATCATTCGTCATTAACATTTATATGAAGCCAGAGTATGATGATTGACGTGGTCGGCTCTCTTGGCCGTTCATTCAGCAGCTCTGTGTATTATGAATATCAGTCGTCGCTTTTCCTTTCCTTAGGCGCCCAAGTTGACGACGACAACTTAGAAATTACAGTAACAAGTACTCGCTTGATATGGCGCGAAAGGTGTGTGTGGGGGGTTAGGGGGGTTGGGGGGTGGTGGTGGTGGTGGTGGTAAGAAGAGCGCGGCAGTGAGAGGAAAACGGCCAATGGGCATAACCAACAAGACAACAAATACGTTATATCCACGTTATGTTCCTTATAAATAAATGTTCCATTTCCTTCCTCGGGAAATGATGAATTAATTGATTTATGATTTATTCCTGCGGTATACTTGTTGATTATTTATCATTGTAACGTTAAAGAGAAATTATCATCGTTAGATTTAGCTCGAATCGCTGTCGACATTTAACGATATCAACGGTATAATAATCATAATCATCCTGTCTATGGCTATCCTATACGAAATAGATCTCCCTCGTAGATCTTCCTCAATGGGCTTTGATTAATCAACGATTTCATATATTTCAAAGTGAAAATAAAGCATTAAGTGTGCTTTCGACGGGTTTGCTAATATTGCAAAAAAAAAAAAATCTGGACAAAAATGTTTAATTTTGATTGAAAATTACGATTTTTAAATTCTTTTCGGCAACAATTACGTAAACAGAAATTTTTTTATTTAACCATAAAATATACGCGCGCTTTTTTTTTAAAGAAAATAACAATAATAATAAATTGTAACAATAAAAAAAGTGGTGATTTACTTTTAATAAGTAAATAAATGGTAATTCAGATTTACGAATAGTTTGTTAAATTTATTGTAATACTGCGATAATACTAGTAATTTTTAAAAAAAAAAAAAAAATGTTAATTACATATCCTTTGCGCCTTCATTTTCCCAATTTCTACAACCTCGTTCCATACTGCAATCCATACAATTCTTATTTATTTTTTTTTTTAAATAATTTAAAGCAGTCATTTAATTTTGCATAAAAATAAAAAAAAGTTTTGTCAACTTGGTACAAATAATTATGTTAGTATTTAAATGATTACGATACCCAAGGGGACGAGTAGGATAAAGTAAAATTTATCTCTACAGCTGCATTATGGAAGATCATTAATCGATATTGTTAGGTAATTTATAAAATAAATAAAAGGTCGATAATATTGAGATTGTGAAGAGAAGAAGATCTATCTAGCGGTTAAGGGTAGGATAGTCGTAGGGAAATTTATAAATGTTTTTTAATTAATTTGGCGCAAATCTTACGCACGATCTATTTACGTAGGTAAGAGGTACGTAATGAAGGATTACGTTGATATTGCGAAATCAAATTGAAAGGTAAAAAAAAAGTATTTCAAGTAAAAATGCAAAAAAAAAAAATTGCCGTTTAAAAGCGATGAACCATTACGTGTCCGTGAATTATTTCAACGAATTCTGGCATTCGGTCATCGATTCATAATGTACTATTTATAATTATCGCTCCTTGTAATACTGCAACGAAGCTTATCGGGTTAAAGATGTATGTAAATGTATGTGTAGAAAATTAAAGCTTTTATTATTATTAATTATTAATTATTATTCTTGTTTCATATTTGAAGAATCGAGCATTTCAACTTCGGAGCTTAATTCGCTCGTTGAGAATTCTTCATTCTTCGTGGAATTGTCTCCCCAGCCCGAGAACAAGTTCACCCGTAATTTATCAATTTGTTGATCCTGGGCCTCGGGAGCTGGTACATTATCCGTCGATTGCTCCGCTTTCCTCTGCAGCTCGGAGAACTGATACTTCGGTGTTTCCAATGGAGCGTCTATCATTGCGTCAAGAATAAATAAGCGTACCGAGTATTCGAGTGACGTGTAACGTTTCGCGTATTCGTTTATTAAGGACAAACAAACATTTACCGACGAACGGATGGCATTCGTTGATGAGCTGCTCCATCACAAAGCCCAATAGAGTCGTTGTGAACGTATCGTCCCGGCGAAGACCCAAGGCCCTGTGACAGGCGTCCACTGCCTCTTGAGTATTGCCCATCATCGCGTGAATAAAGCCAATCGCTGAATACGTTGCAGGATTCAGCGGATTTAAGACCAGCGCCTAATCACGGGGCGAACAATAGCGATTACTTTATTATTTCTATACTCCTCAAGGCCGACGAATGAATGCCACTCGCCTGTTGATGATAATCCAATGCCTCCTCGTACTTTTTCATTTTCCTACAAGTATGGCCCAAATTATTTAGCAGGGACTCCCACTTGTTCGGCAGAATAACGTCTTTCAGTCCACATTGAATTTTCTTCATGGCCTCTTTAAAGAGTTTCTCCGCAGTCTTAAAGCTACGTGAAAATCAAAAAACTCGTTACTCTTTTAAGTAATTCCTCGGGGCATTGTTACTACAACAACAACAACAACAACTCACTCCAAATTATAAAAGGATATGACAGCGGTTTCGTGTATGACGAATGGATCATCCGGCGCTATGCTTTGAGCTTGCTGAAAGAACTTGTCGGCCAGTTTTAAATTATTTGTTAAGCCGCACTCGAGGCCAATGTACAATAACGGTAAGTGGCAGCCCTTCATTAGCTGCGAAGCCTTAAAGTAAGCGGCCATTGCTTGGTCGTGCTCGTTTTCAACGGCAAAGGAATGGCCGTAAGCGAGCCAAGCTGGGCCGAACAGACGATCTAACGACGTTGCCTTTGCCAAGTATCTCCTAGCAGGATCACTTTTGCCTGTATTCACGACAACAATACAAAACGTTCAAGTACCATATTCTAAAAGTCCTCTTACCTAATATTACCTACCAATGCTATAATAATAACAGCCGACGGCGAACCACGACAATGCTAAATCCGGATACAGATCTACTAACTTATGAGCTAAATAAAATAAAGCTGAAACGTAAAGAAATTTTACTTATTTTACATAACCTGCTTTTGAATTTTTAGAAGTCGATTTCTTACCATTTTTTTTCCTTAATTCTACCAGACATGCCACGTGTACCGGTAAACATCCACTGTGATAAGGATCACTTTTTAATATACTAAAAAGTAAGAAACGTAAACGTTATTCGTCATCAGCTTCGTTAAACGTTATTATCGTGTAAAGCGGGAAAAAATCATTTAGAAGCTACAAACTTTTCTGTTAATGAAAAACATTGATGATAATCACAGTTATAGTATAATCTTTCAGCTTCTGCGACTTGGATGTCTAAATTATGTTTTAAGCGATCCTTAACAAGCGCTCCACAAGATATAAGCAAGTTATATTCTGCCGGTGCCTGATATTTTTTCAATTTGCTTTCGTATAACAATTTTAATAAGTCCGTATCTGGTTCTTTACATTGCTCAGAAAATGGTAACGAGTCTAATAAATCTCTTTCTGAAAAAAACCTTCACGTTAAAAGATTTCGTAATAATTAAATTATTTGTTAAAAAAAAAAAAGAAAAAGAAAAAGAAAAAGAAAAAGACGTTTAAATATTAATTACCTTCAGTGGCAGATAACATTTGGTTTTGTACAAGAGCTTCGAAAGCTTGATATGAATAAACATCGCAATGAAGTGACTGTTTGTAGCATTCTGTTGCTACCGCTCGATTATCCATTGCCTCATAAACTTTGCCTTTAACAAATAAAATGGCACTTTGCACCTAAAAATGTGTCCATTTAATTATCTTAATATTAACTTTTACAAATAACGCATTAAGTAAAATATCCTTTACATTAATAATTTTCATAATTATTATTATTATTAATTACATTATTATTACTAACATTTTTTGGAGCGTCATCTATTATGATAGAGTGATCGTCAAAACTAGTTTCTGACTGATTAATATTTGTCAATGTTTCAAACTCATTGATAACTTGAACTGCCTCTGTGAGTTCTTTAGCTTCGAGCAGACATCTTACCACCAAATAGTGGCACATAACGTTCTTCTGAATTAAAAAAAAGCAAAAAACCAAATATTTTATTTAAAATCCAATGCAATGGCCGTGCTATGTCTTACGTCGATGTGAATATATATATAAAAAAAAAACCTTTTCGAGTCCACGACTTCTTATTAAATGAGCAGCCCTGTGGTATTGCTTCATTAAGTACATGCATTGTGCTAAAACGCAGACATCCTTTAAGTTTTCATTACTCAAGGAGAGTACCTTATCTGCCCAGAACAATGCAGCATTATACAAATGCTGTAATAAGATGTTAAAAGAAAGACAATCGATTGTTATCGAGTAAGGATAAAAATTTTTAAGTAAAATCATATCACTGGGGGATACACTGTATATTATTTACCAAGTCAATGTAATTCTTAATGAGCTTCCTATAAACATCCAAGTCGATATTCTTATTTTCATTCAAGATATTGTTCATTCTTTCACAATCCGGATTTATTTCTTGCTTGGACATTGCTGTGTTTTTTGAATTATTGCAGCCCTCAAAGATTATAGGTTATATCGTGATGTATCATTATAAATCCCAAATTATTCATAACTTTTCGCTTTATTTGATGCTAAACGGTAGTCACTGACGAGCCTGAGAGAGAGACACAACGACAGAGAGAGAGAGAGAGAGAGAGAGAGAGAGAGAGAAGGGAAAAATAAAGAACGAACCAAAATATCTCAATTGTTAACGGTTTGATTAGTAGAAGACGAAAGGGAGGGGTGGGGGGGCGGCTTCGGCGGTCCTTTGCTTTTAAGCTTACGCGTTAAGCTCGTAGGAGCTTTTTAAGCTGAGCTGTGCGGCTTAAGATAATGCAGAGGAATCGAAGCTTTAGCCCCGATTTAACTTTGAAAACATTACGCTCGCAGGTGGCTCAGGGGGCAGGTAGGAGGGCAATAAATACTACGTTTAAAAATACGTACAATTGCGATCAGTCGCGGCGTTTGCGCGTCGCATAATGATCCATCGCGGTGCGTGACAGTAAAGAGAGCAGAGAGAGAGAGAGAGAGAGAGAGAGAGAGAGACAGCGCGTACCCTGAGCTTATGAACTGCGGCCGGATGCCGGTCTTTGTTTCCTAAATGCATTTTAATGAATACGTGAATGACGCGGCTCGCGCGACCAACCACGATATCAATTGACCAATTGCGCAACGACGATCCAAGACGATCCAAGACGATCCAAGAAAGACGAATATAGGCGAAAGCAGCGTCCCTCCTCCTTAACTACCCAACCACCCGCGGCTCGTTATTACGCGTAGGGCCTGGCGCGCTCGTCTCCGCCGGGTATCCAATAATAAATAATAAAACGAATGATGATAAAACGACGACGACGACGACGACGACGACGAGTAGCACCTTCGCTACTCGCTCGATTCTTTTATTTCATCTTGATCGCATTATCCCACCGTGGGCAACGTAACGAAGCGAGCTTTCGCTAGCCTAATGATAACCACGTAATTGCAACGGCAAAGGTCAAAGGAGCTCTGACCTTGATGCGATCCCGGGTCGTAGGCTCGCTATGCATCCGATCGTGGGACTCTCTCTCTCTCTCTCTCTCTCTCTCTCTCTCTCTCTCTCTCTCTCTGGGGCTGATGGAAGGAGAATTTCGTTGGCGTAAACGCGCTTCACCTGCTTCACGCGCGGCTCCTACGTAACGTGGGATCTAATTATCATTTATCAATTGATTGTTGTTATTATTATTACTATTATTATATTGTTGATCCGATAAATCGTACGGTTTCAATTGATTTTCAAAACAGCCGGGGATAAAGTCGTTTTGTCCCTCCCGCCCGGCCTCTCTCTCTCTCTCTCTCTCTCTGGCCTATTCTCGTCCATTAAATGGATTTCCGATTCCCTTTAATCGCTCGTGCGCCTGACTCATCGTTTGCATTATGCAAAATAAAATACGTCGCGTTTGTATTTTTACTATTACGCTCGCTTTAAATGCGCACGTACGTACGCCTGGTTATTTATAATTTGAAAACTTCGTAAAGACTGAGGAGCGTTTCGTTTTTAAAATAAAAAAAAATCCCAATAAAACGTATCGCCGTTCTATTTATTTATTTATTTATTTATTTATTAAAGGAGAATAATCTCTTCTAAAATAACGATGCAATTAAAATATCATGAGAGATCGTTGAGGAGCGGGAAGAGGGATAAATGAGACATAAATGGTTACTATTTAATACTGCAATGTTGTTAAAAAAAAAATAAATAAATAAATAAATAAAAATAAATAAATTAACGTTAAAATAAACAAATTAACATTGAAATAAAAAAGGCCTTTATTTTTCTTCGGGCTTTGATTCTAAAACGAAGTAAAAAAAAAAAATGATTTCTAACTATAATGAAAAGTACATTAATACTTGGCATTATTTTATTAGCCGACTTATCATTAACAATATCATTTGATTTTAAACAAACCTACACGGCACGAAACAATTTTAAATAACAATTTCAAAATACAACTCGGTTAATTGTTCTGATAAATTATCTCAATCCAGTTAATTTAACTTAATATTTGTACATAATTCTTTTTATCGTATTATCTCACTGTTTTTATTCATTTATTCATTCATTTATTTATTTATTTATTTTTTTTTTTTTTTTTTTTTTTTTTTTTTTTTTTTTTTTTTTATTGCTGCTATTAACGTTCGAATTTTATTAATAATAATTTTTATAATATCAAAAATACCTATTCTGTTATCTATATTCACATTATTTCGATTAAAAATCTGCTTTATTCTTTTCGGTATTTATCTGATGTTCAGAAATAGTATAAATAAATTAGCGAATAAATAACTTATTATTGATATAACATTGAAGTTGAATATTTATAATGTCGAGTGCGTCGAGAATTTAGTACGGCAAAATTAGAAAATCGTAATATTAATTGCTTTTAAGCTAAATTCAACTTAAATATTATTCTTGCAACTATTTTTAATAATTTAATAAGAAATTATAAGTTATTAGAGTCAAAAAACGATTTATTCAGTAAGTAAAATAAATATTTTTTAATAAAAAAATGACGTGGTTTCTATATATATATATATATACATATATATACATATATATACATATATATACATATATACATATATGTATATATATATATGTAATGCGTGTATGCATGTAAATATGTATGTAAACACGTATGTATGCATCGATGTATCGATGCATGCACGCATGCATTTATGTACGTATGCATATGTACATAATAAAACAACAAGTATTAGTATACAAAAAACAATGAAATTAAATATTATTTCCATCGCTCAGCTAGATTCGAGTATTCCTCGATTGTGATAATATACCAAACTTTTGCTAAGTGATTGAAATAACTTTTTGGTAAAAATAATAACTATATATATATAAGAAGTAACCATTAATGCCATCGCTGAACAGAAATAAGGAGAAAAAACAATGTTACAATATACAATGGTAATGATTGTAAACACTATGATAACATTTTACTAAATTGATAAAATTTTAATAAATGCTTTCTTCCAAACATAAAAATGTACAACTTCAAAACTTTCTTCTTTATCTCTCGTTTGTTTCTTTTTTTTTTTTGTTTTGTTTTCCTTTTATTTATTTATTTATTTATTTTTTTTTATATATATATATATTTTCTATAAGATGCTTTATCTTAGTTCTTTTATCAACTTTGTATTTGAAATATTGATGTTAATCGTTAAATATCTTTTACAAATCAGTCAGTATAAGTTCAAGTGAGACTCGGCGTTTTAAAATGAAATTATAAATATTATCCGACTTGCGGTATACTTCAATACTAATGTATACACTTAGCAAGCGCAAATCTATTTGGATTAATTTCAGAATGAGTAAATAATTTCATAAGTAGGTTGTTATGAAATTAACTCTTACATTTGACGATGAAATATAATTCTTCATTTTTTTTATTCTATATTTCTAATGGTATCTTGATCAGGAAACAGATGGCCAAATAATGAAACAGTAAATATTGCTGTAAGCCCAAATAATCCCACTGTTGTAGTGACAGTAAATAATTGGGCATAATAATATCTGAAGTACCAGGCAAGACCTAAAATAACAGTTACAACACTAACCAGTAGCCTACTGAGGTCCCATTCGGTCTGTACTGAGCCTAGGCCTGCGTCTGCCGGCATATTTTGGAAAGGTAAGGGATTGATATATAAACGCGAGGAACTATCCAAAGAGCTCTGAGGAACTGGGGCTGGACGAGGCTGATGAATCAGACAATGAACTACACAATTGTTAAAGAGTCCACATTGCTCTAGGGTAGTGTTATCTGGTTGAAGAATTTGACCATTGAAGACTAAGCGCACTAATTTTCTAGATTCAAGTTCCAATTGAAAATGCCTTCTAGAAATTTATAATTTATTTAATAAATATGTATCTTAAGGTGGAATCCACTCTACGATAATTTACATTCATCCTCCACTTTAAAGATAATAAATATTACATGTTTATGGAAGAAACGCAAGCACGCTTGTTACTCGTTTGCAAAAAGCCATAGTTTAGATAATTTAGATTATTTTTTTAGAGCCCATTGATTAACGCATATGCAAGTTTTTTTTTATAAACGTGTAATGTTTTACTTTAATCCAGAGATGATATTAAGGGAAGAAAAAAAAAAGGTAATCAATGCATCTGCAACGTACCTTTTGAACTCTCCGAGCATCTCTTTAAGACTTCCAGTAACGAGCTTCTGATCGTCGTTAATAAATTTCAGCTTTATACATATTTTGTGCTCAGCAGCCTCTGTTAAATCAGCATTCGACTGTTCAGCTGGTTCTGTCACAGTCGTTTCTACCTTATCGCTCGTTTGCAACAACGTGCCATCATCGTTATTATAGGAGTCCATGGCTTGTAAAAGTACTTCTTCGTTGGTCGCTGCTGGAGCTTCCGTAATTTCATTTGAAATTTGGTTGGTCGTAGCTAAGGGGGGAGGGTGTCAGATTATCGTCACGTTAATAAGTAAATGGTTATATCGTTTAGAATGCTTATGAGGTTGAGATTTATACCAGAAAGGGGCGATTCTGGACACGAGGTCTCGATCTCACTGCTGCTCCCAGAGTTTGACTGTTCGGAATCATTTTCAGAATTCTCTGTGTTTAGCTGCTGCTGCTGTTGCTGCTGCTGTTGCTGGTGCTGGTTCTGCTGCTGGTTCTGGTTCTGCTGCTGTTGCTGCTGGGCCTGTGCCAGAGCCTGCTGATTAGCCCTCAGGGCGGCTATGCGTGTTCGTGTTCGGTGCTGCAATATCAACACTGTACGAATCAAGGGCTGATCGGCGATGTTCGTGGAGTACCATGCGATCCAGCCGATGAGCATGATCCCAACAGCGATGAAAAAGTCTAGGACCTCATCGCCGACGCCTTCTATCAACGTCATTTGTCGCTCGTCAATGAACATCTACTGATCGCCGTGATAGCGGGTAAACGAAAAATCAAAATAAAGTAATGGAAGGATTAAGTGTGGCCGGATGAGCGGCAGGACGGGGTACCGAGCGCTCGATCCGGGCAGCCTGGCGCATCAAGACTCACCCGTGTTTAAACGTAAATACCAAATGAACGTGCTCGAGGAGCGACGTTATCTCCGTCACAAATGATGGGGCACACGATTATTATTGAAAAACATTTGGTCGGGATGCGTGATTTCTTGACAGCTGACCTGCTTTTACAAAACTAACTAACAAAATGCCTTCCGCGACGTTCGTGGCCTTGTTTACCGATTATTAGCGATTATTGTTGTTGTTATTATTATTATTGTTGCTGCTGCTGCTGCTGCTGCTGCTGCTGCTGCTACTGCTGTTACTGCTGCTACTGCTACTGCTGTTACTGCTGCTGCTGCTGCTGCTGCTGTTATTATTATTATTATTGTTATTGTTATTATTATTATTACCGACAGTATTTCTGTCGTCAGCACTGTCGCGGACTAGGGATTTTTCCCCACGTAAACACGCGCGAGCACGAGGGCACCACCTCGACCACTACCTCCACCACCACCACCGCCTCTACCTCGACCACTACCACCACCACCACCAGCAGCAGCAGCAGCAGCAGCAGCACCAACGACGCCTATCGGATCGTCGGTAATCGAACGCACGGTATGCCAAGAAGGTTGGGGGGTAAAGGCCGACAAATATCTATTTATTGCTTCGTAACGTCAAAGTTCTTCTCCTCCTCGGCGCTCGAATGTCGCGTACGCGTATCCCGACGCGCTTTAAATAAGCGCTATAAAGGTCAAAATGACTTTTCTCGCGCAACGTCCCCCTGCACCCCCTGCACCCCAATAACCCCTCTCTGTCAATCTGTCCCAGTGTCAGTCTCTCTGTCTCTCTCTCTGTCAGTCTCTCTGTCAGTCAGTCAGTCTTCGACTCTATCCTGTCTCTCTCTCTCTCTCTCTCACTTACGAGTTGCGAGTTGCGAGGAGATTTCACGGATGCAGCGGCGGAATAAATTAAAAATTCGAACGGTCGAAGCTCGTCGGGATTTTTTCAGGAACGAATGCGCGTGTCCGCTGGTACGTATACGTGCACTGCCTGCCGGCAGAGCTGCCTGATCCTCTAATAATGCCCACCCTTGCCCGTTATTCTGCCTTCCTCGTTTCAACGAACATTTTTGTGCGTTTCAGGGTTAACACGTCGCAAGAACGCGCACCACGAGAACATTACGTATACGTCGATGGAGGATTCCTACGCCCGCATACAACCGACTCTGGCTCAACTTTAACTGTCAAGTGTTTTCTTTTTTTTTTTTTTTTAAAATGTGACTTCACGAAACCCTGCCTCGCCCCATAGGAATCCTCGACAGTTTTTTCTTTTCTTTTTCTGTTTTTTTTTTTTTTTTTTTGTTTTTTTTGTTGCTGTAGTGTTGTTGTAGTGTTGTTACACGCTTACGTCAGTGTCAACATAAGGAAGTTCCAAAGCTGCGCTTATTCTTGGAATGAAACAATTCATCTGACATAGTATTATTGTTATTGTTATTGTTGTTGTTGTTATTATTGTTATTGTTATTATTATTATTGCTGCTGCTGCTGCTACTGCTGCTTGAAAAATGGATACACCAAAAACGCCGATGGATAATCTGCTGAATATGTTATCGGGGCTGAGTGCTGGCCACGAAAAGGCCTTGAAGCAAGGCATATACAATGCCGTCGCCTTGTTTCTCCTGTGCCTCGTGTCCGCTGCAGGATATGGGCTTTACATCGTTCTCTATCCATTCGTAAAGCCCCTGATTTGGGCTTTACTCTGTGGCTCCGTCCTGTTTCCCTTCAAGTCTTCCTTAACTGCAATCGTACAGTCATGGTTCGCCGCTACCGAAGAGTCAAACAAGCCATTTCTATTCAGCCTGTCGATCGTACCTGTAAATGTATTCGACAAGGCATCCGAGCTGGTTGGCTCCTTTTTACAAAAACACCTAAGATACATTATCAGCGCCGTCTCTTTGCTAATTGGAATATCCATGGTCTACAAGTATACGCCAAATATTCTCTGCTGCTTGATGTGGAGAATATTTATCATAATCAACGTCACGATTAGTTTTTTCATATCTATATGCAATATTTACTTGGTAAATACATACAAATACATACATACATGTATATATATATATATATTGCTTTGGCTACAGAAATAACTATTGCACAATTTGAGAAATTGTACCACTACTCTGAGGTACACGATGATGATTGTATTAAAAGCGAAAAAACGAAACGGAAAACAGCCGAGATGTATTTCGGGAATGAGATTCGTTTATTAATTATCAATACAATTTCTTAAATTCCTGCATTCCAAGGCCATAAATTAACGTATTAATAAACTAACGAATGAATAATGCAGATCGTCTTCCAATTACAGATAACGGCCATAGTTCTGGGCTACCTCTCTGTGTTGCACTTCTTCTGGAGTCCAAAAAATAATAGCCAATTCTATCGGAGCTCGTTCATCCTATGGTTCCTCCTCAGTCTCTTCCTATCGAACATCTTAGGGACGTACGAGATCTTTATTTTCTGCAGCCTTCAGACATTATTTATCATCGGTTTCGTATACGAGCTAATAGTCATAATCGAGCACCACGAGATGAACGGCAGAAAGATCTCGTTCGCCAATGTCGTGAGGCACGCGATAAATAACGTTGGCATGCCAGAAGTCCAGAGTACCAAGGTCCCGGAATTGTTGGACGACGATTCGACGATACCGGAGGACGAGGAATTCGTCACGAAGGGTACGGCCGAGGCGAAGGACAAGCATAAAGACTTGCCTGGGAAACCGTATCTCAAAACGATCGGTAGATCCCTATCGATGGATCCGTCGGTAGGGAAATCATCATCAGCCGACGACCAGCCGACCCGCAGAGTCCGATCTACCAGTAACATCTCGTCCGACAAAATATCCATATCGGATCGGTATTTTTTAAAAAAACTGCGCGCCGAGTTACGCATGTCTTTAGATTTGGAATACAATCAAGTCGACACGGACAAGTACATGTACGGCGCGATGTACGCTTGCATGGGGATGATATTGTGGAAGCACAAGTGGATAGCGATTATTCTGATCGTGCCCATAGCTTATTATTACACGAAGAAATTCGGTTCTTATTTCAGGATCGGGAATACGATGTACAATCAGTGCTCGAGGATTACGAGCACGATTAATTTATGGTGCAAGGAGCGCCAGCAAGCACTGATACCCGTTAACATAAGGGGTCTCTTCAAAGTCATTATTATAGTCGATCGAAAGCTGTCGCAGATCTTAAGAGAATCCGTCGACTCAGTCGTGACGACCGCCGTTATTCTCGGCCTCATCGTCTTCGTCATATGCACGTCGATATTTATAACCGTCCAGGTCGGTATTACGTATTACGAAATCAATGGATTTTGTTCCTTTATGTTCATACGTATACGGTGTCTGTGTGTGTGTGTACAGATCTATACGGAAGGGATGCACTTGATACAAATAAGTGGAGAAATTTTAAATTCTACTCTAATGAATCATCCGGATATCGATTGGGTACCTCAACAATGGGAAGAGTCCGTCAACAGTGTGTTGGACAATGCCTACGTATACGGACGGACCGCCATTTCCGACGGTGTACGACACGCTAATCGATTACATTTCGTTTATTGATTGTAAGTCCTTCATTACATTGGCATCTTATCGTTTGTAGATAAGAAAGTTCGTGAAGGACTTGGAGCCCGCGAAAGCGGAGCAAATGGAGAAAAAGGTATTGGAACTATGGGACAGACTTTATCAAACGTGGATGATGTCGAACGACGATCCAGACATGATTGGGCCATCGGTGGACATCAATTCAGCCTTCTTCGTGTGGGAAAGCTTGAAAGACAGTATTGGAAAATCCCCCCTACGTTAGTGAAGTTGTTTTTTTTTTTTTTTTTTTATATTACTCGAGCAATGTCTCTCTCTCTCTCTCTCTCTCTCTCTCTCGAGCTGCTCGAGCTTTCTCGTGTCGTTCGTTTATGATTAAAATATTATAATAATCCGCGCGTTTCAGAATTATTCAACATGACGAGCATACAAAATTTTGCCAAAGAAAATGTAGGTATTCTTACGTCGGTATTGGATTCCGTCTGGGGCATTATCAAAGGCAATATGTCTGTCATTCTGAGCATATTTACCGAGCTCATGTACATTGTGCTTATGAGTGGATCGGTCGTCCTCAACTTCGCACTAAGTATGGTAATGCCAACAAAGCTTTCAACGACAAAGCTTTCCGTCTATCCTTACATAATAATAATAACAATAACAATAACAATAACAACAATCACTTAATAATCAGTGTTATAAAATTAATTTCAGGTTGTATTTTTTACTGCACTATTTTATTTACTCAGCTCTAGTGGCAAAACTTATAAGCCAATTGAATTAATTACTAATTTTAGCCCTATAAGCTGTCACAGGTAAATATACATTTAAGATTTGTGTACAAGAGCCTTTAAAATATGTTCAAAAGATATTAATTTTTATTATACTTTTCAAAATCGAAAAAAACAAAAAAATAACAAAAACAAAAACAAAACAAATCGAAAAAAAAAAAATAAAAATAAAGCAGACCTGATGAAAAAGGGTATGTGTAAACTATATTCCATTTGTCAATTTGCATTGTAATTAAACATAATTATTACATTTTAATTACAGTATAAAAGCTATGTGAGCACAGTAATTACAAAGTATTAAAGCATTAGATAAATTAGAATTACATAAGATAGTAATTAGATAGATAATAATGTACTCTCTTCTTACGATTATTTGTTGTTTTTTATTTTTTTTTTTTTTTCACAATGAAAAATTTGCAATAAAACTTTCACTGCCGCTAGGTTTGCAATAACTCTGCAAGAAGCAATAATTGGAGTTTTCACAGCGACATTCAAGCTCGCCTCCTTCTTCGGCATGTGGACCTGGTTTATACACAATCTCTTTCAAGTGAAAATAGTATACTTGCCGTCGGTATTCGCGACCCTGCTCGGTGCAGTTCCATTTCTCGACGCCTATTTCGCTTGCCTTCCAGCCACCATTGAATTATGGTTCACCCAAGGACGTTTCATTGCAATTGTATTCTTTATGTTTCATTTTCTCGCTTGCAATATCGTTGTTACTGAATTTTACAAGGAAATCAAAGGGTACGTGGGCCAAAGACACGCCGCTGCTCGCTTATGACAATAATAACAATAATAACGCGTGAATTTTATGTTTTAGGGGTGGACATCCTTATCTTACCGGATTGTCGATAGCGGGAGGCGTGTTTTGCTTGGGTATCGAAGGAGCGATATTCGGCCCGCTGCTTCTTTGTTGCATCATGGTGGCAATTAATTTAAGTAGAAGATACCTCCAGTCGCCGTCGGAGGAGGCTATAAATTCAATCAAGTCGCAAATCGATCGACTCGAATCGTAATTTATAGGATTTTACAGTCAAAGAAATTTAAAAAAGATTTTTTCCTACCAATTTTTTGAGTTATTCCATTCGCAAAAAAAAAAATAAAACTAAAGTCATAAAAGATTGTTCATGATAATTTAGATCGCGATTCCAACTTTATCGAGGAAAATCTTTTACTATACATATACATATATATATATATAAAACAAAAAAAAACAACAATTTGTTTCGCTCCTAGAAGGAATAAAACAAAATCGTCCTATCAAAGACTTCTGCTTCAGCACGTACTAAATCTGTGATTACTTAATTTTAATCTAATAAATTACATACAATTATATAAATGCACATTTTAAATAGCCTTATTGAAGAATAGAATTAAGTATTTGATAAGGATGCCGGGGAGCTTGGCTCCTTTTATACTCGATATGTTAATGCAAACGGAAGTTTCAGATGTAAATATTTTCATGTACAAAGCTTAAGACGATCTATTTTTAATATATTATGTATTTACTTGAATTTCCCAACTTCTCAACTGTCGATCAGTAAAATGAATGAATCTCTATTAAAAGTTAATATATTATCTATATATCTATCTATATATCTAGATTAGTATCTCAATTATTCTTGTATATATCTATATGTAATCGTAATTATACATGTAGCATTGAATAGCTTGAAAATATTTACTTTCGTCTGTTTATAGAAAAATGTGCCAGATAAAATTTATCGAACTATTATTATTATTATAATACATAATGTACATGGATATTTAAGAATAAATTATATTGAATTCCAGTTGGATTGTTCTGATTTTGTTGGTCGTGGTTGGTCGTTGAAAATGCCATTGGCCCCCTCAGGAGGTCGTGCGCGATTAAGAGAGCGATGAGGGAGTGGCGACGGCGGCGAGCCGATCAATGACGATTCGTGCATCCGAGGCTCGTAGATCAGTATCGTAGATTCGCGAAAGGGACGTGACTATGAGATTCTTGCGTATGTACTCGAGGCTTACGGGTTGGAAGGCCTGGTAACGAATCAGCCTCTTCCCTTGTAAGATGTGAAAGCCGTTTTCGGAAAAGCGTCCTCTCACCTCACCTATTTCCAGCCAAACGAACAGCGCTATTTTTTCCGAATGAATTTCAATTTGAAAAGTCGGCCTCGAAGCGTCATCATGGTCAGCGTCATGGTCAGCGTCATGGTCAGCCGTAGGAACCGGCGAAACGAGCTGGATCTTCTTTACCTGAAAGATCGACGATGGCTCGTATATCATGTAAAGGCAGTGATTCGTGAATGTCGAAAAAACGTTCTGATGTACCGCGAGAGAATCGTCGGGCAATGTGACTCGCTTCAGTGGACAGGGGTACACGTAATTTAACGGGGCTATGGTCGTCCCTCGAGCGTCGTTGGCATCCGTTAACGCGAGCTCGACAAAGCAGTTTTCCTTGGCCTTGGACAAGCTGCCGCATCCGGCACGCTCGAGGAACTCGTCGATCCAATAGCGGGCGACGAGCTTCGACTCGTTGGGCCCCTACACACCCGTCAACGACAACAACAACAACAACAACAACAATAACAATAATTCATCGATTAAGCGTTCGAGAGAGAGAGAGAGAGAGAGAATCCGTCGAAATGTCACTTACAATCGCGACGTTCTCGATCAGCTCGGTACGTATGGACCTCGAGCTCTTCCACTCGTAAACGTTCACGTGCACCGTCGCGTTGGGCAGGGGCCGCAATAGATCCGAGACGACGTACACCGTGAGCTCGTTGGCCTCGTTGACTTTCGCGGTGACGATGACCGGGGCGAAAAAGTCCTTGGCATGGTAGTGCAACATCTTCCAACGACCTTGGAAATCTATAATAATGATGCCACCATGAGGATAGGAAGGGGTAAGGGTGTGTCCGTGTCCGTGTCCGTGTCCGTGTCCGTGTCCGGGTATGCGTCGAGGGTAACTTACCGATGGATGACCAGGACGGGGCCTGCCAAACGTCGTTCAATTGCCAATAGAGTGCACCCATGGTGATACCCTCGCCGAGATCGTTGACGAAGCTCCTCGTCTGCCGATACGACTCGGTCTGTATCCTCATAGAAGCCGCCTGCATTACTTGGCTCAAGTACGCGTAATCCATAAAAGCCCGGAGCGTATCGTTGCTCTTCGGTATAAGGAAATTCTTTTTAATCAGTCGCGTCATTATGAGGTTTCCCCCAGGCAGATGCTGTCGATGCCTCATGAACTCGCTACTCAGTTGCAGATCCTTGTCCGGGTCGCCCGTGGCCGAGAGCATCGTCCAAACGGACGGGAGCGCCTGGAAGCCGTACTCCGAAGCGAATCGCGTTATCGGGTACTGATTGCCGTCCATGCTGTCCCTCATGTAATTGTAATAATGCACTGGAAGCCAGACAATTCTTTTTTTTTTTTTTGGATACCAGGCAGCGGATGGAGGATTGGTCGTCTCCGTCGTCTCCGTCGTCTCGACTTACCGTCGCCGTAAAGATTCGAATAGGGATTAGATCTCGTGTAATTGTTTTCCTCGCTGTGGAGGCCGTTGCTGGGACTCGAGACGACGTACGGCCTCGTCCGGTCGATCCTTAAAGCGTCGCTCTTAATCGTACGTACGTAGAGCTTGACGTAATCGTCCTCGTATACTGTCTCGGCGCCGGTCCCGTACCAGTTCCCGTACAGGGCGGCCTCGTTCTCGTTATTTCCCGCCCACAGGACGACGCTCGGATGGTACTTGAGTCTCCTCGTGTTTTGCCTCACCTCTTCGCCGACGCTGTCGAGAAAGGCCTTCGACGCGGGATACATGCTGCAGGCGAACATGAAATCTTGCCAGATCATAATCCCGTACTCGTCGGCCAAGCTGTAAAATAGATCGGACTCGTAGACTCCGCCGCCCCATACCCTCAGCATATTCATGTGGCCGTCCTTGGCGGCGCCGAGCAGGTCCCTCAGTCTCCCTTCCTCCCCCAATCTCTCGGGGAATACGCTCGACGGGATCCAATTGCTCCCCTTGGCGAATAACCCAACACCATTGACCTTGAAGTAAAAGCTCAATCCCTTGTCAAGGGGTTCTTGCACGAGCTCGACCGTTCTAAATCCAATGTTGAACTCGTGCTCGGCCCTGTCCGTCCCCCCACCGACCTTCGTCCTCACCTTCAGCCCGTACAGCTTCTGCTTACCGTACCCATTCGGCCACCAAGTCTCCACGCTGTCCTAAACAATTCCTTCCCACCCCCCCCCCCCCCAACGTTTTAACGCTTTCAATGCATAGGAATGGGGGGGGGGGTAGTTGGTCGGGACGTCGTAGGGGCTTACTTACGAGAGGCACCGTCAACGAGACCACTGCACTCGCCCGATTGTTTATAACTTTTAGATACGGGAGATTGCTGCGGTTGAAATGTCGGCCGTCCAACGAGCAGCTTATGTCGATCGACTTGCCGAGCGCCCCTCCTGCTACCCCATCATCGAGGCCATTGAAGAACACCGTGACAATAACTTGCCAGCCGTACGATTTCAATGACGTCACGTCGACCGTGACCTCGGTTATCAATACGCTTTCTACCGTACGGAGTTCGACGCTCTTCCTAAATGTCATTATTATCATTCAATGAGAGACGTTGTTAATTGCTCGCTCGCTTACTCGCTACGAGATTCCTGGCTAAAACGTAACAGGCGTCACTCAATACCATATTCCCATCGATGGGAAAGCTGGGCCCCAGTCCCATCCGTAGCTGGCCTGCATTTTTCTTATGTGATTCACGTGACACTCGCCGTTGTATTCCTTGGGGACACATTTAGGGGGCACGACGTAATCCAAGCTTTGGAGATCGTAGAGTTCCTCTGCTTTCTTAACCGATGACTGGAAAACAACTTTTAATTCATTGCTGCCAATCTGTAATTTCCATTACAACCTATTACCAGATCAATCGTCTACGTACAGTACAATTACGTATTGTCAAAACAATTTACGACATTAACCTTCAGCTTGCTCTTAATGTCAAAACTGTATCTTAAAAACATATTTGAACTTTCTCCAACTTGCAAATCATTTACGTAGATTTTAGAAAACGTGTCCAGTCCATGAAAGATCAGGACAACGTGGGCTGCCTGCAGCAAGCTCTCCTTCGCTGCAATAAAAATCAGTATTTCTTATTTCTCAATAAGATTTGTTTGTTTAACATTTACCATCGATTTCAGTTTTGTAAACAACCGATTCATTGCCAACCCATCGATTCAATACGTCATTGAATCCCAATAAGTTCTTCGGTATCAGTCCAGCCTTCTCTAGATCACTATAAATACCACCGGGTACCTCAGCATTGAACGTCACACCTGTGAAATTACAAGAATAAATAGATAAAAATAGTTAAGTTATATTGATACAAGATAGTAATAATAATGAGGACTTATCTATCACCCGTTGAGACATAGCCCTTCCAATTTCCATTTAATGACATAAATATTGCATTGACATTGTAAAGACAAGGTATTAGAATAGTTAGTAAGCTTTGTATCCTGTTCATTTTAAACTTTCGAGTATCGATAGGCAAATTAACCTTGCTGAAAGTGACAAAAATTTTCCTTGTTGCACATATACTCATGCACTTGTTTGTTTCTAATATTCAAGTAAAATTATTATATCACGTTTTATTTATTTGAGAATTTGAAAAATTCAAAAGTCTTAAGTATTGATTGTAGTATTGATTGTAGTATTGATGACAGTATTGATTGGAATGTAAAAAGTGTCAAACAAAGATACCCTAATCTTTATACTACATAAACAGGAATGACATTTCTTTTCACAATGCTGGTAATATCTATGCTAAGTAAGCTTAATTTTATACACAACAGCAGAGTAATTGGAATAAATTTCTTTGCTTTAATCAGCAATTAAGAATATAAGTAAAATATTACCGTTTCACGTTGTTGAAATAGTTGGATAAGATATTTTAAATAAAAATAAAATTTGGGTTTAAATACTAAATTAGGAGTCATTTTTTTTTTTTTTTTTAAATCAAATTACATTATATTTCCAAGCAAATAATAAAAAAAAGTAAATACAATAGTACTTGGTTTAGATATAAAAATTTTATTTTAACTGTAGTGTATGTGAATAATAAAATATATAAATGATTTAAACAACATTACATTTCGGTGGAAAACGTCTCATAGGATTTTCTTTTCTTTTTTTTTCTTTACATATTTGACAAATGTTCAAACAATGTTTCAAACATTGTTGACTATAATTATAAAAACTTCACTTATATTATCTAAATTGAGTTGTATACACTGTACAGGTATTAAATATATATCTCTCTATATATATATGACTCTCGAACGTACTAAAGCATTGTATTAATATTTTCACTTACGTCTCAAATACGTAAATGAACAAAATAAAATAAATATCGTATAAAATTTCAATTATCGTGGGAGCATAACGGTATTGTAGAGCTACTTTTTTAGTATACCCAAGATTGGGCAAGGCTTTAAATTAACAGCTTAATCGTTTGAAATTAGAATTCAAATTATATGCAACCTCACCTCAAACTCGTATACGTATATGTATACGTATATACATATACACACACACGTAGTATACGTGATTTCAGTTTCAGAAAAAGAATAGCTTATCTAGATACAGTGTTCGTTATTTTACAGTTTTATGGAATTAAATTTCATACAATTTCGGCTTGGATGACCATTACGAAAAAAAAATAGTTTATTCTTTGGTGATTATTTTATATTATTTATCATCGGTCCAACCAAAGCTAAACGAAGATACATATATATATATAAAAAAAGCTATTCTTTTGAAATGGATAGATTTCTAAGCATAAATTATCTCATTTGTATTTGACGACGTAGGAAGGAATGCTAATGACCGTGAACGTTAATTTTTTTAAAGACTTGGCAAATATCGTAATCACATGAGAATTAAAACTATAAGGAGTGTAAAGCAGAGCAGCCCCCTCGGCTCGACAATTTCTACTACTGCGGTCCATTATTGTAATATTGACACGCGCGTGACACTGCAGCAGCATCCCTTTTTTAAGTAAGAGCACTCCTTACCGCCGACGCTGTCGCTCTAAACGCAGAACAGAAATATAAAAAAAAGCAAATAATAGAATAACGAATGAGATTTTTGTTTTTTTTTCTTTTTTTCTTTTTTTCTTTTTCTTTTCTTTAACGGCAAGCGTCAGACAATGGAACAACGTGCGTGTACAAACCAAGAGGAAATCTTCATTAATATGTCAACGTGTTTTTTTCCCATCTTTTTCCTCCTGAACGTGTTCAGCCGCCGTTTCCTTAACTACTACTCTTCTCAACGGACTAGTGTTATAATTATGTGGCTCGCTCAGTTTCTTATCCCTCTCTATCCTACGGCTCTTATCATTCTCTATCTCTTGCTGCCTCTTAAACCTCATTTCCCTCATAAACAATTGCCTCTCCTCTTCCTTCCGTTTCCTTGCCTCCTCCTCGGCTTTGAGTTTTTGCTCCTCTGCAACATGCACGTTTTCTAAATGAGAGCGAGCCTTTTGTAATTTGCTTTGCAATTTCGCAGGCCCTGGTGAATAATATTTTTCATCGGTTACGTCTACGCAATAGCCGTCGTCGATCTCTTCGTTAAGCTCGTCTAAGGTCTTTCTAATCTCCTCGTCGTTCAAGTTAAAGTCATTCCCATCAGAACTCTTTGTCGATTTAATTTTATTTTTTTCCTTAGCCCTCGGCCCTTTGAAATTCTTAGCAGGACTTTCAGGTAGGACGCGCCTTGGGTAGTACGCCAACTGCTCGTCGCTCGATTCTGCATTTAAAAGCTCATCTAAACTTATCGTGTCCGACGTATTTATAAGGGATTGACCGACCGAGCGATCCTTCTTATCCTTCTCCTCAACATCGATCATCTCAACGTTACCTAAAAAGCTATCGTTATTTTTTTTACTTTTCTGCTTCCTCGTTGACTCCAATGTCTTATCTGTCTGTTGAGTTCGTTTCTTTTTCATATTGGTAAACTTATTACCGCTAGCCTCCTCATTATTCTCATATGCAGCAGCACCAATATTACATAATGCCTTACGTTTAGAAGCTCGGTCCAGCATGTCTCTGCTGGACGATACGCTTGCCTCGGGATCGTCTTCCTCCGATAGATTTTGCTCCAGTGAACCGTTCCCGTTAACAGTGATCTAGGAAAATACAGAAATTAACACGTAAGATGGCCTGCCTGCCTGTTTGTTAATAAACTCTGCGCCTCATCTTCTCTTGATTTTATTTTGTACTCATGCTCACGCGTACGGACGATTGCGACTGATTTTTTTTTTTTACTCATTTATCGGCTTTCTACCTTCAAAAAACAATCAAGATATTATTTAGTAAAAAAACCAAAACAAAAAGAAAACAAAAAAAAACAAAACAAAACAAAACGAATACAGAGTATTTTTTAATTTAACTTGGATATCCAGTATGTTAACGCGTTATTAAGACTCGTTTGCCATTATTTGATGAATAAAAAGATACAGCAGAGGTCGAAGGGACCACCCACCTTGCACGGCACATATTCAGTTTTTCCATATTCTTCCGAAATGATGTAGCGTTCGCAAAAAGTTTCGAGTTTATCACTCATCTCTTGACACAGGCTATCAAAGTCCTCTAAATTAATTTTCTCATTCATATATTGCAAGAGCTCCTGAGGCTCAAGTTTTATGGGCTCTGGGTGCTCCAATGGAACAATATCTTCAAATTCGCTACTCTTAGTTGGGTCAGATCTCCATTTGTCGAAATATGTGTTTGAAAATTCAGTCTTTGGCAGTTGGTACTGTTGTTTCTTTCTATTAACTGGTTTCTTACTAATAGATTTTTCCATAATCTTTGGAAAATCTTTTCCCTTAAACGAAGGCGTTTCAGTGTACTCTTGGATATTGTCCTTCTTACAGACGACGCTGTGCCTGCCAGGTTTACTAAAAACGGGCGACGGGCATTTTTCCTTGCTATTCAAATTCGCAATCGAACTGCTGGCTGTTGGATCGACGGTATTATCGAGATTCGATATCAAGCCACTCGAAGATGCCTGTGCCAATTCCGAGCTACTAAACCTCTGTAGAGTTGACTTCACGTGCTAAAATGTATAAGAAAGAATTCCGTTACACCCAATTTGTAATTAAAACCGACTGAAATACACAAGAGTTGCAGTAATCTTAAGATCAACGACTCCTTTTGAAAGTTAAGTCAGTTCGCTTCCCGGTCAGTTAAATAATTAAAAAAAAAAAAAAAAAAAAAAGAAAAAAGGCAGGAGGTATTCCAGCGCTGCGACCCTTACGTGTTCATGTTGCTCTTTGGATTCTTGAAGGATGTTGTACATTTTTTTAATTTCGAGCTTAGTCATCTGGGGCTCGTCGATGCCAGCTTCTGTAAACGAGACATCGAGGATTAATCGTCATCCCCGTTCCAATGGCGGGTTATCGGGGCAGGTTCAGGTTCAGGGTCAGGTTCAGGGTCAGGTTATTGGGGCAGGTTCAGGGGCAAGTGCATAGGCAGCGATAGGAGGAGGAGGAGGAGGAGGAGGAGGAGGAGAGAAAACGTTATTGGGGCCGGGTTGGGTATGGCAAGAAATCATGATAAATCATTCGAGATCCTTTGGATAACCTGCTGTTGTTATTATTAAGAAACGAAGAGAGCGGCGAAGAGACGACGGTACTAACTTTTAATCACGTCCCTCATCTTCTTGATCTCCTCATCCTTCTTGGTGGTGACGCGATGCTTCCACGCCGACGACATCCTCGGCTCTACAGGATACGCTTACACCTTTGGAGAAGCCCCGGACAAATGAGCGGGAAGAGCAGGGGGGTGTCGCCTGCGGGCTGCGATGCCGGCATGTTAAATTTACAGGTCGAGGTCGTAATCCCGTCAGCTAGCGACATGCAGAATAATTGACAATCGACTCGTACGATCTACTTCCCGGTAGATAGACCGAGGTCACCCTCGGCGCCGTCTCGTCCATTTGCTCGGGACGCGGACGGGACTGCGGTGGACCGTGATATAAAAGGGGTGGGGGTTGGGGGGGGGAGGAGCCAATCGCCGCTGGCTGATAGCAATATATATATATATATATATAAATCGTTACGGCGAGTTCTCACGTCCTGGATCGTCTGGACCCCTATCGGGCAAGAGCGATGTCCAGCAGCAGCTCCGTTTGGCCAGTCCGGGCTGACCCTTGTGAAAGGTTAGGTTCGGAGGCGCGCGATTAATAAACGTTCAGACATGGCAGAAGAGAAGCTGATAAAGCTCATCCAGACGACCTTTAATATCTACGGTCTAAGGGTGACGAGGTAAGCACTCGGTAGTCGTCGTCGTCGTCGTCGTCGTCGTCGTCTTCCTCCCAATACCTCCCTCGCACCAATGCCCTGACCCATTTTACCTTTTTAAGGAAATTGAGCGGCATCGTCGCCAAGCACCTTATGAACAATCCGGAACTCGACCCGGAGGACTGGCTCACGAAAATCGTCGAACAGATACTCACCCAGAATCTGCCGACCGCGAACGTCGACCTGGAATGCATAAAGAACGCCCTGAAGGAAAGCTATAAGCCGGAGAGTACGCTCAAGGTTACGGAAACGGTTCTCAACGTCATCGACGTGTTCACGGTCCCGAAGATCGTCTACGACGTTAACAAGAAGAAGTACGTCGTCCAGCAAATGAGCCCCAACTTGTTCTCCGCAGCGGCTGACAAGTCCTTGGTGTTTAAGGAACGATTGGACCTGCTGTGGTACAGAACCCTGAAGCACGTGAGCTTCGCCCCGGGAAAGTTTGGCCAAACGGAGGCCAACAAGCTCCAGCTGGTGCCCATTGAATTTTTACTGAGCGAGTCCAAGACGACCAACATCTGCATCATGGGCCTATTGTCACAGCTCACCGAGGGCCAATACTATCTGGAGGACTACAGCGGCTCGATTAAAATCAATCTTCAAGAAGCCATATCCTTTACAAACATAAACCAGCTCCGTTCTTTTGCAAATACAAATAGCCATTGTTTATTGCATGCCTTCGTGTTCGTTGGCACGAAATATTCTCCTTGACTAGAGCACACTTCTTCAGCTCGAGCCTCATCATGGAAGGCTCCATAGTAATAGCCAAGGGCAAGTACGCTCACGGTGTGCTGCACGTTGATAATATCGACTTCCCGCCAGCCGACTCTGCTGAGAACAGTAGAGTGAATTTTGGTGACAGCAATACCTTTGGCGGAGCTCATCCGACTTCCTTGAAACTGTCAGAGAAACTAAAAGCCTACGAGGAGGCGAACAGAGACAATTTCATTGTTATGATTTCGGAATTTTGGGTAGACAACGAGACCGTTCTAAATAAGTTCAAGGTCCTGTTGTCCGGATTCTCCGACGGTCCACCGACCGCGATTGTGCTCTGCGGTCATTTCCTAAGCTCCTCCTTGACGGCTACGAGCGTTAAAAAATTAAAGGACGGATTCAAGAGGCTCGCTGACATTATTGTCGCCTTTCCGCTCATCCATAAAGTCACGAAGTTCGTATTCGTGCCAGGTCCGTACGACCTGAGCGCACCAAAGATTTTACCCAGACCACCTCTGCCGAGACATCTACTCGAGGAGTTTTGCAAGGCCGTGCCCGAGTGCCACTTGGCCACCAATCCCTGCAGATTACAGTACTGTACGAAGGAAATCGTCATCTTCAGAGAGAACATGCTGCCTAAGCTCTGCCGGAATACTCTTCATTATCCTAGAAAGCGAGGGAACGGGCAGGTTGGAGCAGAGGCAGATGAAGAAGAAGAAGAAGAAGATAGGGGAGAGAAAATATACGACGCCGTAAGAATATCCTTACAAATAGTCGTTTTAACGACTCCACGAGGAGTATCGTTATGGACAAAGTTATTGTATGCCCTGCTTTTGTTTTTCAGTTCGCCAAGTCAATTATTCGTCAGTCGCACCTCACCCCACTACTGTTCTCAATGATTCCTGTTTATTGGAAGCACGATCAGGCTTTACAGTTATCCCCTACGCCAGATTTGATAGTCGTAGCCGATGACTTTCAACCATATTCTACGAGCTATGCCAAATGTAAGGTTGTTAATCCGGGACCATTTAGTAAGAGCAATTTCGCTTTCAAATGCTATAATCCAGCAGATAATGTTGTCGACGACTGTGAAATACCTGCGGACGATAGCTAAGCCAAAGCCAGAGGAGGCTTGGCTGTCTTGACGAGGGGCTTCTCTCTCCCTACAACATTTTCTCAGGACACATTTAAACGTCAATTGTAAATAGCTTCTTTTTTTTTTTTTATAAATTGTGTACATTACATATTGTATAGAAACAAATTAATAAACATTTGTACAGTATTTATTTAAATAAAATAAAAAAAAATAAAAAAAAAAGAAAAAACAAAATATATATATATATATTTGTTTGTTTGTAGTTCTCTCTTATTCGTAAAATAAAAATAATAAATATTGTCGAACTTCGGGTTCAAATACGAGGCATTTGATTTTATTTGAAGAAGAATAAAAAAAAAAAAAAAAAAAAAAAAAAACAATTGTTATTTACAAGTACAGTTCGAAACAAACATGTTCATAAATAAATAAATATATGTATACGTATGATGCGATGACGCGTGTGTATACGTGCTGGGTGAGTGAGTGAGTGAGCGAGCGAGTGTTGTACGTGTCGAAGTGTGCGCTGCGTGCGTGCGTGCGTGCGTTTACGCATACGCATACGCATCGAGTAGGCAAATTGTGTAATAATAATTATAATAATTGACTAAAATGTGTAAAGCAACGAAAAAAAAAGGGGGATAAAGGAAATGTATTTAAAACTTAAAAATAAATGTATTTAGGCTTTGAAAGTAATATTATCCGGATTCAAAAGAACACATTGAAAATAATTACTTCTTAAATATTAAATATTATGTACAGTCGCATAACTTAACATCCTACTTACATAAATTTAGCGAATGATGATTATCGACGATAGATTCGAAGGTGTCCAAAATATATCGATCGATTGACAATAAATTCGTTCTATTGATTACTGAGTCACGACGTATCATCACGATAATGTCCGGATACCGAGGCACTTAAAACCCCCATAAGGTATTCAAATCGATTTGGATTACATAACTCTCCAGCATTCAATTATTACACATCGGTTATACAAATTAACAATAAGGAAGTCGGTTTTTTTTTTTTTTGGTTTTTTTTTTTTTTTTTTTTTTTTAATGCCTTACAACTACTATCTATCGTGATTGTATCCGATTTCATAAAAAAGTATAAGATAGGACAGACGTTCCTAACAGAATTTTTTTAAACAAAGAAAAAAAAAACAATATATATATCGACAATGTATATATATATATCGAATGAACAATACAACAACGTTATTGCACATGCTTACTGAGTACGTTTAACTTTAATCTTTGTTGGGATACTTCAATCAATTCCTCGATTCGCTCATGTAAGATCGTGGTTTCGCTTCCATTTCTCTTAATACATATATATATATATATAATACGATTATGTACCAATGCTTTCCGCGCGTAACTATATACAGATGCGTAAATTGGAGTGTTGCATTTATAAATTCAGTCGATGAAACGGACGTTTCGTCCTTTGTACTCTCCATCTCATGGATTTCCTGGCTTAATGTTGATTTCTCCTAAACAAACGAAACAGCTCTTAATTAATTAATTTCTCGCGCAATTGATGGAAGGTAGGAGCGGGGGAGCGGGGGGGTAGAAGAGCACCGTAGCGATAAAAATATGTATTATTAGCCGTAATTGCGCTTTATCTAATCGTTATAACGGGAGCGTCGATTTCTAAATAATAAAAGTCACGATTTGTACGTACTGTCTCTCTGGTATCGTCGACAGGCCTCGTTCCTTTCCTCTGCGTCGAAGTACCACAACGTTATGGCGTATCTTGTTTTGAAGGCCGGCTGGACCTCGTGGGGATTCCTACGGTCTGACCAGAAAAAGAGAATTCGATCGAAAAGCGGTTCGATGTCCGCTACTTGATCTTGCCAGCCGTCCGGAAATATCCTAAGGAGGCCACCGTTTTGCTGAAATAATTGCAAATCATCATCGTCGTCATCGTCATCATTATTATTATTTCTATTTCCATTACAATGTCCATCATGGATGATAATAAATCGCCAATGCACTTACGACCCAACGAGAGAATACCGATCGCTCAATATTATCGACCCTTTAATACCCCCTTTAAATAAGCCCGTTAAAATAACAAAATTATTATTAACCGTTTCGTAAATACCGGAGTTATGGATAAATAAGAATGTGCTTGTTGTTTGGTTTTTTCATTTTTTCATTTTATTTTTTTGTAAACAAAGGACGCCGCGCGCGAGTGCGCTTGATGTAAAAATAGTCCCGCCGTCCGCGCGGCGATAAATACCGGGCGGCGGATTCTCATTTGTCGGATTGCGGTGAATAAGATGTGAATAAGATGTGACTTTGGACTCCCGAGGGAAAGTTAAATAATAAATAAATAAAGTCGTGTAATCGATTGATCCGAAATGAAAGAGATGCAGGGCCAGGCCAGGCCAGGCCCATCCATCCCACTAAAACCAGAGCCTCGCTCCGGCATTGGGTTCCATAACGTTATTAAATATTTAATACCAACACGGATGTAGTGTAGAAGGGGCTCAATTAATTACTACCTTTATGTTCCAATCCTTGTTTAAATAATATATCGCCGTGATGCACCTGCCGTCCTGGTTCGGGTTGTCCACGTGCTTGACGTAATGGGAACCGTAGCCTGGATAACACGCCACCATGGCCTTTAGGAGATGAACATACAGACAAAGAGAGAAAGAGAGCCAGAGAGAGAGAGAGAGAGAGAGAGAGAGAGAGAGTGATTATTATTATTATTGTTGTTGTTGTTTGTTGCGTAATAATGAGCGTTGGTAAATGGCATGGGGGGATCGGGCTAGCGAGAGATTGCATTACGCCAAGAGAGAGAGAGAGAGAGAGAGAGAGAGAGATTTTCAGCGCACAAGCGTAATGTATGCTGCTTGACTTGTGAGCTTAATACGTGATTCATGGCGGGAATGCAAACATAATAACGGCTGCGGTAATTCCGTTTTCGTCGATTTAAATAGCTCTGAATATAACTTGCTCTTTCTCTAATGCTTTTATAACTTACCGACTCGTCGAGCCGCTACGTCAATGCATAGGAAAATTTGTTGATAATACAAGAAAAATACCGGCTCGTTTGTTAATTACACCCCACCCCCACCCCCACTGTCTCGCCTGTTCGCCTGTACGTGCACATCTTATGTAACGCGGGCTCTTTAATTCACCAAGTCCTTTAAATTATTAGATATATTAAATGGATTAATAATAGAGCGGTGGCGGGGGCGGGGGGGGCTTGGTTATTAAGGAGACGAAAGCGTTTTGAGACATATAAATAACATAATTGGCTGAACGATTCAAAAGTATTTCACGGGCTTCTTTCTTTTACATCCATTTCCTTCAGGAATCGCGAAATAAGAATTAAACAACCACTTTTTACCCTTCTCCTTCTTCTCCTTCTTCTCCCCCTTCTCCCTTCTTCTTATTCTTTTAAATCCGTAATACTCTATGTACAATTTCTAATCTTTTACCGTATCAATGGCGATTAAAGGTACAGCGCGCGCGCGCCCAAGCTCTACAATATTCATTCTCGTAATGATTACAGTTACAAGACAAATGGTATTCCCTGGGTAAAGTAAATACAGATAATGTCGCGTTATCATCTTCTTTTAGATCACGGCGAATCAAATTGATTATATTGTAATTGAACGGTGTCCGTGAATTCGTATGTACGCGCGCACAGGGATGCACGTGCGCATATGGCCGTGCGCACGAGGAGCTTTGAAAAATTCTATTATGCCGTAAATTATAAATGACGAGGTAAAAATTGTATTTTATAAAACATTCGTGCCGTAAAGTTTTGTTGGTAAATTCAATTTGTTTATGCGGCACGCACGTAGACTACGAGCAATACTTACTCGCGATAAAGGCTTCCCTTTCCATTATGTTATTTGGAAATCTATCTAAGGATGCCCTCTCCGGAGAGGGGGACGGGGGGAGTAAGAGTAAGAGTATAAGACTTTTATAAAAAATTGACTATATCGATTTTTTATCGATTGTAGCGGTCGTTGCATGACAATTGACCCTGCACCAACACGACCTATCTAATAGATATCTAATAGAGAGAGAGAGAGGCTCCTTTCCTTCTCTTTCCTTATTCTTCGTCTCTCTTAAAGCAACGGCATCATCAAACGTAGACGAAACTTTTGCATTAATGAAAAACAGGATGAATAACGCCAATCGATCAATCGAAGCTTAAAGCGTTAATATTAAATTATTAATAAACTCCATGAGAAACGATTGTTATGTTATACGTAAGCAACGCTATTGAAAACTTATCCTACGAAACTATTGGAGGTTTAATAATTATTAAATGTATTGTTAATTGTCCCGTGTATCCGTAGCTCGATAATGACGTGGGCGTTTGTTTATTTTATTGGAGTAGCCTGGCTTGGCTATTGTACCGATGCTATCGTAATGCGCATTGGCCAACGGCGCAAGCGCCGCAGCTGAGAAAAGTTAAATATTAACAAACCCCATTGTGATCTAACGGGAAATTTATATTTTCTAGGAATGGGGCAAATGGTGCCCTCCCTTCCATCCCTCCCCCCATGCCCGTTCCACGACAGGCTTAGCCGCGTTTCTTGTTTACGTTACGTTGATATTACGTTGATATCGTTAAGTGATACATTTAGGTAGCGTGAGCGTTTGCGTAGGTCAGAGTGTAATGGGAACGTGATGGTCGATGGACGATTTGCCTACGATTTGCCTACGATTGGCAACGTCCCTCGTTGCCCCACTACCTTACATGGCAGACGCTTGCATTATGGATCGTTACGAATCGATGAACTTTTATTCTACCGAGAACTTGAAATTCGATCGAATGCCGCTGCTGCATGGAAATCTAACTAATTTCCGCCTCGGTGGGGGGGGGGGGATGGCGGAAACCCCAACCACCCACCCACCCTACCAATGAAATAAATACAATTTTCGATGACGACGGTTATGCTCGATCGGGTACAACTGGCGAGTACGAGTCGGGTAATTAGCAGAGCCATAGGTATTGTAATAAGCTCAATCTTTATGATAATTAACGCATCGTCTACCTTAAAGGGTAATAACTCGTTCGCTCGTACACGCGTGAAATCGCGTAAATTATAAAGAAAGGGTCGGATTAACCGAGTATATATTATACAGCCATGGCCAAGGCCGTGGAGCAAGAAGCGAGAAGCGAGAAGCGAGAAGCGAGAAATAGGAGGGCGATTCGGATTTTCTCAGGACGGGCCCTGCCGCCGCGGCTTCCGTATAATTCGTGGCCCACCGGTAAAGCTTTTCTTCTCGTATACTCTCATTTCAACCTTGGCATCACATTTGGTTTTCAAGACGTGCAAAACGTCACGTCCCTCCTTTTCACGTGCGCCGGCGGCCTATCGTGTTGTTTAAGGAGCTCTTCCCTCCCCCCATTTCCCCCATTCCCCCATTTATCTACTTAAGGTTACCGGGGGAGGGTGTGGCGAAGGCGGGTGAGGAGGGGAGGGGGCAAAGCAGGGGGAAAACATAAACGAGAGCCGCTCTTCTTCTGCCGGAATTATTAAAGACCTTTTTGATTTATTGTTTCATTGCCGAGAGGTAACAAGTGCACTAACACTCTTCCCGGACATTATTTTTGAAAATAATATGCGGTACCTGGCAAGACTCTGCTACGTCTCTTCTTCTTCTTCTTCTTCTCTACCTTTTCTAAAGCGTCCTTAACTACTTTTACCACTACTTTAACAAGTTACTCACTCGGCAACGTCTCTAATAAACAACGTTTAATGTTGTTTCTCTCTCCCTCCCTCTCACTCTTTCCAGTTTCCTCGTTCCCCTCCCCCGCCACCGTTATAAAGCATACAAGCCTCAGCGGCAGCTTTATATCGAATTTCGTGGCTCCCGGATCGTATTTACTCTATTCGATCATTGTCTATACGACTATTAGTCAACGGCGGCATCAAGTTATATAATACGAGAAGAATTGTTATTTATAACTGAAAACAGTCTGCACATAAGACTCGAGCGCCTGCGCTGTACTTGGCGTACGAACCAAAATTTCATCGAGTTTTCGTTTTACGTCTTCTAAATAAATTTCTTCTCGAAGATGTGAACGATCCTACCCCAAGGAATTTTTTAACTATTCCATTATTTATACGATTTCGCGGTCGTTAGTAATTAATCTGCGGCACTTGTGTCTCCGTTATTCGCTCGCGGTTTCCCGAAGGTTATTGGGGTACTTTAGTCATAGTCTGCACAGACTAGCTAGCAGGCCAACTTTTCAATTACGAAAAATAAACAGGGTTCCTTCAACTTTGTAGATTATTTCACTAGCGAGACGCGTTAGGCCTCTATTAGCTGGCTAATTTCAATCCTCGTAAGCACGAGTCGTCCCCCCCCCCGACATTATAATAATATCAATGCGAGAAAGTAAATATACATCCTCGTACGTACAATAAGCCAGCATTAAAATAATTATTAAAACTCATTGGCATACTTAAACTCATTGTTTACGATGTTAAGATCGACACAAGACATTTTCATTGTATAAATATGTAAATTAGAGATCTGCGGACGCTCTACGTAGATTCAATTACGTTTAAACATATTGCTTCTTAATGTTCCGCGTCCAATCTATTTTTATACGTTACAGGGGGTGAGAGAGAGAGAGAGAGAGAGAGAGAGAGAGAGAGATCCTATCGCTTTACGTCGTCACGCGCCGGATATGTAAAAGATTTTTGTGTAATTTTCATTCGGGTGCGGGAGGCGGCGAGGTATCAATTATCGTTCAATGAATATGCAAACAGAATTCTGCTTGGTACACGTATACGAGGAGCACGGGAATGATCTGGATCCGCACGTTATACGGAATGTAAAGGAGAAGAGACAGAGGAATGGGCATTGCGTCAATGTGCCAATGTATAAACGTTATTATACGAAAAAGTAAACAATAGATTACCTTGAATCTTGTCTATGTATGATTGTATAGTAGCCGCATAGCTTGAAACATAAATATTATGCTGATAATGGCGATAAGGTGTACGTCGAGAAGCTTGCAGACAACTTTCTGATCGAAAAGAAAGGGGGTGGAGGAGGAGGAGGGGAAGAGATAATGAAAATGTCGATTAAATCCGTCCACTAATACTCTTACTCATTTATTTATTTATTTATTTATTTTTATCCGCAATACTCTCTCTCTCTCTCTCTCTCTCTCTCTGACTTTAATTGTCAGTCGATTTTATCAGAAATTTATATCTGCGTGTACGTACAGATCCAGATGTTATGTGCAGCCGATTGCAATTTCTATTGTATGGCCATGGAAACAACGCATATCGGAAAATGTGTCACGTTTGTCTAATTCTTAATCGGCCTCTATGATCCTCCATCGATTTTCTAAAACGAATTTATGAAAATTGTACGCGATACTTGTTAATCGGCTGAATCAGCTGTAATTTATAATAAATCGGACGGCTCTGTTTTTCGAAACGTCCCAACGCATTTAAATCCAATTATAAAAAATCTATTGTATTGCGCTTGTATTGTATGAGCCAACGCCATTAGAATAATAAAAGCAGCTTAACTTAATAAATAACGCGGTCTACGACGAGTTGCGGTTTCAAATTACCCGATTTTCCAATTCATTCTCTATCGGCGAAAAAAAAAAAAAGGCTACGAATGCTTATCGTGTAAAAATTTAAATAGCACCGATACGCGAGCACTCGTTGCCTTTCTATAGAGAAAAGAGTTTCGTATCATTGAAAATGTTCGTTATAATAAAATTTATAATAAAATTTGGAGGGGATCGAATGGCTCTCGAGTGGAGAGAGAGAGAGAGAGAGAGAGAGAGAGAAAAGGAAGGCAATAAAACCTCGCCTCTGACAACCCGACGCTCGTCGAATGTATTATTAATCGATAATAAATCCGTACGGCAATCAATTGCTTGGCTGTAAAAGATATTAGAAATTCAATTGCAATGAAAGTAAGTAATAATCGTACTTGGGCCTTTCTCAATCCCAAGGTAAATATTTCACTTTGAACTGCATAAGTAATAATATGTCACAATCGCTTAATCGAATTACGGCTTAACAAACACATTGTAAATTATTTTACTAAGCGAAATATGCGCAATTCCGTTCCCCACGGTTGTTCTTGCTCTGAGAGAGTGAGAGAGAGAGAGAGAGAGAAGAGAGGAAAAAATGGAAATGTCCGATACGTTAGCAGATTTTTTTTTTTTTTTCTTTCGAGAAAGCTGCGAATAATTAGATAATACAATGAAAGCGTGAGGTCTCGGTGTTTGTCTCGAAAGAACATTCATAAACTTTATCCCCGCCTATCGGCGAGCTTAAAATAGATTTATCCCAGATAAAAACAAAAAAAAAGTAATAATTAATTTCATAGTCAACGAGCAGCAAAAATAATTATTATTTTTTTTTTTTTTTTTTTTACCCTCGACCTACGGCTCCATTAGGTGTCAAGCAAGGAAATAATGGGGATGTCGTCGAGCGGCGAACAGGTAAGTAAGGTAAGACGGGATTACGAAATAATAAATGGGGGAGAAGTTATCGAAAAAATAGCGGCGTAATCGCGAAGTGAGGCACGACGTAAGCATACCGTAAACTAAAGTAAATGCAAAATCGGAGGAGAAAAAAAAGTATAAGAAATAAGGGGAAAGTGTAGGGCAGAGTGTAAAAATGATAAATTCTTTGAGGCCTATTGGCGCCTCGTGTCGCACGAGCGTAATCAGCTCGAGTTAACAGTGGTTGCGCATTGGTGGCTCGGCAAAGGTGTGTGCCTTCCTTGGACGGCGTCGCAGGCACGAGACGAGGAACTCCCCCCCCCCACCGGAGATAAGGGAAACCGGGTTTCAAAGAGACAAAAAGTTAAAGGAAAGAAGGGCTGGGGGACAAGAAGAGAAGATGTATACATATATATATATATATTTTTTTTTTTTTTTTAAATGTGTTTTGAGGAGGTTGAAGTGCCGAACACTACCACCACCACCACCACCACCACCACCACTACTACTACTACTATTATTATTATTACTGTGACGACGACGACTGCGAGACTCGGGGTGGAGGAGCACGTGGGCAAGGACATTGGGCCGTTCGTGGTAGGGAGGTAGGGAGGTAGGCCGGGGCGGGGCTCGATGCCGGCGGTCGGGGCACGTAGTGAAAGCGGCCCTGGCGTACGTGACCGACTGCACTGCTGCCTCGGAGCTCCCCGGCGCCGGCCGATAAAACAAAAAGGAACGCCCGCCCAATGCACTCGCGCCAGATAAATTCCGCGAGCGCGTCGACGAGGGGTCGGCGGCGTCGGCGGTGGCGGTGGCGGTGGCGGTGGCGGTACCCGGGATACGAGAGATAGATAGAGGAAGAGAGAGAGAGAGACAGAGACAGAGACGGGATAATAATAAGGAGGCCGGCCGGGCCGGGGCTAACGACGACGACGACGACGAGCTGCCGAGAAATTGCGCGTACGAGCGCCGGCGGAGCGTATGAATGGCGGGAAGAACGCCGGGTCTACGATCGTAAGTTTAGCCTCCGCTAAGTCGACAGGCCGCCCACAACCCCCTTCTCCCTTATCGGTCCGGAGCCACGGCACAAGCCCCGAAGCCGAACTGTTCGCCTGCCGTCTGTCCCTGGCTTACTACCCGTGCGTGGACCGAGGGCCGGGGCTGGTTGGTCCCTTTTCACGTGCCCAATTTATGCAAACGCGATTTATGGCCTTAATGACGACTCTGACGTTTTTATTTGCCCCTGCCCCTGCCCCCCCTAACTGATACCAACAACGTGCCCGCCGCCGCCCCCCTCCCTGCCCCGTTCTTATTTACTGCCTTGGCCAATCGTCTCGCCCAGCTAAAGCGCGCTTTAAGCGGCTCCGATCGTACCCCACCCACTCACCCACCACCCACCCACCAAGCCACCTATCAGCCCCTCCGCCCCCTACCCCCTCGCTACGGCCACGCTCATTGCCATTTGCCGGTTTGGGCACTTTATGAGAGGCTCGCTTCCCTTATTCAACGACACAATACAACGTACGCACTCGCCGGCTCTAAAAATAACTCTCTACGCACGCACGCACGCACTCACGCACGCAGTCACGCACGCACGAGAGGGAGCGAGGACGTGCAAGCGAGTACATAATTTATTGTTTATTTCTTTTTTTCACTTTTATTTAATAATCGACGTGGCGGGGGTATGAGCTCGCCCCATTCATAAAAACGCTCATTGCGCTCGTAATCTTTCCCCTCCGGCGACTTTATTGTCATTTTTAAATTATAATTTTATAATATTAACGTCAACAACGATAAGAACGACGACTGCTCGCTCCTCTTATTCCTATTCTCAACTTATTCTCATTCTCATCCTCAATCTCAATCTCAATTGTTATTGTTTATTTATTATTTCATAGATTTGGCATTCGGGCGTAGAATGATGATGATGATGATGATGATGATGATGATGATGATGCAGTATTTATTATATAGAAATAAAGGAGTAGAATTCAATTGGCAAGCAAAAGCAAAGCTTTATTCGGGTTATTACGAACGCTAATCTGTTATTGTTAATTAAGAAAAATAGGATCTGTAAAATAGGAACGAAAACTCGAGACGTGCGTAATTCGATAATTTGTAATGTAATACGATTAAATTAAATTAAAGCTTCCCTGCTCCATTTATTTTTCTTTATGAAATATTTATAAAAGCAAATAGCTCGACGAGACTTTTTGTTTTTTTGTTTTTTTTTAATGAACAATCAAACAATTAAAACGTCAACGATCTAATGTCAAAAGTCTGAATATAACATTTAATTTGAAATGGGTATAAATAAGTTTGCAAGGCAAAGGGAAAATAAATAATGCCAAGATAGTACAAAGTCTTGGATAAATAATTACAAAGTAAGGATATGAAAGTATTCTATGTCATAATTATACTTATACTTTAAAAGGAAAATCAATAGGGAGCTTTGTATTTACTTTTTTGAAGATAGAGCTTTTGGGGGGAAAAAAAAAAAAAAAAAAAAAACATTAAATGCTTTCCAAATGAATAAGACATTAATTAATTCATTATTGCATAGAAATGTTGGGGACGAACAAGGGGAAGCCAAGGAAGGGGATCTTATTGTTATTCTGCACAACTAAGCCAACGAACGTTATTGCTTTATGTTTTACCTTGGTCCTTCCGTTAATTGTGTAATCCCCCATCTTTCCGTTATTGTACATCTTGTTGGCTCTCATAATTATGGCATCGACCTTGGATATTAACATTCCAATATTCTGGCAGTTTTTCTCTTTACCGTCCAGCCAGGCTATTTGATCGCCCCTTATTGTTTTTAAGTCACTCGCAGCAGCCTTATTAGATACCAATTGACCATCTCTGAACATTCCAGCACTATACACATTTAAAACTTCGTCTAGTACAGCTATGCCCTTATCAGTGCCGAGAAAATTATTTACAACACACACTCCCCACGTATTCATATCACTAATCACATTTCGACAAATGTCATCTATTTCCTCAAGATCGTTTCTATTCCTAGGTAAAAAAGAGGGAAGGAACTCTTCCTCGTGCCTCAGGCGAACCTCTGGAAAGTTCTTCATTCCGTTGTGATGTCGTTCAGGCATTTCTAAAATTGGCTTATTGGCAGAACTCTGCAAAGGATTCAGTAATTCTGCTCTGGCTCCTAGTATTGTATCCTCCGAGCTGCCCTCATAAGTTATCGGAGACGTCCAGTTATCCTTCTCTTCCTTTGTCAGTGAATTGTTCCTCAAGTCTCCTCTGTATCTTTGACTCTTGCACTTGTTATTCTTAAGACTCCTATTGTCCAGTTCACCCTCTAAGAAGAAATAGAAGAAAAAAAAAAAAAAAAGAAAAACAGAAGAATTATAATTATTGACATGACACTGACACTGGAAAATATTTTCAATCGAGCAAGGATGAACGTTGTACATTGATGAGTACAAATAGCAGTACGGAATGTGACGGTGAGGTTGTGGAATGGACGGAGGACTGGGTCTGTATAATGATAAGAGTCAGGTCGTACCCTTGAGTGAGATGTCAGTCCCGGATTCGTTGTCCCCAGGTAACACGTGCTGAGTATCCTGGATGTCCTCCTCAATGGACATGCAGTCGGGTGGTCTGGGACAGAGTCTCTTGTGGCGCTTCCAGTCCAGCTTCTGATGCTCCTTCGTGCAGTAGAAGACACTCTTGCAGCGCGAGCACCTGAGCAGTCGGTCGACTCTGCCGCAAACGACGCATCCGTTAGTCTTGATCCCGCAACCAGCTCCGGTCGTTGTTTGCTGCTGAGGACAACTGACCGCAGGGGCTGACATGTTCGGTATTCGCGCTCTCACGTTAGGTCCACTCGTCGTGCTGCCTTCTCTCTTCCTCTCCCACTCGTTCTCTCTCGCCCTCCCCACCGCCCCCTCGCTCTCTCTCACTCGCTCACTCGCTCTCTCTCTCTCTCACACACACACACACAATACACACCGAGAGCCTCTCGCACTCTTCGTGCAGACAGACACACACACACACACACTCTCTCTCTCTCTCTCGCTCGCTTCCTTTCACTTTCGAGCCGTCTCTCTCTCTCTCTCTCTCTCACTCGCTCGCCTTGGCCGGAGCGCCTCTCAAGAAGCGGCCGACGTCGTCGGGAGTGCCGACGACATTTCCACGGCGAGCAAAGTCACATACGCTCTAGAGACAAGTCCGCCGAATGACCGTAGGAGCCACAGCTGGCCGACGAGCGGAGCCTCGGGCCCGGATGGCAACTCGTGCAGCGGTACGTCGTCGGGGCCTCGGTCAGGATGAGCGCCGAGCTAGCCCCGATGGCTGGCTGGGCATTTTGTTGACTGGGCGGGCAGGCAGGGCAGGCGGGCAGGCGGGCAGGCGGGCAGAGAGAGAGAGAGAGTGGCAGAGAGGCAGCAACGGCAGCGCTCGGTCGGCCGAGTTAACCAGGAGTTAAAAGAACTCGGGTAAGGGTCCAGGTGTCCGGGCTGTGGGCGGCTTCGTAGTTAGCGGGTCCGATGAACGGCGGTGGGGATGCCGGTGCGGGGCCAGCGGCTCGGCCGAGCTACCGTGGCTCGAGCTACTAGAGGAGGAGGCTGCCGCGAGAGACGAGGCCACGCAAGACGTTTTTTTTTTTCTTCTTGACTTCAATTATTTTCTCGCACTGCTTGAAGAACATCCTCTCGCGAAATTGTTGGGGGCGCCACTTTACGGGATGCGTGACTCGAGACTCCGGAGAGCAGCACAGCGTGTCAAGGGCGTCATATCGTCTTTACCTTCCTCTCTTTCCTCTTTCTTTTCTGTCCTCGTTGCCTTCTTTTCCTGATACACCACCCGGCTCCCCGGCCCGCACCTCCGCCACCCGGCCCCCTCGGCCCCCTCGGCCAAACACCAACTCCTCGCCCTTTATCACTGCTGCTACTGCTGCTACTGCTGCTGCTGGTGCTGCTGCTGCTGCTGCTGCTGGTGCTGCTGGTGGTGCTAATGGTGCTGGTGATGACGTTCCCCACCCCTTAATTAACCCCCGTTGGCTCGAACTCGAAAGTACTTATTGGCCCTTGGGTTGTTGGTCCTTCGGTCGGTCGGCCCTTCGGCGGCTCCATCAGCCGCTTCTCCCTTTCTCCTCGTAGCCGATTCACTTGTCTCTATCTCTATCCGATGCCCGAAATCAAACTATTATTGCCCCTATTCTCGTCTCTCCGTATTGTCATTATGGATATAGTAATGACGATGACGACGATGACGACGGGGACCACGGGGACGACGGGAGCGCGGCTGCGCTGGCAACGGCGGCAATTCAGAAACTCTTCGATTCGTTCGAACGGTCGGAATATATTTAAATTCTCCCATCCCCCCCCTCCCTCTCCGTCCCCGTCGACGATACGCCGTTCGCTACGTCGATCCGATCGGGCTCAATGTCGGCTCCTTGGGGATGACGATGACGGGGGGATACCCCGGTCCTTTATAATCTCGGCTCTTCTCGCGCTCTCGAGCTTTATTTATTTATTTATTTTTTGGTCGATCGTTGGTTATTGGTAATATAAGCTAACAACACTAATTGGAAACGATTAACGGGTAAGGTACAAACAAGGTTAAAGCGAGCGAGCGGCGGCGATGGTGGTGGTGGCAATGGTGGTGGTGGTGGTGGTGGTGGTGGTGGCGGCGGCGGTGGCAGTAGCAGCGGATCGATAGATCTCTCGTCTATGGTGATGTTAATGATAAAAGCCGCTCGGTGGATAATTGGAGCTGCGCCTCGGCACCGGAAATTCGACGAGCTTCGTCGTTCGTCGTGGCCTGCTGATCGGCTGATGATCCGCTGAATGAATCGGCGGCGCCATTATTATTTATCCCCATGCTATAGATAGATCCATCAAGACAAAACGGCGTTACGGTTGACTAGGAGGTGGAGGAGGAGGAGGGAAACGATGTAAATGACGTAGATACGGTCGTCGCGTAACTCGGACGACTGACGTTGTCTTTCGAATACTCCTATTTGGCTACGTTGATAAAAATGATTGTCGATGAAGGCGATACGGTAGCGCAGCACCTGCTTATGCATCCAGTTATCTCACTTGCTTCGCGTATAAAATAAATAAACTCTCCCCGACGAAGCTCCGATACCTTACTTATTGTCGTACTATTATTCTATCAAGGCTGGGGTTAGCTGTTGATTTTTAATTAATTGCGTTTTTCTTTCCCCCCCCTCTTTCCCTTACACGAAACGGGAATATCTTCGTTCGCCGATCGATCGCTAGATCTTTCGAATGAAATTTGAATTTCAACGAACTCGTTGCTTTTACGTGACTCGGTCACTACTCGTACAGCATAACTAGAGCGGATAGACATTTTTTACAGACCAATAAAGCAAATCGTTTAAATCATATATATTATATATATATAGATTTTTTTTAGATTATAATGAAATAAAGTGAAAAATGTCACGAGTGCACTAATTATCAGCATTTTTTAACTTTTTTTAACAGCTTTTCCAGTTCTCGGCTACACGGGACGTGAAATTACAGATTTACTTTTAAAGCTTGGATTTTAAAATTTCCTTTTAACGTGAAAGTATAGTGTATTAGGTATTAAAATATTTAATACACCAATTTTGGAAAACAATTTTCATATATTTGCTGACTTAATGTACACTGTAATAAAACAGAATTGACATAAAAGCAATTCTTAATACTGCAACAATAATTATAAAATATTTATTAGCATTAGTATTTTTTCCTTTAGCTTCTAACAATCGCATATAAATGTTTATACACGCAAATGGGAGGCTTATTAATCATATCGAGCTTCGTTACTTAACATTATTATTATATATATATATATATATTTTATACAAATGTACTTAAATACGATAAATATTATCATAAATATCTACAAATATCACTGTTTATTACAAATAATTATTCATCTACACGTATAAAAATATTCAAATCAAATTCATGGCGTTCGTCTCGATTATTCTTATTTGCCCAGGAGAATTAATATTTTTACAATCAAATTCTTTATTGCCATTTGCTTGCCATTCATTTTCAATATTATTTTGTAAAATGCAGATGAAACGTTTAGTCGTGAATTCATTTTACTTGTAAGTTGTCAAGGCAACGCTCGTACTTGTCAAAACATATGAGTAATATAATTATATGTACAGAGTTAAACAATAAATCACACTACATAACAATCAAGTAAATAACAACAATGAGTACTTTTATTCAAAATATGCAAATCAAGGATGGAGAATATACCAAAGTAATTTATACAATGGTAAAGCGGAAAGCGTAACGTTCTATTATTAAAAAAAAAAAAAAAACAACAACAACATTTAATTCATTAATATTGATAAATAATTTTTCAGATAAAGGAACAGAGATTTACCGAACTTATACAAGTACTGTCGATACTACTGGATTCTTATCCCGGCGTTAGTAAAAGCCAATAGATAACGTGTCGAAAAAAAAAACCAAAAAAAAAAAAAAAAATTTATCCCTTATAATAAATATATTTTTTTTTTTTTTTTTTTTTTTTTTTTTTTTTTTTTTTTTTTTTATTTGTTTTAGTCGAGACCATGTCTGTCTCTATTGGGCTACATTTACTTTTATACTCAGGATTTTATTCCAGCCGCGAATTGTTACGAGAAATTGATTCAGCTTTGTCCAGATGAAGCGGTTTACAAGCTCTATTATGCACAAGCATTGCATCAGACCTGCTTGTACCAGGAAGCTTGGAACGTGTGTGCGACTATTGCGAACAATAGCAGTTTGGAGGTGAAGGTAAAGAAGCTTCAAGCGGCAATAAAGTATCGCCAGGAGGATACGGTCGCTGCAAAGGGCTACGTTGACCAATGTCCTCTAGATGACATAGATACGGAAATTAATTTCGGTTGTCTGTTGTATCAGGTGCGAGCGGTACATTCATCTCTATCGTATCACCTTACTTACATTGATTGATAAAACGTGGATTTTATTATAGGAAGGAGAGTACGAGCAGGCGTTAAAAAGATTTTGCAACGTTCTGCCAATAGCTGGCTTCCGACCACATTTATCTTACAATGTTGCGTTGTGCTATTACAGATTGAAAGAGTATGCGGCCTCGATTAAACATATCGGTAATAATCCACTTAAAATTATAAGCGAATATTGAAAAGGATGCGAGAATAATAATCGCGAATAATAATTGATGCGTTGTAGCTGACATAATTGAGCAAGGAATAAGAGAACATCCGGAACTAAGCGTTGGAATGACTACGGAAGGTATCGAAGTGAGAAGCGTTGGCAATACATTGACTCTCCACGAAACAGCCCTGACTGAAGCATTCAATTTAAAAGCAGCCATCGAATATCAATTAAAAAATTGTATCCCTTACTGCTCTCTCCTTATTATCTTTAATTACTTTTACTTATAATAATAATAATAACTAAGGTTTTCAAGAGTATTTTATAACGCTAGATGTAGCAGCTAAGGAAGCGTTGACAGATATGCCTCCACGCTCGGAAGAAGAATTAGATGCAGTTACCTTGCACAATCAAGCCTTAACTAATATGGATTTAAAGCCAAACGAAGGCTTTGAGAAGTTGCAGTTTTTGTTGCAGCAAAACCCCTTTCCACCCGAAACCTTTGCCAACATTCTCTTATTATATTGCAAGTATCAATATTACGATTTGGCAGCCGAGGTACTCGCTGAAAATGTTCATTTGACTTATAAGTACTTAAGTCCAGTAAGTGAATCAATACGTTACAAAAATATTTAATAACTTTAATAAGTCGTTTGATAAATTATAATATATATATATATATATGTAATTTTATATATATATATATATACACATATGTACATATATGTATGCGTGTATACGTATGTATGTATGTATATGCATACGTATACGTTGCTTATAATTGTATTTTGTAATATTTATAAATGCTTAGGATTTATAGTCTTAGTCAGAGTGCCTAACCCTCGAGTGTTTACATTTTTTCGAATGTTTTTTATTCTCATTCTTTAAAACACTATCGGACGAATCACTACTACTACAACTGTCACGGTGCTTTCTCTTTTTATGCTTTTGCTCTTTTAATTTCCTCTTTTTCTTTTTACTTTTCTCATCGTCGGAATCGCTGTCTTTGCTCTCAGAATTCTCATGCCTTGAGGCTTTACTCTTTTTTCTCTTCTTAGATTTCTTTGACTTGTGTTTCTTTTCCTTGGCTTTACAGTCGTCCTTTATGTCGGTATCGACCAAGGGCTTCTCATCTTCAATTTCAGGTATTAATTCATATTTTTTACCATCGGGTGGCATGAAACAGTCTTTGGAAAGGTGACCGGGTGTTTTGCACTTTGAGCAAGTTGTTTTATAAATAGCGTCGAGCACAATGGCTTTCCTCTCCTCTCTTTTATTCATTGTCTTTCTTTTCTGCTCGTCCAGCTGCAATTGTACGCCATTCGGATCCAAATCCTTGCCATTGCCTTGATTAACCAATTTCATTGACAGTGCGATTTTCCCGTCCTCGGCGATCGAGATAATCTTGCACCAAATTCGTTCGCCCCTCTGCAGTACGTCAGTGGCATCGTCGACTTGTACCGAGCTTACCTACCGTCCGTTATAATTATGAATTATTCGAATATGATACACGTATTATACAAAACGAAAATACTACCTGCGACCGATGAATCAAACCCTGTTGAGCACACCCTGGTATTTTAACAAAAGCTCCGTAATTTTGCACCGACGATACCTCTCCAAGGAATATCTGATTAACTTTGCAGGAAACCATGATCTCGGTATTTTTGTCGCATTCGCTGCCGATCCCGAAGAAATACTCTCAAAAGTAAATGCTAGCCTAAAAAAATGTTATACACAGCCGAGCTCTGGCACCGTCCAACACCGTCGAACAACATTCAATAGGTAAACAGAGGTTATGCTTAGAAAGAGACGGATATTATTTCAGGGCCGTATAACGTTAAAGGTCCCTTTGAATTAAAGGCGCGCAGACGCTTAGGAGGCGCACTTGGTCCCTTGGTCCCTTGGTCCCTCGCCTACAAGCCCTACCTACACGCGCATCCATATACATACATATCTCAATTTATTAGCAATGACAATTAAAGGCGTGAGCGATTAATTTAAAAAAAAAAATAAATAAATAAATAAATCATCGAAGCACGTTGCTCTTTTTAAATAAAAAAGCGAATAATAATGAATTTTGTTTGTAGTACTTGTATGATTTTCTTGATGCATTGATAACGCAACAAACGTCTCCAGAAGAGGCCTACAAAAAGTTCGACGATCTCGCGAATAAGCATACGGAAATATTGAGGAAAAATACGAAGCAGGTGCAAGAGTCGAGATTGAATCACGACGAAAATGCGGTTAAGAGGGCCGTGAACGATTACGAGGATGCCCTAGAACGGTACGTGCCAGTTCTTATGGCCCAGGCGAAGATCTTTTGGGACCTGGGCAACTACACGCAGGTCGAAAAGATCTTTAAAAAGAGCGTAGAATTTTGCAACGAGCACGAAATATGGAAATTGAACGTCGCCCACACGGTCTTTATGCAGGAGAACAAGTTCAAGGACGCGGTTGGCTTCTACGAGCCGATCGTCAAGAAGAAATACGACAACGTAAGCAATACGCCGAGCTTTCCAGCATTTCATCCTCACATCTTCGTTTCATAATCTTACCAATGACCCCAATAACCTTACTAACGATTGCTTTTATTTTCCCTTGATCGATTAGCTGCTAAACGTGAGCGCCATAGTCCTGGCTAATTTGTGCATAAGTTACATCATGACGACGCAGAACAGCGAAGCCGAGCAACTGATGAAGAAGATCGAGAAAGAAGAGCAGATGGTCTCCTTCGAGGAGAACGATAAGAAATTACTCCATCTGTGCATTGTGAATTTGGTAATAGGTACGCTTTATTGCGCCAAGGGCAATTACGAGTTCGGGATCTCGAGGGTCATGAAGAGCCTGGAGCCGTACAATAAGAAGCTCGGCACCGACACCTGGTATTACGCCAAAAGGTGCTTCTTATCACTTTTCGAGCAATTGACCAAGCAACTCGTCGTCCTCAAAGACAATACCTTACAGGATTGCATTCAGTTTTTTGAACATTGCGAGGGTAATCTTTGATTAATTTCTTGGGATCCTTCATGGGAAAGGAACATTTTTTTTTTTTTTTAATTCCAATACACCGATTGCAATGACTTTTTTCTTACAATTTTAGTATACGGAAGGGAGATACCGACGGTATTGGAGCCGTCGTATGAATCGCAAGAATTGGCTCCATGTCCGAAGCCCAAGGAAACCGTTACTTACGAAGCCAGATATTTAAAAGCATTGTTCTTAAAATACCAAATGGCATGAGCATCCAGTTGAATTTAACTTTAACGCGTTACTATTTGTATTTCTGAAAATTGAAAATCAATAAAGATTTGTAAAGAAAGAAAAAAGAAAAACAAACAAACGAACAAACGAAACAAAACATAATCCATTCGTAATAATAACTTTAACGATAAGAGTTCCTATGTTTTCTATGTATGGCGGCTATGTAAGTAATTCGCATTGTCATTTGACGAGCTGTAGGTAATTGTTAGAATATAGTAAGTAGTAAGACAAAAGACGATACGTTATTATTTTGAAAAATACACGATCGCGTTACAAAGTATTTGTCGATTCATTTTGCATACGAAGATTTAAGGCAAAGTTTTTTAATTACAAACGAACGCGATCGATTCCGTTATTCATCGAACGTAATTGTTCTCTTAATACGTACGTCGAGATCATCGGGGCTTTTAAATCCTCTACCTACGATCCTGACTATTTACCTTTTTTTCTTTTCTTTTTTTTTTCTTCTTTTGCGCTCATACGCACTGATCGTCGTATGTGCACCACAAGGTATTGATAATAAATAAAAATGGTCGTAGATACGGAATTAGAAGAGGCGAAACTCGCTGTTTTCACGCTAATGGCGGATAAAGATCAAATCGAAATAGAAATGCAAACGGCTCAAAAAATCTTGGATGCCGTAAGTATTTATTTTTAAATTTGCCGTAAGTAAAATTGTTGGTAAGAGTAGGTTAACCTTACGCACTTACGATGCCTTTATTGCAGAATCATCGTGTAAACACGAATGATCCGTCAGCTTTCGACTTAATTAAAGAAAAGCTCAATCACCATAGAATGATAAATATTTTTTGTTAATTTTAGAATGGCTTGGGCATGACGGAGAGTCTTGTTGACGAAGAAGGTTATCCAAGGAACGATATCGATGTTTATCAAGTTCGCTGGGCTCGTCATAACATTATCTGTACATTTTACGAAACTTAATATTCTACGCATTGAAACAGTTGTTTGGCCAATGAATTTCATTAATCACTCGTTATTCTGTTGCTTTCTAGGCTTACGCAATAAACATAAGGAATTGATGCTTAAGATCGAGCAAGGCTTACATAAAGTCCATAAAATTGCTTCTACTTCCAATCCAACGACGCAGGATGTCTTTCTACTGGAACCATTTTTAAGAGTTAATTTAGTATCTGCTGGCTCCCCAGCGGAATTGGCGGTAAGAGAAAACATCTTGTCAATTATAACAAAAGACTTACTTAGAAAAATAAAAATCAAAAGTCATTGCGTATATTATGCTGAAATCTACAAATAGATGTAAAAAGATGTATAAATTATTTTTACAGGGCATACAAGTTGAAGATCTCATATTGGAATTTGGATCAATATCAAATAGAAATTTCAAAAACTTAAAAGATATTAGAACACTAGTAGAAAATAGTCGCATGCAAAATATCCATGTAAAAATCAAGCGAGGATCCAATACGTTTGCTTTAAGAGTAATTCCTCAACCTTGGCGCGGAAAAGGTCTTCTAGGTTGTAATGTCGTTCCTCTGGAAGCGGTTGAAAGATAAAGGGGATAAATTATTTCTAATAATTGATTACATAAGTAGTGTTCATAGTGTCGGTAAATTTTAATTGAATAAATTTAGAAAATAAATCTCTATTTTTTAACAGTAATGCTTCATTTTATTTCCTCGATTAGTACTGCATTTCATATAATATATCAAGTAGATATGTTTTATGTTTACATGTATATATGTAAAGAAAAAAGCAAAATCTATAAAAAAAAAAAATAAAGATTTTTTCTGTAATTATTCAAAAAAATATAATTAATATGATTAATAAAAAAAGTTACCAATTTTCGATAAATCATCTATTAAAGATTTCGTAAAATTATTCTGCGATCTACTGTTTATATATTACGTCAACTTGAATAGAAATATATGTACATGTCTAAATTTTTTTTCTTTTTCGTTGAAATTCTTAAAAAAGAAAAGTATATTTAAAATTTCAACGATAATAAACGAAATAGTTTCAAATAGAACAATTATTTCATTGTATAAAGAATAGAATTCAATCCTGTATTTTTATAAACATGTAATTTCTTTATAAAACTTAATATAACGTGTTGTATAAAGGATGTCGTAAAGCTGCCTTATTAAAGTAGCCCGACGTTTAGAAATGTTTATAATTCTGAATTTAAAAGTACACGCGAATAATTCTTTAAAATATAAAATAAAAATGTATTTTAGAAAATAATGGCGTTCACGCGTACGTGTATCAATGTAAAATAATAATTTATGATATCGTTAAGGAATAAATTAGATAATAAATATATATATATATGGATTACTTTGTTCAATTGTTGAAAGGTTTCGGGCCTTTCGTCATTAAATAAACATTGACTATTTATTTGTAAATCCTACTTATAAAATTATTTATTGAAATGTTTTCATTGCAAGTACTTGTGAGGGAAATAGCATCTCGAGGCTCAACTGTTTCACCTCGTGGACTGAAGAAACAAAAAAAGTAACGGTTCATTTGCATTTTTATATCTACTTATTCGTTCGTAATGTAATATAAATTTAACATTTGTTTTTAACGTTATTTTACCAACAGTCAGTCATTTTTTTCATTATTGTCGTCACGTCCATTCATTGGCCTAAGCCTATAAAAAATTATATCAGACCTTTAATTAATTTACTGAGTATTACGCGCTTACGGCAAATTGAGCGACATAACGAAATTCGTTCCAACACCCTTAAAAACTCGACGATTAATTAACAACGATATATATATATATATATATGGGCGCGCTTGAGATAAATAATAAATGCATTTAAGCGCGCGCGTGCAGGGAGTCTCATCTCATCTCATCTCATCTCATCTCATCTCATCTCATCTCATTACCGCCGTGTTTATAATAATAGATCGAGCGTACTATTGTACTTCTGTCTTCAAACAACATTCGAATGATTGTTGTTTAAGGGATCGGCGACTGATTTATTTTATAATGACAAGCAATTTGTACAAGCAATACCTAAAGTTATTGAACAAATGGCCGGTCGATGAGCTAAAATCCAAGTAAGTACGGGATACTTTCATCCCGTAATACACGTCTTACATAACTTACCGCATTCCTTTGAGGTTAATAATTATATCTCACGTACTTTCTACTTAAGGTGTTTAAAGCTTTAACTTTTACATTATTGGCATTTCAATATATTATCGCTTAAAATTCATCCCTTTATCATTTTATTAAGTCACTTTTGTTTTTATAAATTAGTTAGATCGCTAACATAAAAAATCGTAGATTATTCAAATGCAAGATTTTTCGATATTCTTGAGGTATTTTTGAATAACATTTTTTAATGAACGGAGCGTTAAAATACCGGGTATGTGAGCAATAATTTTATTGTACTTTCACAGAGATCTTGGTCAGCACATTCGAGATCAAGTACGAATTGCATTTAGTAAAGGGGATCAAAGTACCATTGAAGATAAAGAAAAATGTCAACGATATTACGAAAGCCTAGACAGACTGGCATCGAATTATTATGCTAATAAGTATCCAGTTAAATTGAAAACGACTGCGACTGGCTTGAAACTTGAACATTGTACCCTAGCCTTAAGCCCAGAAATTCAAAAGCTCGTGCAACAGGAGAAATTAGGATATTTCGGCAGATTTAAACAAAAAATAAAAAATACCTTCAATAATAACAACAAAGTAGCAGAAGCTGTTAATAAGTAATATAAATACAAGTAAATATGTTTCTTTCAAAAGCTTTTAGATATTTTAAAATGAATACGAGGCTAAGTAGTACCGAAAATCTTATTAGCGAGAATTCTGAATTTATGCCTAAACCAAGCAATAATTTATTTCATACCCCAGTAATGATACAGGAGACTCTAAAATACATGAATGTTACACCAGGCGCTACAATCATTGATATGACTTTTGGTGCAGGTGGTCATTCGAGAAAAATATTAGAAGCTGCACCGGATGTAAAAATATTTGCCCTTGATAGGGATGAATTAGCAATAAAATTTGCTAAAGAACTAGCAGAAGAGTATCCTGGGCAAGTAATACCCTTAACCGGTAGATTTTCTGAGCTTCTTCATCTATTAAGAGATTACAAAGTCAAAGCGAATAGCATTGATGGTATTCTTTTTGATTTCGGTTGTTCATCCATGCAATTTAATACACCCGAACGAGGTTTTATGATATCAAAAGATGGACCATTAGATATGAGAATGGATGGATCTAGATGCCCTAATAACCCAACAGCAGCGGATGTACTTGCTAAAGTTGATGAAAATGATTTATATTGCATATTAAAGTGTTACGGAGAAGAGAAGAGAGCAAGAAAAATAGCCAGAGCTATTGTTGAAGCAAGATATCGTTTTAGGAATTTAAGAACGACGTATGAATTGGCTAAATTTGTTGAATCATTGTTCCCCGATGAAACAAATGTCGATGGCTTGGGAAGATTTCAACATTCTGCTACAAAAACTTTTCAAGCGTTAAGAATTTTCGTAAATAACGAATTAAATGAAATTAATTACGGCATGGTAGTTGCGGATAAGCTTTTAAAGGTATCTGGGCGCTTGGTCACAATTTCATTTCATTCTCTGGAAGATACTATTGTTAAAAGGCATCTGTTTGGAAATGTACATCAGGGCGTAGCCAATCAATTGCCACTGAAATTTATAAATTATGCTAAGGTTTGGGAGAGTTCGGAAGCTCTTCAGGACGTAATGCAATCCTCGTGGAAAATGTTACATAAACACATTTTATATGCGGATGAGAATGAGGTCAATATGAATCCTAGATCCAGATCGGCCAAATTTCGCGGCATCGTTAAGATTAAGTAAATGTCACATTAACAGTAAGGTCTTATTTAATTTAATATCAAGCGAGCGTCAGAAAAACGAAAAAGAAAACAAAAAAAAAATGGATAAAAGACCAGTGTATTCTCATGATACATAGATACATACGTAGCATAACAATTAATTACCAGATAATATAAATCTTATAAGAATGATGTAGCGATTAATTTGTAATAAGAATGTTTGTGTAAATATATTATAGATGTTTTTGTTTTGTTTTAGAATTCGATTTGCTCTTAAAATAATCCCTCAATCTCATTCGTTTCGCCATTCCAGTCCATGTCGTAAATGTTTGGCCTCGTTGGCAATCCCGGCATCATCATGATCTACCGAAAAATGTCAAATGTATAAGTGAATACGAAACAGGCAACAGCAACATAACACCGTATTGAAATATTATTAGCTAGTGATTAGCTAGTACTCACTGATCCGACCATCGGCACGACGAATCCAGCGCCCACCGACACAAATATATCCGTTATGTTTAACTTGAATCCCGTGGGTGCACCTTTAACACTGGGATCCCCGGTTAACGAGCTGGATGTCTTTGCCATACAGAGCGGTAGCTTATCGTAGCCAAATTTCTTGTATTCCTTTATTTTCGCCTTCACCTGCAGGCACACGTTCACGCGCAGTTCAATCACAGTTCAATCACAGTTCAATCAATTACAGGAAAATTTGGAATTTCGCGCAAAACTCGTTATTTAAAATGTAGAAAATGGAAAAACGAAAAAAAAAAAAAAATATTAAAATACATTCGCGTAAATTCATCAGTATTATCTCGGTAATGTAATTAAATTAATTTCGAAGGCATTGTTGTTGTTGTTGTTGTTGTTTTTTTTTAAAACGCATTTAGAGCCTGCGTTCGATTATTGTCGTATTATCGATTGTTATCGATTGTTATCGATTGGTTCCAAAACCGTTAAAATTAGTTTAAATTTTTTTCTTTTTTTTGTTGTTGTTTCGTTCAAAGCTTCGAACGTCGCGAACAAGCCGAGTCGTGTAAAATTACCTTCGTATTAGCATAACGAAGGGAATAGTGCTTACGCTATTAGTGTTATTACGGAGAGTGAAAAAAAAAATAAAATAAAATAAAATGGATCAAAGCAAGATTAAAGGAGAGAGAGAGAGAGAGAGAGAGAAAAAAAAAGGGCAGAAGTTCGGATGTACCGTATCGGCCAAGGCAATCTCTCCGGCGCCATACATTTCCTTGGCGATTGTCTCGATCTTGGCCTCGATGCTGAGATCGAGATCGTAGAGGAAACGAAAATCACTAGGTGTCGATACGGCGCGTGTGACGGCCTCGGCGAGCTTCACGGCCCCCTTACCGCCCTCGGCCCAATGCGTCGAGACGACGGCGTCGAGCGCCCCATTGTCGATCGACGCTCGCTTTACGAGCTCCAACTCGGCCTCGGTGTCCGATCTGCAAGCGAACCAATAAATATAGTGCCGAATTCGGGTGCCGCGACAATGGCGATTCGGTAAGTAGGTAGGCATTCGGGGAGCATTAGGCACGGACTCACTCGTGGGCGTTTATCGCGACGACGACGGGCAAGCCGTACTTGCGCCCGTTGCTTATGTGCTTCAGGAGATTCGGCAAGCCCATCCTCAGGAGCTCGAGCTCGAGCTCGTCATCGGCAGGAGCGGCGGTAGGCTTTAACGGCCCTCCGCCGTGCATCTTGATGGCGCGAACCGTGGCGACGAGGACGACGGCGTCGGGCAGGAGTCCGGAGCTACGGCACTTTATGTTGAAGAACTTTTCCATGCCGATGTCCGAGCCGAAGCCGGCCTCGGTAACCACGACACCCTCGGGGCCGACGAGCTTCAGAGCTATAGCGTCCGCTATTACGGAAGAACAGCCGTGGGCGATGTTGGCGAAGGGTCCGGCGTGCACCATCACCGGGGTGCCCTCGAGGCTCTGCATGAGCGTCGGCTCGATCGCGTCCTTCAATAGCACCATCATCGCACCCGTCATACCCTGGGCACCCGACATTTCATTAGTTCATCAGTGGAAAACCATTAGTGGCCGGTTATTATAATAATAATAATAATAATAATAATCGTAAGTCGTAAGCGACGTCTTACGAAGTCGTCGGCCAACAGGGGTTGGCCATCCTTGTCGAAGGCCACGACCATGTTAGCCAAGCGGTTCTTCATGTCGTCGGCGTTCGATGCCAGGGCGAGGATCGCCATGACCTCCGAGCCGACCGATATTTTAAAGGACGTCTCCCGGGGCTCGTCACTTGGAGAATCGCCTTGCCTAACGGTCACCTTACGTAAGTATCGGTCGTTCACGTCCATCACTGAATATCACGTACAAGCAGAGCACAGACGTCCATTGTCATAACATTAAAACTTCCCAAGTATATATTTTTTTTATACTTGAGTGAGAAATCGTACCTCTAGTGAAAGGTATCCTTTGAGGATCGATGTTTAGCCTTGAGAATTGTCTCCGCTCCTCCTCCGTCAATGTGTCGGGATCAGTTTTTTTTATTCCCAGCCTCAATAATCTCCGTAGTTGTATTTTAGAAAATTGCCTCACCCCTTTAACAATGGGCACTAATCTATTGTACAAATCTTGATCGGTAGATCTGGACTCGTGGTAGTATCGAGCATCAATTTGGGCAGCTAATAAATTGTTGGCCGCTGTCACAGCATGGATATCGCCCGTCAGATGAAGGTTGAACTCTTCCATCGGTATGACCTGAGTTTCACGTTATTACAATTATTCAAAAGCTTTAAATTATTTAAAATGTAAAAATTGTTCAACATTGCAATCTATTGCAATACTTGATTAATAATTGATTGATCGTTCGTTTATTTTGCATGTCTGAATGCCGAAGGTAAGTGACATGTATTGTACATTGTGTAGACTATTATCGAGCAAAGCAACGATTGAGCTTGCTTGTATTTCAAAGAAACAATAAACATTATTAAGGGACGAATGAAAAAAAAATGAAACTCGCTTGGGAATATCCGCCACCCGCGGCACCCCCCTTCACGCCAAAGGTAGGCCCTTGACTCGGTTGCCGCAGTGTCGCGAAGGCGTTTATGCTCCTGTGGCCGGTGAGGGCCTGCACGAGGCCGAGGGTCGTGGTGCTCTTTCCCTCTCCGAGGGGCGTAGGCGTGATGCCAGCCACGACCACGTATTTGCCGTTCCTTTGGTGCTGGAGCCTTTTTAGAACGGCAAGACCGACCTTGGCTTTCTTGCTCCCGTAGACGGTGAGCTCGGACGGGAGTACGCCAATCTCTTCCGCGAGGTCGCCGATGTGCTTGGGCACCTGATCACGGGATATGGCGATATCGCTCGGCACCGGCTTCTGCAGCGCGAGCCCGAGGACTCGTAGGCCCCAAGAGGTAGTGAGGAGCCGCTCGGCCGCCCGCTGGGCCGACAGCACCGTGTTCTTCATGAGCATGGCGACGGTCATGGGGCCAACACCACCGGGGACCGGGGTTATATGGGAGGCCTTGAGCGCTGCCTCGGCGTACGCCACGTCACCCACTAGACGCTGCCCCGTCTTTTTTGTTGGATCTATCATTACATTGGATGTAGCATTAGAGACCATGCATCATTTGTTATTAACGTTTATTATTGGCTTTGTCACTCGTTTGTCTTCAAAGACTTTCATTGAGCGTCTAATCAGGCTCTAATGGTGCTTTGAAATAACAAAATTTAAAACGTTCTCTTTTATCTTGTGTAAAAAAAAAGAAAAAAGAAAACTGTACGAGTCACTCGAAATCGTTTAGTTAATTAAATTACTTATCAATTTTAATAAGGAAAGCAGAACTATTTTCCCAGAATTTATTGATAATTTTTATGATAATCGACGATTTTTAATTTAAAAAGAATCAAAAAAATATATATTTACAAAAGCACATACGCGAGCTTATGAAGCAGGGTTAGAATGATAAATAAACGCGATCATCGTGTACGGATGATTCTGCCAACACGTTAAGACCAAGACTGACGACGACTATCTTGCTCATTAAATTATCCCTTTTTAATTCTATCTTCTTCTTATTATTATTATTCTTAAAGATACGTTAAGGCTATTCTCCTCGTTCGATTAACGAATACTTTATTTTAAATTGCCGTTATGCGTCAACGTCGTTATATAAATAATTATGATTTTCAAATGAATTACATGAGATTATTCGTACCTCGAAACGTTAACACCGCATTTCTAAAGACTCGTATCTCCTCACACGTACGTGTACCGCACACAGTATTCTATTTATATAAATATTATTTTATATTTTCGAAGAGATAAATGGCTAATTGTTCAATTGACCGGTATTAAATAACTATTTATCTTTACGTATTTCACTTAGCATGTAAAAAATGCATGTCGTGAGACTTGGCTTATGGTACAAAAACATTGTTAATCTCATACGCTGCCACACGCGGTTCGTAAATTTCAAAACAAGCTCCGACCGATAAGCTTCTGCTTTACATTTACGCGTTAATAATAATACCAATACTAATAACAACAACAATAAGTGAAGTGTAACGGGTTAATTTTAACAAATGTTATTCCACCAACTGGAACCACACGTTTCCATATAAATATCGCACCGGCCAAATATGCGTCACGCGACAGCGTTACGTTATTGGTTTTTAAAGATTTGATGATTTTTTATAAATTCCCGTAGGGGATAGATTTATTATTACCTGGAATGGAGTTGATACCGCAGTCGATGACGACCGCACCGGGTTTGATCCACGATCCTTTAACGAATTCCGGTCGCCCGATCCCCACCACCAAGATATCGGCAGTCGAAACCTGGGGGGACAATGAAATTTTTTTTTTTGTCGATTTTTATAATAATTCGTCCTCGCCTTGTCATTCTCAATATATTATGATTTTATGCTTTTACGAGAGAAACCTACAATACCACTCAAATCTTTAGTTTTCGAATGGCAAATCGTGACGGTAGCGTCATGCCATTTTAATAATTCGGCAATCGGTGTACCCACAATTTTACTTCTGCCCAAGACGACGGCCGTGGCTCCCGATATCGACCTTCCGCTTCTACAAATCAAAAGCAAATTACGTTACTGGTTTTCTTTTCTTTTCTTTTCTTTTCTTTTCTTTTCTTTTCTTCTATTTATTTATTCAAGTACCTTTTAATCAGTTCAATACAGCCGTTCGGTGTACATGGTAGAAAGCCAGACGTATCACCAATCGCGACTCTGCCTTCATTGATGGTATTTAATCTGAGGATTAATTACATCAAAGATTATTTTATCAACGCAACAATAATAATAATAATAATAATCTATATTAATTCCAAATGAGTATTATTTCACGAGCTTTTAATTTACTTTTTATTAAATAACTCGGAGCAGAATATCGTTTTTTAGAGCAGAATTAGTTTTAATAATTTAAAACTATGTTATTTATTGCTCGGAATGTCATTTGTAAAGGAATTTATGGTTACGTTATCACAGATCGTACGACATCGTGCCAATTAAAATGTAATTAAATAATTTTCTAAAGTCTTAAGATAAGCGCGAATGTTTTTTCAATCCACTAATGTATGTTTAGATTAAATAGATCTATTCTGGATGGGAATAATTGTTTCGACGTTTTTCCTTTAACCTTCGACAATCAGTCAATTACATTTTAAAATTATATTCACTTGCCTCCCGTATTCTGGACGACTTAATATTGAAATGAACGTATTTAAACAGTTTTACAAATACATTGTGCGGTAGGGTTATAGGGTTACAGGTATTGCCGGTGATCGTAGGTAATACGATGTTCACGCGTATTCGACAGATACGAGCACCGATATCACATTCTTACCCGTCGACATCCTTTTCGGGCGCAACACTGTCGGTGATGAGATGCGAATCGATTTCGTTGACGCTGTCCAGGGGCATTTGGACGATGATACCGTGGGTGTTGGGGTCATCGTTAAGCTTGCTCAATGTATTCAACAGCTCGTGTTCCGTAGTCGTATCAGGCAATTTAACGTGGACTGCATCGATGCCTATCTCGCCGGCGGCCTTAATTTTCATTCGAATGTAAACATTGGAGTCCTCGCGACCGCCGACTTGGACGATCGCTAATCCCGGTGCGAAACCCGGCAGCTTTTCCTTTATCGCCCTCACCTCCTTTGCCAGAGATTCGCGAATCTCTCTGAAAATAATTTTTTTTTTCTTTTTTTTTATTACATATTACCATACCGCTTTAATCTGACTCGATTGTGGTTGTGGACTCTCTATGAGGCCGAGTGGCTTTTTAATCTCATTTTACACGGACGAGTGTTTATCTCTTCTTAGGTTTTGGAGATCGTTGACCATGAATTATGATTTACGATCGTACCAATCGACCGATATATATATTCCTTACAACCATTATTATATCATTTATAACTACGAATCAAGTCTTCAAGCAATAAATCGACTTTATTTACGATCTAATTTTATTACAAGGCGAGTTAGGTGGAGACGTTTTATGTAGTTTATTAATTACTACCATTTTATGTTTAGTCTACATTCTTCTTACGTATTTGTGATCACTATCGTAATAAATTATTACGATATTTCTCTCTCTCTCTCTCTCTCTCTCTCTCTCTCTCGCCTCCCTCTATCTATCTATCTATAATTAGCAGAGCCGATAATTTGATCAATGGCAATTAAAAACAAAGATATGCTATAGTTACTAATACGTGCACGTATAAATGTATAAGGATGCGACTTCATCAAGTTTTATTCGAATTGATTTTTTAAGATGAATTTAAAAAAGGACTTCTACTCATTACAATTACATATTTACAGCTGGAATTTCAAAATTAAAATGTAACGAGAAAAGAGAAAAATATTACGATTTTTAATATTATAAATTTTATATTTCCTTCGTAGCCTACACTTTGAGGTATTTCATCCTTCTAATTATATAAATAATTATATAGCTCAAACGTCTCAGTTTATTGATCAAATGTCAACAAAAAAAAAAAATTTACCGCGAATAATATACTAGAATAATAATAATATTAAAATGCGGGCAGCTCTGTTTACGATACATCAATAAAGTAGTACGTGTATTTATAATATATGTATGTATGACATGTCATTGTAATAAAGAAAGAGCTCGTAAATCAAGGAGTAAAAGAATCGTATGAAAAATTACAAACACTCGTAAGTTTCGAATGTATTTAAAGGGAATTTAAACGAAACGGAAAACGAGAGACTGCTCGAGTAATTTTTTTATAAGATAAAGAAAGGAGAGAAAAGTTGTCAGTACTAAGTGACATATGATGACATTGAAAAAAATATCCCGCCCCTCCGACCGACACCCCAACAACGCCGAATCGTAGTTGAACGAGCGCGACCTTGATCGGATGTACCGGGTGTACCGGTAAAACAGTCGGGCCCTCAGATCGCGGAGGCAACGGTCGCCCGTGCAACAGGTCCGAAGTGCCGGACAAAAATCAATTATACCCGACACGTACGCCACTCGCCCTTCTTTTGCCCTTCTTTCCCTTGTCACCCCCCATCCTTGCCCTCTCGCTATCGCCAGTCGGTTAGGCCGTTAGGGTAGAAAGGAGCCAAGGTTAGGTATGCCAGATACGTGTGTTGGTGTACAAACTTGGCGAGATCGGTGCCGGAGAGTACGATAGCAGTTGGAACCTCGGCCGTCATGGTTTCCCTCGGGTGGATCGGGTTTGACGTCCAATGGCGGGGATGGTCGATTGGTCTCAGCTTCCTCGTGATCGCAGCGTTGATTGCCGGGCAGGCCGGTAAGCTCACCGACTGACTTGCCGACGAGTCTCGCTTCCTCGAGCAAAGATCGCTTTGCTAACGTGTCCCTCGGGGCCTCGTCCGCACTGTTCCGCGGCTCGGATCGCGCCGTCGGCTTCCCTCGGTTTCCCTCTCCAGCCACGTCGGGTCTTCCACGGGCGGCAAGCGGTGCTCAACCTGTCCCGACGATAGCCCGATCTAGCCCTGACTTGTCGCTCGCGTGCTCAATAAACTAGTCTTTATTTCCCTCTGGCTCTTTCGCCCATACGTGTGATTATCATAAGCGTTGCATGGCTTTCTTCTGACTAGGACAAATCGTCAATAACAGAGCTTGTTAGTCCAGAAAATCCAGTCTATACTACAATCACCTTTTTCCTTTATCCTCTACAAAGATATTATTCTTATTCTTATTCTTTCTTTCTTTCTTTCTCTCTGTCTTTCTTTCTCATTCACCCGCATACATACAATAAGCTTTGTAGATTAAAACGTTACTTTTCTACCAATCATTTATCATTCTACTGGCTGATAATATTCACAAAGGCTGTCTATCCGAAAAATAAGAATGCATTTGTATCTGTAAGTGCCTGTTCACGCGCGTGTATTAACATCGATGTACAACTCGATGTAATAAAAACTTAAACAATCTCAATGTAATTTGTTCTAACAAGTTGTGCACGCGCGCACATAACCATCATCGTTTAAATTTATAAATATTCTCTACAGGTAATGAAAATCCATTGATATCGCGAAATTGCACGAGTCTATGTATAAGAACTGTCGGCCCACGTGAACGAGAAGCGAATAATACGAATACCGAATGATTAGTTCGATAGATCTCTGCGAATTAAATTTTACCTCCCTCCCACCGTTAAAAGTAAAGCGGTAGTGAAAATCTTTGCATAAAATAGATCTCTAACGGCAACTTTAGCAGCAACATAATGTAAACAAGTAGTGTAAAATGAATCGGAAGAATGATGCAAGTGGAAAAATGATCCATCGATTACATAAGTTTCGAAAGCGGTCTTATTACAACTCCGTTTCACTTTGATCAATCATTTCGTTATTGTATAATCGAACTAACTTTATTATCTTCGTATATTTCACGTTTACTCATTTAAAATATTAATCAATAGACTAACCTCACACGAAACGAATATCGAATTAATTTACACTGTTAAGTATATAGAAAAAAAAAAAAAAATGCTCTCTGCCCATTAAATGCAAAGATTTCTTTAAGTTTAAATATAACGTACAGTCAAGTATATACATATTTTATTATTATTATACTCTTATTTCAGGGCTTACAGAGTTGTAGCTCATAATTACATTTTATTCTATAAATTTTAAAAGATTTGACTTTTGAATGGTCGTCAGATATATATTGTAATTGAAATTATATTTATACGAGATTGATGCAATCAATTAAGACAGATTTAGTTGAAAAATAAAAAAATCGATTCAACGCTTTCGACTTGCAAAGGGTAGACTAATAAAAGTTCATTGAATAATAATAATAATAATAACAACAGACTGTATTATAAATAAATTAGAATTATTTGTTTTAAAATTGGTGAGCGATTGTATTATATAGTTTTATAACAAAAAACTACTGTTATGAAAAATTTATGACTCCATAAGCTACTTTTGTACTTCCTACTTTTTATACCTCGGATCCTCAAACATGGAAACGACAGATATGTATAATAGCGCATAATATATTTGTCAGAATGCCCTGCACTTCGTGTAATTTTAGTTGAGATAAACTCCGCCTCGTGTAAAACAATTTTGATTGCATTTACTTTATTCCAGGACATTTTTACAGCTAAAAAATGTTGGTTAAAAAAAAATTCTCCTTCACATTTTATGATTATTATTCCTTTACTGATACTTCCCAATGATCGCCCGTTACAAATTGTTTTATTTATAAATTGTTATCAAATTTTATTACATTCTGAAGTTTAACGTCACTTTTCCAACTACTTTATTGTACCCAAGTATTATTATCACTATTTTTATTAGCTAACTTTACCATGAATTATAGCTGTTTTATTTATTCTTTTTTATTTATTACCCTATCATTTTACAACTATGAATTAACTATGAATTACGTTATTACATACGAAGGGTTGTTGTTGTTGTTGGTTGTTTTTTTTTTTTTTTTTTTTTTTTTTTTTAAATTAAAGAAAATTTAAATTCCATTCGTCGAGATTTCCGATTATCAAATATCAAAATCAGTATAAAAATCTTCCGAGTCGTCATTTAACGCAACTCTTTTTAACATATTACAAGCGCGTTTACATACATTGGACAAGAAAAAGAAATCGAAGCAAAGCTGTATTCATAAATAAATTATACTTGTTATTGGACGAAAGGATAAAACGTTGAATTGCCATATGAAAATTGTATTTATAATTATCAATAGTAAAGATCCCGGAAAGAAATTCCTCACATTACTTAACATAACAATTCCTTAACGATTCCAACAACAAAGTATTTATGATCATTGCCTACGAGCACAAGATTTTATCATCATACAATATAATATCCATAACAGAATTATTATAAATTATGTTTGTTTTCTATATAGGAGATTATAGTCTATTATATTATTCGTAATAATAAAGAGAACGTAGATGAATTCAGAGCATAAAGATTTAAATAAACACGTAATATTTATACATTTGTTCGAAAGAGTATTTTTCTCTTCTCGAGGAAAGATAAAAAATATATCTAAAGTTTTTTTTTTTTGATAAAAATCAAAGGAAAACTTTAACGGCAACGGGCGTTTCCTTCGATGTAAATTGAAACGTTTGGCAATTTCAGTCGTACATGAAGATGGGATTAGCAGTAATCAGCTTAAGTCGTAATCTTCTCGAGTACATGTACTTGTAAACATGGAGTAACAATATTGCTCTCCCGGCATCATACCTATATTCTACGGAATTAATCATGCTTACGCGCATATCGTCTATCGAAGCCAAGGAAAAGTACTTTTCCAAGTACGTCTCGGTACTCTCGCTTGAATTGTCTCTCGACGAAGTAAGAACAATTACAATGGAAAGAAAAAAAACAGAAAAAAAACAGAAAAAGATACCGAGTTAATTAAGGGCTAATGAATACCAGCGGTACTTGCAAGCGACTTTAATTACGTCTTAGGTACTGTAAGGATTTGGGAGGGGGGGAGGGGAGGGCTGTTTCCGGAATTGCTGGAAGCGTCCGCGGTCACGCAGCCAAGTAGTATTCACCTTTTTACATACTCCGGGGGGACTGGCCGCCTTCATCGTCGTCTTCAGCCCCTTCTTCGCCCTCCTACCGCTTGACCGACCCTCGCGCGTCCGCACCCCTACCGCTTGACCGACCCGACCGCTGTCGAGCAAACTGCCACCCCCCCGCCGCCGCCGCTCGCCGCCGCCGCCGCCCCGCCCGGCCCTACAACCCGTAGCCGCTCCGATTTCGCCGGTTTCTCCTGGATTTAACGTTAATTAATTTCAAGGCGATCCTATATTAACGAAGAGCAGCGGTAGCATTTAGATCGGCGAGTTTCGCAAGTGGAAACTAATTATCGCGTAGGCGCCGAAACCTAAATGGCTCGCGCTCATTGATAATTGCTTGCCAAAATGAATATTGCACTCACCGCTCGAAACAGTCAGTCTCGTGTCTAATACAAGTAAGGGTAATTGCAAAGTAAGTTGACGTATGGTCACTGGGGGGGTTATTGGAAACGAGGATACGTTTATTTTTTTGCACAAGGATGCCACGATCGATCGTCAGCAAATTAAGCAATTTCCCGCGAGGAAAGATATACCGATAATACGTAGTATTCAATTAAATAACACCAAGGGATTGACAATCGTAGAGAATAACGAACATCGAGATGACGGAGACTCGCTGTGCGGAGGAATGAGGAGAGAAGAAAAGAGAAAAGAGAAAAGAGAAAGGATTTACTGTTACGGCAAGGATGGATCAAGGATAAAGCCGAGCGGCGAGGCGGTAACGGTTGGTGGCCCTTTGAATGTATCTGTGTAAGAAGTCGGGCTGGTAGGTTGTAGGTAGGTTGTCACGAACCGGAAAGTCGAGTCTCCGTGTCACGCGGGCCTAGCAAGTGCACATAGATAGGCACGGAAGAGAAAAACGGCGTGGCCGTTACACATCCTCGTGTATCCTCTGCGGGCCGTGGATCGCGAGTCCGTAGGCGCCCTGATATTAAGCCACGGGTTCGCCACAGGTAGCGAATACCTCGGCTGCTTTTGAGAGGAATCTCCGAACTCGTCAAACTTCCCTCATCCCTCATTGCTCCGGTGGTGCTCGTTGTGCACGCTCTCTTTAAGCCGCGTATCCTCGTTTCTTCCGTAAGATGTCTCGGTCGGCTCCCGACATGGCTCACTCTCACGGACACGGACTTTACTCTATATACGCAACGTAAGTAAGGAGTACGGGCGCCAATACGGGTTTAGCGATGAATTTCATCGACAACTCGTTGCTCTTGAATTGAGTTTATCCACGGCTATTCGGCTTTGTAAGCTCAACGTTTGTTATTCAACTCGGTATTAAAGCACTCAATGCTCGGGGTGTCGATCTGACCAAAGGGAAAACAATAAGCGTCGGAATACAAAAATAATGTCATTCGAATTATGCATGCGATATTGCGGCGATTCGGTATACTACGTACCGTGTCACATAGCTCTCTCTCTCTCTCTCTCTCTCTCTCTCTCTAAGCGTTAAGATCGTAAAGCTTGTATTACAGGACTCGCAGTCTTTCGAGCATCCCTCCACCTCCCTCCACCACCACCACCACCATAAACATTAGCCTTACATTATTCAAGGAAAACTCGGTGTTATATCGCGCTAAAGCTTGGCGACTAAATTTTCGGCCTAAACTGTCTTCTGGCCAGCTATAATCGTCCGTTCGAGGCTGATTAAGTCGAGGAATTATTTACACTCGGCTCTCTAGCGGGTGCCAATGCCTTTTATGGATAAAGGAGTGCGCCCCGACAAGCTGTCGAATCAATATTTCATCCCGACCTCCGGAGAAATTTAACAGCAGTTATCGCCGATTCATTATTCATCCTCGTCATCGAACGAAGCCCCGTCTCCGAGTACTCTGTAAAAGCTGGTGGTAGCCGAACCCGGAAGGCTATTGGGGACGGGGAAGGTTCCCGGAAGGACGGAGGGTCGCGGCAATGGACGCTCGGAGACTCGCGGGACACGCGAAACGATAAATAACACGATCGGCCTGCCGAGGGCTCGGCCTCCTTCGCCCGCTTATCCAGCAGTTTCCTTAATATACACAGAGATAGAGAGGCAGGAGGAGGAGGGGGGGGGTACTTGACGGGTGGCACGGGCTCGCTTACATCCGCAGCTACAGCCGCACACGGCCGTACAACTCCTACGTGATCGCGTTTTCAATCAGCAGCCTGCCTCCCACGATCCCGGCTAATCGAAATTAATAGCCACGTGTCCCCCGTCCCTCCGCCTCCGCCTCCGCCACCGCCTCCGCCTCCGCCTCCGCCACCGCCTCCGCCACCGCCACCGCCTCCCTATCTACGCGATATCTTGGAGGATCTATTTTATGTATACCTGTGGGCGAGTCTCCGGCTCTCGTCCTCCGAGCCTCCTCCCGGCCGCCCGTGTCCCATCCGTCCGCTCGCCGGCATCCCGTCGCCAGATTGGACGAGATGGCAATAAACCGATGATTGAAGGGGTTATGAAATCAATGCGGGTGAAAAGGGCTGCTCTGCTCCTCTTCCTCGGGCGCGTCTTTACCGGCTCGCTCAGACGGAAACGGCGAGCCCGTCCGAGGGCCCGGAAAATTCCAATTTCAGGCGAGCTTCTTCCCCCCTCCCCACTACCCGCCCACCACCCCATTTACCGAGACTTTTTAAGTGCTCGAGACGCCTCCTTTAATATGGTCCTTTGAATAGTGTAGCGGACGAGCGGCCGCCGATCATGGATACCTTCCACGAACAACGTGTTCGGGAGTCCGTGTCGAAGGGACGAGGCCAGTCTTACTATTTCGCTCGTAAATACGGTTTTCGGCGATGGCCCCGTTTATTTTGTAGGTTTTAATTACGTTTTGGAGAGTAAGGGCGGGGCGGAGACACTTAGGACCGGGTGACGGAAATATTGGCCAAATGTTCCCGTATAACGCGAAGAAAGCGAGCGAAAATGTTTTTCCATCTCATTAACGGGATGGATGGAAAGAGAGGGAGGGACGGAAGGAGATTTAGGGGATGATTGAATGTTCATTTACTTTTCCGAGTCCTTGCACATTCTAAAGTTTCGTCTTAGCTAGCGGTACGAAAACCGATATCTACCTTGTCCGTCCGCTTACGAGGAGAACTTGTTCTGCGCCGAACAAGTTTTGTCCTCGCCGACTATATTATTCCATTTTTTTACCCTCAACAGCCGGGCGAAGGTGTCCCTTCCTTATTTCCTGCTCGTGAAATAAAAAGAAGATCCCCTCTTTCCCCCCTCTTCCTTAATCAGTTATGCAAACGTTTATGCAAACTCGAGGATTTATAACAATCCTTGCGTAATTGTTTAATTTGTCCGTTAGTTGTCAAAGTCGTTAAAGTAGACAATATTTTTCCGGTCTTTTACTCTGATTAGAAAGTACTTGCAGCCGATTGATCGATAAAGTTTTCGCAATCTGAAATTCGAGTAGTTCGCTTCCTCGCATGTAGAGTAAGTAGATTGGCTTTTCCTGCGAATCTGCATTCAATTAGCTTATACAGCATACGGTGAATTATCCCGGGAACTGATTCCATATCTTATGATTATAAAAGTTATTTTAGCAATTAATCACCGTACATCCGTGCCAGTAGTTAACGAATTTTTTAAATCAATCTATACAGTAATTGGATTCCAGATAACTTTATACTGTACGTAAAACCAGCAATACTAAGATAAATTTCCAATACCATCCCCTATTACATTATTACTTATCATTACTTTTGCAACAAATAATAAGGCGATGGGATTTATTTTGCTTTATTTATATTTATTTTACAATTACAGACGATTAATCTCCCTATTTAGTACAGATAATATTTTGGTCCAGATAAACGTACGTCTTGATCGAGAGACGAATGCAGTGGAACTTATGTTGAAGAACCTGAAAAAATATTATACTTTTAATACGGAATGATGTCAGCGTAAAAAAAAATAGTGTAAGGTAATAGTTTAGCTGAATATAAAAGAAATATAATATTTTTTTATATATTTATCGCGCGAACTTAATGTGTTAAAAAAAAAATTAAATAAAAGAAAAACACATTTTCAGTACATAATGTAATAATTTAAATGAAATATTATTTTACTAAAAACTTCTTTGCGGTAGTTTATATATATATATATATTTTTGTTATAATTATATTCATTGTACAGTGATAATTAAGATTTACTACGCTTGCGATTTCATAAGAAATAAGAGAGAAACGTAATAAACGTGTACATGTACGCGTTATAAATGAAGGAATTATAAGGGTTGAAGTCGCGGTATCAAAAAGTATCTATACGTGGTTATCATTATAAGGAGGTGCGGAAACAAAAAAAAAAAAAAATAACTAAATTAATACTTAATTTGAAATTTAACGTTACATTTTTTTTTTATTTTTTTTTTTGTCGAACCGACATTCGTCCGTCGCTGCGATGGCCGAAAGAACTATAAAGAATGCAAAAGTAAAATGGCTGAGATCGTAGAGAGAGGTAGAGGGAGAGGGGAGTAATTTGAGGTCGGCTGGAGGATGGAGGATGGAGGATGGAGGAAGGAGGTAGGTCGGTCGGTCGGTCGGGGGCAGGTAAGTACGGATATTTACCGAGTCGAGGTAGGCAGAGCACAAGAAGTCTACGGCCCCCGAAGTAGAGTCAGCGAGAAATATTATAATGGGGTTATTGGGGTTGAGTAGTCGGGAGCAAAGGAGCATAGACGTATCGATCGGGGTAACGTTCACGGAATCAATAGCCTAAGAACTCCGGCCCCCGGGCGTGTTCCGGGCACCGCGGGGAGAAGACCGGGAGCAGCGGGGACAAGAAAGATAAGTTCGTCGGGCAGCAAATAGGGAGGGTAGTAAGATGTCGGGGGGTCGATTGAGAGGCGGGGGGCGGGGATGGCGGGGATGGCGGTCACCCCTTTCTCGGAGCGGCGATCTGCAGCTTCCAACACGATGAAAGCGAATTACTCGGCGGAGCAGAAAAATATGGCCGACCGAATGATGCATATTGCCCTTGAAGGGTCGCCTATGGATGGCTACGGGGCGGCTCCATCCTCCCGTTCCTTCGCGCACCACGTAAATGCCACCCTTCCTTAAGTACACCCGAGGACTCGATAGGACGCTCGACGAGGACCTCGTCCGACCTCGTCCGGCCGATCTTACCGTCCTGGATGGAGCCTCCTTGAGGCTAGAGACTCTTTCACTCCCCCCCCCCGTCGCCCCTACTTAATATCTTGCTCGGACAGAACAATTTATTCTAAACTATTTAGCTAAACGACCGCTGCATTCCTCATTCTTAAGAACATTTCTCCTCCCTCCCACTCCCACTCCTCCTCCTCCTCCTCCTCCTCTTCTTCTTCTCTTTTTATATCGCTCGTATGCGTATCCAATTTTTCGAGGTCGAAGAGGAGTTGGAGGGAGCAGGAGGGAATCACTAAATTCTCCTTTATTTCGTTATTTTGCCGCGATTCCTTGGCGGTTCGATCGCTCGCGCAATATCAATCTGCGTTGAAATTTCGAATATTTCGAGTGTCGCGAGGGCTTTCGTCGACGAATTAAAATCATTCAAAATGAAGGAATGAAGGTCGAGCAGACGTTAAAAACTTTTGTCTCCCAAACGTTTCTTGTGAATCGCGACAAAATTTTAATTACAACATTATCCATTAGCAATTAATTCAAGTTTTGTTTTTGTTTTTGCTTTTTTTCTATTCCCACGACTCTGTACAAACGTCACATTATCGATAAAAATCTCTCTTTTTTTCCCTCCTATTTTTTATAAACGTATTCCTCGATTTTTTTTATGATTTTGTTAGTTTCAATGCTGCGCTGTAACACATGTTGTGCCATAATTATCTATAATTGTAAAACTTTTGTAGTCTTCGCACGAGCCGGTCTGTATTCTTTCTATAAGTATTGTATAATAGTTTATTACATGTCATTGTGTATCATTTTATCAAAAAAAAAAAAAAAAAAAAAAAATCCATTATTCTTATTTCATATAGAAAAATCGGTTCCTCTTATGTATGCGCGCACACACACTGAGTTTTGTATACATTAAGCGCACGTGCTAGAAAACAAGAGACGAGAATTCAGTTTTTAAAATCAAGGAAGCGGTATTTTGGTCCTTTAAAAATAGTTTATATTGCTTGTACTTATTTCAAGATACAATTAACGTTAGAGAATAAAATCTTCTTTTTATTATTTAGCATTTGCAATGTCAAAAAAATCATTTCGATAAGCAGCCTCGTAATTATAATTATTTTATAAGCATTTAAATAGCTGGTAAATTTCAATGGCTTGATTATTAAATTAAATTATTTAATACATAAATATCATGGATTTGGTACGTAATTTTTCTTTAAAATATTCTACTAGGGATTAGAGCATGCACGGCGAGCATACAAAAATCTTTATTAAAACGTACCCACGCATTATTTATACTTGGATATATAAATCTCGGATGGGTAGATGGGTAGAATACTCGCCGGGGTGGAGCATGAGAGAGAGAGAGAGAGAGAGAGAGAGTGAGCGGGGTGGGGGGGAGTAGAATAGAATATTTTTATTTATAAAAAAAACGACGCCGGCTCAAGTTGTCGTACGGGGTACGTGGATAATTAAAGGGGGATGGATTATTACTACTCGGTACGGACGTTTACGTAAATCCTTGAAAAAGCCGTTTACAAACAAGGTAGTTTGCCTGCAATTACCGGGGTTTATGAAAGAAAGGAAAGGCTGAAGCTCTGGTGCGGCGGCGGCGACGGCGTCTTCGGTTTGTGCCGGGATTCCATAGTTGAAAAGGAAAGGGGTTGCGCGTTGCCGCCGGGATATCGAGGGGATGACGACCGTCTGTGAGGCGGTATTCGCCGCTGCCGCCGCCGCCTCCGCCTCCACCGCCTCCACCGCCGCCGCCTCCACCGCCGCCGCCGAGAAACTTCTGCCATCTTAACAGCTATATTGAGTTACGGTTATTGCTTCATTTCTCCCTAAAGACACTTCCGGATTTCTATAAAGTATTCGGCAAAATTGAAGCACAAGTATCCTCGCGTTCTCTTATCACTTTCTTATCCTTTCTCTCTCATCTCAATTAGAAAGCTTGCATTTGTCTCGTTGCCACCAATGACAGTCTCTCGAGCCAATATTATTAAATCTTTAAATTCAACGGGACTGCCAACTCCGATACTCCGTTAATCGAATCACAAAATTCCTTATTAATCACTATTTCTTAATTTTAATGCATATAAATGCATATATACACTTTATTTATATACTCTATAAAGTAAATCGTTAAATATCACCCAAAAGTCATATTCGTATAGAAATGAATATTAAAACTAGCATCACGTCGCCTGTTCACAATGGCTAATGAAATATCTGTACCAGTAATTTTATTCAAATTCATTTTAATTTTAAATAGTTAATGTTACCAGTCAATTGCCAATTTTTAGCTTTATAATCATGTTGTTTTTTCCTTTGTTTTTTAACTATTTTTACATCAATTTTTTTTCCCTACAAAATTTTATTAAATATTATTTCAAATTCATATTATTTGTAAAACGAACCTATATTACTTTATTTCAGTTTCTCATGATTTATATTCCCTTGTATTAGTACTTTAAATGCAAAAAAAAAAAAAAACAAAATTAATGTCCATGACAATATTAAATTCATTAATATTTCTGTATTTATACGGTATTCCTTTAAGTAAAAAAATAACTATTTTAAAAATTTTCCTCATTTAAACGAAATGGTAAAGTATTTTTTGCTTTTGTTTGATTTTACTTTTTGCGCAAGGAATTAAGCTTATTTAAGCATAGTTACATATGTTCGGCTCATCTCATTATACATGAACTCAAATCTTTTAGAATAATGAATGGCTTACGCATAAATATATCACAAATAGGATCAGAAAGGTTAATATTCTTTACGCGGGTTTATAAAATAATAACAAGATTTTTCTAAAAAATGTTTATTAATTTTTTTTTTTTTTTGCATAAAAATTCTTATTAATACTTGTATTGGAAGTATTTCTTAAATTTAACTTTTATTATAGTTTAATTTCTTTATGGCATCGATGTTGTTACTTCACTAAGAATCGATCATTGCTTATATTATGTGTATAATTGTTGAACGAATGTTTAATTAATTAATATTATCTAAAAATAGATACGTCAATACATGTGAGCAAACTCTGTCACGTTTCGCGTTAAGCAATCGTATCGTTCCAATTTAAAAACTCCTCGTGGTTATCAAACGGGCAGGAGCCGTCGTAAGAGATAAGGATTATTCGACCGATCCTCGTGATCGATAACGCGTATATCACGTAGTCCGCGATAGATAAAAACATCCCTCCCGCGAACATCGAGCGAAAAGGCTCGTCGAGGCCAAGGATGTATTCTGCGGGACCGGAAAAAGTACGGGATCGAGTCCGGATGCACCCCGACGTTAGTTGGCCAAGTAGTCTCCTCGATCATTCATCGAGCCTCTCCGGAGCTCGATCATCCGACAGAGGCACGGGCGCCCGAACCTATCAACCCTTACCTACCATCGGCGCTTATCAGAGAATTCCGTCCTTCGAGCCGCAGCCAATAACTCCTGGAACAGAGAGCCGCTCCCCCTTTCCGACCTCCTCCAGTTCTTAGCTCATCCAGCCCCCAGCCCATCCAGCCCCCCCAACCCCCCATGGACCCGTGGACCTCGAATAACCTTAGTTACTTTGCGAGACCGTTAGGCTGCCGCGGGAACCCAGTGTGCAGTTGTCGAAGTATGAAAGTCCGGGGCCCGGCTCTCCTAAGAGAGTCCTAGGTAATCACCGAACTTCGCCGCTCCCTCAGGAGCCGATTGACTATCCCCCTCTCACTCTCTCTCACTCTTTCTTTAGCGGCGGTCTTCGCCCCCTTCGCCGAGGCATCTCCCTTACATTGGAACCGAGGCAACCGACGTAACTTTGCTCCTTCTGCTACCCGAAAGCGGCATCGCTATCTTACCCCTTCTATGATCCGAGCAGTTATACGCGCGCCTGTGTACGTGTACATTTACATCCTGGCTGGGGCTGCAACAATAAGAGGTCCGTGTTAACTTGGGCTTAACTTTAGCTTGCTCTTGCCGGCCGACGTCTTGAGAAGGCATTGCGTGGATTGTATATTCTTATCTTGTTTCATCGTTCCTCTAGCATACGCTTTCGCAATTATCTAGGCTCCGGAGTTCTAGAAATGTTATAATAATAATAATAATAATAATAGCTATGCCTTCCGTGTGACCCTCGAGCTCCGTCCCCTCGACTCCCACCTAACATCTTATAAAAGATCCTCTTATCCTTCATTTCGGAACTAAAGACAAGATGGATGAAATATTTAATCGCCCATTTACATCGACTTTAATCCTATTCATTTACGGTATATTTAACAAAAGTCCATTCATTCCGTTATTACATTATTTTTATAAATCAATCTTCGGGAATTGTATCTATACTTACGTAATTCATTATTCTTTATTTTATATCGTTTGTAATAATCGTTCGTAAATTATCAAATTTATATACATTATGCGTTAGAAATACATTCTCGTGAGAGAATAATTTTTTTTAAATTACATAAAAATGTAATTAATTATCATTAATTACTGTATTCATTTACTACTATTTACGTTTAAATTTTTTATAAAAAATCATAATAAAAAAAAAAGAGAGTCTTAAATTATTTAATCGAGTGATCGATATAAAAATTTTTGTAACTAATTTGGCGAAATAGTTTTTATTTTTCTTATACAAAAAAAAAAGACGTGCTCTAATATAATTAATTGCTGAATAAATTGTAAAAATAGTAAAAGTAACGTTACTCGAATAATAAATATCTCTCGCAATTGAATATTTTCGTGTAATTATAGATAAAGAAACTCTTGTTAAGCAGATACATATTCTTATATTTTCCAATACTTTATTACCTGTATATTATAGTTGAATTATTGCTTTATATTGTCAACGATGTAATATAATTAATTGTTAGGCCAGCACTTCAAAGTTAGGATTAATCCGTTTTATTTTACAACAATTTCAAATAGATTTCTATTTTTAATTCGATTGGTTAATGCTTCTAGAGAGTTTTATTGTTCAATAAAATGGCAAATTAATCGTCGACAGAAATTATTTATATTGTATTAGATTATCTAAGATAAAACACGGCTCGAGAATATACAAACGAATATGATTTTTATCGAGCGAATACGTAATTTAAGCCAATGTAAATTAATATTTTGTTGTGAACGTGAAATACTTCCTGTCTCTTTATGCATTAAAAATTATTTTATGCATTCTGAGCCGAGTAATTCCAAATTAGTCGCATTAAAATCAATTGGGAAGTAAAAATATTTTATATCACAAGGCATTACAAGACTTTATGATTAACTACAAAACTTCTAACTAAAAAAGTACAAGTTAAGTTGAATAGTCCGTATTACGGAAAGTTATTGTATTTCTTTTCAAATTCCAATTTACCTTGAATCTTAATCAATAAAGTAATTACCAAATTAATGAATTAATGCGTATGCTGCCGCATACGAAATCAGTTGTTTAGTTGAGCATGTGCTTATTATTATACAAAGAAATGGTTTATTAAATTTTGATCTCGTCGATAATTCGTGGACTTGCACGAGTTGTCTAGATAGTTGGATCCCGTTAGGATACGTAGGAGTGAGCAATAGGACAGTGTGAGCGTCGCTTGGAAAAAGTCAACAGCAAATGTCCTAAAAGGCGTAAATGGAGCGGGGGGTGGGGGTTGGAGAAATACAGGGTTCGTGTTGTCGATTAGCCGGGAATTTTTGTAATGCCGGGTACTCGTGGGCGGCGTCTCCGCACGACTGGAGAAGACGAGCGAGCGAGCGAGCGAGCGAGCCGAACAATAGAAAGGGTTCGTAACTAAAGAAAGACTGATGGTGGCGGCTGTATGACGTTCGATAGGAAGCCGAGGAGTCGACCGTTATCGCGAAAATCCCAAACATCGTAGACAATAAGTCGGTCCAACGCTACGGATATATCTACCTATCGGCCCTCTCCCTTCACCCCCGACCACCCCACGGCAATGTCGGCTTATTATACGAGACAAAAGCTCGAGGCTACGAGGTCCCGTCTCGTGACCTCCCCCCCCCCGCCCCCGCCGACGTAGCCGAGCCTACTAATGGATTCCTTCAGCGGCAGCTGTCGCCTTAGGATTCACTGGCTTCATACGAATTTAATGTCCGGATAGCCGGGGCTAAAAAACAACTTTGTCAATTGAGCTTCCTTGCGGAACTGCCCTCGCTCTATGACAATGGCCGGACCGCAGGAAGCGTCTTACGTAATCGACCACGGGGAGCTCGATCGTGCGGATCTTCCTTGCGGTGGCTCGGCTCGTCGTCCCGTGTCCGGTCATTCCACCGCAAATAACTCGCTATCACAACCGGACGCATTCCATTATTAACATTTATTAATACGCCAGTGACAATCCGTTTAAGCAATTATTTTGATATTTCGATCTTTAAATCTATAGGAGCGGAACTACGCGTTTCTCTTACGCGCTACTTTTCGTAGCATTAGAGCATAAGGCCCCAATAACCCCAATAACGTATTCCATCCTGACATTAATAATTTTATGAATATTTTCACATTACCAATCTCCCTTAATAGGATTCCTTCTTTATTCCTTCCTTTTTACATTAATTTACATACGTATCGACACCATTCGCTAAATAATATTTTAAGCTCAAATAAATACGTTTCCCCACCATACTCAAGGATTACGTACGGAATATTAAAAATATTTTACGTAGTTTTTTTCATTTTCATTTTCTTTTTCTTTCTTTCTTTCTTTTTTTTTTAATACTTTACTTATAATTTGTAAAAGAAGCCATATTTCTTGAAATACTTAATAGATCGGATTAGTTTTTAAATATTGCGATTTACCACAAATAACGAATATTAAAATTATTGAATAAACGAATGTCTTAATATATTGTGATAAAGGGATGTAATTTCATGTTATTATTTAACGATTGAATATTATTAGAATGTAAATGCATGAACATGCGTAATAATTAATATTTCGTGTAAACTGTAATTAATTATGTCAATTAAAATGCCAATATTTTGACGATAATATAAAACTAAAATGAAAAGATTAGAATTTCGGAATATTTATTATAAAAAAGTGTGCGCATTTCACGTATCTATTCACGAGAGACAAAAATGAAAAAATAAAATAGATAAAACGCATACTTTTAGGATTTTAAATAAAAATGTTTTCGCACGACGAGCATTATTTGTTCAAGAAACAGAGGTTTTTACTTGAATGGTGAAATTTCAACAAAATTAGTTTTTAATGGAATAAAGAAAGATAAACTTCACCGGATATATGATTCTAATATGAATATCCGAATAAAAATACCAGTCTGAGTGAAAATTCTGCTTATCTCTCCTACTTTAGTAGGTGGGGGGGGGGGGGGAGCGAGCAATAGCAAAGTTATTTGTTTAAAATGTAATTAAGAACAGGCGGATACTGCAAAAAGCTCAAAAGACGAATCAATTTGGATTTAAATTTTTTTTATCAATCTAAGCAATAGTTTTCTTTGCCTAAATAACATAATCGAAGTGTGGATATTAATTAAATTTCTATTATTAAAAACAATAGACTATTTTTAGACGATTTGTCGATAAGTTTGTAATTTTAAATTAAGTCCTATCAATACGTAAAATATAGTATGAAAATTATCGAATAATATGAAAAGTCGTGTAACTCTAAATTCAATGTCAATGTGTATTACATATGATTTATTTACGTAAGTTAATATGTATTTATAAATATTTTCTAATGAATGTTAAATTTTAAATTAAATTAGTTTATTCTAAATTATAATTCTCCGTAGATAAATTGTTTTATAAAAATTATAAAAATTATAATTATATAATAAGGGATATAAAAGAAAGCATATAAAATTAGAAAAATAAATAATATTAATATATGACGTTTAATGATACGTCACAATATATGCACGTCCTATAAAAATTCCTATTTATTCGCTTTCATGAGTAATTATTAATAAAACCGAAAAAAGACTGTATTAAGAAATGTTAATAAATAAATCCTGGTCTGTGACAATAAATAAAATTAATTGTTGATACGAAAGGTGTCATTGTATGATAAACATTGATAAGAAGTGGTTTGTATGTGTGATTTTCAATTGAAATAATTAAAAAGAAAGTAACGTAATTTAGTCTGTAATTTATTGTTTATAATTTAAAAGACTTTGTTATTATCGGTTGCGTAGTTAAATCTAAAATCTCACGGCGGCATGTTCGCATCTTCTAAGAGATGGCGCGTGAAGCCATTTTGTCGAGATTTAGCTGAATATTATTGATTCGGCGGGCATGAACTTTGCTACTGCCACCTACAATATTTCCCGATAACTTCTCCCCTTCAGTGAATCCCGTTTCTTGTATTCTACATCGAACATGTAGGGAACTGCTCGATAAGTTTAGTTATTAATATAGACAATCCTCAAGTATATTAATTTTTTTTATTACAGTTGCGTAAATTTGATATACTTGAAGTCGACTTTTTTTTTCTTTCAATTTCACCAGCAATCGTTAAAATTCTACGAATTTAATTCGCTTGTCGTTAGTTTATCCAATGAAATGATAAGCAGGTATTTTTATCAAAGAATATTTACGTATTTAATTAACTTGACGGAATCTCTTAACTTAATGATCTTAGTAGATGTTGTAAAGGCGGCTATTGGTTTCGAAAAGACAGGGAATGGGGTGGATGGGTGGGGTAAAAAAAAAAAACTTAAATTCATAGAAATCAATAACGCTAACGAAAACAAGTTTGGTTACAGAATGAATTTGATTAGTACTCACAAATGACGAAAATCATTTATCGATCCGTGAAACGATAAAGCGGCATTCGGCGTTAAGTGCAACGATCTAAAAGTATTATGTATTAATAAGGGAATTTGTTATGACTGAGACGAAATCGTGAGATCGAATCAATCCAGTTTCCGGTCCCACGGTCATCCGAAGATGCGTCCTGTCGGGCTCTGCTGTGCGAATCGCGGAGATGTAAAGAGCAAGGAAAAAACGTTCGTCCCCGCGCGGACGGATAATACTGACGATGAGCGCGCGTGTCGAGGTTTCGCGGCTCAGCCTCTCGTCGGGGTCCGCGGAGCCGAAACCAGTCCCGCGTGCAGAGGGGCACAAACTGGTCATTCGGGAAGGGCCAGAGTTGCGCAGCATCTCCGCGTCCGAACAATGAGGCCGCTGGTCCAGCCTGATGGGTGGACAATTGGCCGGGATGACCGGTCGTGAAAACCCGATCGAGGAGATGAGCGTCCGGCGAGGACGAGGAGGAGGCAGAGGAGGAGGTAGAGGAGGAGGAGGAGGAGGCAGAGGAGAAGGAGGAACCGGTCTGGTCGGCAGATGCTGCGCTTCTCTCCTGTCCTCGTATCATTATGTCTTCGGAGATCGTCGCCACCTCGTTTTGTTCTTCTTTATTAGAATTCGCAGCTGCGGATGGAGCGCAATGGGTGGGGTGGGGGCATCGCCTGGAGCTCGCGGGATGTCGATAATCCGACGCAGAGATTATAAGAGCGAAATACTTCCTACTTGCTATTCCATTCATCCCTGGCTTCGGTTAATCAGCGAATACACGTAATCGTCTGCTTATCGTAAAGATCAATCGATGTAAACTCGCCGTAGGCCCTCGTCATTAATTCAACTTTCCTTGAATCTTCCTCGTCGTTGTTATTTATTATTATTTATTAGTATTAATATTATTTGTGAAATACGAATGGTCAGTTTTTCAATTGAAATAGCGAAATGCCCTAATGACTCGGGAAGGTGTTTTTTTTTTTTTTTTTTTTCCCCCTATAGAGGCCGGTCGGCTCAAATGGATTCTTTTTCCGTTGAATTCGCGACCGCGAAATGATGGAAAATAATACGGCCGCCGAATAAAAGAGAGAGAGAGAGAGAGAGAGAGAGAGAGCTTAGTAAATAATTAAACGGCCGAAAATTTTACGTATATACACGGACTGAGCGAGTAAGCGAGTAAGCGCTTGCAGGTAACGCAGGATGTCCTGATGCAAAAAAAAAAATAAGAAAAAGAAAAAAGAAAAGAGAGTCCCAACGTGCTTTTGGCTTGAAAAAGTTAACTCGCGGCTGTGACTGTAAATGGTTTAAAAATTATAACAAAGCGTTTTGTACGGATAAGTATCCGGTTAGCGGGGAAGAAAGGAAACCGAAAGAATCACGGGGCGGTCATTAATGTCATCCCTGCATCATAGATGCCCCGAAGCTCCGACTGCAGAATATTCATTTTCATTATTATGAAAGTTTCTTCCTGTCGATAAGGAATTTAAAAAAAATTTATCGCCAAAAGCGGTAAAGTTTAAATGAGAAATTATAACCTTTGATCCTTACTTGGCCGGAATTTTCAGAATATTTATCTGAGTGGTTTTAAACGAACAACGCCTTTTACGGCTTCGTACTTCGGAACTAATGCCTCATAACTCGGGTTATTATTAAATGATAATATAAATAATTATATTGCCAGAGCCACGTTCATTGATCGCGCTGCATTAGATCTAATTATGGCTACGGGAGTTTTACATATACTTTGTCGGGCGTGCGGCAGAGGCTGTTGGCGGGTGTTGGCGGAGGTAGGGAGGTGGAGGGTATGGGCGATTCTGTAAAATTTACAATAATCGTGGGGGGGGAAACTGCCGTAAGTTGGAAAGAAAGACATTGGAAAGGGTGCTGCTATCGCGTGCAGCATAATATTAGAAACAATGTAATGGCAAGAAGTAGGAAGAGAACTCGAGCAGAAAGGATAGTAGTCGACGTTTTAACTAAATAGTTAAATACCTTAGTCCTTTGGCGTGCTAGAGAACTGCGGAAGAAACCAAGAGCAAGAATGCGAAATTTCATCGAGTTAATAAAGTTTGCAAGGGCACGGGGGTAGTGCAAAAATCATGCCGGAGCTGCTGCTACTGCTGCTGCTACTGCTGCTGCTACTTGTGGTGGTGGTGGTGGTGGTGGTTTCTATGAATAGCTAAAAGCTGTTTTCCCATTGCTGGATAAAACTACTGAAACTAGGAAAATCGGATAAAGTTTTGCACCTTGTTGTATACACTTTGCCATATTTTCTCGAGGACAAAGGATTAAAAACTTTGATGTTATTTTCTCTCTCTCTCTCTCTCTCTCTCTCTCTCAGTGTGTTTTAATTGTATCTTCTGTTTGTTTTGTATTATTGTATAAATGGTATAGACTTTGAGGGAACGTTGGGACAATGTAATTTGAAAATATAGCCACCGAGTTACTGAGATCGATAGCTTAAATAAATGTTAACGATATTCAATTTATATGTTACCCTATAAGATGCGGATCCGTGTACAGGAATAGCATCAATCCCCGTATCAAGTACTACAAAATAAGGGTTATTTACATTAAACTTTAAGGTCTCTTTTATATCTTATTAATTAATTATTGACTAAAGTCTATGTGCAAGAATTAAAAAATAAATACTTTTTCGACTATATCTGCGACAAACGAATTAGATTGAAGGCGTATCTAATCGATTGGGGAAAAAAAATAAAAAAAAATAAAGCCGCAATAACTTGGATGACTTGAAAATATTTATCCTGATTATTCAGCCCAATGAACGTAGGCCTCGGTACAAATATTTTGCTTCAAAGCATTTATTCAAGAATTTTTTTTTTTTTATATAAAGAGATTACGTTTTTTTTTAGTCATTCATACGTTTCCTGTCTGTTAGTAATTTTTAAGCAATTCAAAATCCATTGAATATTTCATTGTAATGCCGCTAAGTGGTAATTACAGTTAAAATTATCGAATATTATAGTGAAAAGTATGTGACGTAACGTTAATAAAATTTTAATTAAATTTTAGTCAATATACAAGATTTTTAAAATGATAATAAATAAAGATTTATGTCATTTTAATAACGAACAATTTTTATTAAATAATACTTCTTTTTTTCAATGTACGTGTATGTACACCTTAATTGTTCAGAACGGTGCTAAATATGGAAAATATTATTTGAAACAATTTTAGAAAATACTTGTCCTTTCTCCGTAACTTCAGTTGACTGCTATTAAATTAAACTCTTTTACCAGTACGCGCAAAGTGATTAAATTAATTTTAGTAATTAATTTGTTCCGAACTAATGCAACATTCCCTATTATCGTTTTTTCTTTACTCGGACATTTATTATAAATCCTTATAAGTTTCTCTCTCTCTCTCTCTCTCTCTCTACCTTCACCACTTGATATTAAAAGAATAAAAAAGAATAAAAAAAAAAAAAAAACAATAAGTAACAGCAGTACTATAATATGAGAAGAGAATTAAGGAAGACGTATTATTCGAGATAATGGAGCTTCTAAAAAGTCATGGAGATCGGCTCATTTTTCTTTATTTACGAACGAACTTGAAATATATATATATATATATGTATATATATATATGTATATAACAAGAAGCTGCGAGTAAAAGGAAAGAGCCTCGACTGTTATGTGTCTGGGTTATTTGCATTGCGGCCCGCTTAGTTGACTTTAGGTGCTAAAACAGAAATGGAAAAAGAAAAAAAAAAAAAAAAGAAAATAAATAAAATGAAAAGCGTGAAAAGAAAAGGAGCGAGCGAATGGAGCGAATGGAGCGAATGGCGCGACCGTCGTCCCGCGCTATCGCCCTTAATGACTTTAAACAACGGGGCAGCTCGAGTGTTTTTGGGGTAATTTGCGTCTCCGGTAATTTTCTGAAGAATCGCGAAAAGGCGCATTGGCCATTTTTTTTTCTTCCTCTCTCTATTTTTTCTACCTTCTTCGCCGAGCTTTCGTAAGGGCAAGAAGGACGTTGGGCGGGGATAATGGGATTTTCGAAACCGAGACCTTCCAAGATAGCTTTCGGCTTTTTTTTTTTTTTTCATCCTTGCGTCGTTCCTGGCATGACGCGCCGCCCGACTGTTTCGTCTGTTAATTCAAGAGGGTAACGTCCTCGAACGAATTTATTACCGCTACATGTCATTGTCATATATACTCAATTGATAAACGCTATAAGTACGTTCCTCGCTTTTCCATCCGCTTACTCCACTTTTTATTTATTCGCCTTCTTTTTTTTTTTTCTTTTCTTTTCATTCACCGACATTCGGATCTTCGTTGATTTTTATTCTATTTCCAACGAGTTCTATTCGTTTAATAACGTTTTAATGCAATATACGTATATATACGTATATATATATATATAAGGGTCCCGCTAAATCTGAATTTCTGATAGATTTTTATCGCAAAGACACTACCAACTTTATCATCATAGATTTTCTCATTTTTTATATTTTAAAAATATCCAACTAACTCCTTCTCACCTCTACGTTCTTTTTATACAAAAAAAAAACAAAAAAAAAAGTTTTAAAAACCCTTTTATTCTTCATTTGCGGTGAAAATTCTTACGTAAAAGTACTTTTAAATGTTAAAAGTTAAAACATCATTAACAAATACTTCAAAGTACTTTGAAGACGAATCATTAAAATTATTATTAATATTTTCTGTAAAAATGCTCTTTTTTATTTCCATTGATTTTATTGAGTTAATTTTTGCAATCGAACATAATACAAAAGATTACTTCTTCGTTATATTGAAGGAAAGAGGGAAGCCAGGAAAAATTAACAATCTCTCTATGCGTTCAGTAAACGCGTTATACTTACAAATCTTACATGTATACGACCAGTAGCAATATTTATTTAAATACACGTAAATATTAAGAATATTAATAAATTTAAAAATAAATAAGAGCATATATATTTAACATTTGAATAATTTTCTTTCTTCGATTCTTTTTACGTATTGTAAAACATAATGTTTCAATAATTTAAATTTATCAGTCGTTTTTTAATGCTGCGAAAGAAAGATTCGATGGAATTAAAAAAACCTCGGCTTCTATTGCGAAACGGTATTGTGATGCAATGATAAGGTAAATGTAGCATCTTATTAAATAGCTTTATGTTATCGATGAATTATTACAGATTCGTACGAATGCACGACTACATTGAGCCAATAGTAATATTTTAAAATGGCCTTGAAGTGGCTTTAAAGACTTCAAGACTGCGTTTGGATTAGTAATAATACATGATTTATCTTATCGTAGATAATATTTGAATCGAATGGTCGTCGAGCCGAACGAACGAAAGTATTAACGACATATAGAATTTTTTTTATAATTAAGCATTACTGAGTCTCGAGACTGTATAGGTTTTTTTTTTTTTATTATTATTTTTTCAATAAGCAAAGAATGTGAAAGGAGGTTAACGAGCGGTTTTGAATCGAAGCGGTGGAAGTTTCGTCGTCGGGCTCGCGTAAGAAATAAAAAGGCTCAGACAGCAGATGCATCGTCCACGGGAGGCGGGAGTCGTTCGGGCGGGTCGGGTTATAAGGCTGGCGGGCTTGGAGAGAAAAAAAGGATGCAAGTGTTGGCGGTAAAAATGCTGAAAATCGCGGAAGAGGAAGAGGAAGGAGCGAAAGAAGAGTCCTTTCGGGAGAAAAGTCGCGAGACTGTGTGTGTGTGTGTGTGCGCGTGCGTGGGAGAGATAGAGAGAGAGAGAGAGAGAGAGAGAGAGAGAGAGAGAGAGGGGGGGCAGTCAGAACGGTCTCTTGAAAGATATAAATGCGTAGAAAGCATCCCGACGTTTTATCGCGCGGTTTATGTTGCCCAGGGTTTTCGCTCCGGCGCCGGAAGGAGTGCTAATTGGAACCCAGAGGCTTTTCCCTCTCGGGCGCGCGGAAAAGATCCGCGGTTCTCGCTCTTCTGTCTTTATTTCCCTTTTATTTTCCGTCCTCGTACACGTGTACGCGCTATTCCAAGTTGTATAACTTCCTCCTCGGCGGCGGCGGCGGCGGTCTCTTCTCTCCTGCACGCCCCCATCCCCCTCCCGCACCCCAAATAACCAGTCGAGCCACCCGTGTCGCTCGGTACTCGACACGTGAGCACGCACATGCACGGGAATATTCGTATGCGTGAGGGTCTTAATTTATCACCCGGCAAAGATTGCTCGCTCTACTTTTTCTTTATTTCGTAGGGAATTAACGGCTGCGCTTGCATGCGAATTGGAGATGCTTTTCTTTCTTGCGGATATGCGCTTTCCCGAGCCCGGCTCTAAATGTACCACGAGCAAGGAAATCCGTATGCTTTCGCGATATCTTTCACTCGGACTCGAGCGTTTTATCGCACACGAGCCGCAAGGAAGCAGATAATGGTTTTGTCCTTTTTCCAGCGGAACCACTTGCTTTCCTCCTGCAAAGTTAATACAATGCAGCACACACGCACACACACGCGCGCGCATAACCGTAAGGTGATTCGGAATAGTTTTTACGAGCAATTGAATTAAAGATAAAAACGCAAATGTTTTGTCAATGTTTATTTTAACAGTAGACGTTCGTTTTTATAAACAACTTTCACTTGGCCAAAAATCCCCGGGATCCTTTCTTTCTTGATCTATAATAATTACGCTATGACAAGGATATCAACGAGAACTTATGGTAATGTAGTAATGGCAATGCCATAGTAAAGTACAATACTACAGGCAATGACGATATATATATATATATAAATATCGCACGACGAATGAATTGATAAATATACGAGCTATTAGTAAAATTGACGATCCATGTCAGTTTATTCCGGGTAATTTTCATGCAAAACGATTTTTGTACCTGCTGATTTTATGTAGGTAGGTGGGGGGGGGGGAGCAATCGGCATTTACGGCCTTGTAATATCAGCTGTAAAATTGGAAATATTTATGTAAGAGCGGGCCCATTATTGTTTTAATTACCCGCGTCGTCAATCATTACGGGAATTTACATACCAAGTAGATCGGCCATTGAATTTGTATTTTTATGGTAAATAACGTCTTTTGCATGCCGATGGTCGTTGAACTGCTCTGTACGATTAAAACATTTAAATGTCAGAATGTCGCTTTAAAGTTTAGAAATCAATAATATAAGGTCACGTAATTATTAATTAAGCAGCTTCTGTCGCGTAATATTGCCGCGCGGCTCGCTTCACTTATACAACAGCGCCGTCTCGTATAAAACGTTCTCGCGGAAAAAGTTTTGTCCTCAACGAGATACCGACCGGCCTTGGAAATTGGACAGCCCTGGGTGGAATTAAGGTGGTAAGAAAAAAGAGGGGGTTGGCCGCTTGATGTTTCGTTGCCGCTTGATGGGGTGGGGACTGGAAGGGGACGTGCACGTACTCGGCCACGAATTCACGTAGGAGAGGGAGGGGTCTGGCGATTGTCTTCTCCTACCTTTGCGCCATTCTGTCTCCTGGAAAATGGTTCCGTGTTTATTTAAAAATACACGCTTTCATGGTGATGCAAAGCAATTAACAACGTCAACTGCTTCAGGAAAGTGTAAATTTTACGCAAGTTGTAAAGTACGTCTTTACCGACCGAGCTTGGTTGGTTTCAACGACGCGCGGCTCATAGGCGTCGACGGTCCCTTCGCTTTTTCGCTTATTCGCGTCTTTCACGTATCATTGGATATTACGATTGTTCGACTGGGAACAAGACTACTTAGGACACCGAAGTAGCGAGTTAACAACAGTCACGTAAATGAATTCGAGTGACGTGAGCAGAGAAGACGGGGGGAGGGGTCGAGGCTCGAGACCGCTCGAAAATGACTTTACGAGTCGAATGCCAAGCAAGACAACCGGATAAAGACGTTAAAAAGAGGGCCGAAGAGGTAGGTCCGAGGTAAAGTTTTAGTTGTTTTAGAAGGTAGAGTTGGGATTGGGGTGGGGGAGTGGAGGTGCCGGCGGAAGCTTAATCATCCGCGTAACACAGACAGCGGCGCCGGGGAAACAAAGTGCGAGTCAGCCCTTAAATTTGCAGGGAGGGACAAGGCGAGCCAATCCATTTGTGATAATGGGAGGAGTGCGTTCCGGTGGAGTCCCAGAGCCACTCCACGGCTCACGACTCCTGCAGCCACGACCAGGTTTATGCTTTCCGGTGCTTGCTCCGGCCTATTGTATCCCAGCCACTCGGTATAAAAGACTCGCCAGGATGCAACGACGGCGACGACGACTACGACGACTACGACGACGACTACGACGACTACGACGAAGACTACGACGACGACGATGACGCGGGAACCCTTGCACTTGCTCGGCCGGACAATGCCAGGGACTTAGCCCTCCGATGCCACTTCCGCTCGCGGCTTCGGACCACGTAAATTTTAGAAGAGACTCGGACCTTTCCGACCTCGCCGATGCTACTCCAATCCTTGAATTAATACTCTCTCTCTCTCTCTCTCTCTCTCTCTCTCCCTTCTCCATCTCTAAACATCCGGGAAACGGTGCATTTTCCAAACCGTTCTGTTCCTTACATAACTTCCGACGGCTAGAAAAAAACCTAAATATCTGACTGAAATGTAATTCTGTAAAGATTTATCAAGATGGATCGGAAGGAGTATTGGTTTTATTTATCAAAGTTTAAAGAAGGGAGGCAAAACGTAACCGAGGCTGTTGATCGCTTTTAAAAAAAAAATAAAAAAAAAAAAAAATACACGTTTTACATTCTCTCATTGTACTCGTTTCTCCTCTTTGGTTTTTTTTTTTATTTTTAATTTTACCGCGCTCGTTGTCACATAAGACATAAGTCCGCAAGCCGGAAAAGCTTTTCCGCTCGATCGCGCTCTTACAATCGAGGCAAAATAGCCTTTTGACGCGGGTGGAAAAGCTCGATTCGTATATTCCGTAAGCCAAGGGTCGTACAGGGGTTTATTGTATTTTATATATATATATATATATATATATATATATATATATATAGGGACGGGAAATGGGGATGTAAATATTTGTATGGAGCGAGCGGGGACGGTGTGTTTTCCATTGTTGGATATTGGAAAAGGGCGTAATTAGAAAATGGCGAAGAAGGCAAATGATGTTAATAAGAATTAAAAGGAGGAAGAGGAAGGTTTCGATGGGCGAGTCTGATTTTCTGAGAAGATGAATCGCCACTCTGATTAATTGAATCGAGAAGAGACTGGAGATCTTCTTTGCCTTGGCGGAGAAAACGAATCCTGTAATAAATCATTTCATCGGGTAGTGGGGCAGGATGGGGTAGGGGGGGCGAAGGAAGAATAGACGGGCCGCAGCCGCGTCTATTTAATTACGCGTAGAGTGGGGGTGGGCGAGCAGGGCGCTCTTATCAGCATATTGATTGGACGGTTGAAAATTATTCATGGGCATGGGACCGAGTCCGTCTCCAATAAGTCTTGCGACGTCAACGTCGTCGTCCTTATTCTCCCGTTTCTTCGAGTCCTTGTCCTCGAGTCTTACGGCTTTATGTTTCCTCTCTCTCTCTCTCTCTCTCTCTCCCCCTCCCCCTCCCCATACTCCTCCTCCTCCCCATCGTCCGGCGCTCGTTACGCTAACGAATCAGCGCAAGACGTCGAAAAGCTCTTACGGAACGGAAAGGGTCGTGGGCTGCTGGGCTTCCCGAGAATAAGGACTGCTCGGAGGAGTGGCGCACACATAAGATCGCCCTGGCTGGTGAAAGGGGCAGCAAAGGGGCTCACCCGTTCCATTCTCTCTATCTCCGTTTCAGCGAGGGACGCACTAGGAGCGGCAATCGGGATATCGGGGTTGGGCATTCATTGGCTGGGCTACGGACGTACGAGTGCGTTGCCGACGCTACGGGGCCGCTATCAGCTCCTTGGGGATGATTCCACCCCTATACCTCCCGACACCCCTATACTTCCGACCTCCCCCTTTCTACCCCCCAATCTACCCCCAATCTACCCACCCCATCGTCTACTCGCAGCCGTTCGGCCAGTCGGTAGGTCGGTTACCTCACCTCCGCTAGGTATCACTGAGCCCCTCCCTACCTCCCCCCGGCTTTAGCTCCCCTGTAATGCGCCTCGAGGACGAGTGCACTCACACCCGCGCCCGCGAGCAGTGCCAGCGCTGCCAGCGAGGCTAGTTTTCGAGAGTTCGCTCGGTCTTGAGTCCGGGCGCCAGGAATGGACGCGCATCGGAAATTATTGGACCTGGCCAACTAACTGGCCTTCCACTCCACGGCCAGACGAGCTTCGAGATTCGATCCCAAGATTAGCCCCGATATTCCCCAGTCCCCGGGAATATCCATTACCTTTTCTTGCGTTACGACCACCAATCGGACGTTTATCTCCCTTTAACATTTACGCCCGTAAATAATTCTTTACTATTTACCAGCTCTTGCTGCAAGATAACAAGTGCTAAAATAATTTCTAATTTCAAGCCAAACGTAATGCTCAACCTGGCCAATCGACTTCTTTTATTCATCATCCCTCCATTATCTCAACGTTAGTTTTCTTTTTTTTCTTTCTTTTTCTTTTTTTTTTTTTTTTTTTTCTCGTTAAACGCCTTTACCAACCTTGTACCTGTTCAATTAATATTATCATGAAATTCATGCGGATCATAAAATTTATCCCCCAATTATCCTAATAGATTTATAACCCCGCTCGTTCAAAGCACTTAAATGGCCATTAAGAAAGATAAATTTTAAGTAGTTTATTTTTAATTGCCCCTCGGCAAAGAGCCTGAAAAAGTGTTATTCGACTTTATTTCGGAAATCAGTCTTTGGCCAATGAGACATTCCTGACGGATCCGCTCGAGACTGCGTTACTCGTACTATGCGCTCCTTCGCATCCATAAATATATATATATATATGTACAGATAGACAGGCATTGTACTTATTTTGATACACGGACGGCCAGTTTAATGAATCGCGCTAATAAGGTGTTACGTTAAAGGGTGTCCCCTGGGTTCGATTGCTATTTACGCGAATAGAAGATGCAGCAATAACAAGCGATTTTTTTTTAATATTCGCAACGAAAGCTATGATGCTACGCGTATAGCTGTAGGCGCGTATATGCACGCACGTGAACCGTGAACATTGGATGTGTGTCAGAAGGGCGAATCTTGAAAACGAGAAAGGTAAGTGTCGACAGAAGACTGTTTGTATTGCCGGATTTACGAAGGGCAGGCGACCTTCGTCGCCCACCAGTCGAGGGAGCGATATTCCGTCAGATCGTATCATCCCTTAATATGCTAATAATGATACAGATGGCAAAGAAAAAATAAAAATAAAAATAAAAATTAAAATAATAATAAGAATAATAAGAATAAGATAAAAAGATAAATAAAAAGTATATTGAAATAAAAGTATACAACGCGCCGTGGACGTGTACGCGTACGGGAAAATTGGCGGCTTTTTGGCGGATCGGGGAGGGAGGGAGGGAGGGAGGGAGGGAGTAGTGCACGAGACGGGGTAAGGGCGAAGGAGCGAGTTGGAAAGAGCCGCTGTGGGGTATTGATCGCGCGGAGGTCCGCAAGTGCAGAGCACAGGACCACCAATACACGGGCAGAGGGAAGCCACAGAGAGTCGCGGGTATGGGAGACGCGCGACCTGACTTCTACTTCACCTGCGGCAGCACGCTCGGGATGCGCATCCTTACGCGCATCCATCCGCGTACTTACACACCCTTGGGCGCAGTGCGGACGCGGGTACCGAAGCCATGAACCCGTCGCCGAGCGTCTAATCTGAGGAAGCTTGCCCCCCCCCCCATACCCCGCCCCATCCCCCCGTCGTCACTGCCCTTCATGCACCGCCTCCACCGCTGCTCCCCCGCCACCCCCCCAGCCCTCGCCCACCCGCTCCCAACTCGTAAAGCAACCGCGTCAAAGCGACTCTTTTACGCCTCCCTGACGTAGCCGGTGCATCCCGAGATTGAGAGAGACGGTCGCTGTTAGGTGGCGCCGGGGGCCGGGGAGGGCAGTGGAGGGCCGGGGGGGGGGGAGTCATGCCCCCGAGATGTTGCGGAGAGAGCTTCTGATACTCCCAAAGCCTTCTGTGAGCCGCTTTGCCGCCGTTGCTCGCCGGAGGTCTTCTGAATATCTGTCCTTGATGAACAAGGCCAGAGAAGTCCACCGCTTTCTTTTATTTACCTTTTTCTTCTTCCGTCCCTTTTATAATAAAGATTTATTACACCGGCGATGCTATGAGCGCCTCATCACCTATCCCCTACGCCCCGATCTCAAAAGAGCTTATTATATCTATCGGCTCATCGGGCATTATTTACTTAATCGTACATCTGCGAACGTAAATGCAGGGAAAGTACGTTCGAATTATCGACATCGGTTTTATTACAAAATTTGCAAAATGTCATTATTACATGAAGCGCGTATTTTTCATCTCGTCCTCGGCTTTTCAAAAAAAGAAGATCTTACAAATTCAGTCGACCCTTTGAAAATCATCGATTTCATCATTTATCAATAGATACGTAGACCTCGTATGTAATACAATTAATACTCGTTTTATTAATCTTATATTTTTGATAAATTGATAAATAATAAGCCCATTACTACGATAAAAAGTGTTTTATTCTTTAGCTGCAGTTAATTAGTCAATTTAAAATTGATCAACATTTACTTACCTAACGTCGATGCATTTTTATACAAGAGAATTTTAGTATTTTTTCCTTTTTCATAGAAAAAAAGATATATATATATATAACTTAATACCTCATTTTATATTATTGCCTTTTAAATAATTAACTTGAAATAGCCTCTAAGTACTAAGTAATAATAATAATAATAATAATGAAAGAGGGTCAATTAGCTTCCGTTCACATTAAAAAACAAAAAAAAAAAAAAAAAAAATTACATATACGTCGATCATTTAGTCTAATGTCTTTTATTTTTATAGTAATAATAAATTTCTAATAATAATAAATTTGTCAATTGAATTTAAGCAATAAGATAATTAATTACGTACAGTGTACAGTAGAAAATAGCTCAATAAATTTGTTGCTTCCGTATAAATGCATTGCCGAACGAGAAATAATTCATGGGAATAATAATAAAATTAAAAATAATATAAAATGTAAAATCGTCGCGGTACTTTAAGATAATGAATAACTTTAATTAAAATATTGGCGTTAAATTAAAGGGTTAAATGTAAAAGTGAAAGCTATGATTTGGCGAAGTCGATGAAAATTGTTGGGAAGAATAAATTGGGTGGTATTGACCAATGGAACTCGTAGGGACTGATCACCTCTCGATTAAGCCGATCGACGCTCAAGAATTGGGAATCTAATTGTCCGTCCGAAAGCACTCACTTTTGCTCTCTCTCTCTCTCTCTCTCTCTCTGCCTGTCTCCTTTTCTCTCTAAATAAGGGTTAGAATGGGGCGAATGCGATGAAGCGAAAGGAGGGACGGAAAGAGAGCTCAAAGGTTCTTATCTTTATTGTCAAATTCCGCGTATCTTCGGCACGAGCGAGAAAAGGTCGTGCGGGAGGGGGGGGTAGAGGTCCGAGAGGATGAGGGCGCCGGAAATGAGGATATTCCGCATGCCTCTGGCCTGAGCGGATTGGACCTCAGCCATTTACGAGGGGTCCTTCTTCTCCCCGCGCTCCCCCCCTTCCGCTTCCTGTTCCCTGTGCCGTCAACAGTCCGGTGCTTGGAGAACGGGATGAAGATACTCGGGGGTCCGTTCGGCACTTCCTGGGGGAGGCTTTGCGTATTCTCCTCTAGCTTCCGCTCCGCGCGTGACAATTTTCGAGACGCGAAAAATTTTTCATCAACCCGTTGCCGCAACGCTCGGCCTCGCTCTCTTACTTTAACCTCGTATGCATGTGTGCCAGCATAGGCTCCGGCGGAGGCACGGGGGCATCGCGGAAGATCGGACAAAGCGGGAAAACGCTCAGGATTAGAGAGAGAGAGAGAGAGAGAGAGAGAGAGCCGGGATCACGTCTCGCCGCGTGACTTATAGGGAGCGAAATTAAATTTTTGTTTCAAAATTGCCGCCGATACTCTTCTCGACGTTCGCGGTGGCATTTGCATATTTTCGATGCGTTCCGCCGCCACGCCGTGCGCTTTAACGATAACGTGCAACTTTAATTCGCGAGCGTACCTTTTCCCGTTTGGAAATATTATTATTTTATTTTTTTTTTTTTTGCCCCTCTCGGGTCGGTGTCGGTCGGTTACTTTCAAATAGAAATACTGCGTCGCGCGAACGACGAATTAGTAATTAAAAACCAATCGGAGATGCAGCTCTAATACAGAATTCAAAAGTGATCAACGGAATAAAGTGCGATTCACGCGATACATTTTTTTACTACGTTTTTATTCTCACTCTAGTTGTTTTTTTGTTTTTTTTTTTTTTTTTTTTTTGTTCCCCCTCCCCCCCCTAAAGAGATTTCGCCAATCTTCTATTTTAGCATCATTTCTCATTTCACCTTCATTGTGCTCCTTTCCCATTCCTCCCCCCCCCCCCATTATTATCATTATTGGTATTCTCACGTTTATCGACATATTCGTTTAACGCTCAATTTAAATTAAAATATAAAACTTTTCTAACATCAAGTATTTTGTTTGTTTTTAACAATCAAGTGTAAGTTCTTGCTTAATAATTTACTACAAGTGTCGTTAGTATGCTAATGTAGTTAATAATAATTTAGGTTTTATATTAGTAGGTTAATATCATAACCTGCGATGATAAACAAGAAAGCGAATGTATATATACGTTATTAAATTGCGATTTTCAAACGGATAATTAATTATCGCTTCAGTGACTTGAGAGTGCAAAAAAATATTATTGTTTAGTATATTTACGATACGCAGTAGTTTGACAATGAGGTTTGCTGTTTGTTGAATCATTGTTATTGAAATTATAATACTTTAGAGGATGCAATGTTTCTAATGGATTATTAATGAAAAGGGGGGATGAAAGTGTTAATATTTTACTGATTTATAGTAGTAGTATTTATATCAATAGCTTGAAAAATGTATAATTAGGATATTGAGGAGCTTGTATATCGTAATTAACTCCCTTGAGGGTGTATAACGTAATAGAATTAGTATTGTAAAGAAGGTAGCGCCGACATAAGGACGACAGAGTCGAGGAAGAATGGGTTGCGCGGCGAGAAGAGGAAAGACGTATGAAAAAGGACGTAATTCCTCTCCCAGAGAGGGAGAAATAAAGTATCTTTATAAAATAGAGAAAACAGTCGTGTAAAAGAGGTCCGGTAAAAAAGAAAAAAACAAAAAGGTGCCGCTATTGTGTGTATAGGGCTGTTGTACTTGTGCCGAATCAAAGGAAATCCGGAAGTTCCGTCCAGTGAATGAAAAGTCCGAACTCGTTAGACTCGATTCTTATTCCGTGAGAAGATTCATCGTACGGCGCTTTAGTGGAGAGGGAGGCTGGCTCCGTTAAAGGCGAAGCTCGCTTTTCCGGGGGGGGGGGGATAAGATACGAGGGCTGGACGGCGGCAGCCTAACGTTAGATGCGCGCACCCCATCCCTTCACCCCCTCCCTCTCCCTCTCCATCTCTATCTCTCTCTCACTGCAGAATAAGGGGAGAGAGGGTACTGATGCGGAAGGGAAGGCGGAGAATAACAAGATGGCCGACGGACGACCCTGTGCGGGAGTAGGACGTACGACGCTCCGAGCGTAAGTAGGGGAGGTAAGACATTTCTCCTACGGAGTCGCTTTCGACTTTTCCCCTCGGACGGCAACACTCTCTACCGCTAGGGAAAAGAAGGTATTCCGCATTTACTCAGAGTACGTTCATCCCCTTACGGACTATCCTATCATAGCTTATTCCTAATACGATCTGCATTAATAATAAGCGGCCGCGGATCTTTTTCTTCTATATTCGTCATTTACAAAACGCATCCGATGCTTTATTTAAGTAATTTCAGTAATTACCATTACGGCAATTAATATTAGTACTACTCCTACTACAGCTTCGCTTACTACTACTACTACTAATAATAATAATAATATTTGCAAAACGACAAACATTGACAATATTTCGTTTCGATAAGAAAATTGTACAAACAAAAGGAATTTCATTAATACGTTACCCAATAAAGTATTGGATTTATGAGATGCGTAGACGTAGCGTTAGAAGAGTAAGTTTTGCATTTGAGTTTTATTTCTTAAAAATTCGGTACACAAGCTTTTTCTCATGACATTTTGTTATAACAATTTTGTATTTTCAAAGTTCAATTGCGGCGTATTCGAATAATATTTTGAAAATATTTTCAAATTTTCCATCATAAGTTTATCTTAATTAATCCGTGATCCATGGACCTGCAAAAGAAAACGTGTATGCATAAGAAAAGTTGTCACAACTACGTTTAATAATGAAATAGAATTTTTAAAATCATTTTCATATTGAACGAAAGGAAATGTAAGACAAAAAAAAACAAAACAAAAAAATCACAATAATATTATAATTATACATGAAAGAATATTTTTCTCTTCGTGTGAATCTAATTGGGAGTAAAGAATTTTTATGAAAAGAAATCGAATGAATAAAATTCCAATAAGGTAGTGGAATAATTATAGAATAAAGACAATTACTTTTTATAATAATAAGTAATTAACGTATAATGAATGAATTAATTTTTCTACTGGGATGAGAATTTAGTGTAAATATTTTAACGAGTGGCAATGTCTTAAGGAGTAAGGCGTCAAATGTTAAAGACAAGTGGACCGAAGGTATAAATATTGTTCCGAAAATTTGTTAAACGAAAAGGGTAAAGTAAAAAAAGGGAGATAAAATGCTTAGAGAAATATGCAAAGTAAAATAAAATGGAACGAAGGATGTGGAGAAGAGATGAAATGATATAGTCATGAACTCTAGGAGCGGTTGCATGGATAATTAAATCACATAAATTAGGAAAGCGCGTAGTCCTTGGTGCCGGAGTGGAAAATAATAGAGCGGCCGACAGAGTTTTACGAAGAAAATGAGAATATGCATGGGCGTTAAGTATACGCGTGGAAGAGAATATTCAATGATGAAAAGATAAGATGATAAATGAAGGGGCTCGGACCGATCGCAGCCTCCCATTTGCATAAGAAGCCGAATAGAATGAAAAAAAAAAAAAAAAAAAAAAAACGAATAGCTACGTGCGCTCGTTCCTTAATAATAACAACAATAATAACAATAATAATAGTAATAATAATAATAGGCGGGCGTGAATTTTCCTTGCCCCGATGAATTTTACAAACGGATTAAAATAGCAGTGCAACCGACAAATATAGTACGAGCCTATAAAGTGTCGAGTTAACGAGCGACACAAGAACTCGGAAAGTTTATTTAAAAGACTATTATATAATTTAAGTTGAAGTAGGGCGCGAATAATCATGCATAAATAACTTGTTTTATAGTCCTGGAGTATTCCGGCGGCGGTGCAAACGCGAGCGAGCGAGAGAGAGAGAGAGAGAGAGATAGAGAGAGAGAGAGAGATAGAGACAGAGACAGAGACAGAGAGAGAGAGAGCGAGAGAGCGAAGAGTCTTGCGGTCGGGGCTGTAGCGGCGCGTTCGCGTAACGAAATTAACTCGAGGATCTGTCTTGCTAATTATAAATCTCATTACTTTAACCTACCGCGGTTATGCCATTCGAATTTTCAAGCAATTTAAAATGTACATATTATCGTACATAATCGATTGATGGCAAAGTAAGTGGATGTCGCGTTTGGCAAACAAAGCCATTACCGACGCGTTGTCATTGCCTAAGCGCGGCATTTAGGCAAAGGCTCGATTAATAATACTTTTGCCGATCGCGCGATACTAATACATTCCTTAATCCTGATATTCTCCGCCATAAGCAACGAATAGCCAAGGCTGGCTCTGTTGAGCTCGCCCTTACAGTGACACGGAGGCGCCGAAGCCTCGGGTACACATATACACGTAGAGAGAAACTCATGATTGGACGCGCGAGGGTAAGGGACGCGCGCGGGAGGGCAAATGAGCGCAAAGTAGCATCATTCGAGCATCAGTCGATAAAAAAAACTTGGCCGAAATGTCAATAAAATTCAAAAAACTTTGAGATAAGTTCAGTGGCGAGGGGTCGTGGCCTACGGTTCGCTCGCACGACGCTCACAAGACGCTCGCTCTTATCAGGAGCTTTTGAATATTCGGCCTCGCTCCAATAATCACCAAACTTGCTAATCCTTTAAAATTGCCTCCTAAAACGGCATTAGCATAAAAAGCCAATTCCAACGGTGTATCATCGCGCTAATATTCCTCGGAACTCGTGTGCGGGCGCGCGCGCGAGAGAGAGAGAGAGAGAGAGAGAGAGAGGGTCTCGATAGAGGAGGGGGATGGCTGGCCGGCCGTGGAAAAGGAGCCACCGGGATTTCCCGTCTTTGGGGGTAATAATGCCGGATGATGTCGTAGAACCGGGTGGTCGGGTGGTGGGGTGCGATTAATACCGGGGATGGAAAGCCCGTCTGCGAAGGTGCGTGGGAGGGAGGGAGGGAGCAGCGGTGCTCTATCGGAGTCAATTAAGCATGTATTATTAGGATTGAGCGGGGGGAGGCTCGGTTATTCTTTGGGCCGATATCGATCTCCTATACCGTGAAAATTTTCATTAATCTTATCAACGTAAAGTGAATGTCTCCCTCTCGTCCCTCTCGTCCCTCTCTCTCTCTCTCTCACCCCAATGAAGAGTCCGTAAGCGTCCTTTTTATGCCGGGTAACGCGTATTATGCGCGCGGGCTTGTCACGCTTGTCCGCCTAAAGTTTATGCTTAATTTTATTGAATGTATAATGCGCACTGGGCATGCCATTAAAAATGTCGGTACGAGGCTACGAGCAGGTATTAGAAACACGAGTGAATTAGCTGTTCCGCTATGCTTATTGCTCGGCTCGGCGAAATGCTCTCCCATTGCTTTTACGAGTGAAATATTAAAGATAATTATTATACCGATGCTTGAGCTGCATTGTAATTATTATTACGTCGATTATTACGTTAATGTGAAATTAATATAAAACCTTGTAAAAGTCCGTCACGCGACATTCGCGTGAAAAACCAATGGGATGCGCACTTTCGTGTTAACATAGGCTACATTATTATTAATAAGGGATTATTAATGCGGATATTTTTACAGCTTCAGCCATGCTTAGGTCTTAATAAATTGCGTGGCGTGTCCACTCGCGTACTTCCAAATGCAGTTAAGCCCTGAAGTATTAGGTAGGAAAGTTGGGCGATGGGAGGGTGGTGGTGGTGGTGGTGGTGGTGGTGGTGGTGTTACCTCAAGTCAGCCTCAAACCTAAAGCCGTGGTTCTCCCTTAATGATCTTATTGTTGTTGCCATTGTTGTTATTGCTATTGTTATCGTTGTTGTTATCGTTGTTATCGTTGTTATCGTTGTTGTGATCTGGGAGCGAGGGTACGCGGAATCCGAGCTTGGGTGTATGTTTGTACACTCAAAGGAGTGAGGCAGGAGAGCGGCGAAAGGCGGGATCGAGTATCATCGTATCACCGGTAGTTGAATCGATGCAGGAGAGCTGCAGGAAAGCGGGGCCGGAGAAAAATGAGGAGGTTAATTGGTCGTCGAGTCGGAACTCGCCGTCGCCGAGAATTAAAATCCCGCGGCACAATCGCATTCTCCACGTCCGCACGGCTGACCGCAATGCTCGCGTACCATACGCGTGTGGGTGTACGGAGCCGGGGCCGCATCACGGGGCCGCATCACGGGGCCACATCACGGGGCCACTGAAACGCGGTCGCGACTTGAACGCGGCCTCCGCGGGCGTGTGGGACGTTGCCAGACGTTGGTAGGCGGACGGGTAGAGGGAATAGAGGGAATAGAGGGAATAGAGGGATAGAGGGCTAAAGCCACCGCCAGAGAAACGAGAATAGTGTCGGTCTACGAGTTGAGTGGAATTGGTGAGCAAATTGCTCAAAGTAATTAATCGCTTTTGCGGGGGTTCGGGGCTACGTTTCTCTCCCTCCCGCACCTCGCGGGGTTCCCCGTCCCACCCACAACCTATTTCTATCCCACCCACCCACCGCTCTCCTATCCGTAGTCCATACGCTCTGCTCTGTCTCCCCTACGTCTCGCATTTTTGTTCTTTAAAGCGAGGAGTCCGTGTAAGGGTGCCAGGGTCAGGTACTCTCGGGCCGAGGACAGGAGGATATGGGGGTGGGGGGAGGAGGAGGAGCGAAGACGAAGCGGAAGTGGCTCTTGTAACGCCTGACTTTGATTTCTTGGTTGGGCCGCAGTTGCCAAGTCCGTCGGGAAGTCGGCGGGGATGACTTTTAAAGGGGTCGTGGCTGGATTTGCGACACCATGCTTTCGAGAAGTTTGCCCACGTTTAAGTGGATTTCGTGACCGGTTTTACTTATGGCGCTTTAGCCGTTAAAGTTAATTAGTATCTTGCGAATTGATCTACTCCGCCGAGAGTAAATGAAGGCTTGTTTGCGCCTCGGTTATTCAGCGACCGCCTCGCCCGGGTCACTCATACATACATTCCAGCTGCAGCGCGCTTAGATTTTATTTATTGCATTAGCCGCCGATCCCCCCGTCCCCATCCCCTCACCTCCCACGGCCCAGTCTTTTACAAGTGAACTTGGGTCATAAAGAGTACGTGGGCTCGTATCGAGCCCCTTTCTAATATTTAGTGGCGGTTCGATGGTATATACGACCTTCAATGACTGCCCATAAATGAAAATAATAATTTCCCGAGCGTAAATATTAAGAGCCCGAATAATTTACGGTTAATGACGCGCTCCGGGGTAAGACAATGGTGACGGGCCGACGGTCGGATGACTCGGGGAAAACTCGAACGACCGGGGAAATTATTGGAAAAGTTGGCGTACGTCCGTCTAAGCTGCACTTGGTATAAAAGTCGAGTGGCTTTTATATACCGATTGCGGGATCGGTGCACCTGTTGATTCGCGCGCGCGCGCGCGCAAGCTTGTTTTCCACTCGATAAAAGCTCGTACGCGTCTCGCGGGAGTGGCAGCTCGTCAGGGTCTCCTAGAGCAATACATCTCCTTACGGGATCTCCTCTTCTTGTCACTCGGCTGTACGTCGCTTACGAATCGTAAACCACGGGGATAGAAAGAGCGGGAGTTGGATGGGGGTGGGGGTGGGGGTGGGGGGTGGGGTGGTCGGCGGGATGAGGCTTCCTCTCGGTTGGAAATTCACGCTGGCCAAGTGTCCAAAGAGGAATAAACGGAGAGAGTGAGAGAGAGAGAGAGAGGGAGGGAGAGGGTGGGGTGGGGTGGCCGGATGTATAAATAGCGAGGCAGCCAGTGGTGTGTACACCCTTTCGGGGGCTTAAGCCGAAAGGACGTCCGAAGATTCAGGACGAGGCTGGGCGTGCTCTCGACCATGAGCCTTGTAAGATATTTAAACGTACCTTTACATTGGCTTTATGCGCCTTTGACATCTGCACATCTGCACCGTCTATGCGATTGCTTTCCCTGCGCGGATGCTCCCTTCGACATATCGTGATTAAAATGCAGAATGTCAGTCCCAGTAATGAGATGAGATGACCAGCGCGCTCAAACTGAAAGTCCCCGAGTTTTTCTCTCTCTCTCTCTCTCTCTCTCTCTCTCTCTCTTTATATATATATATATATATATACACCGAAAGCCGTTGATACAGCCTTTGCCTTTCTACTTATTATTCCGTTAGAATGCATAAGCAGGTACTTGTCTCGGAGGTCATAAATCATGCCCGAAACAACGGTTGTTACGTTTCAAGACTTTTATTCCCCGCCCACGATCACGGATTCTACCACCTTTCCCCACCAATTTAGCTTAATAAACTCCTTGGGAGAAGAATAATTTAATCAAGCTTCTGAAGAAAATTGACTCGTGATTTCTATCGTGATCCCACGTACTCGTAAGCCAAAGAATACATTTATTACGATTAATTGATAAATAATATTGATCGTGTGGAAGCGACGACGAGATGTTGCATGAAAATGATTTCTTTTGTAAACAAGATCACGTCAGCGGGGAAATGTAATTCGGAGAATTCCATTTGAGCAGTAATCGAAGACACGAAAGATTTTAAATTTCCATTGACCCGAGACTGAAAAGCTTAGGCGTCGATTATTCCTCGTCTCCTCAGCCTGTATCGGCTGCGTATTTAAGACAGCGCTGCCAACCAAGGATCGACAGGTTATGTGACGAATAAATATAGCGATCGCAAAATAAACGTGGTGCCTGTATGGGTGAGAGAGGAGAGAGAGAGAGAGAGAGAGAGTCGCTGGACTCATATAATGCTGGAGGAGAGAGGGGGTCGTGAGGTAAGCACGATAACGCGTGGGTGTGTATGCCTTATCTAAGGATCGATAGAGGTTAGGACGCAGTCGCGACGGCCGACGCCGCCTTGTCTCCCCGAGTCCTTGGCTTCTTATTATTTACAGACCGACCTGGCGGTTCTTACTGATCTTACTCTATTCCCGGCACTTCTCCACCTACTCGAATTGGCCATTCTCCGAGTCAAATATTAATTTCCTTGACTTGACTTACAAAGCAATTCCTCGTAGTAGAACGATCTCTTTTACGCTTTCGTTGTAAGATCTTAAACTCCGAGCGTAATTCAATAGAAATAAGCCTAGGGATCGAGAACACGTATTCACTCGGCCTGTTCATTAATTTTTCCCCTTCTTCCCCTTCATCTTGATCTTGATCAATTGAATCGTCTACTTTATTGAAATCCCATTGCAGCGTCGAGGAAAGGAGCTTTATACGTTTAATCACCGTATACGTTAAGCTGCAATCTGCATCGCACACCTGATTATAATATGCCTGAAGATTACGTTAAGGAGAGATGGTAAATACAAATATCGACCCCCCATGTATCCCTAGAATTTCCTTAAGCATTGATTCCTAAGCTGTTGTTGGAATCATCAATTTGGTTGAAAAGTTAGCGCTTTTTGTTTGCTGGTGGGAAAATCGTCGGTAATAGAATCGCATAATGGAATTATAAATTTTTTTGCACGAAATTCAGGAAGAAGAGGGGACGAGCCGGGGGATGTCCGTTATCCTCGCCTCCCACTCACCAATAGCCAGACGAATCTAATGAAGCTGCTACGAACGCGTGTGCGTGCGTGGCGTGTGTGGCTGTGTGTGGCTGTGTGTTTGGTGGGGGGAGGAGGGGCGGACGGAACAAAGCTCAGAGCTAAGAAAAGCTCTCCCGCGGGGCTGGCACTTCCTTAACGCGAGTGGGTTCGTGTACGAGGGTCGCGAGGACTGCCCGAGCCCCGGCACCGGCCTTAATAAATTCCATTCAACTGCGGGCCAATTAATCGTGGCCCATTCCTGTCCTGGTAAAATATGATTCAGAAACAGAGGCGTCCAGAGCCGAGTGCACCCGAGATGGGAACTCCGGTGCGCTTTATGTATTCCGAGACCGTCTCTCGGGCCATGTTGAGTCGGTCCGCGGGGTGCGCGCCTCTCGACCCAAGCCTTTTGCCCCTCGCTCCTCGTCTGTGTGGGGGGGGGGGTGCGGAGATGGGGTGCGGAGAGGGCTAGGGAGGGAGGGTTGGGTGGGTGGAGCGGCGCGAGGGGATGGCGCCTGTAAGAAGTAGAGTTGCTTCGTCGCCGTTCGCCCGGGACATAAGAACGCTCTCCGAGGGATCGAGAAGGGTACTTCCTCTCGCTCGCACACTCCTTCCTCTCTCCCTCCTTTACCCTCGCCTTCCTCTCTCCGCGTATGCTTCACGATACGTAGATACGAATACGGTGCATGCATCTACACCTACGTAAGGGATGCTACTTCTACGTAGGAAAGAGTATGCGTGCGTGTGTGTGTGCGCGCGCGCGCGCTCTAGAGAGAGAGAGAGAGAGCGATTGAGCGAGATAGGGCAGCTGATTCGGGGAAGTAAGTTGTATTGATCCCAGACTCTCTCCCCCTCGCCACAGTCTGTAGTTTTCGCTTGTGCTCTCTCTCTCTCGCTCTCTCTCTCACACACACTCTATCCCGTTCTTTCGTCCTCTCTTCCTCTTCTACCAAGTCTACAAACTGTCGGGGAGCGAGTTGAGCGGGGGGGGGGATGGCGAACCGAGGCAGGGTTAGTACGTGTTCTTAATCGCCAAGTGAGCGCCCGCCTCCCGCTCGGCTTCTCCTCCTTTTCTCCGTGGGTGCCGCAGTAGGAGCAGCAGCAGCAGTAGCAGCAGCAGCAGCAGCAGCACCAGCTTCCCACCCTGACGCCGAACGCGATAGTATAGTAGAAAAGCAGCCGAGAGTATAGAGAGCCCCGACGGAATTGCATGCCTTGTTCTCGCTCGCTCTTCATCTCTCTTGCCATTTGCCTCTTACCTTCCGTTCCTCCTCACTATCGTACCCCTCCCGCCCGCACCCTCTTCCCCCCTGCCTCACTCTCACACTGTATTTCTCTCGAGGAGGAGGGAAAATTCGCTTGTCCGACCGAAGCCGTCCTTGTTCTCCTTGCAGACTGACTCTCCGAGCCGTGCACCCACACCCACACCCACACCCACACCCACCCACGCGTACACAGGCGTGTATCCTCTGCCTATCGCAGAGGAGCGATTTCTACGATGCCGGCACGATGTTGCTTCTTCTTTTGCGTATGCATATACGTGCCCGTGCGTGTGTCCGCCTCCCTGCATTTTCTGAACACATAGCCGAGTGTGTGCTTTCCAACTTCTATGCGCAATTGTGAGCACGGTCTGTGCGGGATACAGCGCACGTTTGCGTACAAGCGCTCTAGTATTTACTTAGAACTCTGTGACTCTGTGTTTATAAGTTTTGATTTGTAAGCACAATTGCTCCTCCAGCTCTCCCGCATATTTATAGGTGTTGATAAGTTTACGGGGCTAAACATTTTTCAATCCTTCGTCCCACCTTTCTTTTTGACACAATTCCTATACATATAGCCAACCAATACTTTAATAAGCGAGCTATTTCACGAACAGATAAGGTAACAGATTGGTAAGGTTTTAAAGGGACGTTCTTAGTACTTTGAAGGAGTGAAATTTGTTATAACGATTCTTCTTCTTTTTATTTATTTATTTTTTTTTTTTTTGAGAATACATATGGATTTGCATAATCGACATCTTTCTTAAATTCCCTCGTGCCGATTGAGTTCATTCGATTCATGATATTATAAATGCAAATGAATATTTCGACGATTCGATTAGATGACGGAAGGATTCATGTATCGGTTCACGTATTAGATTAATTATTATACACGAAAGATTAAGAATATTTATGAAGAATATTTATGGACAGGATGCCAAAGATGACCGATGGCGGCAAAAAATTGATCATCGAGAGCGATCTCCCCGGAGCTGGAGCTAATGGTAAATAATAAAAAGAGGCCGAGTGCGGTCAGGAGAGCAAATAAAGCTCACGGTGTCCATGTACCGTGAAAGATCCCTTGGATCCGAGAGCCGAGGACGAGCGCTCTATTGTTCCGGTAATACGTAAGAACGGGTTGCATTCACGCGGGGCACACGAGGTCGTGGTTGGCTCCGCGTCACGTACTTTGTCGTTCTTGTGCCTGTTTGATTTAAGAACGCTGATTCTTGTTTTACGACGACGACGACGACGACGACGACGACGACGAGGACGACGACGACGACGAGGACGCTATGATTACACGCTCATGGTTGTTAGATGCGCGAGTTTTCACGAGAACTCGAGTGCGGTTTCTCGCTCGCGAGTCGATTATTATTCCGGAAACGGGGGGGGGGGCGGCGGACTTGACTCGAACTGAGATGCGAGAAGCCGAACATTTTGATTGGTCATCCGCCCTTATCTCTCTTATCATCGTTCATCCTCTCCGTCCGATTTTCGAGCATTTCGTTGTATTATTTATAATTGTACCGCCCGTCAATATTAGCGTATCGATTACAGATTCGATGCCTTTTGGGAAAATCCCACGAGGCCGTTACGTATTCCTTTCTTTTCTTTTCCTTTTCAAAAATACGTGCGTTCTTATTCTCGTTATTGGCGTTAATAGCTCGGTAATTAAGCTGAATAAAGGAAAAGTTTAAGTAAGTATCCCGCTGCCGATCTTTAATAAGTCCTTGGGCGACATTATTATAATTATTGTAATTATAGGCTGGCATATTTGAGTTCATTTGTAATTAAATAGTTCGAAGCCCGGTCGAGTGCGTATCGGCCAGGGGTGGAGTGTTGGAACTTTTCCAACAACGGCTTATAGATTGCTCCTTTGTTAACGCTTATCGCTTCGACGGATCCTCGTTACTGCGGCGAGCTCCTGCTAAATCCAAACTTGGCCGAGAAACATTATCGAAGTAAACAAAAGAATCCCGGTTCCCGATGACGAAACTTTTCGCGCTACGAATTACACGTTCTTTTCTAACGGCTGGCTTACGCCTACAATCACGAATATCGTAGCGAAAGCTAAATTACGGAATTATGGGTGTAGGATGGTGCCGAGTTCCGAGTTCCGAGCCGAGCCGAGTTTAGAGTTCCGGGGGCCCTTCGCGGCCAGTCGTAATAACAATGCCGAATAAAAACAGGTGTAATTATAGTTTTGCGGCAAATTTATCGTTTGCAAATTGTTTGCCGGGTTATTGGGACGGCGGCTCGCCTAGTATAAATTGATTTTGGCGAGCGAAGCGTATTACTTGGAGCAAAACAGAAGGCGGGAGATTTTCTTGCCCTCGGCGGCGTGCTTAGTAAATTTACGAGATTGTATTCAAGCCTCGTGGTTTTTGCCGGTCCAGCGCCACCCAACGTCCTTGTTAATTACAAGCCAGATCTCTCCTCCGAGCTCTGGGGCAGAACCTCCCCCAGCCGGAGGGGGTGGTGTGGTGGTGGTGGTGAGTGGGTGGTGAGTGGGTGGGTGGTGAGTGGTGTGGTGGTGAGTGGGTGGGAATTTCATAATCGAATGGATAAAAACACGATTTTATCCTTAAAATTTCATCTCGTGCGCCAAGGAATAACGTCGGCCGATTCGGTCGAGATCCCCGGGTAAGCAACAGCGGCACCGTCGCTCCCGTCCACGGGAATTATCTGGCGAGGCATAAATCAACGGGACGTGAAATGCGCGTTGACGAGAGAGCGAGGAGCCGTGTAAAGACGCGGAGTGTAACTCGAGGACGATTTGACCTTTACGTGGTCATAAACTCCTCGAGCCAAGTATTCGCTACGGAAACGGCAAATTGTCCAATTCCACCTTTTACGGCATTCGATTACGAAGAATGCGTCGATTAAAGTCGACGATGCGGTCGTTCTGCATTCGATGAAACATTCCAATTCATTATTTAACAAGCCGCAGGTGATCTGCTTATTTATCCCCTTTTGTAAATCACCGACCCGAAACTCATTATATTTCATTTTAATTCATTGGATCCGACGTTGATCGGTCGGATTTCCACAAAACCTATTACCCATGAATTTTTCTTGACAATTTTCCTTAAGCTACGACCGCAAAGCCAAAGATACCGTAAGACGCTTTCAAAGGCTCGTGGTATTGGTTATCGGGGTTATTGGTTCGTGTGCTGCAGCAAAGGAAAATCCTAATGAGGATGATGATCGTAATGACGGGTTATTGGGGCGAGGAATTTTTGTTTTAAAAATCCACTAATCGACAGAGTGAACTTGAGGCTAAATCCGAGAGGACGAAGAATCTTAATTGTACCACGGAAATACGCTGCAAGATGTATATAATACTCGCGTAGGAAATGACGTCATCAGTCAGAAGCGAGTTAATGCAAGCGCGAAGCGGTGGGAGAGCGCGAGGATGGGAAAGGCCACAGAAAGAGACAGGGTTGTTTATGTCGACGATAGAATGAAAGGTGTGCACGGGTTGATAATGAAGTGAGGAAGAGAGGAAGAGAGGAAGAGAGAGAGAGGAGAGAATTTTCGTGGAGGCTCGTCTACTTGGGAGAGTAGAGACTCGGTTGAGTTATGCTCGTATTTCCCGTCAACACATCCGATGACGTTCGCGGCAATGTAACTGAAATGTATGAATGCTCGCATTTCCGTATGAGCGCGTATTCGCTTATTTGTATAGGTGGCCGAATTAAACTTGTGCTTAGTTTTGATTTGTAGGTTATGACTTTTCCGTTTCATTCATGATGAACTGCACTGCCAATAATGAGGATATTTGCAATTACATCCGCATAATGAAATATTTACATTAGCCTCGTTACAAGTTTCTCAGACATTTGGCTTCTTTTTATTGGCAATTTTTATTGCCCAATACGTAATTCCTTTATATTATTTTATTTTGTTCCAAGTGTGATAATAACCCCAATAACCGCCCTTACTTGAACTCATAGATTTAATTGTACTCGTAAGCAGAATTTATTTCCACTATCGATCTATTTATTATATACATTTCCAAAGTACCAAGTAATTGAGTAATAATTTATTAACCACTGAGCGTATTATAATAATGAGGGAAATATTAGAATTCTATAAGATTATTAAAATTGCACAATTGCATTGAAAGTTATTATTATTATTTTTTTTTTTTTATTTAATAACAGCACGATTACGAGCCTATGAATTTATTCAATTTAACCAATTAATTTATAAGTAATTGTTAATTTTATTTTTCTATAAAATACGTCAATAAAGGTAATTTCGAATCAAATAATACCGCGGATTAAATCTTTTGAAAAGTGCCAAGTATAATTACTATCATCATCATCATCATTATTATTATTATTATATGACTATCGACGATTTATAGAAATGATGAATTATAAGTCTTTGTAAAAAAAAAGAAAGAAAAAAAAGAAAAGAAAAAAAGAAGAAGAGTTTACGATTCGAATTTATCGATTAAGCAGTGGCATTAGTTGCAAAAAAAAGAAGGAACAATGATTGAAAGAGAGTGGGAGAGAGAGTGGGAGAGAGAGAGACAGAGGGATCTCGGCTCTTTTATTTACGAGAGTCTAGGCTCGAGTAATAAAGGTCATCGGAGTGTTTGGGGCCGGGTGGGGGTCGAGGAGAGGGTGATTTCGAAGGCATCCGAATTTATTCGCGTAAGGACAGTGGGCAGAAAGGCAGGGCGTCCCTCACCCCGGCCGGGAAGATCGTTCGATTAACCTTAAATTTTAACTCTTGCCCGCTCGGCCATTCACTTTCTCTGGATTTAAGCCGGCCGCGAATTCGATTCGATTGGGACGCTCCCGCACGTCTGTCCCGCTCAGCATTCACCAGTTGATCCGCTGGTAAGGGCCGCGGCGCCTGGAACGTAGTCCCGTTAAACGTCCTCGACCGCGTCCTCTGCTCGCGCGAGGCAGAGGATCCTCGGGAACGTCTTCGAGAGCGAGGTCGGATTGTATTATGCCTCACCATGCTATCTGGAAGAGGACTCGAGAGCGCCTGCGGGGCTTCTTGCCAGGAGGGGCGCGAAGCCACGCCTCCCTTCTAAGGATCACCCCCTTAGGGCAGCTAGCCCCTTAGCAGCTAAGATTTTTCCGGCGCGCATCCCCACCGATCCGCCGGCCGACCCCTTCTTCTTCCTTCTTCGTATCGATCCGGGTCGCGAGACTCGAGGGAGGGCCGCCACCACCTACGTGGCCCCCCTACTATTCTCCCCCCGCCCCGCCCCGCCCGAGCTCCTGGCCCCCTTTCCCGTCCCATCAAAACCCGTCGTCCCCCCGATTGCCCTGTAAGGTCGTTTCTTGCCGAGCTCTCCGCAGACGTTCCGCGCGCCGCCGTGACGCATGGCTGGCTTAAGTCCTCTTTCCTTTACCCCCCCCACCCCCTCTCCCCAATCCCCGACACCCTTGTCTTCTCGATCCCCAGGACACCCGCCCGATCCTTTACATCGGACCCGTGTTTTCAGGTCACTCCACTCTCCGGGGCTGCGGTCGCCGTGGCGTCTCGCGAGATTTACGGCTTCCCATCTTCCGACGCTTCCTTCTGATGCCGCCTCTCCCAGCCTCCTCTCCCAGCCTCCTCTCCCAGCCCCCTTACCCCCGCCGCTTTTCCGGAGATAAGAGCAAGGACGAAGGAGCCGTTGAACTTTTTTCTTTTACCGCTCTGCTTTTTTTAAGGGCGCCCCTTTGAATTATTGAGTCACACGCACACGCACACAGACAGAGTGAGAGAGAGAGAGAGAGAGAGAGAGAGGAGAACGACAACGTGAGCCGCATCTTTTTTCATTATTTTTGCAGCTCAGGACTTCCCTCCTTAGCCCCCTTTCTTCTGACCCTTGCTTATCGGAGCGCTTTGCCGACACGCGTTACACGGCTTCCTCGCGACACAATGCTTAATTACAGTACCGTTTTTTTTTTGTTCACCTTTTCTTCTGCCACTACTTCATCGTATCCCGTCTCTTGCGCTTGCCTACGACTAAATGCGCAACCGTCTAAAGCACTTTGATTCTTATTTCATTCTTATTTAACGCCTGGCATCGAGCCCTTACTTTCCAACAAGAGCTTCCGCTTTCCCGATTTAATTAAACGCAACGTCCATTCGCCCATTTTCCTCCATTTTAAATGCTCTCACCTTTATTTACGTATTCCGTATTTATTCATTATGACAAAGGGCAGTTTATAAAGCGGCCACGCGCCCCCTCCCCGTCTTGCGTTTACTTTTATTAGCGACAAAAGTACCTTGCAGCCAGTGTGACGAACCACCTGATTTCAAATATATTAAGTATAAATTTATAATATTTCTTTGTCGTTATAAAGCGATACACAGGATTCCGTATACGTAGCAGATAATTTTATCGAAATGTAAAAGTATTCGAATGAAATTACTCCGATTCGTTATTTGATTGCTCAACGAGTCGAGGCGTATAATAAATTGCCAAATTAAATTAATACATACGTACATATATATATGTATATAGTTGTTATAAAATTTGTATTATACGATCCGAGTTAATTCAATGTCGATTATATCCTTAAGCGAACCTTCCGAGGTTTCATCACGAGACTTGAATAAATAAATTAGTATCGAAAGCATAGGAGAGCAGCGCCATTTAAAGAAACGGATCTCGATATATATATATATTGATATATATATCGAATTTAACGAATTTAACGTTACGAATGACGAGCTACGTGCTCGGTGTAGCGCTACAACCTACGCTGAGAGCAGTATGGCTCGATAGAACAGGAAGAACCGGGGGAAGAAGGGGGCCGAGCTCGACAGTCACCACGAGTCGCTATGAGACGACGCGCTACTTTACTCTCGGGCCGTTATACTCTAAAATGTCTTATCGGTAAAACTGCCGGCGTCCGTGACACGCGGGAATACCGTGGGTTCGGCAGTTGCCCGGCCAAGCGACTATTTATTCGTCTTGCGTCAATAGAATCTGGTCAAGTTTTCCTCGGCCTCCCGTTAATTATGTCATTGGAAGCCATTGGCATTGCCGTTCATATCCGTTCTCGTATAATTAAAATATGCTTCTGTATTGCACGTGTGTACGGGAGCGAACGAGCGAACGAGCGAACGAGCACATGAATTCCGAAATGATATAATTGAAGAAATACTTTTGCCGGTAATTAATTTTCTCGTTGTCAAGCAATGAGGATGAAATAACGGGCACATAGCCGCCTGGAAATACGTTATTATTTAGATCGTAGGAACGGTAATTAAAGTTTTGCGCGGCGAATTCGCGCGCCCCGCCCTCGTTTTCCCATCTCCCGTATCCATCGGCGGCGCAAACGACTTTGAACGCACGCGTACGACGTAATATTTCAGATGAAATGGAAAACTTGATTTCGCCTCAGATTAGATCCCTGGGCCTTTTCGTCAGCGGCAGGGTGGGGCGGGGGCTGGGGTGGTGTAGGGTGGAGGACGAATCTAACGATCGAGGCGAGGTGATATATGAAACAAGTCTCCAGCCCGGGATCGATGCTCGGTCACGATACGACGACATCCATCGATCATCGATAAGTCCAATGGTTATTCGGATACTCGGCCCGGAAATTGACTTTTCACGCGGCCGACGGCCAAGTGCGCCAACTTATTTATCGCTCCGGGCGTCACGAGGAGCAGCCTCTTGCTCCGAAGCGTCGGAAGCGCTTCCTCCTTTACTCCTCGGATAGGCCAAGCTTCCTTCACCGGGAGCTCAAATGATTGACGAGCCGAGCGTCGTACGATCGCTCCCGCATCGCTCCCACACCTCCCTCGACCTCTACACTACAGAAAGTATTCTATACTCGCGTCCCCTCCCTCTATCCCTCTACCCCCCCCTTCACTACCCTATCCTGCTCATTATTGCCTCTTTGTTGCCCGAAAGAAAAACCTAGGCGAACCTCGACCCTTTCTGCTTTCATAAATATTCTCTGCCCGATCTCGTGATTTCCGCCAATCGGGGGCCCAATAACCTACTTTCTTTTTTTGTTGTTGTCCATGCGTTGCGTATATCGATGAAAAATCCACGAGCCGAATATAAGCGAGCTCGATAAACGGTATCCCGATTGTTTAAGTATCCTTCTTCACGGCGAGCAAGCCGATTATTACCGAAGCTCGTGACTGCATGCGAGGCGAGCAAAGAAGCCAGAGCGCATGTAAAGTGCCTTTTTGCCGGGTTTCTTAAGCATCCTTGCGAGTTGCGAGCTGGGAGTTGGTGAACGGGGTGGAGGAGGGCGAAGGGTCGGCAAAGTGAGCCGAGCCATAAATATTCAGAGGGTAAAAATTATTCAAGAAGTCGAGTCGCCGTGAGGGCTCAGGTGAGCTCGAGCGAGCTTAACGTCCTCGGGCGACGGGATTTCAAGAGGGTGGAGGATGCCAAGTAAATGGAGGTCTCGCCTAAAGCGGCTCCTGCGGCCAAGGAGGAGTCGAAAAACTCTAAGAAGCTCCGGTCGTTCCGGGTGCACGAGTTCCGCTGGGGTGTTTCGGCGAGCTCGAAGGCGGTGAGTCGTGACGTGAGAGCGAGGACGTGTAGGAGGACGAGGACGTGTAGGAGGAGAAGGAGGAGGAGGAGGACGTGTAGGAGGAGAAGGAGGAGAGGAGGAGAAGGAGGAGAAGGAGGAGGAGGAGGAGACGGACATCCTTTCTGGGCATTAGCGAGCCCCGGAGCCTTACGAGGTCTCCTGGCAACCAAGCCTATCAAACTATCTTACGGTCCTTGCGGCGCTCGAGGAACCCCCGTCATCCCCTGGAATCTCACTTCAAGCCCTTAACGACCGACCCCTCGGGAGAGACGCTGCGAAATTGAGAAAATTATCCCGGGCCGCCGCTGCCGTACCCGCGCGTTATAGAGACGACGTGACTACGCGACACTATCGCACTTTGGCCCAGGCGCCGCGCTACGACCAAACTCGCCGGACTTTACGCGATTTATTCCCTCCTTCCCCCACTCGGCTCCCCCCCCTAAATCTCTCTCTCTCTCTCTCTCACACACACATCCCCTCACTCACTCACTCACTCACTCACTCTCTCTCTATCGCGCGCGCGCGCGCGCGCTCCTTCCGCGCCCACCACCGTGCCGTCAATGTGTTCGTTATACGGACACAGAGGAGACGCAGATGCCGAGGGCGCGCTCGCGCGCATGCGGGCGATTGTTTGGGGCGCGAGGAATCGATGTGGGATCGGCTGCCTGTACGAGCTAAGTCTGGGTATACGACGACCTTTGGCTATACTGCCATCTTAGTTGGGGAATTAAGGAGAGGGCGGATCCGCGCCCGCCCGACTCCTAACAAGCCTCCCAAGCCTCCCCGGCTGCTGCGACCCCTTTTCATCGAGGGTGGAACGCCAGCAGGGTTCGCTTCGCAAGATAGGAGGGGCCTGCGGGAAAAGGAGGGGGGGTAGGGGGGGGGGCAGCCGATGTTGTCCGTTGAGATTTTCGCTCGACGATACTTGGACGTAATTCTAGACAGTATTACGATGAATTTGGCTTAATTTTAATTGGAATCCTAAGGTACTCTTGTCCTTTCTCTCATTGTTGTTATGTAACTTCGCGTACATGTATGCGTACGTAGCTCCGCGTATACGCGCGCACCCACGGCCGTAGACGTAGACGTAGGCTGTATTTAGGCATCTAAACGCGAGGAGGTATCCGAATAAGTGCGCACTCACACGCGCGTGCATTAAGCCAAATGGCAAGATATAGATAGGAGCGGTATCTCGGACAATTTTCGGACCGTCGAGACGCGCAGTTTACATTTAATCTTATAGATATTTTGACGCGAAGCTTTTAATTGTCTGCCGAGTATTTATTGTCGGCGCACGCATTATGGATATTATTAATGTCTTGAGGAGCGTGCTCTCCTCGTCCGTATCGACCTTTTTACCTTTTTAAATACTTGGCGTGAATAATTCGCATTGACGATTATTTATTACGCGAATGATAAATTGTCCATTCTGAGGAGATGATCTTTATATTCCGTTACTTAATATTTATCAGTATTAGTATTAATACATAACCGAGGCCGGTTATTGTTTTATTTCAACATTATCGTTAAACATTAATGTTATCTACGTGGACTTTAAAATTAACAATGTATTTAGGAGTACGAAAGGCAGTTGAAATATTTCGCGGGACGATTGATCCGACATTCCGTCAATCGGGTTCGATCGAGTGCTGAAGAATTTCTAAGCCAATTGTTTTCTGTACATATTGCTCGCTATCGTGGTAAGATCGCTGTTTAAGCGCGAGCCATAGTCGTAATAAAGCAACGGAGCACTCGATCAACGGAGGCTCGGTAATCGCATCAACGCCTCCGAGTTCTCACACGTATTAGGATATAGTAGTCGAGTAATTAAACACTTGGAGGTCGAATTATGCAAGGTCAAAGAAAAGTCGGGGCCGGCATTAGAGGTAAAGAGCGTCGAGGCGGCCGTGGGTAGTTAAAACAAAGCGTTGTCAGTGATGGTGGTGGTGGCGACTACGACGACGACTACGACGACGACGACGACGACGACGACGACGACGACGACGACGACGACGACGATGACGAACGAGGCGGGGGGGGGGTAACAAAGTTCCCGAGCAGGCAAACACGGAACAATTTCTGGGCGGCGAGCGCCTGGGCCGCAATTACACGAAACGAACTCGGAACCTGGATTCTGACAAGCGTAGGAGGAATCCTGCGGAGGCGCGCACCGGGTGCCCGAAGAAAGCCAACGAGCGACTAAAATCCGGGGCTTCGTTAAAGTTTTGGAGGGTCGGGCCGCGGCCCTGTCCAGCTTTGTTCTTGTGTACCTTCGCTTCCAGCCCCGCGCTCCCAACCGACGCCTTTCTCTCCTTCTAACCCGTTCTCGAGTCAATACTCTAGACATTTGTCGTTCTTGGAAGCCAAAGTTCACGGGCTCCATTCCCGATGACCGCGTCACTATATCCCCCCCCCCCTCCCCCACTCGATGAAAGGGCAAAAAAGAATAACAGTCGTAAACTCTGTGCAAGTTACTTAATCAATTTTATTACCTTTTCTCTATTATTTACGATCTTTGCAGCTCGATGCGGATTTATAGATTTATAGAACCTGCGGATTTATGATCTTATATCGGCTGCAGACTTTTTCAAGGTATTTTAATTTAAAAGTCTTTACAATTATTTGTAAAAAATAATATCCTCTAATGAACGTGATGGATTTAACCGCTTTAACATTTGCACGCTTTTCGTCGATCAGTATTTCTAGCACAATTATTTACTCTTGCCAATGAATAATATTGAAAAAAAATAATTAAATAAGCAGTGAAAAAAGGGGAGGAAAGATGAGGAAGGTATCGACAATATATGTATATATGTATATATGTATATATACACAGTTGACTGTGTATCCGTGGTATCCGAGAGAGTATTCGGGAGAGACGGTAATTAATAAAATTGCCTTTAACGTGAGCGAGGATTTAAATGTTGTATAATAGATTAGCGGTGTAGATCGTTGTCTCTTGGCAGATAAAGCGTGGCCGCGGACAATAATAATTCGCAAATTGGGATTAAAGTCGCAGTGAGTCGTGATTTCTGGCAAAAGCGAAAACCACATGCAATCGGAGACATTAATTAATGCGATCTCGAGTGCGCCCTTTAAGCAATCGACGTAACGAGCGAGCGACGTACCGTGAGGCCGGCGGCGCGGGGGAGGGGGAGTAGGGCGTCGAGGGGGAGTAGGGTGGCGAGGAGGTCGAGGTGCAAGATAATGGAGGCGCGCGGTGACGGGAACGAGGAAAAGACTCGGTATCCGTCGGAACATTACCACCACCAGCACGTACGCGTAATTTATGGGATTGTCCCCGGTTAATTGTCAGCCTAGTCCCACTCTAATTACCAAGTTTTCCGAGCTGCCTTTTATCTGGCCGCTAGCCGTTTAAATTTAAATGCTTATTCTTATTAGGTCAAGACTAAGCGCACTAAGATCGGGCCGCGTTTTTAATCATTCCATTCGTTGGAACGCCATGAACGTAAGCGTAAATACATTTTAATACGATAAAGCACGTGGCCCCCGTAATACTCGATAACCTTGAATTCGTTGACGCTCGATTTATCAACGACTCATAGATCAAAAAAAATCATCGGCTATTCTTCTCTCGCGTGAAAGTTAAACGTTGCTCACGCTGTCGTTCAAGTCTACGAATTATACGTTATTATACGAGATAAGCTTCGATCGAGGATACTTTGTTAAAAATATTATGACTCTTTTTTGGGCCATGGAACATTGGCGGCTACGAAAAGTCACGGCTGCTTGGTTCGAGGCATCCGTGCTGAATTTGACGGGCGGGCGCGTGCTTACTTTGAGACATGCCTAAGTGCTTCGAGACAATTGCGCTTGCTTTGAGACTTAGTACGCGTTTGTTCGGAGATATGTAGGGCCTCATTGGTATCTGGCCGATCATGACGACGATTGATCTGCCCGAGCGTTTGCGTTTCTAACTATTTGCCGATAATTCCAGTCGCGCGCTTTCCTTTCCCTCCTTTGAAAAAAGAAGCGGACGATGAAGAAGAAGAAGAAGAAGAAGAAGAAGAAGAAGTACAAGAGGAAAGGCACGATCCGTATAATTCGAGATCAAGTGCAGACAGACCCTTTGATTGAATTTATTTCGGGGTGGCGGTGGCGGTGGTGGTTGCTACTGCTACTACTGCTGCTGCTACTGCTACTGCTGCTGCTGATGCTGCTACTGCTTGGAGATGAGCGTAAAGCCTTATCGTATAACCCTTTTGAAGTGTAAGATAGCGCGCATTCGTGTAGTAGGCCGGCGATCCCTGGCTTAGCCTTTGGCTTCGAATATTAGATCAATAGTTCTAACCTTCTGGAGAGAAGGAATGAAAACAGGGGGTGGGGGTGCTTGTAGCAGCAAATAGATAGATAGCGCGAGAGAGAGGGAGGGAGAGAGAGAGAGAGAGAGACGTAGAATGTAGTAGACGTTTACCAGTCTTCGCTCCTTGCTTCCGACCTTCTTCCTCCACAAACTTTGCTGGTAATGCGATATCGTTCCGGCTGCCGGGCCTCGAATATTGCTCCAGTGGATCCCCGGACTCACTATCTCGAATTTCAAAGCTCCTTATTACCGGCCACCGTCCAATATTAGCTCATCTTCCTTTACTCGAACGAGCGGCTCGATAAAGGGCTGGATTTCTTCGATGCCTACCGTTCACCTCACCTACGCATAATCTGCCTTTCCAGAGACCTTTCAGCTCTCATCCCCACCCCCACCCCGAACCCTATCCAGCCACTTTACCAGCTCTCTCCCTCTCCCTCCCCCCTCTCTCTCTTTCACACTTTTCTATCAGTCTCTTTGCATTGGAATAAGAGAATTCAGCTATCGGGAGAGGGAAAGCAGAAACAAACAGCATCCTCGACATGATTATAAATATGGGCGTTTTTTTTTGTTTACTTCGACCTCGTCTGTCTTACTACACGTATCGAGTGAAATGGTCCCGATGGGCTTTTCATTGTCCGGGTCATTGTTTACTATCGGGCCTCAGCTCGATCTAATTAAAATCACTGTAAGTGAGGTGAGCTCCGCGGCCGCGCATAACTTTGTCAATAGGAAAAATACGAGAATCGCCATCTTCGCGGGTATCGCTTACGGGAATGTTCTCGTTGAACGATCTCTAACAATCTAGAACGGAGATGTGACGACTCGATCGTCGCATCCGCGCAACTAAACTAACTTCGCCCCGACGTTATCGAGAAAAGTTAAACAGACGCATAACTTGTTCTTCCTTCTCTTGGTCCGCTGCCGAGCGGTGCGATTCAAAGATAGGAGCCGAAGAGGGAGATGGAGACGGAGATGGTGATGGTGATGGAGAGGGAGAGGGAGAGGGAGGGAGTAACCGAGTTGCATACAAGATTTTTAGTTTGGACTAAATGCCGGCGCTTCTCGTGTCTATGAACTCCGAACTCGTCGTGCCGCTCTCCTTTGTCCAGTCCATCCTCCGTGAGAAGATCGCCGAGCGTGAGAGAATCTGCGAATGGTCCAGCGATGCCCAGATAAACTGGTTTCTTCTCCATTCTCGCCCAACGACTCTTATTTTTCCAGATTCTTACGCATACGGGCAAGCATATATTGTTAATACTTATCGCGCTCGCGGCTCCGAATACGCGTATCATTTAATACTTCTACGACTATTGTTATTCCGTGCGACATTCGTAACTTTACGCTCAACTTTGTCCCATAAATGTGCATGAAATGTCACTTTCCTCATTATTTCCTATACGTTAATGTTTCTATATTCTTACAATTTTATTACAGCACGTATTTTTTTTGCGCTTTTTCGCCGTTCTCATTACCATTACAATTATTATTATTCTCCAAATATAGACTCAAAAGATATCGTTTAAAAGATATTCCCTGGATTAAGTGAAGAAACTAAATAAACTGAATAAACTGAATAAATAAATAAATAAAGAAGCAAGTAAAGGTCGAGCTATCAATTTTCATTAGGCACACGTAGTTCAATTGGTACGTAGGACGGAGGATGCATAGGGGTGAACCGGAGGAAAACCAGTTGGGCGCCACCCCTGGGCAGTCGTAAGGGGGTCATCTCCGCTGTCCGAGCGATGTCATCCGCGGCGTCTCATTGATTCCCGTTCCCGTATCCCCTGCGACGGGAGATGACCAATGGTCAATGGAATCGTGAGAATTTCTTGCGGTCCATCAAGACACAGTATCCCTCTCGGAACCAACAGGTTTTCGAGGCAATCGTCCCACCGTCGGCTAATGCCAATAGCGAGGAAACCTGTTTTGTCTCGATTAGACATCCTTTCCCTTCAATTGCTCTCTTTTGCCTGTCTGCCGTGCATATCTCATTTCTGATCCAATAGATTTTCATTATTCGTCATTCGTTATTCGTTATTCGTTATCGGATAATGAAAAATCCATGCTCGTGAAAGTTAATAATTTTTGCTTAGATAATAATTTTCAATTCGACAGGTTATAACGACGTCAGGCCATAATCTAGCCATTTTAGAAAATAATAAATTATAGAGGATTAATAAAAATTGAGCGGCTTGAGATCGATTGGCGGCTGTAATCGTGACTCTTTTGTTGTGATTATTTAATTCGTACTGCGTACGAGGAGATCGCCATTGATAAACATTGTCGAATGTAAAATGATCCGGGCAGCTGATGGTAAAGGGTGCCGATCGATCGATAAGTTCAATGGATTCATTGTTACTGGAATATAAGGGCTCGCGCCGCTAAAGGAATAAGCATTTATTTCATTTAGTTTCTCTGTCTGAAGGCCAGGCCAGCGGCCATATTTGCTCACAACGACGCGACGGCATGCTTTGCCCGCCGGGAGCCGGGGGGCGGGAGGCGGGAGGGGTCGAGGAGGAGGAGGGAGGTGGCTTACTATAGGATAGCAGCGGCTTAGATACTGCCGGAGATGAGGAGAGAGCGAAGGAAGCCTTGGAAGTCGGGGGTGGGAGATAAAGAGCTCGATCGCTAGGTGCGTCTCTATGTGTGTATGTGGACTGTACGGATAGATACATCCGGAGATGGAGGAAACTTGAAGACGTCGATACTCCTGCCTCCGACGGCGAACTCAAGCTCTATTGGATGAAAATTTATAATTACTTTATTATTCCATTAGTACCGCTGAATTCCAACTACCTTATTTTACATACGCCTCTTAATAACCATTATTTGTAATTAAACAACTGTCTGTGCGCGCGTCTGTCCACTTACACCCGCGTCATTACATCCACGTATATTATTATTTAGAAAATGCACTTTCTTGGTCGAACAACAAACAAATAGTTTTTTTTTTTTGCACTACAACATTAACATTATACTTACCGATCGTCAAATCACATTTAAACATTAAAATTAACAATAGGCAGATTATCGTTATTATCGTAATAGTATTGAATTTCTTTTCATTTCACATTATCGTCTTACGCGTGACTTTAATTTAATCCAATGAATTATACCTATTGTTTTACATATACTGCCAAACTCAATGATCGAAATGATTCCCTTTAATCATGGCCGCCATGGCTTTTTTTTTTAAAGGCAGGCATTAAATGTACGTTTAGTGGCTGAGAAATTACCTTAATAGATAAAATACCTCCATCGTTAAGAATCAGAACGTAAATATTTATCGATAAAACAGTAATTATATATTATAAGGGTAATAGTTAGTGGGGCAGGAGTATAGTAATGCCGTATAGATATTGTATGGTCGGTCGGCATGATTAATTAAAGCCCGGAGAAGTTTAAAGCATTATTCGAATGCATTTAATTGTATTATTTTTTCTTCTTCTTCTTCTTCTTCTTCTTCTTCTTCCGGAGAAACAGTCGGGTCGGAGTGGGGTCGTGGAGTTGTGCGTCGAGTTAATGTGTAACGAGTTTATAAAGGTACTTTTTGATAAAGTTTTAAGAGGGATGATATTAAATTGTTTGCCGCGAAAGCCGTAGAATTTCGGCCAAAGTTCGCCCCCGCTCAACAAGAAAGTGATTTGAACTCGCGGAATGGTATTTATAAAATTTGCGAACACGACAGTCTTGTAGAAATTATTCGCGGTATATGGATTAATTAATAAGGCGCGTGGGTGGTTCTCCGTGGTTCGAGTGAATGTACGTGAATGGCTTGGCCGTGTGGCGTCACGACTGTTTTTCTGGACCGCTGGTATAACCAAAACGGGCGGCGTCGCATTCCTCGGCTGACTCCGGGCGAAGTGTGATGATATCAGGGGTCGCGATATCGAGTCGCGGTTCGGTGGGAAGCCCTCGGAGACGAGGGTCTCGAGAAAAGGTGAGAAGGAGGAGGACGATGAAGAGGAAGAAGAGCGCGCGCACGTGGACTCGGGTTTTCGGCTCCCAAAGCTGCAATTTAATGCCAGTTCGGGAATATTCGAATCTCCCCTCTCGCTCGCTCCTCTGTGGGAAAGCCGTGGACGGGAAAGCGGGGGGGGGCGAGCCGGTCGGAGCTAAAGACCGACGGAGACAGAGCGCGAAGGCGGAGGGATAGCGGCGAGGGCCAGAGAAGGGGAGGATGGTGGAAGCGAAGTATACATTGAGTGCAAAGGAGGCGAGGAGGAGGAGGAGGAGGAGGAGGAGGAGGAGGAGGTTGCGCTCCCGCTCTAGCCGGTCTGGCGGTGTTTGGAGGTTAGACCGCAGTTACAATATCGCTTGATTAGAAATGTACATAGCGTATATATACGTTGGCCACCGTAGTCGCGCGTTCAGCTTATATCCAGATGCTAGTTTCCCCGCGCCGCTCTCTCTCTCTCTCTCTCTCTCTCTCTCTTCCCCTCTCTCTCTCCCCTCTCTCTTTCTTATGGATGTACGTACGTGTACAAGTGCATGTATATTATAGCAAGCTCGGTGTAGGTCTTTCTCTCGGGCCGTCGGCGGGGCGGGTCGATGCCTGGGCAACTCCATAGTTTAATGCACGAACCGTGGAAGCTGCAATAAGGAAGGGCTGCAATGTGTACGTAGATGGTTGCCCATGCACAGACGTATACGATCATGGCGTGGAGGTGCTGAGAGGTGGAGGCGCGCCACTGTCTCTATCTACGTTGTATCCCCCCCACACCCCACCCCCCACCCCCACCTATCCTACCATCACCTAGCCGCCCACCGCCAACTATACCAGCTCCCGACAGTTTTCACTGGCCCCGAGCTTCCTCCTCCGACCGGGCGTTATACGTTTTATAGATACGTGCATCTATGTACGTATCTATCCGTTCCGTTGCGTTCTATTCCGTAGGCGAAAATTCCCTCCCTCCCTCCCTAACCATGCGCGACGATTTTCTCCAGCACCCTCCGCCCCCTCCCCTCCGCGGCCATGTACTGGGAGATGGTGCCGTTCGTTCCCTTGTCCTTATGATCTGGTTAGTTAATGCTTATTCCCGATCATAGGTTCGGCAAGATTACGTCCGACGGACCTCCAGATGCTCCAAGGACGGAGCATTAGCCTCCAAGATGAGCTTGAGCGCTTATTTCACGTCAAGAGTCGGGCACTCGAACGTCTGCTTGACTTAAAGTACTAAGTATTACGGAATTCAATTCCCTTCTCTTTCGGTCTGCAGGGCTCATCCGATTTCTATCTTAAGTGACAAGAGGCACGGGAAGCGCATAAAATGCACTTAGTCGACGGAGTCCCGGGTCTGCAGAAAAAAAGAAAAAAGAAAAAAGAAAAAAAAAAAAAAAAAAAAAAAAAAAAAAAAAAGGAAGGAAGGAAGGAAGTTTTCTCAAAGAGGGTGCAAGTGAGGCGAGGCGAAGCAATTTTAATCGAGTGTACGGCAGAGGTGGCGAACTCCTGATCCTCGTTTGAAATTCGTGTCTCTGCTAAGTGCTACACTTAACTCCGAGCCGTACATATATATATATATACATATACCCTGTTATGTGTTAGTCGCTTTCAACCTCGTTACTTAAGATCTCCAAGTATCTTCCACCCCTGCAATCCAGAGGTCATTTTATACATATTTTATAATCCGGAGCTCATTAATGCTAAGCGAGAAGGAGGCTCATCCGGCTTATTTATTCGGTAATAGTAGTGAACGAAGAGAAAGAAAGAAACAAAGCAAAGAAACGAAGCAAAGAAAAGAAAAGAAACAATGACAGCAAGAGGTATTTATAAATAAAAGCATCGGGTAAATGAGCTTTTTCTACGGGAGCTACGTAAAGCGGGAGATAAAGTTACGATCGATTCGAACACTTTCTACGGGTTTTTACGGCTCGAGCGAACACTCGAGTCAAGATTTTCTAGGACTACGGAATAACGTATCGATTGGAATTTATTCATTAGGACTGTTAATGGATTGAATGTTAGAATGCACTTATCAAATTGAGATATGGGAAGGCATGCCAGTGCCCAAGTAAAGGAACGTAATTTCTGAAAACGAATCAATGGGGGTGGAGGGGGGAGGGGCGGGGGAGGCGCGCACTATGAATATACGTAAAGAGTGTAATCTCGTTCTGGAGATCGACATTTCCTACTTGGGCTACTAGACGGACATTGACAACATAACTTTCATCTCCAAGAGAAACAGTCGGTTATTCTGGCGTCGAATGGTCTCCATCTATCTCTCTCTCTCTCTCTCTCTCTCTCTCTGGGCTCGATTCATTCCCACCACTCCAATGATGTATTCTATATATCACGTTCTCCTTTGCTGCACTTCTGCAGCACTTCATCTTCTCTCGGCGACTAGTTCGACTAGTTCAACTCCTCTATTATATCAACTGCCCCCCCTCCCCGCTCCCGACTCCTCACTCCACTCCCCACTTTCACCGTCCCCGTACACGCGGGGCTGCTATGGAAATTTGCAATTCACGTAGGTACGATGGATCGGCGGGAGGATCTGAATTTCGAGCGCGTTCGATCGATCGCGATGACAAAAAGCCCTTCCCCCCCAACCCAACCCAACCCCTCTCCTCCTCACGATTCTTTAAGAAAGGGCGGCGCGAGAGAATCGTCCGAGCGGTCAGGATCGCGTTGAAAGATGTAGGAGTCAGTCGGGAGCATGGAATATTCAGGGGTGCGAAGTACCGGCCAACTTCTCTCGGATGCATGCAATTTTCACCGGATTAGCGCTGCATTATTCAGCTAATTAGCCGAGGGCGATCTTTGTCATGGGAGGCGACGCTCAGAGGGGGAAGGAGGAGTCCAGATCGAGTGAAGGCATACTGTCCAGGCGGAGTCGCAAACCTTCCACCCCCCACCTCCTACCCCACACCCCACCAAGCCACTCCAATCCACTCCACTGCCTTTCGCCGGGAGAGAATTGTCTTTAACTTCCTCGCCACTCTTCCACGAGGTCTCCGTGTTCCCAATAGCCCCGGGGCTTCCTCTCGATCTCGTTCCTCGTTCGCTGCATCTGGAGCGACGCGTCTCTGGCCTTCAGTTGCTTTTATCACCAGCACCTACACCGCACGCCTAAGCTTATTTACGTCTACATCTACGTCTACGTCTACGTCTTTGTTCCTGATACGCTACTCCTTGGGCTATACTCACCCCTCTCGATCCTATCGAGCCTATCGATCAATCCATCGATCAATACTCCAACACGCAGATATTAAAATTATTCTGTCATATTCGTAATAATCAGGTATTATTACGTCAGCCGAGGACCGGTTTTCACTTATTTTCACTCATTTCATCGACTTGAGGCTTATATCTTTGGCGCTTGGATCAAAAAATCAATAGCCCCAATGTTCCGTAATTGCAATAGAACTTTTTTTAATCTCCGAATTCCATACCCGAAATGTAAGGAAGGTAAGAAAAATTATTCAGAATATACTTCATAGAACTTACGAATGAATGGATGTTGAGGAATATTTTCCTCCGCTGCTTAAAAAAACAGGCTTATTTGTTCAAATAAAAATCGGCAATCGAATCGAAAAGACGGTATAGGTCGAAGAATATAGTTGGAATACCAGGAATTTGGCAACGAGCGGTTATGGTGAATTTTCTTTGGGGTTATTGCCCGACTCCACGAGCATCTCAGGCATAACTTGATTACGGCAATCACCGAATATAGCGTTTCCACGGACAATCAAACGGGAATTATCGATAGAATCCCGTATACAGAATTGTTCAGTTTCCTACTTCCCCTCCCTCCGGCTCCTCTTCCTCCTCAGCCTCCCCCCCCCCCCAGAGCGGAACTCGCGGCGCCGAGTCTGCCAGTCTTTGACCCTCTTTCCGTTCGCTCGCTTTACCCGTAGAACGCGCTCAGTTTTCTCTTCGGCCGGATACGGAGTCGCCTGTATTTAATCGAAAGTAATTATATTAATTGCACCCTCTCTCTCTCTGTCTCTCTCTCTCTCTCTCTCTGTCGAGTCGGCCTCGGCGACGTAATCGCGCATTGGCTCGTCGTCGCTCGTTAATCCGCGTTCGGCGCACGTTACAGTTGTAGATAAGTGTCGGTGGGCGTTGGGAGGTGGAGGTGGGAGGGGCGGGAGGGAGGCAAGTAAGTGCACAATTAAACGATAACGAGTTAACATCTGCGAGAGACGGTTACTCGGCTGCAGTCATCGCTCGGCTCGCGGTGTTGTCGGCCCCGAGCATCAAATTCATAGGCCGCGTCGCCTGATTCTCTGCCCCTTGTCTGCACGTGGCACTTGCGCCACGTTAAGATCGGACTTTTACGGATTGTCCTATCAAACTGCCCCTAGAATTTATATAAATAAAAAAAATAAAAAAAACTATAGAGGGAGAAGCAGTCGTCTCGGATTATCGCAAAAACGTCTTTAGATCTTCCCAATTTGATATACCCCAATGATATACGTAAAATGTCCTTTACCTTACGAGATACTTTACTTGTATCAACTGTGTATTATCAATACGTACACGTACATCTCTACATTGTTTTATTTATCATATACTGCTAGTTTATTGATACAGTATTAATTTAAATATAAAATTCCATTCTCAAGTTATTTTCGTATAAAATATAAGTATAAATTGTTTTGTTGTTTCATAAACTTGTTTTATTTTAATAATAGCGAAACATATTTTCTGTGGATGCTTCTTAACGTAGAATTATCGTAACGATGATTTCTTACAATACTTTGTCTTCCTCCGAAATCTCCGAGTTCTGTTTATAATGATTCATGTGTTATTCCAATATTTCTAAGATTAATCCCGGCCATTCTGGAATATTTTAGCTCGTAATTTTCTTTTCTTTTTCGATATACATTTATATAAGCGTATATACGTATATACCATAAAAGCTTACAGCAACTTGTTGCGCGTTTTTATTTCAATATGAATTCATACGGAGCTTCATCTGAACCTCATCTTTCATACTTAAAAAAAATAAAAACCCACTCCATTGTTTTCCCTCTCTCGCTTCCTCGCTGTAGCCGCTGTCCGCCCTCCCTACTCTCCCCCGCCCCTCTTCATCTCATTCTCTTGTACCCATTCTTCCTCACTTGTCCGAGGCTCGTTTATATACGTATAGAGAGCCAAGCCGATCGAGTATATGGTTTCCATCCTCCCGCTACACCACGGGGCAACGCCCGTCATTTCCTCATAATTACTCGATTTCCTCGCACGAATCCGTTGCATCTCCTCTCTGATGCGGTCGTATCGATAGAGAACGAAAGAGAGAACGAGATAACTTAAACGACAGAGCTGGATAGAGTAGTGGAAACAGCCCGACAGAGAGAACACGATATTCGGCGAGAGACAGGCTGTTAAAGAGAAACACGCATAGTTCGGCATGGAGTTTGCGTGTATATGGACGCGCCCTCGAACGCGTACGTATGTATGGGAGAGAGAGAGAGAGAGAGAGAGAGAGAGTGTGAGAGAGAGAGAGCGAGATTACTTTAGACTTTGCTTCTGTGGAAATCAATTTTAGGAAACGCAGATCTCTCTCGCTCTATCTTTGCTGACGGAAGAAGAGGGAAAATCATGGAAGCTGGGGATGGAATAGGCACCTCATTCCAAGATATCGAGGAAATGAATGAGATTGGCACTGTGATAATTACCTATTAACTGCACTGTGCGCATCGGCCGGCTCTATATATCTGCATATAAGGCTTTCCGATGGATTAAAGAGTGTCGAGGAATTCTCGTATGCAGGAAATTTCTAGTCGCCGACCTCGTGCTCACGGCATATTTTCAATTACAATTACATAACCTATAATAATTTGTAATTGTTTCTCGCATTTAGTCGATGGGCATTATTGATTGAACAGTTGAATAGAATAGAACTTTTTCGAAATCCACGTTTCAAATATACGAATGAATCAATTTGACAATTCAGCAGACAAACAATAATATTTAGTGGCGAACCAACGCCACGAAGAATGTAGTTGTTTGGAAATATCATTCTTTTCGTGCATAATATGTGGCATTAAGATCAATGATAAATACGACAAGCAGCTTAAAAAGTAAAATGTTATTTAAAAAGAAAAAACGAGGCACGAAAGTTTTAATGAATTTTCATTTGTCCTATATTTATATCCTATATATGTTGATTTGCCACATTTACTTATATAATTTTTAATCGTGATCTTACGACGACTTCTACTTATAAGAATTTTTAAGGAGTATTCTCATTACGAGTAAAGGAAGGCTTCAATGAAATGAAAATATTCAAATGTCAAAATATGAGTTGTTAACGACCCATCCAATGGGAACCCATCCAATGAAGATATAAAACGTTCAGCTTTTTAAACGTAATTTGAAGGTTAGACGATCACATCTTCGGGAATTACGGTCGAGTAAGCCCGTAAAATAAACTTGAATTGTTTTATGTTAAAAAAAAATAAAAAAAAAAAATAGAATATTACGATAAGGAAGTGGTCGGGTGGTGCGCAAAGACGTATTGCAAAGAGGTGGTTAAAAATAAAGCCTTGGGGAATGGAATAGCGTGTAGTCGGGAGGGGGCCGGGCCGTCGAGGGTGAGTCGACCGAGGATCATCGGCGTGGCCGAGGAACGGAGGAGGGAAGTTAGGCCAGAGGTTTAAAGGGCATCAGTCGGTGTGTATGGGGCTGAGAAAACGAGGTCGCCGTTGCTGCGTTTGCTGCGTTTGCTGCGTTTGGGGGGTGACTCCAGGAGGGCGGGCGTCCCGATCTGACTGGCTGCCACTCTTTGTGCGCGGGGGAGCACGTTCCGTTTAATGCTCATCGGCCCGGTCGTTCCTCGGTCCCGTGGCGCAAGAGGGAAGAGCCACCAGCGGTAAAGGGGGTCGCGGCAACGAGGTGTTGCTCTCCTTCTGCTCTTACATTGAAGGGACTATTGCAGTTTTGTGCCTTCGATCGACCATCCCGTGGGTCATTGGGCTATTTTTAGAATGCTTTGGCAATGCCGTCGACGATGCCCGACGACGATGCCCGACGACGATGCCCGTCGACGATGTCACAGATCTACATTATTTATGGGAAGAAAATGCCGAGCGTAATAAGAATGCAAAGATAATTTTTAATATTTAAGGTCAGATTAATTCCATGATGAAGAGGATGATTTTGTCTTTTCAGCTGTGATTTGCGATGTCCTCCCCTCCCACTACTAAATCCATCCGTGTCAATGCACTTAATTATTCCAGTCTTCCATGTATCGTCATTCTAATGCGAAAACAGACAGCCGTAATCGCGTTACATGCAGGCAATAACTGGATTTGCCAAGGCTTGCGTATATTTTTGTTATATCTCATAAATTGTATTAGTAGTCGATGCAATTTTCTTTAAACTCATTATTTTCTTATTATCGACGTAGCTGTGGATTATAATAGAAAAAATCACAGGAGGACGAATTATTCTTATTGGGGCTGCGACTCGTAAAAAATTTATATATGTTTTACGACATCATAGCAGAAGGAATCATCGTAGCAGTATACTTACACGACGTATTTTTTTGTATAATATACGAATTTACCGATACTGACAGGATTTTTCTCATTGAATGAAGAACGTTCTTTTGCAATTAAAAGTTAATTTGAAGGGAAATTCCGTATTTAGTTGAAAATTTAAAATTATATCAATAACAAATTAGTATAATTAATTTTAAACGCTTTTTCTTTTTCTTTTTTTTTTTTTTTTTTTTTTTTAACGATATTTCCCTAAAATTACATTAATTAATAATTTTTATAATTTTTTAAAAAAAAAAAAAAAAAAAAAAAAAAATGAATATTTAATGAGAAGAGCAACAATAGTTATGAGAATAAGCTTTTACCGGCTTTCACCTTTAATGCAAAGCTCTATAGAACGAATACCTTTTAAACTTCAAGCACATTGAATTTACGTTTTACATTAATATTACACGTAGTTTTATAAAATTTTTCAGATTTTTACGATGCTGCTTATACGACGAAAAATACCGTTCAGGGAAATCACGTATAAAATAGAAATTACTTTGTTGCTAGCTACGCCATTACGGGTCGTATTATGCATCCGGTGCATTGTTGCAGTACTTATTTTGTCACGTGTACGATTATGATATTTTGTTTCGATCGAGGTTAAAAACGATAATTCTCCGCTGGATCGGATTTTGAAAAGATCTGCAGGAGATCAAAAGATTGTTAAACCGTACGTTGAATGCAAAAAGAGAAATAAATAAAGAAATAAAAAGAAAACGTACTTGATACACATTCGTAATGCAGAGTCTATTATTATTATTATTCGTTAAAGCAGTCGAGTACGTAGAATGGGGCTTTTTAATTTAAGAAGCGTCGACCGAAATACGTTTCATTAAGCACCCCTTTAAATGCTATTAAATACACCATCTCACTTTTCCCTGACCTTTTTAAAGCGCTTTTACTTTCTGATTTCTCGACTGAAATAATGCACGTTATCCCTTTCTTTGCTCATTCGGTTACCTGTTTCGTTTAGCTTGTTATACAAGACTCGAGTATCTTAATAGTACGAGCAGCGTGTTGTTGTTGTAGTAGTAGTAGTACTCTTGGCTACGAATTTTCAACTGCCCGTTCATTAGCACATTTTACTTTACGAAATTATTTAGAATTTACGGCTATCATAATTTTCATCCGACTTTATACAAATGTTTTGTATGTTTTCCGCACTTCCTTAAAAGTTCGTAATACAGCTTACCAGTCACGTGGCACTTGTTATGTAAAATTATGTAAACAATACGTGCGGCTCCGCAGCTCCAAGTGAGGAAAAATCTTTGAATCGGGATGATTTCTGTGCAAAGATATAAAGGCGAACGCGAGATCAATACTAACAATAACAATAACGATAACGATAACAATAACAAGGAATAATAATAATAATAATGATAATAATAATAGAATAATAGAATGATCTGAGCGGATGTGGAGGATTTAACTTTTGAAATACAATATCCAGCTCGGTATATTGAATTAAAAACGGTCGGAGGTAATTTTGTAGCTCGGGGAGGGGTTATTGGGGGGGGGGCAAACATCAATAAAGCCGCTACTCGGACATGCCCTAATCAAGCAAGTTTTCATAAAATCTGAAATAAACATCGCGTCCGGTTTCTCGAGGATCATCGTCGGCGGCGCTGCTGCTGCTGCCCAGGATCGAAGAGTAAAAAGACAAATTAACTCGGCTCCTTTACCGACTACAATTCCCGAGTCAACGAACTCGAAACGAGATTTCATCTCTCTCTCTCTCTCTCTCTCACTCTGCAGCTCTCTCTCTCTCTCTCTCTCTCAGATGATATGCTAGGGCGGGTAGGTACGCGGGATCGAGCGGGCGCCGCCTCGAAAATGTCTGGAGGTTGATTGATTAGAAGGTAGGAGCGCGCTGGGCTTTTCCGCGTCGCTGGGAGCCGAGTTGGAAGTTCTGGGAGACCGAGCTCTCGGGTTATTTGAAGGAACGGTGTGGCATGGCCGGTCTGGTGGGGCGGCTAGGAGGCGCGGCGCGGGGCCGAGGGTTGGTGAAAAGACGGCCCCGGCCGAGGCGGTAGTTCGAGGTGCTACAGTTTATAATAGTTGGCGCGCGTCCGCCCCCGGGCCAACCCGATCACCCCGACCCATCCCCCCCCCTCGCCCACCGCCTTCCTCCGGAGTTGCTTAAACCTGACCCGAGTGCGCAGCCTGCGGCGCCCTGCCTCCTCCTCCACCTCCTCCTTCCTTGCCCTCCTTGCCCTCCTCATCGACCCTCCGAAACTTCGGAGTACCGGTAACCTCCCGTCTGCACCCTCTACCACCTACAGAGCCGTACCGCGCGATTAAGTCTTGGAGCGACGGAACTCCGAGGAGCGACGCTATTATCGTCGAGGGCTTCCTGCTGGCGCCGATCGGTTGTCCTCTCGAAACCACGACCACGAGATCACAGAGCTTGGAGCCACGCTAAACGTTAAGCGCCTCGTTGGGCTGCGTAGGGGAAGTGGAAGGGGTGGGTAGGGGAGGAGCGGAGGGTTAGTTCCAGTTTATCCCTGCGGATGGTGGGAAATGGTCGAAAAGAAATGCAATGTAACCAATTGTAGGCCATTCGGTTTATAATATCGGCCAGATGGAACGTCGAATGGCAAATTACGCGTCAGAACATGACTCCCCCTGGTCCGAGGGCTAGTAAAAACTAACGAAAAGGGTAAAGCACGCGCTAAACTCTGGCAGTTAGTTACGGAAGCCTCCGGATACCCAAGTTGAGTAAACAAATGATAAAATCTTTGGAAAAATTTGAAAGTCGATCGTAGCTCTCGGCATTATTACGTAAACTAGTAATTATATCCCGGATATGGAATAAGAATGTGTTTTTAATATAAACTAATGGATTGAATTACAGTTTCGGGGGGAGGGGGGAGTATGTGACATAGAAATCTGGTTGGTCGGTGCGCGAGAACAAGCGCTCGGACTGTTGGCCGGAGGCGAGCCTCGTTATAATTCTCCGTTATCTATGGAAAGTCTGAACCGTACTAAACAACAATCTAGGTATATTTGCAAAACTATGCGGGGAAGGTAAGGCACGCGCGCCTCCAATGAATTTCGACGAGGCTCTTGCCTCCCTCCCTCCCTACCCGCCCCCGCCGATGCACAAATTTATAAGTGGCTTTCCTTACGCTATCGGTCCACATAACTCCTTTTGCATTCCCGTGTCCCGTGTCCCGTGTACCCCCTCCACTCCCCTCCACACCACACCCCCCCCCATCCACCCATCCATCCATCCATCCATCCACGCGTTCTTTCGGGCATTTAATACGTGAAGGTGAGCTCCCGAATCTCGGGAGTAAAGTCAGTAAAGCCAAAGTCAAAGCGGTAGACTTTAAATTAGCCGTGGGTGCACGGTCTCGTCGGAGGATAGCCGAGGTCTAACGGGATTGCGAGGTCCGTTGCGAGTCACGCAATAGGTCGCGAGTGACGATTAACATGGGAATTAACGGCGGATAATAAGTTTACTCGAGTTCTCGCTGACCGTGCCCCCCCCCCTCCGTTCGCAATAAAGCTCAAAGACGGTCTTCCTAATTATTTCCGTGGCCGAGAGGGCAGCGAAGGACAACGCAATCTCAAGGCCAGCGTATACGCGCCGTTAGCGTAATGTCGCTTAGCCCTTTTGTAATCGCGGTTAAGCGAGTAGTGGCGCGGAGTTTATAATCCGAGGTCGGGCATCGAGAATAATTATAAGAAATCGGTAAAAGGCATCGAGCGTCGGTGCGATTTGTTTGGCCGAGGCAAGTTTGGCATTAAAGCCTCGTCTGGCCCATGGCCCATCCTACTTATCCTCGCGACATCTAGCTTCTGTAGGGACGGGTAATCGTGCAGCGCCGCCATTATTTTCCATATAATGCTCTCGAGCTAATCTATATGACGTGAGCTCGCGAGAAGCGTCATTACGTCCCTATCCGGTGGCCCTACTGCGCCACCCCTGACAGCTATCGTCGGCATAGACGACCACGGGGAAGATACGCTCGCGGGGTCGTCTGACGCCTCTCCAAGGCTGATGAGATCCGCAGACCTGCATCCTGATGAGACTATTAGGATAGCTTGATAAGTTCATAATATTCTGGTCTGGGACGATGACGAGGACGAGGACGAGGACGAGGACGAGGACACCGCCATCGACTACAGCCGGTGTCCCAAAAAGCCACCCACCCATCCCGACCTTTATACATGCCGCACCGGTAGGGAAGCCAGAGAAAGCGAGCGATTCTCGTTGGATTGGTCGGGCCGAGATACGATGAGATAGCCGAGCCGAAACTTGTCCGAGATGTATCGACTTTGTTGACCCTTGACACACACCGAAGCTCGTTTTTCAACGTCATGTTAGACCGCGACAGGTGCGCCCGTGTACTATACATGTACTCCCTCCCTCGCACCCCGCTCGCAACTTCTCTCCTGATTCTTGGAGTCCGGGTGACTTTCTCACGCGCTGCGGCCGAGCTTTCGGCGGGGCGGGTTGGTCGGGTTAGGAGGGGTGGGGTGGGGGGGAGACTTGCTGAGAGGAGGTTTGCTGCGACCGCCGTGTAAAATTATTATGCGAGTTTGATGGGCCTGCGGCACACGAGATGAACTTTTCGCTGGAATGCCTCGCTGATCTTTCTTCTCGTTTGTTATGCGCTACGCGCAAACGTATCCTCGACGCTGCTCTAAAAAGTATTTAGTCTCTAATTCTCACAACATTCTCACGTAAACTACATTCAATTGACTCTGCGTGCTATTTTTGGCTTTGTCTAGTTATACGGAGTGGAAGTCTATTGAAGACTTTAATTGAATCTAAATGTTGATGAAAGTGTGGGGTGGGGGGGGGTTGAGAGGGGTCGGGACGGGAGAATTCATTTATTTCTAGTTCATGACTACGATTCATTAAAGTTCTCCGCTGTCATTTAAGATCGCGTTAGAAAATTTAGCCTTTCATATTAGTTCCTCTACACGTGATCGCCATCACTTGAACCGCATTAACAATTTTATCGTATTTCTGTCTCGCGATATTTAATCAAATGAAGTAAAAAACTTTGACAACGCGACTCTAAGTTTTCGATGGAATTATCATTTCGTCGCCGTTGACCTGTCGCAAATTTTATTCTAACGGCAATTCTATTACGCGCAAGACGAGCACACGCAGGCGTTTTAAAACATTGTTAAAACATCGTACAAAAATAATGTAAAAATACATTAGACTGCGACGTAAATAATAAATTCAAATGTTCATACTTTTGCATTGAATCCTGTTATCGCTCGGCTTTACAAAGAATGCAAATATACTTATTTCGGCTTATGTCCCACGTAAACTAACTTCATTTTCAAGTACCGTACACTATACATCAGATATTTGCTTCGCATGTCGTGCTGCACATAAATTAATAATTGCAGGTAACTTCGAAACTTGAATTTTATATAATTTCCGATAAATTTCGTATCTTTACGAACTACGAGAAGAAAGTTTGTTAACGATGCATTGCTTTACGTTATAAAAAATATAGCATCGGTATAAAATTGAGGATGATTAATGATTAATGTAACGAGCTTTGATCCCACACGAAATTAGCATAGATGTAAAAGTATTTTGAACTTGACGCATTCGGGGAGGTTATTAAATTTCGTTATGACTGTTTAAAAACGCGTAATTTCTTCTCTACTTGTTATTGGTTATCGCGAAACGTTACAACTGCAGAGTCATAGGCGAGAGAGAGAGAGAGAGAGAGGGGCAAAGAAGTTGGAGGGAAGCTAACACCTTGTTAGCATGACAAATTTCGCTCATTTCTCTCGGTCATATTTCGTTTTACATTACAGTCATAGATGGTAGCGGACGACGCGTCAGTAGTAAAGATCAATCTATGCTCCACCCGGCGAAAGTTGAAGCTTCACGATAATTTTTTTTTTTACCTCTATTTTTATTAAGTATCGTTGAAATCACGTATCGTCTTAAATAAATAAAGGATTTTATTGTTTTTCTCAGTCAATCTAGGGCTATCGCATATAATTATTTTAAAAAAAAATGTTATTGATACTAATAATAACAATAATGTTAATAATGATAATAATAATGATATAAATAGTAAGAATAATATGGATAATAATAAAGGAAGTACTGGTAATATCGAGAAGAATGTCAATAGCGGAGAAAAAGAATAAAAATAATGATAATAATAATGGTAATAGTAATAATAATTGATGTATTTGCTAGAAGTATGAATAGAACGTTAGGTATAGGTAAAATGAAGGTAAGTTTCGAAATAGAAAGTGTGCTGAAAGAGAAAGTTGAGAAAACAAAGAATAAAGTGCGCGAGCGGAAAAGAGGGTCGGGAACGTCGCTCCAGAGCTTCAGCACGGAGAAAGTGAGAGGAGCGAGAATACGAGCGAATGGTTTGGAGAGAGACGGGAGGTCGGGTGGGAGAGATAGAGATAGAGAAAGACATATATATATATATATCTTTTGCTTTCTAATTTATTCCGCCTTCCATCCACTCAGTAGCTCGCTAATAAAGCTGGCGCGAATATTCGCGACTATAGTAATAATAGGGACGCATGGCATTTCTCAGGATTATTCTATTAACTTGTCATCTTTTAATCGAATTATAATGGACCTCCTATTTATTTGGTTAATAAATTCCAAACCCAGCGCTGGCTCGCTTTTATTTTCATTTTCTTTTATTATATACAAAAAAAAGAAATCGCGATCGATCGATAAGTCGCACGTTAATTAATCGAGGGATTTTTTTAATCGAGAGACTTTTAATCGAGCATCGGTGTGTTTTTGTCGGGTTTTTTTCTTTTTTTTTTTATATATATATATATATACGAATAAAGAGAAATATGGAGAAAGGGAAAAACGTAAGCTTTTGAATTCGCGAAGGATGTCGCTTTATGGGACTATTGTCGTGCGTATAATTCATCGGCTTCCTTCTTAATAATAATAATAATACAGGCGTCGGAGTAATATCCGAGGGAAGTGCGATATCATGAATTTCTTAAAGCCGAGCTATGTGGGTGGTGGGGGTAGGGGTAGGGTGAGGGGGCGAGTACTAAGAGCAAAATAATTAATTAGGAAAGAAAAAGCCAAGTTGGTAAATGTAAATTATTTCGAGTGCTGGCGCTTCTCCTGTAAATGAAATAATGGCTGGACGTATTCTAATTCGAGAGCGAAGCAGCTAACGGATCCATCGGGAAGTAATACAGAGGATTTCGAGGAACCGGCTTTGTTTCGACAGCGCCGAAGGAGGAAGGGACGGGCAGGGGTGGAGTCCCGGGCTTTTAATAGAATTGGACCGTCGAGGAGTGCCAATAACCGGCGCGAGCTTGTCGGTAGCATTTAATTGCGTTAGTATTTCATCGCGTCTACTGTACGCCTTGGCCACCCGCCGCTCCCTCCCGCACCCTCCCGCACCCCTCCTCCTCCTGCCGCTCCAAACACCGCCATCGCCGTCGTAGTCGTAGTCGTAGTCGTAGTCGCCGTCGCCATCGCCGTCGCCGTCGGTCGACGCTCGACTCGTGCCAATCCAATTCCAAGTGATTTCAAGAGGTTCGTCTCCCCCCCCCACCGACCCTCGATAAGACTCCCTCCCTACCACTCCTTTGACTTTTTTTTTTTTTAATTTAATTGTCTTATAAATTATATTTAACGACGACGCTCGCTCTCATTACTTTGTTTAATAAAATCAATTTACGGCATAGTACGGTGTCGATCGATCTTTTTTTTTTCCGAATTACGTATTAAAACCTGATTGCCGATGTTTATTACAGAGCTTCGTGACATTCGATCCTTATTGCGCGTGCCCGTATTACTTTAGGAGAATACGTAAAACGTTATATTTTCTTACATAAAGAGTGCGTCAAGAGTGTAGATTTCGTAATTACAAAAGGTCAACGCGCTCTTCTACGACAAGCTTTTTATTAAACGCGTAAATTAATTTTTAAACGACAATAAATAATTTGTACCCTAGGTTTTTTATATCAATTATTTTTATATGATGGCTGATTATATGCAGGCTTTTATATATATATATGATAGAAGGATAAGATTTTTCTTTTCATTCAAATACTTAAAATAAGCGTGTATTTTTACGTGTACACGAGTAATTATAAGAGGTAATTGTAAGAGATCTTGCAATTGGAAAATGATTGATTGTCCGGTATTGGGGTCCATTGTCGTTGTGTTAAAAGTATTTGGGCTTGAAAATAATTATTGAATATACAGTAACAAGGTCCTCGGCTCTACGAGGGCTCTATGAGGGCTCTATGAATAATTTTTGGTCCATCTCACTCTATTAGGAGAACAATATGTGGTAATCGGATGACATGGTCCAAGTTGAGTTACGCTTGGTCGTGCATATCCTCCTTGAGCGCATAGCCGACAATCAACGCCCTCTGCCGATAATTCATCCCATCGTATTCGGCATTTTTACAGTTTACCTTAATTTATAATCAAATATAACGAAACTACAATTTTCTTTTATTACAAGTTCTTATTCATTCGATATGGCGAGCATGTATTGTTATCGTTCCCAAAGGGCTTTTGAATTATTCGCGAAATTATTTCCTCTTGCCTGATCCAACTGATTTTCCCCACATCGAATTATTAATAACGCGTTAAATTTTACAAAAAAAAAAACGTAGGCAACGTACGAGCGATTTCTATGAAAAGTTCGTTTATTGCATTCCTTCTTGTATGCAGATCAGCTGTTGTTCGATAAAATCATTAGCGAACAGCTCATACAAAAAAAAAAATGGTTCTGCATTAAATATTGATAATCACAAGTGTATCAGAGTTATTTAGTGACGATGAAAAAAAAAAAATGCATTGGCTTCATTTGAGCCCAACAAGTTAGATATTATACATTGATTTTGATTAAAATTCAATTGAAGCTGTAGACGATTTCAATATAATTGATGCATTTTGAAAAATTAAATCGTTTTAAAGAATTTCATTATCCTGTGCGCGCTAATGTCCGTAAATCGAATAATATTGTAAGGACTGTTCACTAACGGAAATATCATGTCGTTTAATAAAAAAAAATAATAAAAAAAATAAATAAATAAAACTATGTAAATAATAGAGTGATTGCCGGATATTCGCGTAAGAAAGAAGGGGGAAACAATAAATAAATGGTAAATGAGAGAGAGGGAGAGAGAGAGAGGGAGAGAGGGGGGGAGAGCGTTGAGAGGAGCTCAGGTTCGCGGGTCAACACGCAGATAAGCGTTTAGAAGCGTTTAAAAACGTGCTGCGGTCAATTTTTCACGCCTTTCCCTCTCGCGCCGTCTCCCTCCCACGCCGGCAGGGGCGCGTTCGGGCTCGCACGCGCGCTCACTCGAGCCGGAATTGATATAAGGGTCGCGAGGGAAGGGCAGGACGAGGGCAGGATCCGCTAGTGTGTGTAAGCTTCTCGGCCCTCCCTTCGCACTTGGACGCTCCCGTGTTATGAGAGGTTATTCGTTGAAGAGAATGTCCCGTCGAGGTCGAGAGGGGGAGGAGGAGGAGGAGGAGGAGGAGGAGGAGGAGGAGGGTCAGAGCAGGGCTGCTCATTTCATTAGCCCCCGTTAATTATGACGATATCCGCGTGAAAAAGAGACGGGACCGTGCACGTGTGCACGTGTGTGTGTGTGTGTGTGTGTGCGATCCTTCATGCAATCGGCAGCACATCGGCCCTCATCGATTAATCGACTGCCCGACTTTTCTAATAGTTCCCCCTCCCTCCCTTTGTATTCATCGCTCGCTTTAATCGCTCCGTAGCTAGCGATCGATCCCTCCCTCCTGCGCCTCACGCACGCACACACACACAGGCACACACAGGCACACTCTCCCTCTACGTTTTCGTCTTTTATCTCTGTTTGGACAATTTTTATTGACCCTCAGTTACCGAGCGTTAAAAGTTGCTCTTGCTCCAAAATATGAAAAGTTTCGGTTGCGGGCGATTTAATTTGTTGATAACCCTCCGCCCTCCACCCTCCACCCCCGCACCGCAGTCTAATCAAATGATATTTTGTATTTTGTTATTAAATCGTCGCGTAAATGTTATCCTAAGCGCGTCCGTTATTTTTGTTAACTTACGTTTCAGGCCCTGGGCCTACATGGAAAGGACTCGTGAGTGTCGAGCGGAACCGGTACAGGACTACGCTGTTCATGAAAAATAGAGAAGAGACGGAGGCTGTGCGGCAGGCAACGGTAACTGGTATTCTACATCTGATCTCGTGAGAACGACGGGATTGGCGCTCGGATGCTGCCCAAAGCCGGACACGACGCCACTCTGTCAGATTTTTATTCCCATAAAAGTATTCAGGATTTAAATAAAACACGTTTCCCTCCGTTTAAGAAACTCGTTTCATCTCCCTCGGTGTGATCGGAGTGATTCATCCGATGACCTGGAACGGTTAATCGCTCGCATCCGAATGTTTATACACGTAAAAGGAAAAAAAAAAAACAAAAAAAAAAACAAAAAAAGCCAATGGGAATATAATGGACAATATATATCATTTATCTCTATTGTATTCTTCACTCTCAATGGAACTCGATGAATTTAGTAGAATCAATTACTAATCGATTTGCATAAGATAATTTTATTGCCCCCCCCCTTCCCTCCATCGCTGGAGTAATCGCTGCCATAAAATAGGCGTTATTGCACGGATTCATAAATCCTTGGCCACGATTTGGATAAATTGACGATTAATATTGAATAATATTGGCATGGCCGTTGAAAGAGATCGGTTTCCTTGACACCTGGTGAAAGCGATCAGCGAGAAGCAGACCTTTTCTATTGTACGTAATGAAGGACGAGTCGGGCCGGTCACGTGATCTTCTCTCTTCCCGAGAGGAAGAATCCCGAGCGCGGCTCCTGCGCCGCGGAGATGATCCGACGGTCCCGCGAATCCTCGGCGGATAATATTGACCCTTCGACTACTTCCTGGCTGTTCGTTTGGCCATGGGGATCCGGTATGCGTGCGACAGATACAAAGGCAATAGATAATGAGGCGAGGAAGGGTAAAAGCCGATGGGGATAGATTGATACGGATGCTTTTAATTTAATTGAGACGGATCTCGACACTCGGTCCCTCCGTACGCACCCACCCACGAGCCCCGTGCGTTAAGTACCTACGTTTCCTCTCTAATTGTATTAAGGTAAACAAAAAATAATAAATAAATTCTCCGGGAAGGCGAGCATTTGGCTTTATTTAGATCGAGGCCAAAGACTTGGACGATCCTGTCAAGAGCGGAAAATAACTCCCTTGGAAATTCGCTGCAGCGGGCAAGTTTCCGGGGCGTTAGGTGGATAGAGTTGGTGTTCGGGGTTCGGGGTTCGGCGGACGTGGGACCGTGACCGGGTGGGCCGGGGGTGGCTGGCAGGGGTAATGGAGGGAAAGGCTCGAGCGAGATAGCGGCTTAGTAGTGTAGGTGGATGCGGGGGAGGAGTAGTTGGTGGTGGAGGAGGAGGAGGAGGAGGATGAGGATGAGGATGAGGAGGATGAGGAGGAGGAGTAGGGGGGGCAAAAAGACGGCTGCCTCGGGCAGAATGCAGGCCTGCATGCCGGGGCGTCGCTGTCGGCTCGTAAATCGTAAAATCTATCAAGAGCAATGCGGCCGGCATAACTCAGGAGGCCGCGGGGTCGCGCGCCTGCGGCCCATGTTCTCCTCGAGCGATAATTTATAGAGACCGGGAGGGGGGGGACGGGAGACGGGAGGGGTATCCGCGGCCGGGAGTCGCGAGCAGATGCCTCGCGGCCGCGTGCCGACGTCGATTCCCTCGGGTCCGCGATACTTAACTCCCACCGATCGTGCTCCGCCCGGTTAATCAAGTGCCCACCTCCCCCCGACCCCCGGCCGCATGGTTAACTCCCCGTGTCCCAGCATGATCACACCGCTGCAGAATACCGCGGCTTTCCTCAGCCTTCGATATCCTTTTCTCCGTATACCGACCAAGTATGTAAGTATGCGGCCCTTCCTGTGGGATCAAGCAATTCCTAGGGCCGATTCGTATCATCATAATCATCATACCCGGAGAGCTCGAGCCATCCGACTAATTTCATTTCGCCACGCGGCCTTATTCGTTATTTATTTCACCTAGAGTACGAATTCTACCTGCTCGGTGCGATACCTTTGAGCCCGTAAATTACCTATTGACTTAAGATCGAAGATTGCAATGGCAATGATCTTCCACCTGTATTACGTACATCTCCGCACGTGTCAGACTATCGGGACAAAAGTTAATGAATTATTTAACCGGCTCGGTTATTAAGTGGTAACGGTGGGGGTCGATACCTTTTCTGCTGCTCGATACCTAAAAGTCGGAATGGGACTTTGGCGGAGACGTGCCCACAGCGCCATCTTTCCGCTAAGCGTTCAACCCCCCAACGAATCGCGAGCTTTATTTCGTAGTCCCGTCAGATGGCGCCCTCGGTCGATTTACTCCCATTCTTTCTACTGAAAAAAAAAAAAAAAAGGGTAAAAAGATCCTGGAACATTTTTGAAGGACAATCGGCGCTGCTAAGCAGCACGTGGTGCGCCCAACGTTCTCAGCCATGGTTTCCATTAAAAAAGAAAAAAGAAAAGAAAAGAAGAAGAAGAAGAAGAAAGAAAAGGACGTGCAAGCGACTTTTAGATGATAAGAGAGCTTACAGGTGGCGTTCGCCAAGGGAAGGGAGGGACTTTCTCACAGCTTATCTACGAGATCAACGACTCTACGGGGCTGGGGACGAGCGGGGTGGAGGGTGTGCCTCGGTGAGTCGGGTTTTCAAAAAATCCGCGAATCTGCGCGCGCCTCGGCTTCATTGATCCACAGAGGAGTCGCGCACCTCGTCTGCTGCTGCTGCTGCTGCTCTCTCTCTCTCTCTCTCTTCACTTTTTCCCTCTTGCACCCTGGGCTTCGGGCTTTCGGCGTCCTCGGTTTCGACCGCCTACGTCTCTTTCTCGCTCTTTCCTATCCACACGGCACTTGATGCTATTCAATTCCCCGTCTCTGCTCCCCGTAGCCGCTCGACGACTTTTAGGGCGGAGCCCAGAAGTTGGCGCTGCGGTTCTCCGCGCTTAACAAAACGCCTCCAAGATTTAAAACTACGGGAATATAAAAAAAAAACTGTCCTTATTAAAAAAGACGAAAAGTATTTGAAAAATTTTTCCAGGTCGTAAGAAAAAATTTGAAAAAATATTTCAAAGATTATCACGAAGTTTTTTCTTCTTTTTTCCCTTTTCTCATTCTCTCTTTTTTTTTTTTTCTTTTTTTCTATTTTTTAGATTTTTACTTTTGTCTTTTTTTTTTTTTTTTTTTTTTTTTTTTTTTTTTTTTAATAAAAAATAAAAAAAAAAAATGTTTTTAAAACTACTTTCAAATTTTAATTTCTCTCTTTTTTTTTCTTTTTAACGTTTTTTTCTGTTTGTTATTATTTTTTTTGTTTTTTTGTCATCATTATTTCTATTCATCTAAGAGAACTTGGTACTGACAACTGACACTGACTGATAATGACTGCCCCCGACTGTCCGGCTTATTTCCTTTTAAAATCCAAGCACCGAGATTTTATCGGATTCTGCGTATGCATTGGGGAACGGTCCCCGGCGGGGGGAATCGGCGAGCGATGGTAGTCGCAGCAGTTGGAAGAGCAGAGCAGAGCAGCGTAAAGGTGAAGCTGCCGAGGGCTACGCTAATGGGAGCAAGAGATAGTCAGAAGGAACGGATGGAAGACAGATGGAGAGAGAGAGAGGAGTTCGCGTGCGTGGGAGCGAATGCACGATGTCGAGCTAACCTCGAAATTCCAGTATTAGCTCTTTCTGATTCGGTCTGCCCTGACACGGCCTATGCCGTCCATCCTATGTGCAATTTAGAAACTAAAAAGTTAGCCCCCCCCCCCCGGGTTTCTCCGCAGTACCGTCGCTGATCTTTGCTCGTCGGTGCGGCGGGGTAGTAGTCGTCGGCCGATAACAACGAGAGCCACGTGATCCACGAGGCTCGTCGACCAGCCGTGTTTTTCGAAAGAGCTTGGCAGGGCTCGGAGCGTGCGAGGGTGGGCTGTCTAGTTGCCTAGAAGAGTCAGTTGGGCGCGAGGGTAGGGTGGGTAGGGGAGGTGGAGGCGGTGGCAGCAGCAGTAGTTTCGGCGTTGGTGGAGGGTCGTGCAGGGCGTCGTCGACGAGATGGAAACGCGGAATAGGAGGGGGGGGGAGGAGGACGAGTTGTCGGCAGTGGGAGACGGGCGTTAGGAGGGGGGTGTGGGGTGTGGTGGTGAGACAGTAGGAGCCGCCGTTGGGAATACCGCAGGTCCGCGTCGCCTTGGCAACCCCGTCGACGGGGGTGGGTCGGTATTTTACTTGAAGGGTTGCCAGGGTACGTACAGTCCTTGTAAAATTGCGAAAAGCGCGGGGAAAAAAGTGCGGGCACGTTAAACGGGATGCGCTTTACTTTTGATCGAGATTTCACCCTCTTATGTACACTCGACGAGCGCTTTCCCTTTCGCGAGCGAGCGCTCCGGGTGCGGCGCCGCTTCGTCCGCCTCTTGTTTACATCGTCTAAACGTCTAAGACAATTAATGGCCGAGGTTTTTCGACACGCGGTCGCTTCTTTTTTTTTTTTTTAAAACCACCCTCCTCTCTCTCACCCCCCTCTCTCTCACTCACTCTCACGATCTCGCCGCCGCCTCCTGTCACCCGAATCCCGAATGTTACTCCTTGTCTTCATCCCTCAGACCCTCCTCCCTCCTCACCCCCCCAACCCCAACCCCAACCCACTTACGCAACCACCTCAATCCCTACTCCTACACCCCCCCCGTCCTACGACGTGGATAAGCTATCCTTCATTCTTTTACTTCCGAGGTCGCCAAACAAGCCGACCGCTCGAACCCAACGTTTTTTTCCTCCCGGTTGAATTTCTCTAATGAGATAAGTGAATTTGCACATTCTTCTTAGCCGGACTAGTTTTGCACGAGGCCGAGCGATTAATTAATGAGTTGACTGTGGTTAACCTTTTTCATGCCGTTAAATATAACCTTCGGATATTACACTTTTCTTGTTTTTCCTTAATTGCATTTCCTAGAATTCTTTATCTTCTGTACTTACTCTCAACACCCTTTTCTCAAATATTTTCCTTAATGCCTCTAATTGCTTTACTTAAGGATTATAATTCCTTTTTCTTCTATTCGTTCCTTACTCAGGCTCACTCTATTTATATATATATGTACACGTTTGTTTCTCTATGTAAATAAAGTGATAATCTTGCTTTTTCAACTAATATTTATGATTTATTTACATACTTGTTTTACATTATTTTATTAACTTTATGTTTATAAATTATTCTTAAAATAATAATTACAATTAACTTTAGTAGTTTAATTATAAAAATGTTGTGTACAAGCGAGTTATTAACGTAACAAGAATAGATTAATGTTACAGGTACTTTGATTCTTGCTCACAATTAATCATTTCGTTTCATTATAATTAATAGCTTTTTTTACAATCATTACATTATAAGTATTCCTTTTTTTTATTTATCCGAATAGTTTCTGATCAGTTACTAATGTCTGAGAATAATGAAGCTAACAGTGAAAAAATGATATATTATTTTTATACACCACGTGGATCATAAACATAATGTTTATGAATAACATTGTTTTTCCAGGATCTTCTCATTGGCCTCTGAAAAATAAATAAGAATAAGAGTTATTATTATTTTATTTTTATTTTTTATTTTTTTTCATCAGATACATTTAAATCTTATGGCTAAGTATTAGAGCAGGCGATTGTTTAAAAAAAAAAAAAAAAAAAATAAGAATACAAGTTTTCTTGTATTAGAGATTTTTCTAATAATAAATAATGAGCATTTGAAATAATATTCGTTTGAGTTGTCGATGAAGGATTTTTTTTTTAAGAGATATCAGCATTTATTTATAAAGCTTTAATGAAGTAAGTAATTATTAATTTGATTAAGCTATTTATGTCAATTGATGTACGCGAACGAATGAATGGATTCATAAATGTTTTCGGCCGTTTTTGCCATTAAATTCGATCGCATATTTTGTATGCACATTAATTGATATAAAATGCACCCGTAAAATTGGGGTTTATAATTGCTATTTAAATATGCGTTTATTTATTTCCTTCGTACAAGAAATCATTCGCGTTTTCAGAAACTAGTAGATCCGCCGTTTTTAGAACGAATCGAATAATTTAATTTACCTCACTTCCTCGTTCTAATCATAGCTCAAACATAAAACTATAATAAGCCTTTCATGAAATTAAAGTAATTAGTTGTATTATTAGTACACGAAGAACCGAGGGGCTAATTAAATCCCGAATGTGTAAACAATCGATAATGTATATTTTATTATTGGCGGTAGTATTTGGCCAATGAGATTCATTAATCGAAAGTTAACGTGGACTTAATCATTAATTGCCTGTATCATTCATTATACAGGAAGTCGGTACAATTATATTTTATACCCGTGACTGTAAAATTTCTCATTGAGCATATTTATAGGAAGAAGAAGGAAGGCAGACGACGATGGGGTTGCGGAGTGGAGTGGAGTGGAGTGGAGCGGAGGGGGTTGGGATGACCCAGTATCTCCTCGGATGGGTAATAGTCGTGGAATCCCGATCGATGATAATTAAAGATCCGGGCCTTAGTAGCTGTCGGGTCGGGCTACTTTATTTATAAATGTAGCGAAATGATCTTAAGTGGCGGCTGACCGCGAACGCTCCCTTTCGCCGTGGATCTAAGCTCGTTTCGATTAACTCTCGCGGACGTGAGTCGCAAATGTAATCGCAGCCTTCCGTACTTAGTCGACTCGCCAAGTAGTCAGCTGGTTTTTTTTTTTTTTTTTTCATCCCATCTCTTACCGACCAGGACGAGATTCCTACGTAATTCATTGTATAAAAATTAAGTACGCGAAGCCTTACACGCCTTTACCTGACATTGGTTACGTTGCCTTCATACGATACGTGGATTTACGCGATAACGTGGGGCTGGTTATTACGAATTAATTACCCCCGACGAGATCGAGAAATATTTATCAGGAAAATTATTGATCTCGATGCCGAAGGATTAAATACTTACTACAAGGTTTACAAGCATACGCGATTGTATACGTCAATTGATTGTTGAAGAAGCTCCGGAGCGATCGACGATCTATTTTCCCTATGGCATTCTACTTTACGCACGCAGTCTCCTCCCTCTCCTCCAAGTCACATGGGCTACATAAGATAATGTTAGCTCTTGAGCACATGAAAAGCGGGGCATTAATAAGCTCGCCTCGGGATTTCGCTTAATACGTTCGACTTAAGAACAATCTCTTAATCCACGCAGCTCTCTCGACTATTGCTCTCGCTCCTCTCCCGTTTATTTTAAATATAACCACGAGCAGCAGCAGCAGCAGCAGCAGCTAATGTTTTAGGATTTTTGTTAGCGTGTGTGTGTGGGAGCGAGCGATGAAACGTCAAGGCGCCTCTTAACGTTGCCTTGCAGAATTTAATATAATGCAGCTTCCGCAATTACGTCCTCTCGCGTTTTTCAATTTTGTCAAACATTCGGCTGATGCGCGGGGTGGCGAAGGGAGAACGGGCAAAAAGGTGTGCGCGACCTCGTCGACCCGCTCCCCGCTCCCCGCTCACCGCTCACCGCTCACCGCTCGCAGGGGTTTGATGCACTCGGACTTTGATGCTCGGGATTCGAGCTCGTGGTGGGGGCTCCAGATATCCCCTCGCTCATCTAGATGGTCATCTGACTCCGCACTCTCTTTCTCGCCCCGCTCCTCCATACGCCACGCGGGGAGTCGCTCTCTTCTACCCCTAGCCGCGCTACCAGCTCGACTACCACTACTACTACTACTACTACTACTACTAGGCGAAGGCGGAGTCTAGCCGTTCACGAACTCTACCCCTCTCCTTGCCGCGGCCGCCCCTCACCCCCTCGACGATGCTCCTGCGCCGGAGAGCCGCGGCGGAGGCCGAGGCCTCGACCTCGGCCCTAGCCCCGGCCCCGGCCCCGGCCCCGGCCGTAGCCCCTTCGCCGGCCACACGCGAGAGCGTTAGATAAGCTTTTCGTTTTATTGATTTTTCACAAAAAGCGCTTGCGCGCCAGCACTATTACTTACTATATACGGAGAGATGCGTACGGTGGTGAGGCTGAGCCAGGAGAGGTGGGGATGCCCGCGTACCCTCCCGCGACCCCTCGCACGCTGCGGATCCCGCGCTTAGGCTACTTCCCTCCCCTGCGACTCTTTAGACCTCGATTCTTTTACCGGCTCATCGATCTCCCAAGATCTTCTTCGTCGTCCCTAATGAGGCAACTCCCTTCCTCCTCAAGTGGCATCCTCTTCCCCGGCTACCAAGCGCCGATCCGCCGTTTCGTTCTACGGCTTATATCATTCATGGGAAATGCTCGATTTCAGGAGCGGTTGTGTCGTACGGTCGACCGACGCCGCTGCCGACCTCTCCGAGGAGCAGGATTTCCTCGGGCGAAGGATTCGTCGATCTCATCATGTTAGTCGAGAGTCCCGAGGTATGTCTCGGTTCTCGGATCCCGGGTGGGTTCGGTCAACGTCCCGCGATTCCCTCCTCCGTACGTCCTCCGTCCCGGCCGTCATCTCCGCCTCGCCCCACCGTAGGAAAATCATCTCCGCGCCCCTCCCCGGTCGCGGTGAAATCATCTAACGCGCGCACTGGGGGGTGGGGGGGGCGAGCGCGGAGCCGCGCGCACACGCACCGTCAAAGCGCGTAGGCTCGGTCTACGATCGGGTTGTCTCGGTACCACACCTCGCCACCCCCCCGCCCATCACCGGATGCCTGCCGCGACGGCCTTCATCCGCCCGCCCGCCCGCTCGCCCCCTTCCATCTCGCGAACTTCTCCCGCCGTCATCAATCATCGAATGCCAGCGGCAGGGCCGCCCCGTAAAAACGAGCGCCGCTCCGGTCGCCGCTGCTACCGCCACCCTAGGCAGCAGCACCACCACCACCACCACCACCACCACCACCACCACCCCCGCTGCCACCACCAGCGCGATGACGCTTATATCACTAGTCGATGACGCGCGTACTTACTTGCCGCCACCGTTGCTCCCGACCCTCCTGTTATTACTGATGCCGCCGCCGCCGCCGCGCTGCTCCTGCTCCTGCTCCTGCTCCTACTGATGATCCCGCTGACGGTGCTCATGGGCCTCCGGCTCGGAACTGCCCTACTGCTGATTTTTTCTAGTTTCTAGTACCACTGATGACGGCGACGCTCGCAAGGGACATGGTCAACTTGGGGGACGTAGCGAGACCCGCCGCGGAACTGCTCGCCGGAGTTACCCTGTCGCGGAAAAAGGCCGAACTGAATCCGCGGCGAGTCGCGGACAGAGGGGCAACGTATGATTGGCAACAATCGGCACTCTGATCGAACGTTTGTTTCCGACGGCACATATGCGCGTACACGTAGCGGCGCCGAGCGACGCCGCCCTCACCCCCCCTCGTCCCCGGCCGACATCGCCGACGGCCTCTCGCTCGCGCCCGCCTTTTTTACCCTCGGCTCTCTGTCGCGCGCCCCGCTGCCTATCGATATTTCTCCTCGCTCTCCGCTCCCTGTCCCCCCGATGATATTCCATTCGTCGAAACGCCCGCTCCTTCTCTCGCTGCCACCACCGCCCCCGTCGCCGTCGTCGACCCATCTATCCGCCAACGTGCAGCTCCACCACCTAACCACCCCCGCCCCCCCACCACCGCCACCGCCCCACCACCGCCTCCGATCGGATGCTCTCTCCCTCATCGAGCCGCATTTTTATATTGGCTCTAGCCCCCACCCCCGGTAGCCCGCTTTGCCGATATCTCCCACACACTCTCTCTCTCTCTCTCTCTTCCATCGAACCCGCCGCCGCCGCCCCCTGCCGCCGGGGGGCGGGAGGGATGGTCAGGGGAGGGTCCTCCCACTCTCCGCCGCCACTATTTCGTTGCCTCTATTTTCTTTCAGGCGTATTCTCTTTTTCACCTCCTCCCCGCCCTCACCCGTCGATCCGCCGTCCTCGATATTTATTCATACGCGCGATTGTGTGCGGCCGCCGAATAACTGACCTCTAGCCGACAGCCCACCGCTTGGCCCCAATCGCTCGTCCCACCCCACTGCATCCCTGCTCGCTCTTTATCCTCGAGTTCTCAATGGGACACTCGAGCCACGGGCTAATGCCCACTCGTCTCCTCTCGCCTAAGCGATCGCTATTTTTATTTACCTTACCGATCATTTTCCGGCCGTCGATGGCCGACAACGTTCCGTAAACGCGTCATTCGGCTTCCTCTCCATCTACGCCGCTACCGGTCCCACCAAGACTCCTGCTCTCGCTCAACGATACGCTCAGCCTCCAAGAAACGACTACCGACATTCCCAAAAAAAGCTCCAGCGATCATCTACGTCAATGACGTCAATCTCCGCCCTTTGCGCTTTATGGCAATTTAAAGAGTTATCGTCGTCAGGAGGATTTTCCACAGCCTCGGTTGGTTAACGTAGCTCTGACGCTCCTCACCACCCCCACCCCCCACCACCGCCACCACCACCACCACCCCCACCACGAGTGATCAAGGAGCGATGAATGGATATCGATGAAAAGAAGAGAGAGAGAGCCGCGCCAACGAGCCGGTATCGGTTCCGTTCGTAGGTTGCGTTTCCTTAACCGATTTCCATCCTTGCAGGTCCAGTATTTATTTACAAGCAATGACCGCCGAGATGCTGGACCGAGATGCTGGACCGAGCCACTCGCGGAATGGCGAGGGTTATTGGGGCAGGAGGGGTGGGGGGCGAGGAATCGACGGCCGCGAGATAACGGGCCGTCGAATCGTATGGATTTGCATTCCATAACGGTGAAACGTAGGCAAAACGTGTGAGGTAGTAACGGCCGTCGGTTCTAGTAGGCGAAAAAGCAGGGCAAATCCAACGCTTGTGCGAATGAATAATTCATCGAATAACGAAGCCGGAAAGGCCGCGCGGCCGCACCGACGTCGGACAAAGGTTTCCCCCTTGAATTCGACACTACTAAACATTTAGTTGGAAATAATTTCCCTGCACTTCTCTCGCACTTTTCCACCTTTGTGATATTTCATCCTTTTCCCACGGGCGCGCGCACGCACCCGCGCGCTCACGCACTCGCTACGTGTCACAGAGGGTGAGAGAGAGAGAGAGATTTGGTCAGCGGCTGATGGGGGGCGGGTGGCGGGGGAGGGCTGCTGTTACCTACGCGGGTTTGCATGCAAAGCGCGATACGACCACGACCACGACGACGACGACGACGACGACGATGAGGACGACGACGACGAAAACTAGAGCGAGAGGACAACGTATTCAACAACGTCGGCGTGATGGGGCTTCAGCATTGGCCCGCTGACGGCTGCTCCTGCACCGGACATTAATTAAGGGATTTTTCTGAGTGTTTATTTTTTGCTTTGCCTACCTTTTTTTTTTTTTACCGTCACTGCATCCCTCCATACCCTATGCCACCGTCCCTATTCCTCGCACCCAACCACCATCAAACGACTTGAGTCCATGGTGAACTACGTAGGATGTTCTCTCTCTCTCTCTCTCTCTCTCTCTGACATTTGGCTATTTGTTTCATTCGGCGGATGGATGAAAGATGGGAGAGCGCGAGCTACGTGACGAATGTCGTCGTGTGTGGACTGTAAGAATGTGTCGGGTAATTATTCATCGAAGGTGTATATCTTCTGCCACTTTTCTCTTTTTTCTATCTTGTCTTTTTATAGCTTACGGGAGAGCTGCTGCGAGTAGCGTTGAATTATCGATTAGATTGCCCGTCGTACTTGTTTCGATTAAGTATACAAGTTTGATCGACGCACTCCCGTTTTTCCGATCCCCATAGCTTTACGGGAATTTTATCGGTCTGGCGCGTGAAAGTGCCAGTTGTTACTGCAGCAAAGCTATCACTTACCCCGTTATTTTTAAAACTCAAGATCTCAAGTATATTCCAGACGTTGCAATATCATTCCTGAAACTCTGTTTCATCGCCTTCTCTTATCGCCATCCATTCCCTCTTGACGCTCTAGTGAGTCAGTGCACAATGATGCTTCGAGTGCATTTGTTTCCTTTAAATATTTTATTTCACGCGTTTCCGTCACTCTCTCGCGTATAAAAAACCATATCAAATTAAAATATTTTACAATCGCGTGTGTAAGCGCATTGACTAGACGCCAAAGCCCAGCGAGTTTTATATACGTGAGCTGCGAAAACATAAAAAAAAATGATCTACAATTGTTTTTCTTCAATTTTGATATGGAAATGTATTTATACGTCAAGCACTCTCTATCAGCGAAATGAAGGGAATCGTGCGTTGTAAAATAATTTTTTATAAACGAGCCTTATTTCAATTGATTATCCCGTTAATAAGTTCAGTTGAAATTATTGGAAGAATAAAGAGCGAGCTTAGTTTTAAAAATAACTAACGCCATAGAAGCGTTTAAGATACTTTAGCTGAATATGGTTTTAAATTGCAAATGAAATTATTTTGACGCTATGCATTCTTTAAATCAATGGAGAGAGAGAGAGAGAGAGAGACATTGAAATTTTAAACTTTCAAAATTAATTATTGCGCGTAATTGAAACTGCACGTGAAAGTATATTTTTAGTCGAATAATTTCAGTAGAATTTTTTTAAAGTCGTTATGATAATTCTGAAGTTAATTATATTAGTCGTCGTTATTATTTACGAAAGACCGGCTCTCGAGGTAAGACTTTTTATTGGTAATTTTTTGTGAAATAGAGAAGGATCGAGATCCGAATTGAACTTAATTTTGAATTAACTTACTAATACATAATTAATCCCTGCATCTATTTCGAAACAATGAAATGACAGTAATGATTTGCGATAATTTTTTAAAAAACGTATTCTTCCTCTATACATACGTGCGGCTTCTCTACTTTATTTTATACACGACACGTTGGAAGATAATTTATATTAAAAAAACAAAAAACACAACAAGAGTGTGGAGATGAATTAATTTTGTCTTTGCAGAGTCGACGTTCCGATAATAAATATCTTTAAGTACGTGGTAATGGTAATAATAACTGTGACAAATGTTATACGAATGCCGAACGGATTATTTCGGATGCCGTCCGTCGGTTATTTTTTGTTTTTTGTTTTTTGTTTCTGTTTTGTTTTGTTTCTGTTTTGTTTTGTTTGTTCTGATCACGCGTAGGATATGTGGGTTAGTGGAAAGCCCGCAAGTGATAGGTAGCGGTGCGCCGTGAATTCGGAGGCGCTTCTGCTTTTTATGTCCCACTGTGCCGATGATCGGCCTTTTCGGGGAGCCGAGAGGGAGGGGGCGGTTACGCGCGGGTACTTCGCGTTCTCTTCGCGGTCGTTATTGGCCGATCGGCACCGACACCCGCGAATTATTTATTATTATTACACGGCGCGGCGTAAGAATTCTTATATCCGGCTAATCTTTCAGATTTAGATTAAAATTCCGAATTTATATTTACATGTTTACGTGTTTGTCCTTCGGGCGGAGAGGGGGAAGAGATTGTGCTTATAGACAAGAGACCCGAGAAGATTGGCCATCCATTATTAACAATGGCTGGAGTAAATTAGCCGCGTCTTCCCCAGCGAATATTCCCTTTAAAATCTTCATCCCCTGAATTACCTGCCCATGCTAATTAACCCCAATGACGAAAGTACGTACGGGTTTTAGTGGTGTCGCGCATCACTATAAACGGAATTTAAGTATTAAATAAAAAGCCATAGTTCACTTGTAAATTTGCTAACCAATGGAAACGGCAATAAATTTCGCGTAAATAAAGTCTCGTCTCTTGCCAATAATATTCATTCTTTCGTGCGTGATTCGTGCGCATATCAATTCAATAAGTGCGCATGTTTGCCGTGGGACCTTGTGCACACAGTATTAATTTATTACGGCACGTAAAACAACGATCGACAATGTTTTCATTGTAAATTCAGTGGCGATTATCATAATGCCGTAAGGCAGGCATCCGCGAACCGAAAATAGGCTTACGTGAAGTTTTGCCGAATCTCCCGTTATTTAAAATTATTGTCGACGGTGCGAGAAATAACCGCTCGGACAGGTGCCGAAGCCTCAAATTAATGTCAAAACAAAGGTTTTTTCGGTTTTAGGATTAATTAAATCACACGGTCCCAAATCACACGATTGGGGTTCTTTCGATGCCAGTGACGCTCGTGAGACATTTTGGAAATTCGACGTCACGCGATTTTTCAAGCCCACGGCGTCGGCAAAACAGTTTACGGCTATTTCCGACGTACCTCTCGGTAAAGCAGATTGAAACGGCCGCGTAAAGAAAGGGCAAAGGGCAGCCAACGACGTACGGCCGTATAATGTGCGTGCCCCGTAGAGGGAAAGGGCGAACGTAGAACGTAGCGAAATAGAGAGAGAGGGGGGGGGGGCGGGGGGATTGTGATGAGCGCAGGAAAGTTCGGCCGCGCTGATTTATTCTATATTTCAGTTTGTTAAAACTCAAACGTGTAATTGCTTGTACGTCGGCGGTTCGCTTAATTTTTCACCGACACTCGTTTCCACGGAAATAAAAATAAAACTCAGTTTTTTCTTTCTTTTAGTTTTTTTAGTCGTTTTATTTCCAGCCACTTTTACACACCACCGTCTAATAGACTGGCCTCGTATTATTATCGTAATAATTTAAAAAAAAAAAAAATTATTAATCCATCGAGCCTTCGGCATTCCGATTCGATCGCTTGCAACAAGAATCATTTATTCTTATCATTACTTGTGCATTACAATGGAATGTCGCTCGGTAAGCGAGGCTTCCTCGAATCATCATCCCCTTGTAATCGATTTTCATCTTAAAATATTGAAAAAAAAAATCCCGAATCACGCCGCCGTGAAATTAACAAAAAAATTTGCCGCCTACTAAAATATTCCAGTTGCAGAGGCTCCGAGTGAGAAATTGAAAAGGGGGCGTGGGTCAATAAAAGAGTACGAGAGAGAGAGAGAGGGACGGAGGGCCGGCGGAAGGGAGAGCGCGCGTGGGTGAGGCGAGGCGCACGTTGCACTTTTTCAGGCTCGGTAAAATTCGTTGAGTCATCCGCTGATGAAAGATCGACAGGGACGCGCATGAAATTTCGCCTACTGTTGAAAATTTTCTGCGTCCATACGTATAAGCCGCGCACGGCACTGCAATAATTCACACGTGGCCTCCAACAACTTTGTTAAAAAATCGATTTTTATTACCGCCATAGGTCCTCTTCTTTTTTTTCCTTCTCTCTTCTTCTTCTTCTTCTTCTTCTTCTTCTTCTTCTTTTTTTGTTTGTTTGTTTGTTTGTTATTTTTTTTCCACCTCACTCTTTAATATAAACAAATACTCGAGCGGAGTATAATAATAATAAAATTGAATTACAAATAAAAAATCTCTCCAAGTGCACGAAGGCGAATGAAAATACGTAACGAGTGCGTTTATGTGAAAATGCTCGTCAATTGACAACGAATATTATAATGCATATTAAAATATCGTATGGATAAATAATACAAAGACGGGGCTGCCGTTTATTAATTTACCTTGTACTTTTTACGATTCGCTGTGTCTGTATATTAGAAAGTTGCAGCGGAGCCCCGAAATTCCGGAATTTTGTTGACTTGTAAATTATTAAAAGCATTTGATTTTATCAAGAATTGATTTAGTTGGGAAGCTTACGTAAATATTACACTCCGTTAATATTGAATAATTGAAGACGATGTGTATGTTTCACGACGTAATGGCCGAATAAAGTGAAAATTTTTTTTTTTTTTTTTTTTTTACCAAAATAAATATAAAACAATTTTATGACGTAATGTTGTTCGAAATTGCCGGCTGTTCATAAAATTCAAACTTTAATTTCAATACTTTATTATGGACGATAGAAAGTTAGACGTAACGGCGCATTCCCGTTAATATAATATAGATAAAAAACAAAAAAACTTGGCATTTATTTTTATTCCGTGCTCGGCTTAATTAATTAATTAATTAATTAATTATAATTATACGAATATACGTTTGGAATCGTGGGTAGTTTTCTTTACCCGGGCGATTAAGTTTTCGTATTTTACGTTCGTAATACGAAAAGGTCCGGGGGGTGGGGCGGGAGGTACGGAGGGGAAGCTGACTTTGGGGTTAAATTAATTAAAAATTGATTTGGCCGTGTAAATCGGCCGTGGAATTTACTGCGAAAACGAAGACGCCATTAATAATGTATAATGTTATAAAAGGCTTGCGTTTGGCATTAGCCGGAGCGGGTGTAATAATAATATATCGTCGCCGATAAGAGATAAGATTGGAAAAAGCTCTTGAAAAAGTCATAAAATAATACGTTGGAAATTTATGGTCAGGTATTAAGCGGCCGGTCGGTC